>JAOTQQ010000023.1:46657742-46739822 GCA_026546715.1 Gallinago undulata
TTTTGTTTGTTTGGGTTTTTTTTTGTGGTTGGACTCGATGATCTCGAAGGTCCCTTCCAACCATGAAGATTCTGTGAGTCTGTGATAAACATAAAACATGCAAACACACACCATCCAAGGAGTCGCGCACACCCCACCCGAGTCTTTAACTGGTAGGACTGGAGTCCCATCACAGCAGGCGACTCCAGTGAGCCAAGGGGTGTTCCTTTCGACTCCTCACACACACAGGTAGACAGAAACATTTGGATCCAGTGAAATATATAGACACCCACACTCATGAGGGCAAATGTGCATATTCAAACACATAGATAGGTAGAGAGGTGGATGGAAGAGGCTGGAGTACAGTTAAAATTTCCCCCTTCTTGAGTTCAGAGTAAATACACACAATGCATCAGCATTCCTCAGTGGGCAATAATTGAGCCTCAAGAAGTTTGACTTCGCCCTAGCCCTTCATCAGCTTTGTCAGCAGATGATCTTTAAACTACCCGAGAGACATCCCAACTCAGGGGAGATGCTGGTCACAGCCCACCGCAACCCAGGAGAGCTCAAAAGATCTGGCTTAGAGCTGCTATTTATAGATAATTCACTGGGTATTTCAGCCCAACTCAGGCAGTGAAATATTCTAGTATTTTCCACCAGTTGTGCAAGCCCAGAACTTGCTAGGTTTTGAAGTTCAAGTATCACCCCCTTTGGTCCACAATCCAGGTAAGAGGTGTACGAGGCTGTCAGGGAGTGATCAATTGCCATTGGCATTCCCAAGCGATGAGAGAAGCAGGAACCAGGTGTGTTAAGAAGGTGTCCTAACCTTCTGGTCCATTGCCTTTCACAATTCACACCTGACTTATGTTAGGTGGGTATGCGGCCCAGGTGGGAGGGGAATTGAGCCAAGAACCAAGTGGCCTGTGAGTTACACCACCAGAATGGGGTGTGGGTTAGGGAGAAGCTGGTTCCCAGTGGTAACGGTAAGATAAGTGCATAGATGATGAAATAAGGACTTTTAACATGTTTTAATTGTATTAAGAGAGTTGTTAAAGGAAGGACACTATTTTAAGTAATTATTTTTCTCTTTCTTGCAATGTATGATGAAGGTTTGAGAGCTCTGGAATGGCTTAAGCTTTTCTTTATTGTTCTGTTTTTATAAGATTGAAGGTATCAAAAATATCCAATCTGTGTTTCGCAGTAAGGTGTCCTAAGGTAACGACCTTAGGTCATTCTTACTGGGAGAGATCACACCTTGGGTGGAAATGCTAGGTGTAATAAAATCTTTAAGCATGATTTTGGCTCCCCAGATTAATGTCACATTGAGGTTCAGTGAACTGTCGAGTGAGGGTTAACTGATGTTCAGCTTTCGGTGCTCTGACTGAAGGAATGCAGTAGTTTCATCATCCTTCCTGTCATCATCACACTTTTGAGTGCTGGTAAAAGCTGAGCTTTGAATAAAAAAAAAAAAAACAAACAAAAAAACGCTCATAATCAAGCATAAAAATAAATTAGCATGGAAGCTATTAGCTTCCTAGCAATTGGCACAGAAGAGAGCAACTTGTAGTAATTGGTGATGTTCTGATTTATTTTTTTTTTCAGCGTTCATTTGCCTGCCTGAGTTCCACCTGCCAGTGCAGTGCCAACAGCCCATCACACACACACGGGAGGGGGAATGGTTGGCAGCATTTTCTTTGCCAGGGCATTTTCTGAATGGCAAAACCCGAGTGGGAACAACGCAAAGTGACAAAACTCTCCATGCTTTAAACAAAATACTACCGGAGACTCTCTGTATGACTACAGCAGAGGTCGGAGCAGATGAAAGCAAGGTTCTCAGGGAGAGGTGCGTGAGGCACCTGATAGCAATTAACAAGAAAAAAAAAAAAACCCAAAAAGTCATTAGGCGTTCCCGAGGGGCCGGAGCGGGGGAGGTTCTGCGGCGGCTGGGGTGTCGCCTTCCCCCTGGGCGGCAGAAACACGCGTGGTGGCTCCGCATCGTTCCCGCTGCCCCCCTGCGGCGGCACGGCTCGGCTCGGGAGCGGGGGCCGGTGCTCGGGGCCGGCTGGTGGCCCAGGACCCCGGGCGAGTGAGAGGTCGCGAAAACCCCTTGGAAGGGCGGCCGAGGTGGGATCTGCGGCGGGGCTGCTCTCCCCCCACACTTGTGGGGTCTGGTCCGTCTGCGCTCCTCCCCTCGGCAGAGCAGCGGGGACAGGCACGGCGTGTCCTCCAGCCCTGGGGGGGGGGGGTACCGGTTTCGTTGCAGGAGCACAAGCCTTATGAGGAGAGGCTGAGGGAGCTGGGGTTGTTCAGTCTGGGCAAGAGGAGACTGAGGGGAGACCTCATCGTTCTCTACAACTACCTGAAAGGAGGCTGTAGAGAGGCGGGGGTCAGTCTCTTCTCCCAGGTCACAGATGACAGGACAAGGGGCAATGGCTTCAAGTTGCACCAGGGGAGGTTCAGGTTAGATATTAGGAAATATTTCTTTACTGAAAGGGTTATCAGGCATTGGAGGCACTGTCCCTGGAGGTATTCAAGAGACGGGTTGACATGGTGCTCAGGGATATGGATTGATGTTGGGTGGTGTTTTGGGTGGTGTGGGTGGTGGTGGGTTTGGTTTTGGGTTTGTTTTTTTTTTTTTTTATTGGTTGGACTAAATGATCTTAAAAGGTCCCTTCCAACCTAGGTGATTCTGTGAAACAGGTAACAGTGCTCAATAAGAAGCTGTGGCTTTACTTTTTTCTTATTTTTTTTGTCTTTTTTTTTTTTTGTCTCTTTTTCTCGATCGTTGTTGTTAAAACACAGTCCCTATTGTAATTACGGTTGCATTCTTTGAAAACTTTTTTGTTTCCTGCCCAGTGTCTGAGGGTCTCAATAGAGATCAGGCCGTTTTAATAGGTGCTCACGTAATGCAGTCCTCCTTTTTTTTTTCTCTCCCCTGTGGCAACCACTATTATAACTTTTCATATAATTCCTCATAACAAGTTCAACCCATCCCCCCTTTCTCCCCACCCCTGCAGTATGAAGTTCGACAGCAAAGAAAAAGAGAGTAAGCAGTTGAATAAATTTTTCTGGGAAGCTGTTGTATGGGACTATATGTCATTAGGATTTATTTTTTTACCCCTGGGTGAAGTGCTGAGCAGGTTTTGAGGGTGAGATTCATGACTCTGATTGTGGACTGTCTCGCATCTCTCACACTTCACATCAGTTTGCAATGACTAAAATCTCTCCTCGGGACAGGCACAAATGCTATACAAATGTCATTAAACAGGAACACTGGGATGCCCTGGTGTTAGGTACTTGTTATGAAGATATTTTTTTACTCATCGCCGTATTCAACCATTTATTTGTTCGATGGGAAAATGAATTTTTTCATTCCATAGGTAGTCACTGAGATAATTTTAACTTTGAGGAAAATGTTGTGTGCAGACTTTATGGAGGTCGTCTTAGGGTAGAATAATTTGGCTTTGGCAGATGTGTCTGGAAGTTAATACACAAGATGCCATTAGTAAGTGATTAATTTAAATTACAAATAGAAGAAAAATACTAATCCACCACTTTCTATCTTGTGGCTTCCTATTTTTTCCCCACTTTGACAGAAGCTTAATGTAAGCTCAGTGGGAATAGTCTGACCCAGATACTGTTAGTGATTATCATGATATCTTTAATTTAAAAGTGGCAATATTGCAGGGAGTAATTACTGTGAAATAGCAAATACTGAATTCATATTGATGCTTACAATAACTTTTGGACTGGTTTTTGGTCCCTGGCATGTTTGGAAAGGCTTATTGTGCAAGGTGTAGCATTCACATCCGTGTTGCTAACCTTCTTATGGGTGGTACCGACAGTTTACTGTTGAGAGGCATCTTTTTTATTTTCTTTTTCTGGTGTTTTTATGAAATATGTCTCTATGGTGCTTTTCTCCAATGCCCAAGAGAAATGCCTTGCTGCAAAGTCAAGATTAACCACTTTCTGATGTTTTTTTTTCTGCATTTACTTACAGCAACATGGCAAAATAATCTCTAGTTTGTATACGAGCAAGAGTTTAAAATCCTGTGGTTTGTGGATTACTTGGAATCTGCAGGTTACTTCTGAGGCTTTAATTAAATTTCTGGAAGTGTGTCAATGGCACATGGGCTTAAACCCAGAGAACTCTACCTCCACTTCTAAAAGTGATTTTAAGAAATGCTGAAAACTACGGGAATATACATGACGAAGGCATAGCTGTCAAAACTACAGACCTCCTGGGGCAAAGCAGAAAGAAAAACGGGTTGTGTAAGGCAGTATTGGAGTGGAAGTAGAATTCTGGACTGCAAAATGTTATCTGCCAAATGACTCTGTCTGAATGAGCAACTGAAAAAATGTTGTGCTAATACTACCCTTTTGTAACGTTTCAAGTTAGAAAGCCTAAAACATACCTTTCTTCTGAGTTTGAAGAGCTGATCTATTTTATAAATATGTTTTTTTTTCAGGAGGGGGGTGTGAGGTGTGAAGTCCTGTTATTTTTTCTTTTCTTTTCCAAACTTCGGAATGATGAATCTGAAACCAACTTTTCAGGAAAAATCACTAACCTCTGGTGGATGAGTACTGAATGTAAGCAGAACAGGGGGAGCATAGCACACCTGGTCTGTGGACAGCTGTGCCACCTCTGGCTGATCCCCAGCTGTGGCAGAGCTCCCCCCTGGGCTCAGCAGGCTGAGCTGTTTAACCTGCCAGCTCCCTAAGCCATCGCATCCAGTGAGCTTGGCTGGCCCTGGCTGGGGACCGTGGCTCATCTGGTTTGCTTTCACTGACCAGATGAGCCACAAGAGCTTCTGCAAGTGGCTGGGTCATGGATGGAAATAACTCATTTTGCTATAAATCTCCTGTGTGCACCCAGTAGGACTGAACTGAACACTTACGTTGCATTGTCCGCCTCAAGAGTTTACTCTGGATTTCATGTTTTTTGGAGGGCCTTTAACCATGGCTACTTGGAAGCAAATGAAGACAGAAGAGGTGTTGTCAACAGCCTATTTCCATTGCCTCTTGGATGAGGTCACATGAAAAGTGGGATTCCAGCCCCCTTGACACTCACTAATGTGTTTGAGTTGTTTCCAAGGGAAACGGCAGTGAGTGGTCCTTGCTCTCACCATTGCCTGGCTACTGCTACACAGCAAAGGGGTTCAGTTTTCCTTGAGAATCAAACAGGGTGGGTCATTGGTGCCTCTTTTTTTCTTTGAGTGGAAAAAAAAATATTTTGTTTGCGAGATCATATCTTAAGGTCTCTGGTGTTTATACCTCATTCATAGCTCTGCAATTTATCCCCAGTTAATATAACAACAAAGTTAATAGAACAACCTTTGTTTTGATTCTCTGAATGATTCACCATCCCCCTTTGTGGCTGTTTTTGTTCAAAAATAAAGAGTGGGGAAGAGAGTATATTCTAAGTACAAAGGGAGAAGATAAAAGCATCAGTCTGTTTCTGTACCTCCTACGTAATATTGCCATAGTAACGAGGAGCTGAATGCGGCTGTTCATCACTGGATGCCAAGGTAAAGCAGACACTCTTCTTATTCAAACGAATATTAGTAAAATACAGATTTTTTTTTTTAAGGTGTCAATAAGAAATTAGAAAAAAATGATCTGCCTTACATAGCACCCTGTAAGCTAATAATAAAGTGCCACTTTGAAAGAAGATAGGGCAATTAAGACATTTAGCAAACATTTATAATGCTGTAAATCAGAGCGTTTTATCTTCTGCACAAAGCCATGCTGAGTTGTGCAGTCACAGATAATATATTCTGATATTAAATTTACATGAGGTGAACAGCTTTTTTTTTTTTTTTTTTTCCTCCTGTCTAATATATTTTCGGTGTGGTAGTTGGCTGGAGCTATTGGCAAATATTTGTACTTCAGCATAGCCTGGCTATACTCTAATCTAGATTAAACTATAAGTGGGTAAAGTATTTTGTGTGTTTAGGACTGCATGGTGTCTGGTAGATCCTGGTTGTGGCACTTGGAGGCACAGACTCCGCTAAGTGGTGAAGTGAAGACGTTTATTGTTTCACCTCTCCAGCACATACCATTTCTGTCTGTTGATCACAGACAGGTTACAAATGGATGTCCATACACTGTTGTGAGCAATACAATTGGCTACATTTCAATGTTTATCCCACCTAGCTAACCAAAACAGTACTATTTCGGTACACTGTTTTCTGTCTCAAAACACACACGCATCAACATATAAGGACATTGTTTTACTGATCTCAAGGTCTCCGTCCCATCAACACAACACCACCCGCCGGGCTCTCGCTCAGCAATGCCTCTCCAACTTTCTCATTCCCACAAGTGCCCCTTCTTTATTTCCTAACAAAGCAACAGCTAGTGTTTTGTTAATCAGGCACTGCACACATTGTAACAAACAGGGAATACAGATCATAATACACAGAACGATGATGATACAGAAAAGCACAATTTGTAAGGCTGATTACATCTAACCAGTTAAGCCTCAACCACAAAAGAGACAATCAGTTTCCCCTTCTTTGCTTTGTGAGTCTTCCGTCCAGATAGGACCTGCTGCCCTTTACGGGGTGGGACAGTAGATCAGAGACTGCTAAAATCAGCAGGGCATGCCTTCTCCCTCTGGCTGTCATGCCTCATAGGAACAGGAGTGTTGATCCTGGATAAGCTCTTAATTTGTGAGAAACACCAGCTCACACTTTAGAATTTTTAAAGAGAGCAAAGTCGTCAAAGCAAAGATTAAAAATTTATTGTACGAAACAGCGCTGAATCGGTGCATCTCAAAACAGATCTTTTAGCTTTTAAGTATTTGTATCCTACCCCCTTTGTTCTATGCTATGTACATCATGCTTAAGACAGTCCCCATTCGGTCCTTCTGACTCAAATGTTGTCAGTACGGATGAACACACCTCGCTGGAATCCACTGTGGTCACCACTGCTTCTCAGCACACAGTCCTTGCTGCCATGCTGTGAGTGCTGGTGTTATATTTTTTTTTAACCATTAAACCACCTCCAGAGAGAATGAAATTCTGGTCCAGGTGTGTGTGTGGGGTAAAAATATGTACCTTGGAAATTTCAGTGGAAACAGTGCAAGTTTGATTGCTCTCAAGAGGAACATTTGAAGGATAGAAAGTGCACTCATGTCAGTGTACTATTGCTAGTGTAATGTACTGGTAGTACTGTAACTTCTCTGTGCTTTGCAGCAAGAATTTGACACTTAACTTGTTGCGTTTCTGCGTCTAGTAACGGCTTTCAATTTTTTTTTTTCTTTTTGGAAAGTCTTCTGCATTTGATCAAATGATGGTCCTAACAGAAATCTCTTACTCTGCACATACTCTCAAAGGACTTTTTAATTTGAAAGTTGGTGGGGTTTTTTTTTGTTTGTTTGTTTTTTCCTGAAGGCTTTTTCTGCCTACAGTGTGTTTAAAATGTAGGCTTGAAGCATGGAGCAGAACTTTACTAGAGCTGTGGCTGCCTCCTGGGACAAGGAGGTAGAAGTGGCTACTGAAACAGCTTTTTCCACTGCCTCCCACCCCCTTAAATGCTCTCTGCCAGCCTCTCATAGAATCATAGAATGGTTCGGGTTGGAAGGGACCTTCTAGATCATCTAGTTCCAACCCCCCTGCCTTGGGCAGGGACACCTTCCACTAGACCAGGTTGCTCAAAGCCCCATCCAGCCTGGCCTTGGGTTTAAAACACAACAAGAACAAGAGCTGGAGGCAACAGATCTGGGGAAAGTGATCTGTCCTCAGAACAGGGCACTCAGAACTTTCACATTTCCTGCCTGGGACAACAATAAAGATTCAGGTCAGAGCCAGGCTGAAGGGATGGAAAGACTCAGCCAGGAGAAATGATGGCTGGAGACTCACTCTTGGACCTGACAGAAGCAGGGTCTGAGTTGAGAGTGCTGCCAAACCCTTCTGAAACCCAAGTGTAAATGATCTGTCCACGGTCCTCTTTTGTTTGACTTGGGTAGCAGATGACAACTAGGCTCTATGGATAAACCCTTTGCTCAGCTCTGTGCTGCACCCAGACAGTCCCACCCATGCTGGCAGCTGGTGGGGCACGCAAGGTGACACAGGGTGCCATTTCTTTGAGAAGGCAGGAGAAAGGTTGACACTCGCTTCTTCCTCTTTGAAAAAATGGTGTCATCCATGTGCATGCCATGGTTGTGGGGTCAAGCCCACTAAAGTTAAGCATGAAGTAATTCATCCTTCCCCCCTTATTTATATGCACATATAGGCTTTTTATAAATAATCTCAACATCACTCACTGCTTAGGATTTGCCATTCCTCGTGCAGCCCAGTTGTGACGTTTTCTGTGCCTTGCAGTGGTGGGTTTTACAACAGCTTCCTGTGTTGGAGACTGGAAAATGCTGGAACCTGCCTAATTATGCAGCCTCTTGGGTTGCACGTTGACGTGTTACGTTTGATGTTGACCAAGTTGCCTGGTAAAAGGCTGGCAAACCCAGGCTTTTGCCTTTTGAACATATTAATGTGGGCTTTCTTACATTTCATCTGCTGTGGAGTCTGTGTGTGGGAAGGGAACAAATAAAGATCATGTAAGTTGGTCTCTTTTCACAGTTTGAGCAGTTGTCTGGAGGGTATTTTTATTGCTTGTCTGTAAGTAGTAAATACCTTTTTTTTCCTTTTTTCCTTTTTTTTTTTTTTCTTCTGTGAAACTGTGTACTGTCTGACCTGTGGAGCTCCAGTTTCAAAAGGAGCTCTTAAGTTTTCATGGGTAGCTTTGTGGCGGAGCTGGGGGAGGGAAACTGCATGTTTGTGTGGAGGTAGGAAACCAGGATTTGGAAGAGGAAAAATTTGTTTGTGGGTTACTCTTTCTTGTCAGATTAGTGCAATTAAAACAAAAAGCACATAGTTTTAGAACCAAATGAAAAGTTCCTCTCTGCCTGGTCCATGCCCTTTTCTGAGGGAAGAGTGTTCATCTTCATGTGCATCTTCTTTTCCTTGTCTAGTAGGCTTGGAAGAGAAGTAAAATACTCTTCCCTCAGTGTAGTCACCAGCCTGGTTGTCACACTGTCACCCTGGGAGGTGGGGGGGGATGTGGGTGTGAACTCCTTCATGCGGAGGAGGTGAGTACAGTGACTCCTACTAGCCTGTTACTCAAAGTTTGCCATTTCATAAGACAATTTTCATCATCAGAGAGATGACAGTGAAATGCTTCTGCTTATGAAGGAACATCGGCTTCGACATAGTTAATTCTCTACAATCAGTTTTAGTGAAATATCTGTAGATTTGAAAAACATGTCTTCTTGGGTTTTTCTTTGTTATTTTAGGATTATTATTTATTTTTATTATTTCACACACACACACCCCCAACACACATGCCCCACAGGCAGGGTATGAAAAATGTAAATGTACCTGTGAGAGGGCAAATCTTTAGCACTTAAGCCTTGGGTTCTGTCAGGCACTATTCAGGTGGGGTTTTGTGTTTGACTTGGACTCATGAATGCCAGTCTGTGAGACGAATGTCTGAAAACTAGATGGGGCAATGCCAAGTGTTGCCTCATCGTAAGTGTATGCCTCTCTTGACTGCCATGCATTCAGGCCCTTCCCCTAATTTATATGCGTTGTGATTCAGGTGGTTATGCACAACAAAAATCTTTTTGTGTGTGGGGAAAATGATAAAGTACTGAGGTTAGGACTATGATGTGTACTTTCTATGGACCTTTGTTTAAGTTCTTTAGAAAAGGTAGACAACGTGTCACTTAAGAGAAGAAGGAAGCAATGTCAACACAAGACAGTGTTGGTTTGTGTGGGTTCAACATAATATCTTATGTACAGCCAGCAATTAATCCAACACGTGACTAACCAGTTAAGAATGTTAGCACACATGGGCAGATTCATACTGGGATTTAACAGTACATTTACAGTGACTTCTCAGCAGTTGTGTTTACTTGGGGCAAAATTTGGATCACGTAAAGGAAGGACGGGTCCGCCAGCCTATGTGTTTGGTTATTCATCTCCTGAATGCTTTTAATACTTTTTCTGCTTTTCCTGGTGTACATGCCAGGATGCTGCACAGCGTAACTCAGCTTTGTGCGATACCAGCCTTGTACTGTTTGTGTTATTTCTTTTTCTTCCAACAACTCGCCATTGATTTGTTCCTCGTCTGTCTTGAGGCTGAATTACCCTTGGCTGGTGCTGCAGGAGATATGGAAACTTATGGTAAAAGATACACTAAGTACAAAATCTTAAGCCTTGCAAGTGGAGAGTTGCATGAGCTTAAAAGCAGTATTAGATTGTCTTGTTCCAGAAAGTTTTCTTATGGTTGTTTAATTGCTCCTTTATTTAGCTTTCCGCACTTCTGTTGCACGATCTTCAAGCCCCTTTGATGTTGGATCAAAACTAAACTTCAGAACTGTGTTGGTAGGGAATAGATGAGTAGCCATGGACTCACAACAGTCCTTCTTCTTCTAAGCTAATCTATATGTCTGTTCTATATGTCAGTGTCCATTGTAGACTAGAAATGTGAACTCGGCTCTGGGAAGCTTACTGAATTGCCTCGTAATGGTGCTGCTGGGAACCTCTTTTCGGAAAGGGTCAAGCGGGAGGCCACTAGGGAGCTGCTGCAAGATGGAGGTGGGGGAAATAGAAAAATAGGGTTTACTTAAAGAAGAGCAGCTGAAAGCTTAGGAGCATGGCACAACAACAGAATACCTGTATGTGGCACAGTTCCGTTTCTCTCTCATAAATTTTGTACTGTCCACATGGCTCTCAGCAGCATCATCTTGCCTCTGGAGAGCACGAGCACCTGCCCCATCTGTCAGCCTTGTCCTCTCTGTGGCAGCAGACCCCTGTGTCATTCAGTCTTAACTCAGTGTGGGAGTGCGTTCATCTGAATCCATAGAGTAATCGGCGCTTATTCTGCTCATGGCTGTTGACAGGGCTTAAAGGTTTGTTTCGCTGCGCTGCTCAGGGTCCTTCAAAAAAACGAGACGAAAGCAGGCATGGGTGGAATTATTGCTGGTGACTTTAAGTTTCTGTCTTTAGCCCTCTCGCTTACAAAATGCTGTCGGTGCCATAAGGTATCGGTGTGTTTCTCAGCTCCAGGCACTGTTGCTGCCTCATACTTTGAGGGTGAGGGCTGCGGGGTGGGTGCCAAGGCTGCCCCCCCTTCTTCTCAACACAGTGGGTGCCTGCAGGCCTTTCTACAGGGTGAGAGCCACCAGCATTATGCATGTTTGCTCGTGTCCTTGGTAGCAAGGGATTACTTACAACGTAAGCAGGATTCTTCCCACTGTGAGCAGTGCAACTATTAAGCAGTGCTTTGGTGTTTAGCCAGTGAAACGGATTTTGCAAACAAGCGGGAGGAGGAAATAGTGGTGCTTTTTGCTTGTGGTTTGGGTGTGTTTTTTTTGTAACAAAACAAAGTTTCTTTTTATATGTCAGTCATTTCTTTTTTGCTTGTTGTCACATCTGCCTCACTTTGCTGCTTCTTAGATACATATTAGATATTCACCAACTCAAAATAAATCACTGGCATTCTTGAGATTTCATAGCAACAAACTGTACTAGCGAGAGAGAAGCAAAGTTGCTCAGGATATTTTCAGTAATGCCAGATATTTCTGTGAGATGGTAACTATTTTCTTTGCAGGCATCAGTCTCCTGCAAACAAGAAAGATGTTTTCAGTCTTTATCTCAAATATCACTTGCTGGGGCAATGTGAATGTACATCTTCTTAACTGGTTTGTGTTGCCTCTTGACTACTGGTGTGGGAGCTTGTACCATTGCAGAAGCACTGCTACCAAAGCTATGGCTTTTATGATTTGGGATGAGAGGATGCTTTCTGAAGGGTCTGTTTCTTGGAATGACATGTAGAAATTTGGTGAGCGCTGGAAAGTATCCAGCTTAGCCAGAGTTGGATGCTGAACAGTTGATAGTTCAAAATAAATCAAGAAAAAACATGTTGCAGATAGAATTCACTAAATAACATCAGATTTTCCTGTGTCTGGTACGTGGGTACTTCAGTTCCTCAAGCCAGAGATGAGATCATAGGTCAGCACAGGACAAAGCACTGACCTGTATTGTGTTCCTGCCATTAAACAACTTGTTCCAACCCAGACCTCAAAAACGAGAGCACATCAGGGGCCTATCCTGAACTTACATGTTGTACTTGCCTGAAATGCTTGCCTTTTTCCAAGGATTAGAAAGGTCCAACAGATACCTTGTTTGGTCAGGTAGTGCAGCTCTTCTAGAGCATTCTAGTTTTAGATGGACAGTAATGAAAATTTTTTAAAAGCTCATGGTTTTTTGTATGTGGGTTTTTTTCTGTACTTTAAGAAGCACTTTGATTCCTTGATTTTTCCAATAAAGTGATTTTTCTTTTTCCAAATGTGCGACAGACTGTCAACAACAGTCGACCAATTAACATAGTTGGCTTCTTTGTACCCAAACTTTGGACAAACCTTGCCTACCTGTGAGCTACCAGGGCTGTTGTACTGCCACAAGATATCCCTCCAGTTCTCTGGCTGCTGCCTGTGTCCTGCAGGTCCTGAGTCATACCCCCCTACCTGGTGTGGATGTCCCTGATATGTTAATTCCATCACAAGGGAAAAGATGCCTCACATTTCAGCAGGATTTATAGGTTGTGGAGGAAGACATCTTTGTGGTTTGCTGGTGCAGCCTGCAGGATTTTGGCTGTCCAGTTCTGTTCTGGACAGCAGAAGGGTCTGTCTGCTGACTATGTTTACTTGTCAATAAGTACGTATGACCTCAACTTCAGTTTACTGGAGGTGTCTGAGGACCAGAAGCAGCCTCTTTGTTTTTGAAGTATATGTAGTGTGGAGAAGTGTGTTACAGCCAGCTATATTCTATCTTAATTCTGGTTATCAGCTGAAGTTAGCCCTAAGCTTTATACCTGGAGGTAGCGAGCCAGTGACCCAAAGCCTAAGAAACACAGTGCTCAGACCAGTTCTTTGTGTTTTAAAGTAGTTTGTTAGCCTGTTTTATTGCTTGATACTAGTAAATTTAAAAATATTTATGAATTAAAACTTACATGCTCAAACAGGTGTATGAATTAATGTGTATTAGTGAGGTCTGAATCATATATTGGCAAAGACAAGCATCCCAGCAGGTATCCATTGCCACAATTGGCACAGCACCTCTTTTTCTCTTTTTATACTGATTGACCTTTTATGGAATACCCACAAGTAGAAGGGGACTACCAAAGATGACAAATTGAAGAGGAGAAATAGCAAATCAGTATTTAGTGGGGAAGATGAGGAAGGTATGATTAAACAAGTCCTATGGATCAGGTAGTGCCATTATAGCAGGTTATCTGATAACTGACACTACTGGATTTTGGGATTTCTGATCGTATAGCAATGAAATGGCTCAGTTACCCAGGGACTGGAACTCCCTGTTTAGTACACAGGTCCCAAGAGAGTTTCTGTATTGGTGGAGCACTGAGGTAATTCCTTGGTTTAGCTGGTAGGAGAATTGATTCTGGTATCACTTGTGGTTATTCTACCTGTATCTTTACTTCATTCATTTATTTTTATTCTCTGTTTATGTTTGCGTGGGCTATAAAAAATTGGACCAATAGCCTAATGCTGAAGGCAGTCTTCAGAAAAACTCCTGTTGTACCGACATACTAGGGGAAATGAGATTTTTAGGTGTGGTATCTTGCTGTTATTGTGTTACAGTGCTCGTTGATTTCAACAGCTGGCAGATGAGAGTCTGCAGAGGAAGGCTGGTAAGGAGTTATTTTATCATTTTCAGTATAGAGTATTTACCTGTGCATCAAATGATAGCTGACCTTATTTAGCTAGACATTAGAGAGATGGTATTCATGAGTATTTATTTGCATAATGCCATATGCAAATGTGGTATGTCAGAAGACTTTTTTGAACCCTTTTTAGTCAGTGTTGTGGGATACTCTCAATATTTTCTCATGGTTAATGCTTACCTCTAGTGTTTCCTCCAACAGAGCACTGTGGGAAGTCAGCACCCGACCTCCCTGTGTCTCAGCTCATGCCGTGCTGGTGACTAAAAGAGATTTGCCTTTACTTCAAGTACTGTCATGTCATTTGTATGACAGTGAAATGCAGTAGGATGGCAGCTATAATCTTGTAGTGCCAGAGATTGCCATTGTACACCGTTGAAAAGACACCTTTTATTCTGTTGAAGGTGTGGCTGTGCTTTTCTTTTGGAAAGCTACGTCCTACAGCTTTTCTTTTCCTCCTTTTACTGTAACTCTGAGTATACGCTGCTATTTGGCATATTAAGTAGCTGAAATCGCTTCTGTGTACATTGAGTTAATAGTTGTCCTGGGTTAAGAGACACAGGACTAACTTTTCTTCTAATGCTGGGTAAAATTGCACCTCTAGAAGACTCTATGAATTTGTGAAAATATTTACTCTATAGTCAGCCAGGCTCTGTGGGATTCAGGGTTTTAGTGTTTTTGAGCCTTGTCAGGTGCAGGGACAAGGAGGAACAAAGCCTGGGCATTTGACCCAGGCTGGCCAACAGGATTATTTCATACCATGAACTTCACATTCAATATAAATTAGAAAAGTTTGCTGCATAGCTCTCTCTCCCTTGATGGTGATGGGCCCAGAGAACTCCTTGCCCCGGTGCCAGACCCCTGAGGCCTTCCCTTCCTCCTGAAGCCATTGCGCTCCCAGTGTCCGCCATTTGCTGTCCCTGCTGGGAGTGCACAGCTTCCTGCTGAGAGAACTGGCTGAGTATAATTCTTGTATATCTTATATCAGCATCGGGATTAGTACTGGTTCTTTAGTATTACTGTTAATTATTTAGTCTTAGTCTATTGAATCTACTTATATTTCAACCCTTGTGTTTCTTTGTGCTCCCCGATTCCCCCTTTCGAGTGGGGAGGGGTCATCGGGTGACAGCAGAACTGTGCAGGCGGCAATAAGTTGTTATGGGCTTTCTTAAACCATTTTTCTTAACTATAGCCCAGGCCCCCGGAGAGTCGGGCAGGGCACGGAGACAAACTGCCAAGGTTTCCGAGGAGACACGGCTGCGGAGTGAGAGCGGGGACCAGGGCGGGGGGGTGCGGGCAGAGGTGTCCCTGGGCGCCAGCCGGGCCGGTGCCGCCATCTGCTGGGGGGTGGCGGGAGGTGCCAGGTGCGGGCCGCTGGGTGAAAGGCCGCTCGCTGCGGTCTGGAGTTTGACAGTGCACAGATAAGAGAGTGTTCAAGCCAGCACCGGCCAAAAAAATAAAATAAAATAAAATAAAATAAAATAAAATAAAATAAAATAAAATAAAATATCCTTCTGCACGGCGTTCCTTCTAGTTGAGTTTAGAGACATTTCTTCCAGAAACTGGGGAAGCAAAAGGGCCTGTGGACTAAACCTGCCGGTGCCTTCCCCTTTCCCCAGGAAAAAAACTCACCTTCGAGCAGTTACTATTGGTCTCTAACCCTTCTATAGGCTTCTCTGTAAAGTATTCTCTATGAGAAGTTTTTGTTTGTATTCGTTTGCTCTGTACCCAGAACATCTCGATTTCCAGTCTACCCTACCAGTACTTCTATCAGATGGAAGTGTTGGTATGTTCCTGCTCCCAAAACCTCCCTAACGCTATGAGGAAAGTAAAAGTTATGTTTCATCTTCTTTATTGCCTTAACTAGCTTGTTTTAATAATATAATGCAGATAAATTTATCAGGTATATATCAAAGACTGATCTGTCTCTTCCCTTTTAAGGACACAGCAAAACAAATATGTGACATGACATTTCAAAGGGCTTTTATAATTCAACCAGTTTCAGCTTGCTAAACAACTTAGTTCCTTCAGCTTTTATTTTCCATCTATCCAGGATATGTATGTTCAAAAAAGATAAAAACCCCATGTATTTAACAAAAAGTCTGCCAAACAGCAGTTTGAGAGGACCCTTTTTTCTATCTAGTGCCACCGTAAGATCTCCACAGGCAGAGAAATGCTGTGTGTGTGTGTGCTATCTGGACTTGCTGAATAGGGAAGTCCAAAAGCAGACCCCAATGTCTGATTTTTAGGGTCAAAAAAAGTCTTGACCAGCAAAAAATAAAAGTAAAAAAAAAAGCTTGAGGGGCATGAGAATGTTGGGCAGAGGGGGTAACATAGCAGGAAGTGTGTAGCTGATTTTTATTACTTTTAGTAAGACTGTTGTGTTTGTGGGAGGATCAACATGTTTTCTATTAGTGGAAACTGATATTTATTTTTTTTTTCCAGTAAGGGAACTCTTTTGGAAACCCAGAAGAAACAAAATAGCCAGGACAACTGAGAAATACCATTAAGAGAGGCAGTTTGAAAGCAGATGTCAAAACCCAATGCCCTTGTTGAGTCATTATCAGTTAAGCAGAGCTGGTGTGCTCAAACAGGGTGCTTCCTTTGACAGAAGGGAGAATATGACAGTCTTCAGCCGACTCATTTGATGGGGCATTACCTTGTGGAAAGATTGCTTAGAAGGGGAGTTCTAGAGCTGTATCGCTTAACAGCTCTAGAAGAGCAACAAAGAAATCAGATGTTATTTTTTTTTTTACCTTGTCTTCTAATGCCTAAACGTTAGGCCTTAAAAGTTCATTTGTATCACTCAAGATTTCTGTCTGTACTTACAATATAACTTTTTGATGAATGAAGAGAAGGTTCAAACCTCTTCCCTGCTTCTGCTGCAACAGATGTATAAAGTTCTTTGAATTAGGAGAGGAAATTTATTTTCAGAAATACTTTACTTATGTTTTCCTCTGAAAGCTTTATTTGGTGCAAGAAAGGATTTTCTATCTCCAGTTCAGTTAAAGTGGACAAATTGGCACCGAGGGCCTGGATTATTAAGGTGTGACTTTGACATGGATGCATACGTGTTTCAGCAGTTTGTGTGTACTAATAAAGATTTGGCAGATTTAAAAGTAGAAAAAATGATTGTGTACGACACTAAGCACGATGAAAGCAAAATAAATCAGGCGAGATAGAAGGAAGGAAGTTTGTAACAGTAACTACAATAGTAAGCAGCTATTTTTCTAGTGATGGAAGCAAAGATATGTGAGATATTAAAACCACTTTTCTAGTCATGCAGTCACTGAAAATATAACCTACGAAGTAAGAAGTGTGATTTGTTTCTTTTTCTTGTTTAAATATGATATATGAAGAACTTCTGAAGTCATGTTTTAAATAAACTGAGATCTTTTAGTGGTAGACAGAATTAAACTGCTGGGCCTAGAAACTGCAGACAACCCAGCAATCTCCAAGCAGTTTTTATAGCTTGCAATTCACCAAATGCCAATTGTGGAAATCTCCTTCCTGTCTGTCACTCAGGTTGCTGACACTGGCATCCTTTTATGGACTCTTACTCCTTTGCAGTTGCTCCTTTTTTTTTCCTTGGAAGAGGAGAAAGCCCCCCCAGATTTTCATGGGTGAAGCGTGCCATATTTTCGGGAAGCACTGGGGAACAATCCTGCCTTGAGTGAAATAACACACTTAATTTTAAGGTCTGCCAGGCAAATTTTAAATCCCTGTGGACATCAATACCTAATTGTTAGGGCTTTGCGTAGAACTTGTAGGTTTGGTCTGTCAGCATGACTGTACAACAGCTTTGTTACATGGTGAGAACTCTCCCCCTTCTATGCATCAAGGTTTTTGCTCCTGATGATATTATTTTTGTTTAGTTATGAATTTCTGCATGCTTTCTGGGACTGTAACTGCTTGGTTTGTGATTCTGTTTTTACAAAACCTTGTGAAACTGGCTCACAGACAGGAATATGGTCAGAGCAGTGAGCAGGATAATATTTTGTTCATTTAGCACTAGCCTGCAGGCAGAAGCAGCTCTCGTCCTCTTCCTTCTCTCATGTGCAGCTGCTGCTTCTGTCAGATCATGCTCTCTTTCCCCTCAGCAAAGCTTTCCCTGAGGTATCTTCATTTCTTCACGCTAGTTATTCCTCCGGCAGGGTCTGTGAAGACACAAATGCGTTGGCCTCTGGAATAGATGCCACAAATCAGTTTAGCACTTCTTTCTAATTTTAATGGAGATGAGCTACTAGTTGTAATTTCTTGAATCTCTCAGTTAGGATGTAGGGAGACCATAAATCTTAAAGCAACAAACATCCCCAAATCCTATGCTTTGAAGTGAATAGGAGCTCCTGGGTCATCAGCACTTTTGGGAAAGAGGCTGCTTAACTAGGTGTCTGAAACCATAACACTTTTTTTGTGTATGTGTGTGTGTTGATTTTTAAAAAACAAAACAAAACTTTGGTCACAGCATTTAAGGAAATCTGTAACAAAGACTTTGACCAGCGCAAGCAGTGGTTTTGCTGAACTGCCTCACACAAAGCCTATGGATTCTATAGTATCCAAATGCAGCACTCCTGTGCCCGGCCAAGCAATTGTTTTTGAGTTTTATTGTATTTATTACTGTTGGTAGTTTTGTTTTGATGGGAGTGATGCTGCGGTTTTCAGCATCATTATGGAAAATAAATACCAAGAAAACCTAAACCAAATGTCAGGTTTATTTTTTAAGCTGCTTCTGTCAGGGCTTTTCTTTCCATACCTTGTATCTTCCCCTTTGAAAGTGTTCTTTCACTTGGGTATGGGATTTTATATTCTAAACAATTGCTATAAATGTCTGCTAAAACATGTTTCTTTATGGAGTGACTATGACTAAAAGTATGCGGTATATTATTATGTTCTTATTCTACCTCGTTTTTGTCTTAAACTAAAAATTCAGTTCATCTCTGCAGTCTCCATAGATGAATAGTGAACCTTTGGGGGGCTCACAGGCACCTGAGCACTGCAAAGAAGTATGTAAGAGCTGAAGTCCCCTGGCAGAGGAGGCACTGGGCACTCCCTGCGCTGGGAAGCGTGGAGCTTAGCAGTTGCTTGGAAATCTGCACCATTATTTCTCCGTCGCGTTCTTGGCAGGTTGCAACAGAAAGATCAGCAGTCTGAGCTCCCTCCTTGTAACCACACGTTCCGGACTTTCTCTAGGCAGTGATGTTTTCTGGGTTTGGTGGTGGTGGTTCTCCTGTCCTGAGGCCCCAGAGCTTTCCTTGTGTCCTAGAAAATGGTGCTGAGCTGGCTCCACTGGCAAAAGCTCTGCCAGCTTGAGCCTCAGTAAAGCACAGCTTCAAGCACTTTTGGCACAGCAGGTGTTACCTGCAAACGGGTATTGCCACATCTCAAAGGCTCCTTTTCACCAATTTTATGATTCTGTTTTTATACCTTCGTCAAAACTTATGTTTAAGATGTCATGAACTCCATTTCTGTGTTCCACTCCTACCGCAGATGCTGGATCACCAGTGTGCAATAAGGATCTTCCTTGTTCCTTTTTCACCTGTCACTCACTTCGCAGGACTTTGTTGTTTACTGTCCTTCTGCCCTTGTTAACATGGTTTTGTGCAGGTGGCTCGTCTGCTGCTCACAGCTTCCTCGGGCTCCTCTTTGATTAACACTTTAGTGAAGCCATCCTGCCTCTCCGTTCGTGCTCCAGCAAAGCCCACCCATGGTGCCTACAGTATTTTTCTGGTACTACCAGTCTAGTCAAATCCTGTATCAAAGAATTTGGAGGCTTCCTTCCAAAAACTGAAGCAGAGTGTAAGTGGGTTTTTTTTTCTCAATGCTACAAGCCGCTTGCAAACATCTCATGCAAGGCATGAGAGCAGCATGAAGGCAGCCTGGGTGGAGCCTGTGGGCTTCAGGTTTATTTCAGACTTTTTTTCGGTCTTTTTTTCTGAGACATTCTGACTGTTCTTTGCAGCGTTGTATGTAACACATACATGTGGTTGTGGTCTTGCCATATGCTTAGTGATACAAGCAGTCCATATTTCTGATAAAAAATCTATAATGTCAGACATATAATCCTAGAAATGGACGTTATTTGTACTGAGGCTGTGAACTTTTATTTTCAGTGACCTGTTCTTAATAATTTCATGCCTTTCATTTCAAGACTATGAAGACCAGCAAGCTTCTCTCATCTTCCAAGAGAATCAGATGCCTGAAACTCAGGACCTTCATACACATCTAGTGGGAGGTGTCCCTGTCCATGGCAGTGGGATTGGAACTAGATGATCTTTAAGGTCCCTTCCAACCCAAACCATGATTCTATGAAAGCTGGGCTTCCAGTGAGAGGAGGGTGAGAGACATCCCTCCAGCACAGTGTTCATGTGAGCAGGTGAGATTTAAAAAGGAACAACTTTGTGTGAACCGTTGTGCTGGGCTAGCTGCGGTCATGTGCATCAGGAACAGCACCTTCAGAGTAGTGCAGGCTGCTGCATTTCAGAATATGCTTCTTTACTTTTAGGAGAGTCATTTGAAGTCAATTACATGGACACAAAGGCATTCGGAATCATTTGTAACACATCCATGAGGTATCTTTGGGTGACAGTTTGATTCTGCTCTTTTCATTCTCTTGAGAAGAAGGTTCAAGTGAACAGATGAAACTTGCCATGTGGAAATGGTGGGGAAGGGAAGGGGAATCCCATATTAGCCAACATTCAAATTAATAAACTACTTTGTAATTTCAGAACTATACTAATTTGTTGGCCTTTGCATTAAAAAGAGAAAGGCTGCCAGACTTTCTTCAAGCTGACAAATAAGAATAAGTGATAACTGACAATTGTCCAGTTTTTTGTTGGCCACTGAAATCAAATGGACCAAATATTGTCGGTACAGCCTTGAGCTGACAGCAATAAGTGGACCAAAGCTGAGAACCTTCCCAGGACAGGAGAATGTCCTTGACAGTTTTACATGCCAGCCAATTGACCAGGCTGGAAATATGAAAATATATTAGGGGGGAGGGAGAGAATTGTAAAATGCTAGTCTCGTAGACTATTTTTATACAACAACAAAAATCCTTGTCATGATTTCTTTTAAGTTCCATTAAAACAACATTTACTACAAGGGAGAATTTTCTGTGTCAACCGATAAAAACCAATCAGTATTTTCAAATGGAAATTGGTTGTGGTTTGGTTTGGGTTTTTTTTAATTCCACTTTGTGTGTGATTTTTAAGCAAAAGACCTGTTTCTTAGTGGATGATGATGCAAACAAAGTTCTAATCTATTTTTATTGTTTGAGAAATATGAAAAACAAAGTTGAAAAGGTGAAAAACATGATTGTTTCGGGGCAGAAGACTTATGGAAGACTTGTTTGAATGTGTGGTTAATTTAAGTAATTACGATGCTATTAGATGTAACTTCTGGATATTTATTTTTTTAAAGTGTGATTCTAAACTAGGATATAAACTTTGTTAAGACTAGTTTTACCTGCTCCTTTATATTTCTATTTGCATCACTTTTATAAATTTTGCAGGTGACTTTAAAAAAAGAACTAAAAAGTTTAACTTTGAGATATCTCTGAAGTTTGCAACTAATTAGGATCTCTCAAAGTTTTCCATGAGATTCAGCAAGTTATTTAAATGCATGCTGCCAGTTTCTGTGCTCTATGATTTTGATACCAGTGTTTTCATGACCTAGTAATTTAAGCAAGTTTACAACTGACTAGCCTTAATTTGCATATAAGATTACCAGTGAAGAGTAAAAGCTGCTCCTAGTTATTCTGAAAGGTTGGGCTTCTATCTTAATCTTTTGAAGGTTACTTTAACTGAGAAACAATAACAAAAACAATAGTCTAACTTTGCAACACATTTTTATCTGAGCTTGTAATTAAAAATAAGTACTCTGATTCCTTCTGTGAGAAAGAATTAAATCTGCTTAAGGCGACTAGTATATCTGGTGCCATATATTGGGCTGTCTCTACAGGTCCCTGTTAAAGTGGAGTTGTAGGCTTATTAGCATCCTATTAATATGTGCATAAAATATAGTCTGTGTCTGAGCCCAAATACACAAGCTGGGAAATCAAAGAGAAATCCTTCACACCTTTTGCTGGCTTCATCCTGAACTTTTATTTATCTTAAAACAACTTCCTTAAGAGAATTTCCTCTTCTAAAGGGAACGCTTTTCTCCATACTTAACAGGGGAATACTGCATTGAATTATTTTTGGAGGAACACAGTCACCATTGAGAGAACTGCTTTAATCATAACATATGAAACTTAATTTTGACTTGTGTAAAATTTTAATCACTTTAAAATATTAAACCATCTGTTGGGTTTGTTTGTTTGTTTGTTTTTTTTATTTATAGGTAACGGTTAGGGAAATGTTAAGATGAGAGTACGTTTTTTACCATACTTGTATTTTAACAAGTGATTAGAAAGTGATTAGAAAGAAAAGACTGCAAAGGCTGCACTGTTAAAAGTCTTATTTATATGAACGATAGCAGTATACTTGTTTCTGAGTACTTTTGTGCTTTATATATACTGCAAAATTACCCCTAAAACTTGTGTTGGTTTAATACTGACTCAGATGCAGTGGAAAAATCTTGAATCTAATGCTCATTGTGATTTAAAGTTATTCCTGTTTAGCTTATATTAGTAAGCAGTCAATTTAGTGATATAAGTCAGTATTAAATTAAGAGTTAGGTACAAGTTTAAAATTCAGTGTTTAAGTGTTTAAGCACAGTCTTGGTGCTCAGACAGACTGTTCTAGTTGTAAAGTGATGTAGACTGAAGCCTGATGCTAGAGAAGCTCTGTCTTTTTCTGAGATAGATAAACGCCTCACTAATTTTGTCAGTCAGAAAAGAAAAAAATACAGTACTTATTCTTTTACATTCACACTACATTTTGCAAATGTGGTAAGCAGGCTTCTGTTAGCTTATGTGTCTCATAATATTTTCCCCTGCGCTAGTAGCCAGGCTACCACTTGAGTGTTACTCTTGTTTAACCCGTGATGCTATGGGAGTCCAGCAGCAACTGGCTGAGGAAAACACACTTCCTATCTGTTCCTGGTCCAGGCTTGTTTGAAAAGTTCTGCCTGAGAGCCTGGCCTGGGCTCCAAAATTGTTTTAATGAGCTCTCAGGAATCGTGACACTTCAGAATGCAGTGCATGAGGTGTAACTGCTGCCAGAACAGGAATTATATTCAGGGTGACAGTTGTGTAAAACAAACTGAGAGTTGCAGGTGGGGGGACAGGATGGATCCTGGCATACGCTGCTCTCGCTGGTGCATAGCAAAAGCTCACGTTTGCCTTGTGCACCATTAGGAACTGTTGAAAAAAATTAGGGAATTTTATTAAAGCTTGAGGGTTGAGAAAAGCTTAATTTGACAATGGAAGCTGAAATGTATGCTTTTAAAATCAGACTAGCTATTTATGTCCTTTAAGTAGGACACAATTTAACATTTCAAAAATAGTTTCAAATAGCTTTATTTTTTTTGAACCGCCAAAAATCAATTTGGGGTCTGTTGTTATTCAAGATTTTTTTTTTATTATTATTTTTTTTAAAGAAACATTTCCCCCCTTTATTTTCCTGACCTGTAGCCACCAGTGAAAGTGTCCCCTGAATTGCCTGCAGCCCGGTGCTGGCTGGTGACCGCTCCGCAGCAGCGCCAGCGTGAGCAGCCTCCAGGCAAAACTCTTCCCACACTCGTGTGCCAATGGCTCTGGGAGCCTGTGTGGAAAAGTCACTGTATCCAATTACAAAGTTGTCAGTCATATTTGTAAAAGTATGCTAATGCCTCTTTTTACAGGAGTTACTCGCACATTATTGCTCAGGGCTTCCACTTCGCTGTTTCCCACTGTATGTTAATGTCAAGTAAGTGCATTGGTGACCAGAAAATACAGGTTTTCTCTGCCTGGTCCTGCACAAATGAAGTGGTTGAACTTTTGTAGCCTTGTCAACTGTGTCACAGGGGTCTCAAAGTCTAAAAAGAAACACCAGCTCAAATTTTCTCCTCTTTCAGTAACTTGTTTAAAGGGAATAATTTCCCCAGTGAGTTGTATACATGGATGTAAAGTCAATCAGATTGATATGGAAGTGATATGAAGATAATCCACAATTATTTTTTTCTGCCTGTGATCTCTGTGGAGCAGACCACGCTTGTTGCAATGAATAGGTTGGCTTAGCTCTCTTATTGTAAAGGCCTGTACATGTCTAATTGCCCTCATGTTCATGGGCAGCCGTGTCTGCACAGACATGGGGGGTCCCAGAGTGTTTTGTGTGTAGAGCAGGAAAACAGCAGTGGTGATGAAAATAAGTGTATTTAAATAAGTGACCATCGCTGCTGACAAAGTTTAAATCATCTTTATCCCTACCAATTTTAAATAGAAATACTTGAGATACTTTTGCTACATAAATATAAGTGTTTTAATGTATTTAGAGCTCATTAGTTCAGACGTGCAGTGTACTTTGAAGTGAAACTCCAGTTGTCGCTCCTTGGCACTCAGTGGAGTACCGTGGAGTAGGGTTGGGGACAGACAGACCGATGGACGATATGCTGCACCTTGTGCATGCCAGCTGCTAGTGGGTGTTTCAGTCCATAGATACAGATTAGAGGTAGCTTGCCCTCCTCCCCACCCCTCACCACACCCCACCCCAAAAAAACAAATCCCAAAATGGCTGTGGGGTCCTCAGTACTGACTTTCTGCACGTTCAGCTTCTGCTGTGCTAACATAGACATGGCCAGAGATGCGCACCCAGAGTATGCTCATCTCATTGCGTGTAAACTGTCTGCAGTGCGTCGTAGGAGGTGGGAAATTCTTGATCCCTTCGATTCATTTGTACTGATAGAATCTGTAAAACTGTATTAGGACTCAAAATCTTTGACCCAAGGTGTAATGCATTGATATGTGAGCAAATAGTCACTCATTTTTCAATCTTGACAGCTATTTATCAGTAGCAAATAAAATAATCTACAGACAGCAGGCCTGACTGTGCCAGTCTGTGTAAAGAAAAGTCTACTGGAGAAAAGGACAGGGTAATTTAGGGTTTTCTTCCTCAGGTTCATTCTTCAGAAAAAAAAAAATTTTCTGGAGCATGTTGGGAGGAAGGGGGAAAACTGAGTGCAGGGGAAGTGAGAGCAGGGTTCCACTCTAGCAGAAGACCTGCCAGTACCTGTTTCTCTCTTGGATGCACTGGGTATTATGTGAAAAAAAATCCCACCAAGTCTGTTTGCTGTGAAGCAAGGCATTTAAATGTGTGCTTTAATGCTTCAAGTTCACTGCTCTTCTGAACCCAACTCTTGCAGTTGCTCTGCATAGGAATGTATATATGTTATAAGTTATGGAGAGTGGAAACAGTTGGACGTGTACAGCGTAGATGCTGCTTTGCTCTGCTCATTGCCTGCAGATGCCTGGGCTTTGACTGTCTGTGAGGCAGCATCATTGGAAACCGAGGCTGTAAAAATGCAGCGTGTGACCTGTTGATCTCTGTGGTGTCTCCCAGTGTTCCTGTTTTACGGTCCTTTTACATCTCTCTCACTTTCTCAGTGCTAGAATTACTGGAAT
The DNA here is from genome assembly GCA_026546715.1 of Gallinago undulata. NCBI lineage: Eukaryota > Metazoa > Chordata > Aves > Charadriiformes > Scolopacidae > Gallinago > Gallinago undulata. Next base: position 46,683,004 of record JAOTQQ010000023.1, read on the forward strand.
GCAGCACCAAGGTCTGGGATAAGGCAGGTGAAATGGTTGTAAACCAACAAGGAAATTAAAGCCCTTTGCTTCTCTCTCCTCGACCATTTTGAATTTCGGGAAGACTATTAGTGTGGCAGGGTTATAGCTGTGTTTAAAAGGAACACAATGCATGAATTACTATGTGTAAGCTAATGTTTCAGCTATGACCATGACAGTTACTTATTAACAACTAAATATCAACGTAGTGCTGGTAGGTATCTCTGAATCTTTTCAACTGACCACAGCAATGCAGTGCAAGGCAAATCTCGTGCCTATTTTTCACTTGCTTTGTGAGACCAGGCTCTGACTTTGACAATTTATAGCCACTTTGTATCAGATGCTCACTTAATCACTTTTTTATGCTTTCTCCCTATTTTGCAAATAATTGACTTGAGAAGGGAATATCCTGAAGGGGAAGACAATAGCAAATGAGCAGATAAAAACAGTAAATGCACTGTCTGCCTCTTTCTCAACCTATTCTTGAATATAGTTTTATTTGGGGCTTGTGAAGTCGCACATTGTCTTTCCCATGCAGGGAGAAACTGGGCACCCAGTGACTGAAGAATATGTATTTTACTGGCACAAACCTGCACTTTTCAATTCCTTTGACAGCTTACCTTGCAAGAATGCCAGGCTTGAATATCATCAAAGTATTAAATATCAATACCTATTTAAAGTAAATATTAGTGGTTTAAAGAAATTTCTAAACTGGGTCCAGTTGGTCTGAGCAGGTTTTTGTTATGAGATTTTTGTTTGTGTAGACTTACTACCTTTATAAGTAGTAAATGCTAGCATATACTTAGCTTGTGTGGAGAAAAATAATCCTATCTGTCTTAGTAGTGCAAGAGGTACAATTGAGAGTTACTACTCACAAAAGCTGTTCTTACTGTTTGCATGAATATTATGCTAAATCCGAACAGATACTTTGCACTGCTGAAGAACAACTGATGTGAAAAACGATTGTCTCTAATTGACACTGTGGTGTGGGATGAATGGGGGCAGTGAGCTAAACAAGTTCCTCCCCTGGGTTTGTGCCTCAGAATAGCTCATGAGAGCTCCAGCTCTGGGGGGATGCCATGTTCCCACCTTTCCCCTTTGGCCAGCACTAACAGATCTGTCCTTTCCTTGGTAATGTGCTCCTACAAAATGTGTAAGATTTATATATATATATATATATGTCATATTTAAATGAAATTAGTTAAGGGGTCTGCAACAAAAACTTCTTCACACCCAGAATGCAAATCTCGTTTGCTTGGGAAAACAGAGCAGTATGCAGTTTATTTAGTAAAATGTGCATAAAACCCCAAACCCTCTGATTATAGTAGATTCAGTGATGCTACAGCTTGAATGATGGAGACTTTTTTTTCACGGGGAACTTAAAGTTTCATTTTCTTTGTGAGCCCAAATACAATGTGAATTTTTCACAAGTGTGTGAGTCTGTATAATCCTCCCTAATCTTGTAGCATGGAATTCCTCTTTACCTAAGCTGCTGAAAGTTACGTATCTCTCCTAAACTAGTCATCTAAGACAACCCCTCCCCCACATGGCCGATAGCAATGCCAGGGTGATTCACCTCACCTGTTTTACTCACCTATCCTAGAATGGGATAAATGGCGATGGGGAGGCACTTATCTTTCTTGCTTGACTACAGGAGGAGCCTAGATGACTGGCTTCGATGAGCCACCTGATTTGTAGGTGGTTATAGACCAAGGAGACTGCATCTTTTGATCTCAGTGCGTAAGTTTTGTTTCCAAAGATATTTTCTTAGGGCTGAAAGGATTGCTTACATGTGTATATACATGTAGTTGTACAAATAATACCACCTTTCTTATTAGTTGGTGTTTTGTGTTTGGATTTGTGTGCATTTAAATGATTGGTGCTTAAGTGTATAATTTTGTGCCCCAGAAGTAACAAGACAAAATGAAATGTTTGTATGCAGGCACAGTAATTCCCTTCCCATAGAGTAGCAGGGCAGCTCTCACTGTAAGGAGGGAAACTGCCACTAGTTTGGTACCTGGGAAAAGCTAGTCTATGCTAATCTAAAAAGGACTAAATAATCTTCATTATGAAGATTCAGTAAATGTCCACGATAATTGTATCCTTTTAGCTATGGAGGAGGATCTTGCATGTATTCATGGAGCAGCACATCAGCATAGCCCAGCTCAATTCAGTTCTGTGACAAGTCTAGATCTGTGGCAATGAGCAAGCTGGTTGTACCTGTGTTTCCCCATGTTCAGTGTTTTTCTGTATTGCTGAGGAACCCCAGCTCCTGGATATTTTCAGTATATTAACTCCCAGGTATGCAGAGCTCCTGTCCTCCAGCATGCCAGGCAACAGTGATGCAGACCCTCCAGCACTTGGTTCCCCACTGAGCTAAGAGGAACAGGCCAGGTACTGAGTGTCCCTTCCTTGAAAGTGCTGAGCTGAAAAGTAGCAGGGATGAGAGCTCAGCTGCAGCGTTGTTGTGGTACCTGGTGTTGCTAGCCACTTCCCATGACATGAACATTAGCCAGGTGAGTTGTGGACACACATAAGGCCTGTGGGGTCTTTCTGAATTATCTTTCTGAATTCTAGGCTGCTGATAATCTGGGAACCGTAAGGACAGTTCTATGCCACGTACCTGTACTGCAGTACTGAGACACGTCATGAGGCTTAAGGCATACAGCTGGCTATTCTTCATCAGACAAGCACCTGGGGAGCTCTGTTGCAGTTTATCGCACTGTTGGTGATGATTTTTAGTGCAGGCTGTGGGGGCTGTTGCATGCTGAGGCTGCACGTGAATGGCCCTGGAAAACTGTTGGAGGAGCAGGAGTAGGGAGCTTTGGTAAGAGCTGGCAGCAGAGATGGTGTAGGGAAATAGAGGATAGCTACCTGGGCACACGTTCAACAACAGCCAGCGGGGATTTAACTTCAAGTGCTATTGGAAACTAGCTCACTAATCTGCTGATGTTTGAGTTGATTTTATTTTTTTTTTTTTTTCCAAATGGCAGAGGCAGGGTGGAAAAAAAGCATGTCTTGAAGGCAAGAGCCTGACCTGACGAGGAGAGCTCTGAATTAGTGCAGTTATGGTCTGCTTTCCTTAATTTCTTGTAATGTTAAAAGCATCAAGAAATGATCAAACATTGGTTGATGATGTTTGATTTGACTACTATCTAGCAGTGATGATGGAAGCAGAAATGGTACAGAAGAGAACCTCAGCTGTTGGCAGTTGAAAAGACAAAGTTAATTTAGTGGAGCTGAATGGATTTTTTTCCACCCATATCATGTTATATTGTGACACAACTGGAAAGAGCTCTTGGTTCTCTGGGCTGGATTTTGGCTTTCCCCCAATTTTTGCAGTAATATAATACTGTGGTAGTACTTCTTTGGGCAAAATTGCTTTTTTTTTTTTTTTTCTTTCTTTCACAATCTTAAGATGTAAAAATAAGAATCGAGTTTGTGAACAATTTAAATCTCTGTTCTTTTACCCTAATAATGTGAGACAGAATCTGTGATATACTTTAAAAGGCTTGGACAATTTACTGAAGTTCTTTGGATAACAGAAAAAATATCTCATAGTCGATACAAGAATCTCAAAACTGCATGTATTTTGCAGAATGTTTTTGGCTGATGAAGAAAATATTTATATGTGGTTCTTTATTAATAATTTAATGCCTTGGCTTAATTGTAGTACCAATGTCCTCTTCACTCTGTTCTACCCAAAAGCCTGTGCTTTGAAAAAATAACGTCCTTGTTGCAAAATCCAAGAATTCACAAACATTTCCTCCGTGAGCCAATTTTCCCAACCTCAGCCATTGTGTTGTCCATTCTCCTCCAAAAGAGAAGTTGAAAAGGAGAGAGAGACAAAGAGGAAAAGGGATCACACTATCTCAATTTTATTTTCTTTCCTGAAAAGTATTCTCTTTGGACAGACAGTAATTGTAGTTTCTAATGACACAAACTTGAAGGGGAACAGAAGAAGACTACAAACAGCTTTATGGGCCTATCAGCAAGAATATGTGGCTACAAATTGCTGAGTAAATGAAACAGCCTGTTGTTTCCTAAGCCTGAGTTTGAGAGTGTTATGCCAAAGTATTTGAGGAGGAGCTAGAGCACCAGGCGGTGTAAAAGATACCTGCTGGGTCCTAATTGGTGCCCACTGTTGTTAATGGCTTCCTGTGGCTGAATGTTTACTTGTCATTTGTTTTGTGCTTTGTTTCCCAGCTACTGGAAGTTAAAAAAGATACTGACTAAAACTTTATTTTGCTTTTAAGTGAACATCCCTGGACATCAAGTGCCGCACTGCAAATTGTCTCATGACGCTAAGTACCTTGAGTCTACTCCTCAGACCTGTAATTATCTGGTATGCCTCAGAAGTTACATTTGCTTTGGACATTGTTTTTGAATTTGGAAAGATTTCTGATTTATTACAGTACATATTAATTATATAACTGATAAAATTATGCAATATAAATAACTGGGGCTTTGTCTACTGCAAGGCTACATGGTTAGACACTTGAAAATACCTCAGTCTATTTTTAAACATTTGTTTTCCTAAAATATTCATTTCTCCCATAAATATCAGTTTTTGTGGGATACCTGTGAGTGGTCTGTGAAAGATGAGGAAGGGTGAAACCCTGCATTCTCAGAACTTCCCTACAAAAGAGAACCCATGAGTGGCACAAACCATTGTCTGCTTTAGTGTTGTGTTTTTTTTTTCTGTTCTAATCCAAAAGGACAGAAAAAAAAAAAACCCTCTCTGGGTCAACGTTTCAGACCCTTTGCTCACTCTGTCCTTAGTTTCATTAACAAGATGGTTAGTTTCAGCTATGGTGTGAACACCTCCCTGCTGGGAAAAGGGAGTGAAACTGCTATTTTTAACTAGGCTACCAAATAGTTCATGGTGAATAACCATGTACACACATTGCTGATCAAGAAAGAATTAGAACTAGTGAAAATTTCCTAATCCTATAATCTTGAGTCATCTGCTTTTCCTACACTGGATTTGGGGAAGGGGCGGGGGGGGGGGAATGGTGAGTGGTGTTGAGGCAGATTCAGTTTCAGTAGCCCTTGAAAAAAATGCAGACTTGTGAGGAAAAAATACCTATATCTCAATTTCATTACTAAGTCTTAGTCTGCATATCTCTGGTTGAAGAAGAACTTTTAGGTATTTGCCTTCTGTTCATAGAGGTATATGGATTGATATAAAGAAACGTAATATAGTTGCAAAGAACTGAACTTCTTAGTGAAAAGGCTATATTTGAAAGCTGCTTTGCAGCAGCAACCTGTTAGATTTCAGTTGGTGTCTGAGATGTCCTCAGAAGCAAACCAGACAATGTGGGAGAAGGTTTCAATGAAGTACAAAGTGTTTTGTCTGGGGACATAAATCTAATTCCTTGATTACATTGACTGTCATTTCAGCTCTGTTTCACATACATGTCATTTCCATGTGCACTTGGCTTGTACACCTTGCAGATGCAGTGTCCACAGAGTATTATCTCATGCTATTTCTTGTTACCACTCCAGATAACGCCATCTGGAGCTCTGCTTTATCAGGCACCGAGTCCAGAAGCTACTAAGAGCTGAAAGAAATTTCACCCGGTGTAGAAGACTGGGATTTAGATATTGAGTTCCAGATACTTAATATGTGGTTAACTGTGTGGTAGATAGAGGGAAGGAGGATGAGTCTAAAAGTGGTCCTGACAGGCAGCCAAGAAGATTTCCACTTTTCAGGTTGATCTCAGGGAAAGCACATCCAACTAACATGGGAGCCCTTTTCTGTAATTACTGAAGGGTCATGATCTGTAACGAAAAAAAGAGGCATTTAAGTTGCTTCCCTCTGAGTAGGAAGATGGTGATCAAAACAATGAAGGGAGGAGTAAACAGATTTGCCCCATCTTTGAAGAGAAGCTTAGCATGTTTTAGGGTATTCTCATTCCTAAGTGCGAGTCTAACAAATCTTCTGGCATTTAGCCAAGATATGTGTTATTTTTAAAATTTTTGTTATTGTTATTATTGGGTCTTAAATGATCTAGTATTTTTATGTTCTTTCTCAGGTTAGAGGACTACAGAATAAACTAATGAAGTGTGGATTCCTAAAGAACCAAGAGGACTGAAGAAGTTCAGATGCAGATTCCACAGGGTTGTTGCAGTTCGCAGTTCAAAGAAAAACCTGAGGATATAAAATCAAACAGTTGAGTTTCTCACATGCTTGGTCAAAGCTGAATATTTAAGCAGTTTAGATTACACAAAAATAAAAAAGGCCCTAAACTGATTGCAAAAAATGGCAGCAAAAAAATAAACCAGCCATACCTTTAAGTGCTGTAGGAGTGTGTAACTCACTAAAATCAATGCTATTGCGCTCATTTCTGTCACCTAAGAATCAAGCCCAGCAACGTTTGGTTTGGTTCACTGCAGCTATTCCATTAATCTAAACTTGCCTGTTGAATCAAGACAACAAATCTACAAATTAAGGAAAAAGAGTAGTACTTGACTAAAACTATTCCCTTGATTTATATAGAGATGTCTCTGTTTCCATCAGTAGACCTGGAGCATAGTTTACTCTGCATTTACACTCTGCTTATAGTGTAAAATATCTTGTCTTACACAAATCTGAGTACTATGACATCAAGAAACTAAAAAATAAGAGGTAAATGCTAGTCTAGAAACTGAGTACTGGAGTGTTTGAAAACTATTAGGACTGAACCATTTTTATTCCTTTCACAAGCCAGCAGTAGGATTCTGATTATGGTTTTGCTTTGACTTTACAGTGATTGCTGCCAAAATTTTGCCTTCCTGCACCTTTGTAAGAACCAGAACGGAGCAGCCAGCTGTTGTTCCTCTGAGCAAAAGATGTGGACAGCCAAAAAAAGTAAGCAATTTATGTCATACTTAAACAAAACACTCGTGCCTTCAAACAGTGTTACTCAGACTCTCGAATTATATCATCCAAGTAATTTCTCCCTGTGTCTAAGCTGTGCTCAGCACAGGAGGACAGCAGAAGCAGCTGCTGTGAACCAGTATGCTCTGACAGGAGAACCACTGCCTTGGTCCTTGTCCAGGACCTGCCTCTGTACTTCAAATGCTTATACGGGTAAAATAATTCTTTTGCTGATAGATGTTCCCTGAAAAGGAACATCTTCCAGCAGAAGAAAAGGTTCTTCCAGCAGAACAGCCTTTTTAGCTGTTAGGCTGTCTTCATCAGGGGTTTTGCTAGAGTAGTTGTGTCCCGTGGTGTGGGATTTGCTCCTTGACTTCCCTGCAGTATTCTTAAGTCATACCATATGGCTGCCTGGCAAGGTTTAAAATGTGGACTTAGCTTTAGGAACATGCTCATTGGGCTTCTCAGTTCTTCATAACTTCCTCGTTATGAAGAATGAGAATTAACACCTTTGTCTTGGAGAGCTTGGGATGATCTTTTCCATTTTACTGTAAATTCAAGGGTGACCTCATGTCCACCTTCATACTACTGGAATAACACCGTATTGTGTGGTGGGAATTTCAAGGAGAAAAATATTAATTATTCAGGCAATGTTTTCAGACTAGGGAAGTCCTGTGTTGGATTCAGGAATCTGCTGCTGCTGTTAGAGGGACACAAAAGAGCTGAAGAAAAGAGCCTTGATGAAGTTTCAGTGCTCCACACAGATTTTTCAGTGCTCCACACAGAAACTAAATGGGAACGAAGCAGGAAGAGTGAGGGTAGACAAATGGAAGAGGGGTGACACAGAGATAGGGAGGGTGCAAATGTTTAGGAGAAGCTCGATTGGTGTTTGCCCCCCTCTTCTTGGTAGACCACCTTCCCTTCCAACTCACTACTACCAGGTGTCCTGCGTGAAGGTGCTGTAGACTGAAAATGCAAAAAGGGTATGTTTAAAGGGTGCTGATGAGGAATACTTGGAGAGACTCAACAGCACTCCCAGTTCAAATTTTATTAATTAGGGAGATTGATTCTGTTGTCTGAAAAGAGTTTGGGTAGTAAACACTTTTCAAATAAGCTGGCAATGAAAACCGCTTGCTGAAACAGCAGCAGGATATGAAGGAAAGCAAAAAATATCTCCCATTTTTACTTCAGGCCTCTTCTCACCTCCTCCCCTCAACCTGGCTTGTTTCCCCTCTTTGTGTACAGTTCACCAGCTGTGCCCTGGGAGAGGAGCTGGGGTGGGCTGCGTTCCTCACACCTCTGTGCAATGCACACATCACTCTCCCAATAATGCCAGACTTAGCAGTATTTCTTGGGCCAGACTGTCAGGTTGCTGCGGATAACTGAGGGTTTAATTTGCAGTTTACATTCTTTTCCTAAGTACTGCATGCTCTGGAGAGAAGTCAAAAGCAGTTGTACAATTATGAACTCAATCGTTCCATCCATCTATCTTTTAATTTAATGAAGTCAGTTCTGTCCAAAAGGTATTTCACATGTTGGGCACACTAAGCTCATTTATATTGCAAAGGACAAAAATAACATCCCATGTCTAGAGGAACAAAAAATGTGGTGAGCCTTAGTCTCTTCCTGCCAAATTAAATATTCTAATCTTAAATCCAGATTTTTTTGTTGCTTATAGGTATACAGGTGGTCATTTTGTGACTAAATTTATTTGGGGCATATATTTTGCAGTATAAATTTCTATTTGCAGTACAAATTAAATACACGGTCCCATACTAGAATTTTCTGCCTAATGTGTTTTACAAATTCGGAGCCTATTTACCAAATGGTAACCTAAACAATGAAACAGTTTGAAAGATGAGAGACTATGTATATTTTTGTTTGAGAATTCTAGAATAGAAAATTAGGAGTTTTGTCCTGTATATTTTTATTATATGGCTTAAACTTCTAACCTTTGAACAGCTTGGAAGGAATCACCATTGGCGAATTCTGGCAACATCCTACAAAGTAAAGAAATAGTTGTATAAATGAGAAAACTGAGGAGTGGTGTATCTGGTCTGCTGAGGCTATTTTGCAGTATGAAAAGATGAGATTTTTTTCTTATTTCTCTCCTTTTATGGCTCGCCACCCCCCCTTTTTTTTTTCCTTGATTCCTGAGGTTGAACACGAAGCAGAAGTGAATTTTCTTTCAAACAAGGTTATTTGGCTTGAAAGAAACAAAACAAACAAAACAAACAAAACAAACAAACAAAAAGCAAAACCAAAAAAATGCTAGGAAATGTTTTGAGATGGAACGTCAACCATCTTTTGCTTTAATTTTAAAATACTTTTCTGTGTCTCTTTAACATGAAGCAGATGTTCTTAAGTGATGCTTCATTTGATGTTGACATACAAAACAGGTTTTTTCTCTTCTCAGAACAACTGAAACCAAACACCATAGTACCTGACCATCGAACACCTTTTGCCCTGTCTCCAGACTTCTAGTGTATCCTTCACTGTTATCTAGGTGCTGGTTAGATCAGCAGTGTTTGTAGACAGGATTGTTCTCCCCCTTAACACTCACCCAGTGTTAGTTGCTTTCTGTTGTGACTGAAAAAAGAAGCTACAAAGTTATGCCCCCATCCCAGAGCAGCGGCAGAGTCCTGACACTGGTTCAATGTCCTTATCTCCAGTGGTGAGGAATGGGCCTGCCAATGCCCTGCTATTTGCTTACACAACTTCAGATGGGTCTCTTGCAGCTGCTGTCAATGTTGAGGCAACATGTTCTTCCTGTGGGAAAGATGCAGGTGACAAACTAGATTACAGTTAAGGGATTTAAACTATAAAACTGAGGCCTTGACAGTGGTCTCTACTGTGACAGAAAGAGCTGATACTAGTTTGAAGTATGAACACGTTTGATACAAGAGTTTGATACTATAAATGCGTTTTTTTTTTTTATCAAAAGAGATCTTCAGCCTCTTGTCTAGGTTAAGACTCAGCCTCACTCCTCCCAGCTAGATTTTTCCCAGAGGAAAATGTGCTGTGAAGACTTGAGGGCCCTGAAGTTGTGCAGGTCTTCCTCGGTTAAACTGAAGGTGGAAGAAGATATCACTGTCAGAAGTGGATTTACCTGGGTTCTGAGAGAAAGGACAGAAAGGGTGATGAAAAGAGATTTGGATTCTCCTCTTCATACTTGCCATCTGCTGTTTCCGAGATGACAACTTGCCTCTATACTAGCTCCAGTATGGTGCTAGGGCTTCCCTTTAACACTTCTAGGGCTGGGAAGAAATGGCAACACCGCACAACAGCTGTGTGCTGCTTATACCCCTTTCCCAACTGCAGCCCCTCATGGCAGGATCTCCTCTATGGCATCATCCGGTATGGAGGATGCCCCAGCCATCCTGCTGCCACCCTGTCTACCTGCACAGCCACCACCACAGCAATAATGGGGCACTTCAGAGCAAAGCACTGCCTCAGTTGTTGGACAGTAGATGCCTGTAGATGAGGGAAAGGGCAATGACCCAGTTGCCTCTTCAGACCGTCCACACTCCCGAGTATCCTCTTGGCCTTTCCTGGGTAGCACTGTAACTCACTACAAGACGCGAAACAGCTGGTTACCTCAGGCATTGCCCCACGTTGGTAACAATGTGATCTAGATAATAATAAATGAACAGTTATGCGAGCTCTGGGTAGGATTTAGCATTGGAGCATGGGGTTTATGACAACTTTGCTTTGACTCAAATGTGGACTCCTTGCCTTTGGCCCACTGTAGGCTGGAACATACCAAATGGTGTCTTCTGGCTGCAGGCCAGAAAAGGGCTTGGGTAAGCAAATCTCTGCTTTCTCTCTTTTTTTCATCTGGCAACTACACTCTTTGAGCCAAACCCAGGAACAGCTTGCAGTGAACCGCTGTGAGGAGCGGACATCCCATGCAGAACAGTGGGGCTGGGGCAGGATTCATGGGTTTGTGCGAGCTGACAGGAAGGCTTACTCGGACAGCTGTATATGACTAACACCAATTTATTCCATTGCCATTAAAAATAGCTTTGACACCATGTTTGTTTCCATCTTCACTGTTTGGGTAGATATTGCTTCTATAAACTGCAGTTTTGTCTGTTCTTAAAATTACTTTTCCATAGGATTTAGCCACCAGCTGAGGCCTTTACGAGGATTTCGATGAATTTGTATGCAGCATGTGATTCTGGCAAAAAAGCAGCATGAGGGAAAGATGAATTTTATCCCTATAAACAGAGCAAAAGTGAAACTACACAAGTATAATTTGTATCGTTCTTTGTTTAAGGGAAAAAAAACCACGCATGAACTACTCTCTAGTCTGGATCAGCTGTGAGAAGGCCAAGTGGTGCACTGAGAGCCAGCCCTAAATGATTTCCCCTCTGCGAAAGCACCCTGGGGTCCCACCAGTGTAAGTGACAGCAGAAAATGGGTCACAAGTGCTGGAGGTGAAAAAGCACCCTCTCTTAGCTTTTGGAAAGAGGTTTATTTGTAGACACTTTCAGGTGACTTTCTGTAATTGTTCCCAAACGAAGGGAGGATTAGCTCAGATGTCACCAAACCGTGAGGAGGCCTTTCATCCTGCCCCCGGCTAAGGGTGGGCCACATGGGCCCTGTTTGCCTGACCCAAGGCAAATATGGCTTGGCTCAGTCCTCCTTTCTATATGCTTGGCTGAAGCAGGAGTGATTGCTCACAAATAGGTGAGAGAAAAATAAAGCGGAGAAATGAAGGGGCAGCCTTTTATGCGTGGAAAGGGGAAAAGGCCACTTGAAAATTACTTGAAGGCCAAAGTTTTCAGGCTATTACGGTAGCAGAATGGTAAGAAGAGAAAGCTAAGTGTAGCTGAGGTATTTTTTTGAAGAATTGTTCTCTGTAGAAAACAGAAAGTTGAGGCCAGGAGTTTGGAGGGACTGGTTGAAATGACTTGACAACAACCAACTTGGGGCAGCTTAACCTGTCCCCAGCGTGGGGGGAAGAGAAGCAAGAGGGAAAATGGCACATGTGCAGCTTGGCTTCTGGATGTTTGCTTTCTTGCCCCCTACTATTTTGCATTTTAGGAATATATTTCTAGTCACACAAGGAATTGCAAGTAGGTACAATAACTGAGCAGTTCTATAGTGATAAGAGTATAGCTGTGCAATGCAAGTATATAGGTGGCCACCTGGGAGCAAGTTTGTGGAGAATCAGGCCCAGAGAGCTTTTCATTTTTCTCCATGAAAAGCAAATGGCTTTCAATCAAAGTGTGTCTGCTCACAAACTGGTCCTAATTTAAATGTATCTGCATTTTGTAACTGATACAGGCAGTTGATGGGGGTTTTACATAGACATTGCCTAGAGCATTTCCTGGTTTTGTATTCACAGAATCATGGAATCGTCAGAGTTGGAAGGGACCTATAGAGATCATCTAGTCCCACTCCCCTGCTAAAGCAGGATTACCTAGAGCACGTTACTCAGGACTGCATTATTCCTGCCTACCAGGGTTGGAGATATATATTCAATCCCTGTATTAAGATTTGCTGGTATGTTTAGGTGCTTAAGTTCACAGTGCAAACACTTCTAAATGTTAGGGCCATAGCACTTTCCTTAAATTCCCTGCTCTCTTCCTACAAAGACAGGCAAGTTTTCTTTCAGTTTTCATTTGATTCAACTGTGCATTTCAGCTCTAAGTTAAATGAGGATCCTGAAGTTAAAAAAAATAATAAAGTCTTTACAATAATTTTCCTCTGCAGTTCTTGTTCTCCAGCTCTGCCTTTAGTTTACAGCAAGGCCAACTTCTTGCTGCTCTGAGAAAGAAGCATTTTTATTGGCTTGCTGCAAGGAGCAACCCTGAAATAGAGAAGGACTAGATCCTTAAGTGTCATTTCTTTTCAGAATTTAGTTTGACATTTTAATACTTCTGAGTGTTAAAATAAAAGACAAAAGAGAATAGAAGAAGAAAGCAGTGAAAACACTGAAGACAAACAGGCGTGCCTGGGCTTTCTGAAATGGCAGAGCGTCCTAAATCAGTAGCATTCATTTAATTTCTCCCTTTGTTTCATGCCTCTTGAAAGATGGCTAGATCTGAAATGCAAAGATGATAGTTTAAATGTAATAACTGTTGCCTTTTTCACTGGAATTATTATAACTGAAAATAAACAGGAGGAACTAAATGTGTAAGTAAATTGTGCCAAATGTCTAAGTAAAGAATCTCTTCGCTCTTGCTCTTATTCTAAGGAAATGAGGTTCATTTGCAATTCTGCTGTCTGTCTGACTCTCTGCCCCTACTTTTGAACACACTGGCCAGTTTCATCTCAAGGTTCTGAGAAGGTTGGTGAAAACTGATATCTGGTAACAGGAGTATGAGTCAGGCACAAAGCTGAAGGAGAAATTTCAAAGCAAGTTCGAGTTACCTTTTTTCAATATCTTTTTGATGGCATGTTCAGCATGCGCACTGAGAGGTCCAGTGACCTTTTATCCAGCATAGAATTGGCATAGAATTTAGGGATAATGGGAAGGAATTGGAAATTCAACACTAAGGGAAGTGACAGTTTACGGAGAAACTATTTTTGTTATTGCTGCTGCATTTTAATTTTAATGTCACTAAAGTAGCTGTGGACTTACTATATCCAAATGCACCAGGTCCTGGGATTGTGATACATATGTATAATGTGTCTGACACAGGTCCAGAAAGACAGGAACAATGAAGAACTGAAGAGGGAAATATCTATAAGCAGGTCAAGATGACCAAGATGTGGACAAACATGTTGTCTGGATTTATTTGTTTTATTGTGAAGAAGGACCTGAAAGGCAGGAAGTATTCCAGCATTTGGTAGGTAGACATATTAAAAAGTGAAGTTTTAGAAATGGGAAGGGGGTTGCTGCTAACAGGAATGGAGGAAAGGAAATAACATAAAAGGAAAAATACGAGCTGTTCAGTAATAACTGCAAAGTTTAGTACTTGACAAATAGTCATCCTTCCAGGGCAGCAGATCAGAAGTGTTATTAAATGTGTAGGGCTAAACTGAGGGAGATCAGTTTGATATTGAGATGTAGATTTGTGAGCCATTTACCTAAAGGTAATAGTTGTATCAGTGTGAAGAGAGGAGGCTCCCTGAGGATAAGATACAGAAGATGAGACCCAGGAGAGAGCTTTGAAGACAAGGGACAAGAGACAGAGGAGAACAAGGAGCCATTAGAGGGTGGTGGCAAATCCATGTATGTGCTGGGCTGCAGTGTAACCCGGAGACAGTTTTGTTAGAACTGGGGGGCCTCAGAAGTGCCCATGGCTTGCTTATTGCAGTCTTGATCAGATTTAGGAGTGTTTGAGCTTGCCTTTTATATGTCTACCTTACAGGATAGACATAACTTCAAAATTTGGGGCCAAAGCCAAGGTGAGATTTAAAGGAGAAAAAGGGTGACAAGGAGGGGCAGGAGCAAAGAAGGAGAAATATAGTGCAGGACTTCACAGGGCTGAGGAAAGGACAAAAGTGAGTGAGACGCAGGTGGTGTTCAACACAGAGATGAAAAGGAAGAAGACAGGATGGGTCAAGGAAGAGGTGTTTGAATTGGAATATTGAGTTTCAGAGGGATGTGGTGGAAGTTTAAATACTAAAGAGGGCCTGGAGCATTGGGTGTCTGTCAGGTGGCTACTATGGTGGGCTTGAACGTTAGTAGGTGAAGACTATGACTCCCCATTCTTCCTTCCATACCTCTTTCTAATCACAACAAAATAAATCCCTAAACTTCTCCACTTAACTGCTTCAGGAAGCCTTCCTTTCCCAGAGCAGTACCACTTTACATGTGTCCATTGTCTCTTGGCTTGAAAAAGAAACCCTGGCTTTTCCTCCTCTCAGGCACCACTGAAATGAATGTGCCTTTAGGAGGAGAAGGCAGTCTGTGGATGGTGGCCCCTTGGTGCAAGGACAGGAGGAGAGGCTGCCCCTCTTGATGTGGAATAACTTTTGAGGAATTATGTTTTCTGAGGACCAGCCTGGCTAGTCCCACTGAAACACTTTCATATTTTTGTATAGAATTTTCCAAAGAGCAGCTGCTGATAGCCAAAAAATTGTCATCAGTTGTATAAATGATCTTCCTTCCGTTTCCAGTCCACTTTCTGTTTGCACCCATAACTCCCAAACCAGAGTCTCCTGACCACCAGCTGCTTCTGTTTTAATTCCAGACACTGTACCCGACATTAATGTGAAATTCTGTTATTTGAAGATGTATGTATTGATACTCACTTTGCTCTAAAATTACTGTTCTTAGGAGCAAATGGAGTTAGATGTGGACCAGCAGATGGTAGAGAATCTGGGTAAAAAATGGGTATTGTGCATAATTTCTGGGAAATAGAAGCATGTGTATAGGACAGACCTATAAAAATGGGGTTTGGGAACGAAAAATCATTGTATATTCACAGTACTTAAGGCAGTTCATCCCGAAGCGGAATGGTGCCTCAGGGAAGATTCTCTCGCCCCTTCCCATGCCTCCCACCCTCCCCCGGTATCAGAGGCAGGGCCTTGGTTTGAAATTAATTTTTATTTTTCACTAAAAGCTTAATGTGCTCTTGGTAAAGGTACTCAAGGAGGACTCCACTGTATTAGCTTGCTGGTTATGAAGCAGATGGATTATGGATGGAAAACAATCCACGTGGAAATTGGTGCAAAGTAGCTGGTATATTGTGAATAGGCAGGTGATTCTTCGGGCAGCAGACTTCCTTTTACACATTTGGTAATGTTAAGGAATGAGCTTCTTTACACAGGACTAGTACTGGGAGATAATCTGAATAGCTCTTCTGTAAAACAGGCTCTTAGAAAGTTACTTCAAGTTAAGTATTTCCAGTTCCTTCTGGAGTGAAACCTGATAATCAGATTTTAAAAAAAAAAAAAAAAGTCTTGAGTTGTCAACCAGAAATGTTTCCAAGATTAGAGGAGTCTCAGATATAATATTGATAGTCTTTTGATATCCCAGCAGGGGTGATTGATGTGGAGAATGGGAGACCCATGGCCACAGTTCATGTTTAGCAGCATAGGTAAGGAAGGTTGGAGAGCACCACAGGTCTTCATGCTTTTCAGCAACCTCACAGTGAAAAAGAAAACCACAGTATCACTTCTTTCTTATGAAATCTGGGGTTATTCAGCCACGTAGTTTACAAATAGTAATGGCTGAGTTCTCATGCTAGTGTTGTTGGGAAATTTCATATTTAATCTTGTAGCTGTCAGTGGTGTGCTCTTGAAGCTGCATTACTGGGACAGGTACTCAGCTTTGGGAATTGGAAGTGCTCTCTGGGAACTGAGATGCCTGATGCTGCCAAATCCTTGATCAGTGTGAACTCTCACTGTTTTCTCTGTCTAAGTGGCTGTTGGGGGAGCATGTCCTGCTTCAGCTGTGCCAAAGGACAAACCTTATTTTATGCTAAAATGTGCTTAGAATGTAACATGTGAAAGGGGATGTTTTGTTGTTTGTGTATATATCGGCTATTATCAAATCTCTTATAAATACAGTGTATAAAATGTCATTTATGTTGTAGGTAGTTCCATATAGCTTATTAATATTATTGTAATATATAGACTTAAACATAGAGCAATACAAGGTTTTCTCTGTAAAAGGGTTGCAGGTGTGTTTGGCTGAGGCTATACACTGCAGACCTGTGTTCTATCACCTTGCTCTTGTTGTTGACATTTATATCAGTGCAAGTAGGTGTAAACTGCTGCTAATTCAGAGAGGTGGCAATGACCGCCTAAGGTGCGGAGACAGAGAATCTGTAATACGTGGTATTACACTGCAAAATATGTTTCCTGTTAATTTCTCTTCCAGAGCACTTTTCAAACAAATAGCTACATCTTGTGGCAGGGGTGTTTTTGGTTGTTTGGGGGCTTCTGGTTTTGTTTCTTTTTTAACAGAAGAGCATACAGAGTTGTTTTATCAAAGTTGTTTTTTTATAATCTCAGTAATAGTGCTGAAATCAATGCAAAAGGAGCACTTAAAGCAACAGTTATTAAAACTTATTTGTTGGTAAGATGTTTTGTTTTGTTTTGTTTTTTAATTCCTCCTTAAAAGCATCCTCTGTTTTGTCTGACATATGGACTTAAGACCCACACATTCCGTTGTGAAAGTATCCCTAATGATGTGCTAGTTCTCAAGGACGTATCAGAGTGCTGCAGCTGACACCCGGGAACACTGCTCACTCCAGTGCTGGCACACTTTGCCTGCTGGGTGCAAAATCTCTGCTGAAACAGATCTGAAGCAAGAAGCAGGGATCCGCATTGACTTTCAGGGCCATGCAGCAAGCAGCATAAAAATCAATTCTCACTCATACTCCTCTTCTTCAGGAGGCCAGATAAAATGCCTGAGCCTTTCTCTCTTTGGATGCCTTTTTCCCCTTATTTCCTGCATGCAGGAAATGCAAGTGTTACTTGTCGTACAAGCACTTAGCAATGTACTTTTTTTAGAGCATAACAGTTACGCATTGTGGCAAGATTTTGCTTTTTATTTTTTCACAGGACTGAAACTAAAGCAGAGCTCCTATGTTTAATACATTAAAAAGACCAGGGGAATTATAATGGTTATCTTTACCCTGAGACTAACCCTTCCTTAACTTTGTTTTGTCAAAACCCCAGTTAAACAATTAATGTCTCAGAGTTAAGGCCAAGTGGGCAGCCGACAAAGAATTCTGGGATGCATGCACTTGTGGAGGTTGCTGGGAATCATTCCCCTGCCTTGCTTTAACTTTTGCAAGCTGTGTGGGGTTTCTGCAGGAAGGGAGCTACAGTGACTTTGTTGTTTACAAAGGACAATATACAGCTAACTTCTGGCACCGGGTCCGGGAGGCTGGTCTGCTGCCTTCCCTCTTTGCTCAGCTGGGTCCTGCCTAATCTGCCTGCTGGAACTGGGATGTTTGCAGTTACTTTCCCTCTCAGTAGCAGTTTGTGTTGGACTGTATGGTCAGAAAGACACAGACAAGATTGCTTTGTAGGTTTCTTTAATTAGACCAGCTGGCAAAAGGAGATGGTCCCTGAGGCCCACAAACTCCCCTCCAGGCTAAGACTAATGATCTTGTAGTTTGGAGAATGCTAACCAGACTTCAAAGGGTGTTTTCTCCCTGACACCTCTTCATCTAATCCTCTCTTTATTCATTATGTTTAAGGCTAGGAGGGCTTAGCTGACTATTGACCCTGTCTCCTGTTCAAGGATCCATTATATTTCACTCAGCTGTCACATAGGCCAGTGGCTAAAGCAGGTAGTCCAGAGGGGCATTCTGTTTTGGTAATGACCTCAGCTGTTGCTATTTGTAAGTGCTCTTGGTGAAGCACTCAAGGGAAGCAGGGTGCCCCTGTTAGAATGAGTGGGTCAAATCTACTGCTATGCTCACTTAAAAGTACTGAAAATACTTCTGCTCCAACTTCAAATCTAGATCAGGTTGCTCAGGATCCTTTCTGGTTGAACTTGGCCTGTCTAGACATGTTTGTTCTGAATCTGCCTGCTGCCAAGCGCATAATTTGATTTTTCCATTTCAATCAATTTCCCAGGGAAATTTTAAATCGGATTTAAATTATATTATTTAATTATAATTATATTATAATTATAAAATCAAAGTGTATTGCATCCATGCAGTTCTCATTACCAACCTAGCTTGTCAAACAATGAAAAATTGCTGACTGTGTTTAATATGGTTTTATTCAGTAAATCATTGTAATAAACTCTTTCATCAAAGGCTTTGTAAATTGTTTGAGGAATTGACATGAACTCTTGCATGAAGCTTGCCATCGACTGATCCAAATCAAACCTACCTCATGGCTGAGGTTTGCTGTCCTGCCTCAGTTGTGAACCTTTGCACCTCTGGCTCATGCCTGGAAGGGAAAATGTGCAAATACTTGGCTCTTCTCCTGCTTCCAGCAAAGCCAGAACCGGGCAGTTCTGAAAGGCTCCTGAGAGCTGCAGGTAGCAGAGGCCACTTCATCAACAGTGATTTGGGGCAGAGGGAGGAAGCTACAGGAACAAACAGTGGACCAATGCAATTGCACTACTGTAGATCTCACAGAAGTGTAATAACCACTTGGAGTAAAATAAATGTGTTTAAGGTTTCATAACAATAGCCTTTGCACAAAGGTTAATAGGATCATCTCCATCCCTCCCTATTTCTATTGAAAGAGGGGTAAGGTGGCCTGGCCAAGGCTTTAAGTCTTTGTTTCCAAGCCCTAGTGTTTCAGTTCTTAGTCTCTGAGCCAGATCTTGTATCTTCATGTATACCTGCTTTTTATGAAAGATGTCAGAAAGGACCTAGCTGTAATTTCCTAGCTGGTAAGGGGAAAAAAAAAAAATCATTTCAAGAGTTTTGAGGTTTTGCTGTTGTTAACAATGAACTTACCACAGATGCTGTAAGTGATGGTTTGGTGCTACAGCTGAGCTGATATAATACCTATTGCTGCCAAGTCCTGCTCCCCTCCCCTTCCTGTCCTTCGTCTCCTGCTAGAGCTTGTCTGACACAGAGTGAGACAGTTCATAGAGCTCAAACAAGAAGAAAAAAAATTACTTTTTTTTTTTTTGAGTGTTTCTTTGCTTTTTTTCTACTACTTTGCCTCCCTTAATTGTGAATTAAGCCAGGACTGTGTTTCACAATAATTTTGGATTGACATAAGCATGCTTTGTAAAGTGGGCACTCCCAGCTCTTCCCTGCTTGTGCTTCCACTGGAATTCACACCACCCATGTTGTGAGGCAGATCTTGGTGCTGACTTGAAGGAAAATCATCTCCTCACTCCTCTCCCCAATTTTTCTTCAGGTTGCTTTTGAGCTGTTTTTTGGATATGGCTTACTACGTAGCTATAAAAATACTAGGAGGGGGACAGGACTTCCTTCCTTTAGTTGGTAACTTCTACTTGTTTTGGCTGAGAGAGAGCACGAAAGGGCTACTTCAGCTGTGCCCATGTAGAACTGGACACGTTTAGCTGACACTAGAGCATTTACTCTGCTTCCACTGAAGATACATGACAGCAGAATACAGCCCAACAGAAAGAAAATAGGTAGGTTAATAAGAGCAAAGTATGGAAAACCAGAATGTGGTCCTGTTCAGAAGTTGGTTTTTTTTTTTTTCCTTTCAAAGAAATGGAGATTGGCTTGAATAAGGAAAATATAATCTCTCAAACAGTTCTGCTTGTTATCCTAGTTACTTTTTTCCAAGTGAAGATGCATTTTAGGATGGCACATCAAGGGGAAAATGCACCATCCTGAGTGGAATATCTCATCTAGAAAACACATCCTTCTGACTTTGTTTTTTCTCTCTGCCCACAGCTCCCATCAAGAACGTGGCGATCGGCATGCTGCCAACCTCTGCCTTGTCATTGTAAACATACAGAGCCCCAAAAAGAAACTGAGCAAATATTTCCTAAGGTAAGTGTGAAAATTCCAGCCCTCGCTGGGTCCTTTCAGCTGAATTTTGCTCTAAAATTACTAAGCTGAATGTATGAAGTAAAGGCCATGTTTGTTGGCAGTTTTTTCCAGTGCCTTTACCGGAGTTGCACTTGGTAGCCATTTCTACAGGGTTACTCAGAAGTCAGTGGGTGGTTTGGTTACACTTGGCTTCAAAGCACTCAAGAGCTGATTTCATTGCTGTAAAAAAAGTCATCTGAACTAAAATGGAAAATATTTGTAACTTGTCAATCCCCATCTATTGGAAGGGCAGTTATAATATAACCATCCTCTTTTTTAATTCTAATTTTAATACCTCTCTGATGTGTCTTTTTAAAATAAAAAAAATAATTAAGTCATTTGGGGCATATTTTTTGGCTTTAATCATACTTTATTCATACGTCCATAAGATGCAAGAGTAGTCTTCCATCCTTGCATAACATGAGGCTAATGTGGCAACTGAGTTGTGAAGGTCTTGCTTCTGCTTTGCACACAGGGAGGGATTTCAAGCAGTGAATATACTCGTCCCCTTTCTCCAGGCTTTCCAATGAAATTCCCCATTCCAGTGCTCTCAATATGACTAGTTCTAAATGTTATGCATATACTGGTTTTAAACAAGCATGGTTGTCCTCCTCCTTCCTTGCTGCTGAAGATGAAACAGTACATTTTTAAATTCGTTTTTTCTCTCCAGTTAGTAGACACAGTAGTTCCAGGGAGGTTGTAACTACGATGATCTTTAAGGTCCCTTCCAACCTAAACCATTCTATGATTCTATACTGGGGAACTTTGTCTGAATGTCACCTCTTTGTTGCACCAGACCATGGTTCAGGCCTACGAATAGTCCCACCTTGATAATACAATGATGTTTAGCCTTCCCTGTCCACCAGAACCAATGCTTCCATTCTTTAGGGCGTAAGAACTAAAATAATTTGTTGGCCTATTGCTTGAGTTGTGTCACTCACATGGGAGGATCTCTCATTTGATCTCCATCTTTTATTATCTTCAAAGCTTCTTAAAGCTTTTCTTCTCCACTGGGTACCTCATATTGCCTTGCTTTCCTCATATCCCCAGCTGTTTTCTTCTTCTCCACTGCTGCCTGTATGTGGCTGCCTAAGCATTGCACAGGTTTTCAGAGCTTATCCAGAGTACCCAGACCCCTGTCCTCCTAATAGACCACTCCACTGCCCTGATTGCAGCGGGTCTCGAAGCCCTGTATAAGTTCATTCTTTCCCTTCACTGATTTTTTTTTTTTTTTTTTTAATATCTGTCCATCTCTTGATCAGCTTGAGAGGTATAGCTCCTTCTTAAATATTTAAAACAAATATTGCTCCACAGAAACTGCTATACACAAATCATAGATGCTACTCAAAGAAACAGGTGGCTGACTTTAGTCAGGAGCAGAAAAGAAAACAATCTTAAGAGAGTATTTTAAATATTTAAATTCCATCTCTAGCTGGAAGTGAAGTCTTCCAAATGCTTTCTAATTCTTTACTAAAAATCACTGCTTGCCCCTTTTCCCACCATGATCTTATTCTAGCTCCTGAAATATTGTATGTGCTCAGAAATTGTGTCTTGACTCCATTTGGCACCAGAAAAAAATTATATGAATGAGAGCACTGAGGTGTGCTAGCTTGAAAAAATGGGCAGTATCAGGACTTCAGAATTAAGGAGCAGACTGTTCTGCTGGGTTTTTTTCCAGGTTTTTTTTTTTTGGGGGGGGGGAGGGCTTGTTTTTTAATTCATGTGATTTCCCTCCCATTGCTTTGATATCTGTCTATACCATACCCGAAGGATCTTTATGCTCCGATATACAGTAGAAAATGTGTCCAAAAAGCCTTGACTGTTGAAATAGAGAAAAGTTAATTTTTTTATCTAAGAAAAAATGAATAGCATTAATTATTGCTTTAAAACACAATGATCTTCTGAGTTTGAAAGGTGTTTATTTGATGTTTAGAGGCTATTATTGACAACAGCAATAAAAAGAAAAACTCAGCTAGTTAATTTGTTTCTTACTAATGTGGTGCTGTACTATTTGCCTTTCAAGATTCTCAGATGAAACATTTTTCAAACATCAGCTCATTAAGCCTTTGGATATCCAGTCGGGTGGATTGTCCCTGAAACGTGGTCATAACTGCTGTTGTATTTGCGCCCAGTGACTAGTGACATCTAGAGCTTGGGATGTTATTTGAGATAATAAGGTGAATTTAAGGAAGCTAAAGAAATTATCTGAATTGGGTTAATATAACAGCTAAAAATCACCTCTTCTGAAAAATGCTGGGAGAACTGCAGCACAGAGAGGACTCTGCTTTTTACAGATTTTCTTCATTCATCTCTCCAGGATGGCAATGCTTTTTCTCACTGTGCCTGGGAGTCCTTGTTCCCTTTGATCACCATCTCACGGTCTTGCAGTTTCACTTCTCACTCTGGCTGTTCCCTCAGAATTCCTCCCACCTTCCTCTCAGTTGCCAGATCAGACAAGGTTTAGCCCTTGCCATATTATCATGGATTTATCAAGTTTTAATGTTCTTTAGCATTTCTTCAATTAGAATTGACTGAAAAAGTAAATTCTTAAAGTCAATAATTTCAAAAAGAAATGAAGAAATAGGAAATAGATGTGTGTTTGAACTCCACTGGTTTTCGCAATGTGTTTTATTGGGTTTAAATTTCACACACTTTCAGCATTTTGGTAGTTTTGAAATAGTTACGGTTTGAAAACAGTATTTCAATTTAAAAATAAAAGCACATTAACTTGCCTATAGCTTATATTTGTTTCAGTTGTTATAAACTGGCCAATCAGAACACAAGAAAAATTGCAAACCCCAAATATTTTTAATTGATAATGTTTGCAAACAAGTCTGGGAAAATCAAGGCATATTAGAAATGTCTTGTTCTCTGAGTAAGCTAGCAGGTCTATGGGAAGCAGGATAGCCCTGCTGGACTGGTGCTCCAGACAGGTTCAAATAGGAGATTTAACCTTGCACCATGTTGTGCTGTGCCTCCTTCAGCCTTAGGGTTAAAGCCTTTGATTTCAAACTAAGAAGCAGCATGCCATAATGGTATAACCTTAAATGCTGGACAAATAATCTGGTAGAAATCAGAGTTTGATATCATTAAGGTATTTGTTTAAATCAAAGTATATCCCACGGCTATACCAATACAGAGCAGAGATAGAAACAGTGGCCAGCAAAAGCTAATTTGTCAGTGTGCAATGTTGATAACCATTATGAGTTTTAAGTAGCTATAGGATTTAATAAAGCAGGGGATGCCCTGCTGTGGTACATGTCACCTGTGGCACACAAGTCATCTCAGTGTAGCGTGAGGCTGGGAGATGCAGTTGCCACTGCCACAGCTGTGCTGAGGCTGGCAGAGAAAATCCCATAGCGCAGTCCCAGTAGGATGCTCAGGAGGTGAACCCAGACAGACTTCTTAATTGCCTGTGAAGAACAGGTGAGTGCGCTTGGATGTGGGATGCTTACTCCTTAAGGCTTATAGCTGGCTTTACCGAGCTGTGATTTGTGGCATTTCAAAGGGGACCTGTAATGCAGCAAAAATCAGGATGTTGCTCGTGTCACTCACTGTTGCTGGCAATATTCATAAAAAAGGAGATTGGGAATCTCGGAGTAAAGAATCCTACAAAAGTCTAGAGAAAGGCAGAACCTGAAAATTAGTCTGAGATAAATCTATTGTCTCGGTTACTTTTATACTCAGCACTTCACAGCCCTTAAAACTGTTTGTTTCCTTGTTTCATTGCAACCTCTCATTGTGAGGTGAGGGATGTGCTGTTGTTGCCATTAGAGAAAGGAGTTGTGGTGCTACCAGACTGTACAGCATGCATGTGGCCATTGAAGAGTCCTGTGGCAGACCAGGTAATTTAACATAGCTACCCACCATTCCTAGTCTCCCTCAGCTTTTCAGTTTCTAACATGCTTTTTAAAAAATGTATTTTCTTGTGAGAGCACAGAAGACTGGCTCATCACCCTCCAGAGCTGGTGGTAGGGTAGTTTTCATGAACTATATTACATATGATTGGGAAGATATTTGAGGGCATCACAAACATAACGAGAAAAGTGAGTTCATATAATTTAGGTGGCATGTGGGCATGGCACAAAGGCTATTGAGATTTGTTGACTTTAAAAAAAAATATTTTTTTTCTTGTGCTTGGCTGTTAAAATGTATCTGCTGACACAGATGGGGAGGTTATTACAGACTGCTGTAGGATGGATAGCTAAAGATTAGTCTGGTGGTCAAGGGAACCAGCAAAAGCAATTATTCATGAGCTTTACTCTTCCAGTTGTCACTGCTTTTCTTCAGATTTGTGATTGCTTCCAGTCCTGGTTTGAGTTTCTGGGAGTTGCTGCATCAGAAATGGTTGCTCAGGGAAAGAAAGGTCAGAAGCCTGAAATTCATCTACTGCTGCTTGGCAGAGGTGGCATATCTATCGTGTAGGTCCAGATGGGTACTCAATTGCAAAGCTGAACTTGCATCTTTGAGCTTTGGGCAGTGCCTAGAAGCTCTGTGTCTTTAGGAGTTGTAGCAATAGAAATTGCTACTCTCTTACAGAATTATGTGTACGCAAATCCCTACTTTGGCAAACTTTTGGTATAAGTAAATGATGCATGGACAAACAGCAGAGATGACAGTGCAACCAGGACTTTTCTGCCTCAGTAGCTCTTCTTAAACCTTCAATCCCCTCACGATATGTTCCTCACTAGGTGCTTCTCTCAGTTCTTATCTGTTCACTCTTTGTTAGCACCAAAATACTGCCCAGCTTTAAAACACTGATACAAAGGGCCAAAAATATAAATGCTTAAAGACTGAGGTGCTAGGGGATTGAGGACCTAGAGGCAGCAGAAGTGCTAATGTCCCTCACCGAACTAGGGGCTCAGGGATGGAGTTGAAAACCCAAATGCAAACCTGTTCAGGCTCTCTCTCCTAGTGGGAGATAGGGATATTAATTGAAGTTGTGCACTAAGTATTTTGTAAAATCTGGGCCATGCCTCACTGTTTGGATGATCTGAAAATTTAAATCCCATTGATTCTGAGAGGTAGAGGATATCATGTGTCACTTGTGTGTTGTGGGAAATGGGTTCTGTAAGGTATTGGTTTCAGGAACCTATTTCTGAAAATCTTGAGCTGGAGTTCTTTAAAGTTGTTCTTTAAGCACAGCTCAGGTCACATCTTGAACAATGTTTAACATAAAGCAGACCTTTAAGTGATTTTTATAAGCTAAGAGTTTTAGATATCAGTTACTACGTTTAGTTTTTTCAAGAAGAGCAAAATGTTGTGCTTTTTTCCTGTTTGTTTGGTTTTTTTTGTGGTTGTTGGTTTTTGGTTTTTTTGTGTTTTTTTTTTTTTTTTTTTTTTTTTTTTTACCAACAATTTTTTACCACAGACTTCATTGCCCAAATGTAACTGGGAGCAGAAATTCCCAGATTAAAGCCTATGACATATATGAACCCCTTATGATTGGATTCTCATTTTCCTCTGTTAAGCCCACATAACGGGAGCTGGCTGCTTATCATTGAGTATGATCATTGAATGATTTAATGGGGAGTTAAATGAAAAGTAAGAGTTTTCATACTGGTGTGATGCAAACCCTGTGTCCAATTAAAGCCTCAAAGCATTTTTTAAAAGCTGTATAAAAGGTGAATCATTTCTGTAAACAGCCCTTAAAGTGAAAACCCAACACCTTTGCTGTGGGAGAAGTAATACGACCTCAAATACCTCTGCAAACAAAGAGTCCCTTGCCTTCTGCGAGCTGCTCTCTTTTTTCAGCAGCTCAGCATGGGGTGCCAGAAAAATCATTAACGGGCCCATCTTGCACTTCTGGCTTTTCCACACCTGCATATCACGATCCCTGCTGTAACTTTATGGACCGTGAGGAGGCAGGTTTGACGCCGTGAAACACAGGCTCAGCTAACAGCTGCAGGATGGGCAGAAAGCCAGACAGTAAAATGTAAAGAGGAGGAAGGAGAGGGATCACCTTTGAAGTTTACAAAAAAAAAGCATGACTTTGACCACTTCCTTTTTTAATTAGCTGTCTCAGGTACATTGAGCCACCAGTATGAATGGAAACTTGTGGGGTTTTATTGGAAATGCTGAAGTGAATGAAATATTTTAAGTGTTTCATCTGTATGTGACTATTATTCTTTTAATCTTTCTTTTTTTGTTGGTTTGTTTTGTTGTTTGATTGCTGATTTTTGTATGTTTTTGTTTGTTTGTTTTTTGTTTGGTTGGTTGGCTTTTTTGTTGTTTTGTTTTGTTTTTTAACATCCTAACATGATGTCAGGGTGAAGAGCTTGTTCCGTTTGGAAACACCTGAACTACGGCTAAAAATCTGTATCTTGCAAGTGTGAAAAGCAACATTAATGCAGTGTTGAAAGTTAGGATTTTGATCCCACTCTAGCCAGGAAATTCATGATTACCATTCCCATAGCAACCAGGACACACCTCCTGGGTACCTAGGTAGAATTTTTTTTTATACATTTATATAGTGTTAACTTTTGGTCAATATTCACGCTAGCACCAGGAGGTTGCTTTTGATTTGCTTCACTGTAGAGAAAAGCTGAATTGTAGGGGTCCTGTACAGGAATTGCAGTCGCTTCAGGATTCAAACTTCCCTGTGTCCTCAAGAAGCCAAAGGTTTGTTTTGGACTAGTATGTTCCTTGTACTCTGAATGCACATTAAAGTATGTTCAGGGAGAAAATACAAGCTGCAGTTTTCATCCATGTAGGAACTACATGCATTTAATTTAAAAGACTATAAATCAAGAGTAAGTACGTTGATGTTAATAGTCTATGTTAGGGTCAGATCCTTATACGTGTTTGGGTTTTTTTTTTTCCAAGATGTACTTTTGTGACTGAAAAGGCTTAAAAGACTTACACATGCTTTCAGGACAAGGAAATCTATTTGTGCCCACAGAGGGATGTGTAATTGTTGATATTAAAGCAAGTATTTCTTGTAGGGGGTATTCAAATTGTTTGCATATTCTTGCCCATGTAATGGTGGTGATACTTCACAGTAGGCGTTAAGGGACCTAAACACTCAAAACATTTTCCATTTCTTCTGCTGCAAGTTTGGCAGAGGGCATTCTCCAAATGTAAGAGTGCAACTGGAAAGAAAAAAGGAAACCACATGTATTTTGAAGTGCTAAAGATGCTCTAAGAAAGCAGATGTAAAATATGCCCTAACTTATCATTTTATTAAAAAATATAATACACTAATAATTCAGAACTTAATGAGCTGTCTACCAGGCTGACGATTTCTGAGGTAATTAAACGGGAATACAGTCAAATCCTGAGTACATCCAGTGCCTGTTTCTCAAGCCTGGGAAAATTAATTTGGGAATTTCTTGGAGACGAAAATAATCCTTCATGTTGGGGAGAGAAGTAGGAGAAGAATCAATGAAGTGATCTACTGTCCTGCTGCAAAGTGCAGTGTGATCTCACAGTAAAGTCCAAGGGTGCAATATCAATGACACAAAACTTAATTGTGATTCTTAACTCCAATAGACCCAAGTCTGTTCTCTGCTTGGAAGATAAAAAAGAAAAAAAAAAAAGTAAGATTGGATATTAGTTATATGAATCTGGGTAGAAATGATTCAGCTTTATAGAGGAGTTGAATCTGGTCCAGTGCATTTTAAAAGATTCAAAAAAGGGCAAAAGGGGGCACCACACCATGTTTTGTGTTGTACACAGCTAGTTTGTACAATTTCAAAAATATTTCAGTCATTTTTTTCTTGTAATGTTTTTCATACAGTGTTTTAAAAGAGAAAATTAAAAGGAATGTTTTAATTCATGTTTATAAATTGTAGTTGAAATACATAATTTAATACATCATAGGTAAACAAAAACACTTATGTAAATTATTCAGCTATTATTTTATTTATTTTGACAGATGCTATTTTTAATACTCTAGTTTATACTGTAGTATAGTAAAGCTACCTGTCACTCCATGGTGTTTGTTTTTCTGTCTCTGGACATAAGAAATAACAGAAAAGCATGTAAGAGAGCATGTGGAAAGATGGTTCCCTCTGCGAGATACTTCTCCTGATATAGGAGTGTTTGTTTTATTTTTTAAGATCAGGTACTGTAGATATCATTCATGGTGCTTTCAAAAGTAATTTTTATAGACTTAAAACTTAGTACTTGTTCTCTTT
The DNA here is from genome assembly GCA_026546715.1 of Gallinago undulata. NCBI lineage: Eukaryota > Metazoa > Chordata > Aves > Charadriiformes > Scolopacidae > Gallinago > Gallinago undulata. The sequence goes on from JAOTQQ010000023.1 coordinate 46,711,416, forward strand.
ACTTAGTTAAGCATAAGACAAAAGTTGTTTCCTGATATCATATTACAATAAAATATAATGAATGCATAACAGCTTTTAACAGCTTTTTGTAGAGGGTGGTAGAATACAGGTGAATCCATAGCTTAGCTCATAGGTTTTCGGCTTATTTTTAAATAATGCATTTATTATTAAATAATGCAAAGAAAACCTGTGCATTTTTTGAAGGGATGAGTATCTTGAAAAATTATATTAACTGCAAATTTTTTAGTTTTACTACGTTATTGGAACTGTAGAATTGGAAGGTTCTTTTCTTCTAAAGAAAAAATAATCTAATCCACACCCCTGCCCATCACAGCCTCAGATAATATCCCCCTCATCATTGACAGTTTCTCAGGGACCTGCTCTCCCTATCCAACTTGGTCCAGAGCCCCCCTCTCCCTAACATGTGTTTCTCAACCTGGAACCTTGACCTTCTTCTTGCAACTTAAGACTGTTCATTTTTTGCATTTTTTTTTCTCCATGGAGTAACTAATAAATAGAAAAAACTCGAATTTCCTTTCCATGGGTTTGTAGACCATAGTGTCTTCAGTCTTTTTAAGCTAATACTATTTTAATTAATGACATTTCCTAGACCTTTTGCCATCATCATTGTTGTCTTCAACTGTTCTGTGTCCCTCTTGAAGTGCCTCATGCACAACTGGATGCAGTACTTCCCTTGAAGCTGTAATGCAGAATATAATTGAATTATTATGCTTTCTGATTTCCATGTTGGACTTATGCTTATAGTTCCTCTTGGTGTGTTTGGGTTTGCTGATCTTGCAATCCTTGGTAGTCCCCTTAGCTTTCATCTCTGCAAAGCTCACTCTCTAACCAGCTGTTTTGCAGCCTGTCTTCATGTAGTGGATGATTCTTGCCTGTGTGCACTGTCTTGCATTTGTTTGTGCTGGATAGCCTGCCGCTGCATCACACCACACTTCTGATTTGTCAAAATCACTTTGCATTCTCAGCCCAGCTTCCTGGTAGTCTCTTTGAACTTCGTGTCATCCACAGATTTAATAAATGCACCCACTGCTCTCTCACCCAGGTCACTGCATGTTGTTCCATGGACTCTAAGTGTATGGATATACAAGGACTTAGAGCCTAGAAAAAAATGGAATTAGGAAGTAATAGGATAAATAGCAACAGGATCTGTCTTCCTAATAGAAATAGAGCCCCACTTCTTAATAATGTAGCAGCATGTCTAGTGACAGAACGAGGCATTGAATTGGAGACAGCGGAAATAATCCTTGTGTTGGAGCTAGGCTTGCTTTTTCCCATGTGCCGTTGTTCCACGTGGTTTATGAATGTCACCCTGCCACAGTTCTCCTTTTTACACTGCATTAGAGATCGGATGAAGGCCATGTTGCCCTCACTAGCTGACTGCCTTTTTTGCACTGAGACGAAGGAGAATCTCTGTTAGCCACTCCCAGGTGAACGATAACTGAAGTTGTGACTCATTTTCTGCTCTCAGGAAAGCAGAACAGAGTTCTGTAATGTCTGGATCAGAGAGATTACTTTTCATAAGGAGTCCCAGAAATACATTTATTATTCTTTTGGTACCTTATGACCCTAGCAACACAGGGGTCACTAAGTTCTGCAAGTTAAAGAGAGCAAGTTGTATTGTGTTTGGGGACTGTCCAGGAATTTCAGCAAGCGGTGGAGATATGAGAGGGAGGGGGAAGGCATTTTCCTTCATGTCAGCAATGAATGAGTGCTGTAGCAGACTGTAAACCACCCTGCTGTTTCATGGCGTGATGCTTTGAATGAGCCTTCACACGGGTTTTTCTTCTTTTTAAAATTTGAACTGTTGTCAAACTCTTTCTTAAGGTAAGAAGGGTGAGGTCTCATCGGAAGAAGGTGGAGTGTTGCACACTGAAATACAGTTGCCAGTCTGCCATCCCTATTGATCCCGTTGAGATCACTTTTTGCTATTTCTGTTTTATACTAAACTTGAATGCTGGATTATGTCCCACAGTTGCAGCTTTCTGGGTCCTCTGAATTGCAGAAAAGACCTGAAGAGCTGCTCCAAACTGGGCAGGAGGTGAGTTCTCCCAGCCAATCTCCACAGAATCTCCCCGCTACCTGTGCTTTCTCCTCATTCCCTCCCCCTGCCCCTCTCTGGGCCTGGACAAAAACAAGGTTTATTTGAACTCTTGTAATTGTATCTGTCTGGGAGAACAACTGAGGTGTCAAAGTATCAAAGTGAAATTCAGAAAAGTCAAGAGCAAGTAGAGATTTGAAGTGGCAAAAGGGAAGTAGGGGGAAAAAAAAAAAAAAAAAGCTGGTCTTTATCATGGTAATAGTACTGAAGCCAAGCTGGAAAAGCCCAGACAATGGTTTGAGTTACTGTACTATAAACTGCTTCCTGCCACTGGGCTTCACAAGGCAACTTGACCCAGCTGATTAGGGAACCACAGGGCCAAGCTCTGGTGGTTTCTGACCCTTGGGGGAGCTTGCTAAGCCTTGGGACTTCTCTCATTTGGGCAGTTCTGGTTCTCACTCCTGACAAGTGAAGGAGAAAGAAAGACTAGAGCAGCAAACCGATTACTGTGGATAGGTGACGTGAGCACTTGGGTGGGAAAAATAACATTTCTTCTGCTAGAGAGCCTTGCTGTGAGCTTATCCTCACTCACAAACTGACTGGTGTCTGTGCTAGCTGGACCTATCAGCAACCTGTAGGAGGTAGCACTAGGATTTTTCTTGCTGGCCTCCTCTGTCCAACTCTAGGAGATGATTTTGTGCTTGGGAGTGGGCTGGAGATGGGTGTGAGCGCTGACCTAGAAATCATCAGCAGAAAAGGTTATCTCAGCTCTGGCTCCAGCAGCACAGGAGACTCCCTTTCTGTGAAGCTGCCCTGGAAGCTCCCTGCTTCTGTGCATGCATACTCCCTCAGGGCATCTAGCCCTTCAGGGATGCAATCAGGCTTCTAATCAATTAGGCAAATTGACTGCAGGGGTAAGCTATTTCCTATTCATGGAACAAGCCTGGGTTACATTAACTCCACGTTTTCCAAGAGCCCTGATCCTCCTCGCTTTGGTATTTTTTCCAATGCTGGAAGGACAAAACTATGAAATAGAAAGGAGATTCTAGTATCAGTGGACATGCTCTCTTACTGCCAAAAGCAAAATTATTTGGATGAATGTGGGAGGACTTTGGTGGCTCTTAAAAAAAAAAAAATGTTAATTTGGATCTAAAGATGAAGGGACATATATTCTAGTAAGTAGATATGAGAGCATTTGCTATTTAAATCCCAGTTATCCAATGACACAGTGCACATGAGAAGTCTTGAAATTACTCACAGAACTAGCGCTCTATGTATTTAAATCTCTAGATGTTACAAGCAGGTGCGACATGCCACTTACAAAATACAACTTTAAAAGTCCTGAGGAAAGAAGTTCCAAATGAAAGTTAAGCTGCACTTTCCCTCTTTGTTGTTCTTCATAGGAGGGGTTTATTTTTACCAGGCTCTTCAAGGTGTTCGGCATAAACAAGTTACTGAAGTCCCAAAGGCTCCACATAGGTGGGGGCATATTGGAGGGTCAGGGGCATAGGATGTCACACCTTTTTGTCTTAAACATTATTTTAGATATGACAGCCTATTGATTTCACAGATTGTTTCCAAAGATGACAGCAGGCTACTCTATTGTGTCTCATGTATTTTGCTGTTTCGAGAGTTTTATTCAGTATAACTTCTTGCCTAACATTACATACGGGACAGAAAAGCCAGCCCAGACAGCACTGTAATAAATTGCTCTCAGTGTGTAGCTGAGCAGCCCACCAACCGTATGGTCCTGCTCTTATTTCTGTACAGTCTTACCAATTGCATTAGTGGCACTCTAGTGGAAGACAGAATGCTGACGGTGTTGTATAATGAGTGACCCACACCAGTAATTTGTATATTAAAAGTTGATCCTGCATTAAGAGTGCTTACTGAAGTCTTCTGAAGCCCAGCCCCAGGGTCTTAGCTTACAGTTGGTCCTCAAGTCACTCAAGAATTTTAGAGGTCTGATAACTCTCATTAGAAACAAAACACATTGTTATTTTTTTTTACCAAATTTGCTTCCTTCAGGGTGCGAAAAAGCTGCTGAATTCATGCAGAAAAGCAAAATTAAGAACTCTGTGATTTTACCAGCACACATAAAAATTAGACAGATTGCTGTCGCTCACTAAAAGTCACTACTCAAAGTCATTAATGGCACTTTATCTATTTATTGCAAATTACAAACTGAACATTACATGTGTAAGAGTGACACAGTCACACGGCGAAATCATGAAAGGCAGAGAGCGTTAGAGACAAGTCATGTTTGCTTGCTGGAGCAGTCGGCAGAATAGGGGAAGTTAAACACTATATGTTTTCATATACATAGTATAAAAACCATAAGGAATATTAAATCTCTCTCTACAACTATTCCAACATGGCAGAAAACTAATTTAACCATAAAGGGGGTTTATGTTGAATTTATTTTTTTTTTAATTATTGATTTCTGAGTATAATTCAAGGTTTTATCAAATGCATTAAATGAATAGGAATTTCAGGAGGCCATTAAAGTGTTATACAGGATTATAAAGACAATGTTTATCCCCTAGTTGATCCAATATGAAAAATCCTTTAAGTAAGCTCACAGATTATTATAATGTTTATAAAAATGACAGTTTATGATAATCACAATTTCTACTATTTTTTTTACCTACAGTACAGAACCTCTAAAAGGAGTAAGAAATATTTCCAACATGAAAGACACCTTTTTTACTTGCATCACATGTATCATCTTGCCTTTCTTGATATGGCATCATCCAGGAGGTCAGTTACTGTCATATGTGAAGATATTTAATTTTATCTTATATGAACACATTCTCAGGTCTTCTGAGTTAAGATATGCTTCCGTGTTAACTATGTGCTCAGAAAACAAAAGATACCAGCCAGCAGGTACCTGGAAAGCTGATTAAAGTTTCAGATTTATTTCCCCATGTATAAAACCAAATTTTAGCAAAGCAAGGTTATAAATTTGCTCTGTTTCATGCTCTGTGTTGCCAAACCTTTCTGTTGGACCAAAAGGTCTTAGAGACAGAGGACCAGATCAATACTTAAAGAAAATCCCAATTGCCTTAAAACCAGATTAGTATATTCTCATTTCAAAGTAATTTTTTATCTATCAGAGCAATAAAATAGAAATGTAATGCATCTTAATTTAGGAATGTGAACTGGAGGATCAAAGTGGCAGCTTGCATTTACTGTTGTTAAAAAGAGTTCTTCTCATGGAACCCCAATTTTTTTTAGGAAGCTGATGGACCTACTTGCAAACATCTTGCTCAAGCTTCTCAGAAACCCTGAGGAATAAAAATAGCTCTCCTGACTGTAATATTATTGCCTTAAAATGGTCAGCAGCCTTAGTGTTTTGATGGTCCTTATGCTCATTCATGTTTTTCTCAAGGGCAAAGTCACAGTGAGGCTCCATCTTGGATAGGAAGCCAAGTTAGTTAAAATTTACATTTCATCAACATATTCTTCCCTGTGCAAGAGAACTGTTTCTGTACTTGAGCTCTGATGAAGAACTTCTTTTTCTGACAAAAGATGCTCAGTTGTCCACAAAAGCAGCAGATAGTTTGTGATACTGAGGGAGAACCATTACAGACGAGGGGTGCAGTTTTTCGGGCTAGCTCCACAGTTAGGTCCCAGGCAGGATGTTTTGCATACAGGATGGTGATTCAGTAGTAGTGATAATATCTGCTGTATATTCAGAGACTGATGAACTTCATTGATTTCTTCCAAATGTGTTTCTCTATTTGATGCTACTTGGAGCAGGAGGCTGGAGGAAAACAACCAGTTTGCAGCTGTTGAAAAAGCCTACAGTGTCCACGATCTGGTTAGTAATCAAGTGGTCCCAGCTTGGTTTTCTGTTTTGATTTATTTTTTTATTTTTTTTTTTTATTAAAGAGATTGGAGGGCAAAGGAAGGACTAAAGCACCTTTTTAGAGCATTGCTATAGGGTATGTGGGGGTCTAAAATAAAATTAGTTGCTTTGTAGTGAAAGCTTGTAGCAGATATATGGGTGGAAGTATGAGAGGCAGCAGTTGGCACATGGAAACCACTTTGGAGTTTGATGTAACTGGTATAAGGTTGAGTTTGGGGATGAGGTAGCAGAAATCTGGTAATATGGAATGGAAGTTTGTGGGCAGACAAGGACTGCAGGCTGAATGCTTTCCAGCACTTGTAAATTCTTGATCTTCTGAGAGGTAAATTTTTATTTTAAATAATGTTTTTTTTTTTAAAAAAATTGTGCTTCTGGTAGAGTCAGTGGTAAATATGTCCAGAAGAATAAAGGGGCAGGAGTTCACATCTTCTGTTTTCAGCCTCTACCTGTTCTGCATGCACTTCAATTAGAATTGAGTTAGCTATGAATCTCACCCACTATGGTAACTGGCAGAAATACACTTCCTTAGTCCAAAATTAGTTCTAAAATTATTATTGAGACTTGAAAGTGGTGAATAATTCTATTAACTAATAGATGTTATCCAAAGCTTGAGATAAAGATGCATTAAGTTCCGAGCATGTTATTGCTTGTTACCGTATTTGATGCCTTTTAGTATTCTGCTGCAAGGGTACAGTTACTTTTTGTTACTCAAAATGTTTTTTTTATTTCTCCTATCCCAAGGTGAATTATTTATTTCCAAGAGAACACAAATCACCAAGTGCCACTGAGCAAGCGATGGAGGAAAACACATTTCCTGGTTTGGCCCAAAAGAAGCAGCAGGGACAGCACTGCAAGAGATCTTCCAAAGCATACAAAGTTTTTGATGAGTTGAGAAATGAAGATAATGGAGTCACAGAAATGTGAGTGCATTTTCTTCGCATAATGATTTGAATAAACACGTTTCCTAGATCACAGCTATTCTTGTAGGAAGCCCTATCTAAGGTTTATTTCTACAGGAATAAGAGCAGTTACTGTGAGTAAGATGCCTATATTCCCTTGTTCTCTGATTGAAAGCAGAAACCTGATTTATAATAAACAATAAGGACTCCAATGCCTTTTTCCGTTTGTAACTGTGATTCAGAACAATGCAGTTCTTAAAGTAATCACACATTCAAATACAAGTAGGTGTGAGCTTTCAAATATACTGGAAGTGAATATTCAGAACATCACATCCTGGTGTTTGCTTCTGATGTTAAGAAAAACCTGCTGTGCAGACCAGGATGCATGTTTTGAAAAGTCTATAACTTTGTTATTTTGAAGCCAGATTTCTTCAAACAGAGTAAGGCACATATTTACCTTCCAGGGTTTTGTGCCATTTGTGCCAAATTTGGTACTCTTAGAAGAAACTTATTTTGAGTTTTCTTGAATGCAAAATGCATGCTAATACAATTTTCACATCTCATTTTTAGATAAATTTGTTTAGGTGCTCTGGAGTAATGTTTCACTAATTCTGTTTTTGGCTGTGGTGGAAAAAGTTTGATATTGTATTACCAAATAAGAGATGTTATAAATGAATGGAGACAGAAATGAATTTATTATAATAGAAAATTTATATCAAATATAATTATTTTACAAACATAGCTCTATGCTGTAGACATTTAAATTGGGTCTATTAAATTAATTGTTTATAGTAAATATTTTCAGGGGAGTTTTTGATATATTTTGCAGCCCAGAGCATTGGAAATCCAGTGCCAGTACTTTAGTCCCACAAGAAATGAATCTTGTGCCTCTGACTCTTGAAGAGGTAGCTTTGAAGCATCCAGTGCTGGTATGTTGATCTTCATTTATTCTGCATCATCATGTTCAGTTCTGTGAGTCTGTTGCACCAAGTTTGGAGACTGTTCGATTTCTGATCAATTGAAGAGACATTTGGGTTTGACTTTGCATCAAGTCTGAATGCAGCAACACACAGAGGCTCCAAATCTACTGCCTGTGTATAGGCATGCACATATTGGTAATGATATATTTTTCCTTAAAAGATAGCTTTAGGATCTTTCAAATTACAAGGTTTAGGGATTTGCTTAGAATTAGATCTGGTTAAGAATGAGAATGCATGAATATTTGAAACATTTTCTCTTTCCTTAAAAGAAAAAAAAAGTGAAATATTTTGGTTTCCCCCAAAGAGGAAATCTCAAGACTCTGTCTGGCAATAGGAAATCTGCATTTTGACTTGAAAACCCAAACAACTTCCTCAACCAAAACAGTGATGTTATTGGCTCCGATAGTGTTATTTAGGCCAGCTGGGTCAGCTTAATGTTAACCTGTGTTCTTACTATGGCCTTGTGAATCATGGGCGCTGTAACTCACGTGAAGAGAGAAGCACAGGGTACCTCTGCCAGTCTCCCACATCAAACCAGGCTCCTCTGCTGTACTCACTCATGAAACCTCCAGAGCGTTACCAGTGGGGAGACCTCCTTGTATCAAAAGTCTCTGTAGGAGATGCAGTCCAGTGAAGGGAGCCCATGTGGAAATAAATCACTTATGCTTATATGAGATCTGACTCAAAGGCAGCCAGGTGTTGTACTTGGCTCCAAACATTTAGACTGGTTTAGGAAAGGAGAATACTGGGACTCAGATTGGATTTACAACCAGATTATATTTTTTTAATCAATTTTTACAGTTGAAATTATACACATTCTGTGAGAATGTTTACTTCTGCAAATACTACTTTTTTCTCCCTCCCTAAGTAAGTAGCAAAGTACTAAAGTATTTTTTAAAGAAGCTAACATAACTGTGATGGTGATAAACCTCTTGTTCAGGACTCATACTGTTAATGTATATGGCTTAGTTCTTCAATACAATGATGAACTTTTGCTTGTTTTTTAACTTTAGGAAGCTAAACCAAGACTTACTCGTTGGACTAATCCTGCAGATAAAGAAGAAATCTAAACTGGAAAAGCATAATTAAAATATAGAAGCTAGAAATTGCCTTTTTATAATTTCTGCAAAAGCTACATCAAGTACAAACTAGATATAAATACTTGGAAGTCTTATTATTAATTATCATCCTGGTTGTGCGAGAAGATAAGAATTTTTGCTGCCCTTTTACCTTCTTCTGCAACAATTCTGCAAAGTAATTTTTTGGAGTGATTGGTATCACTGCAACTGAAAGCTTATGCTGGTATCATGAAACATGAATTTTTCAGTTTGAGGTAATGTACTTAGAGTACTGAAAATTATAAAACCAGAGATTTTTTTGATGTTGTGCTACAACCAAGTTGGATACAAACGTTTTCCTGTGTAAGATATTTCATGTACCAGCAACAAAACTGGATACGAATCAATAAATTAAGCTCATCAGGAAGCAGAATAATAAGTATATTTTAATTCAGAAATCTGTTCATATTCTTATTATATTGAAGAAAACTGTTTTCAGTTTCATTTTATGAAAGACTATGTACTTTACATGTGAGTGGGCTGTCTTGCACTCTCTCAATGACTGTTTATAGAAGTAAACCGACCACAGACTCCTGTAGCAGAGACAAGACGCTCAGCTGTATGAGAGAACGCAACTCTTGCAATGGGAGAGTTGAGAACACTTAAAAGAACCTAAAAAGGTCAGCGGAGAAGAAAAAAAAACTCTTACGGATGGATCACAATAACTATTTTAAAGTAGAAACGTTGACTAAGTGCTAGGAGTTTCAAAAAAAAACCCCAGATAGTAATCATTTACGATGGAGAACGAAATATGTAAACCTCAGAAAGTTGCATATAGATAAGACCCCCAAATTTTTATACACCTGACAATTGGTCCCCTTACTCTCTAGAACATAAAATGGATAGTCAAATTGTTTTTATCCTGGCACAGATGGAAATTACAAGGCAAATTTAGCCAGGTACGTAAACTGCCCTCCCGGTCCCTGGGAACTGACAGGGCCAACCCTCAGGTTGTTTAAACAGGGATGAAGTCAAAGTGCCAGCAACTGCCCCCCCAACTGTTGGAAGAAAAGCCCTACAGCAGACCTATTACAAGACCACGTATTAGTGGCCACTGCTAAGTAAGCAAACCTTGGGAGGATATTTATCTCGCTGCAACCATGCAGAAGAGACTGGGTTTAAAGCTTGAAGACCCTGGTTACGAGCAGGGCAAGGGATGCATATGTAAGGGCAGAAAAAGGTATCCAGAGAACAAGTTCATGTCTTACTTCCAGAAATGGCTGCTGGGTTTGTATATCTTGCACAGAACTCAGCCAGCATGTCCTAAAACAGAAGCAACTGAAATGGGAAATGTGTGACATGTGAAACCAGTGATGACACTTTAGAAAACAGCAAAACTAGACTGGCCAGCCTGCTTTGTAAGAGCACAGCTATTCTGATACACGATTCACATTCACAGGAACTATCTTTCTGAAGTTGATAGTGATGGATCTTTTGAGCCATACTTCATAATACTTCATTTTTTCAGGGTTTATCAATAAATTGATGTTTAATCCAATTTTATAACTGAAACTTCAGAGTTTAACCCCATTCCCACCAAGATAAATAGCTTCATTTCCATCTACCCGTTTCAGAGTTCCAAGTACAGCAGATAAGGAACTGGAAAAAAAAAAATTAATTCATGACTGGTTTGCTAGACTTCACTCAGATCTTAAAATAAATTTTAAGAAGTAGCAACAGTTTTAGCAAATAAAGCTGTCCTGTTTCTTTGCCTTCTACTACAGGCAACAAACTAGGGGATAAAAATACTATTTATTTACAACAGACATGCAAGCTTGCAAAAGGGATTAGTAAAGACACATTTTGTTGAAGTTACTTAAAACCCAGAACAAAGGTTGTAAGATTTTAAAATGGTATATTTCTGCACTTAACTGCTAATAAAAGTGGCTACTAATTGTTAGGGCCAGGAGTTATATGGGAGGGACCATTAACATGTTGTTCTGTTTTTGAAGTATCTATCTGCATTAACATAGGGCATTGTAGTGCAGATTACATTGAAATGCTGACTACTTGGCTGTAATATTGCTAGGAGGAAAGCATTCAGTCCTACATTGAAGAATTGATATTAGTCAACTTAGAAAAGGTAAGTACTGCTCTATTTTTGGTATTTTTTGGTCTATATATTTTGGTCTGGTTGATGATTGAAGACATATATTAATTTCCCATGAAGATCTGGCATTTCTGCTTTCCACAAATAAATGGTTTCAACTCAGATTTTTTTTTAACCTAAAACAAATCAGTTATGTATACACACAGTAGAAAAGCTTTCACATTAATGTCAGCTTCTTCGTGCTATATCTCTCATCCTCCAGGAGAAGTGGAGCAGGATACATCCAAATTTAAGTTTTACATTTAAAGGAAATTCCAATCATTGTGGTTCTGGTTCGTTTTCTTTGCAGAAGTCAGCCTCACCTAAGAGAAACGAGTACTTCTGAGCTGGTAAAAATACACACATTTAGATCCATGTGTCAAGAGTAAAGAGGTCAATATCTGTAGCCTTGCCATATTAGACTTCAGCTTCACATTTTCATATCTGATTTGTTTTGTCCAAAGTGAATTAAGTGCCAAAACAAGAGAGGAAGGAAAAAGAAAAAGTTGTTAACTGTCACAACCAGAGCAAAAGAATTATGTGTCTTGGCACATGCTAATCACTTCCCTCTGTGTGTTTAGGTTTGCCCTTTCATGGGTGCAGACAGAGTGGGTGGGAATAACGAATTTCTTCTAACCCAACAGCTATATTTCTTCCATCTTCTCTTCCCCTTCTCCTTTGTTCTTTCCTCTGAACAAAGAAGCTTCTCCTACCCGACTTCTCCTCAGCTTACCAGATCTGTCTCCTTTCTGCTCCCATTCCCCCCATGGCCCCTTCCCCCACTGTCTTGCCTGACTCCTGCCAGTTCCCACTGGTTTTCCATCCTCCCTCCCAGCACTTCTGGCTCTTTGTTCCCACAGCACTATGGAGCTGTGCAGCAGGAGCCCAGCACGCTTCCCCCCCACCCCCCCCATCCTTTTTGTCAGGGGGGAAACCTGGAACATTTGAAGTCCCATTGACAGCAGAGAAAATGAGGAACCGTCATATGCCTCAAGAAAATGCTATCATAAAATACAGCTACATTTTCTGTCACAAAGAGGTATAGAAGTACCAAAGAAGACTGCATGCAACATGGATGCAATTACAACAGACTGCTGTTTAAGTCATTCCTACAGAATTAAAGACTTTTCTTCATCACACATTTAACAACATTTTTAGAAGCACATTTAGATCTGTGAAGGAAAGTGAAGAGGAAATTAAGCTAAACAGCCAGTTTGGGTGGAAGTTGCCTCAAGATTTTGGGAAAGGTTTTACACAGAATTAATGAGTATATTTTCAAATCCATGTAAGGATGTTTAGGAGGGAACTAGCTTTCTGTACTAGAGAACAGAAAGGCCTCGGGTGCGTCGCATTAACCTGCCCATGTGGTGGTGGTCTGGGTAAGAGAAGTACAGCCTCTTTAAGACTTAAGAGAAGTACAGTCTCTTTAAAGAAGGAGGGAAAGCACAACTACAGTTTTCCCAGCTTTGGAAGGGCATGTCCCAAATTTTTCATTAAAAATATGAAAAGCAACTTTCATTACGACCATATTATGATTATGAGAATAACTGGCAAAACAAGTTTAAGCAACCAAGAAAAAGTGTTTATAAAGTGATATGTCTTTCACCTTGTTTAAGAAAGGTATGATTGCAAATGAAGCACCTTTGCTTCCTAATCAAGTTCTACTAACAGTTTTAAAAATCCTGGCTGCTTCCAATTTATGCTTAAGGCAATCATGATGTGTTACTTATCACCAAGGAAATGGAATGAGCAGCAGTCAGACCAGTCCAGTAGCCAGGCTGCTTAGGTTGCATGGCAGTGCTGAGGAAGCTGAAGGTGCCTACAAATTCATCATCCCTAATATCAAAGATCGAAAGAGTCAAGCGTTGTTCTGCAGCAGAGCACATAAATTACATTATAGGGGAATTCTCATGTGTCCTAGTGAACCTATGAAAACTGGCAGGCACTAATAAGCAGCAAAATAATTTCTCTAGAAGTTCACTTCTGCTTGTTTGCATACCTTTGTGGGACAGAAGAGAAATTTGCTAGTATTTCCACCTGAATCCTCCTCCCACACATTGAAAACAATGAAATTCTACTTGAATTAGGACAACAGGAGAAGCAATTTAGAGGGGCCCTAAGGATTCAGTCTCTTAATCACGAGTGTGACAAAGTACAGCTGTCATCCTTGCCGGCAATTCCCTAGCAATTTACAGTACACCAGGGTAACAGGAGGAGACCTTGCACTGTGAAGAAAGCTGGCTAGATAATCAGTTCTTCACCTTTGGATTCCCCTGCCCTTGCTGTATTACACAAATCCTAGCGATCACCACTTACTCTGCCATCTTGAAGCCATTCGGGAGCTACATTTTGACCCTGACGTTGTCTCTAAAGTTATTCAGAAACTGAAGACAGTCCAGACTTTGCTTTCTGAATAACCCATTTAATGAGGAGGGCATTTCAGTAGGACTGTGTGAATGCACACCAGAAGCCCTATTAGGTTACAATAGGAGCTTAAGGGTTTTTATTGTAGGGGCAACCTAAAATCACTCAGTCCAGCTGAACTGTGCTTTGGGCTGCTCCCCAAAAGAGGATTCCTTCCTGAGTATAAGACAGACATTAAATTACTGGGCAGCTTTTCCCTGGAAGGTACTGGACCCCCCCTTCCTCTGATCTAGGCTACCCCAGGTCTAGCAATTGTTTCGGTCTATTAAAAAAGAAATACATAATTAGGAACTTGGGAAAGAGCTGAGGAACTTTGGAGATAAATGCCCAAAGCAAAGAAGGCCTAAAGAAAGGGTTAGGGATTTTTTTTCTTTTAAGCCATTGCCAGGCTGACTTCCTGTGAAGCAATTGCTCAAATGTGAAAAGATTTTGTCGGATTGTCAATGGTAGGTTAAATAGAGTCAAATATAAGCATATTTTTTATTATTGGCACATAATTAAAGGTAACTTAAATTGTAAAGAGAAAGAAGCTAGTGTAAAGGCCAAGAAAATACCTCAGGGGTCAATCTTGTCTTCAAAAGATTGCGATGTTTCTAACAATTTCTTATTTGTTGGTATATCAATAAGTGCCAAACCCAAATCATTCATTCAAATTAAGTTCCAAAACCAAACATGTAAGAATTGCCAACCTCTGTTAAGCACCATGAAGGAAGCAAACTATACATATTTTGGGGTCATTTTTGAAATACTGTAATTCTTATGACTCATAGGTTGTATCTACTCTCTCTCAAATCATTCCCTGCTTTGTCATTACTACTGCAGTCTGCAAACTTTGGATATTTGAGTCTTAGCATCCTTCCCCTGAGATGCTTAAATAACTGGAAATTCTGTGAGACTGTTTTAAACTTTAAGCATCTAACATAGTGCTGCTGGCCACAGAGGATGCTTACTGTAGTTATCCAGCAAACAGTTCACCTATAGTCCCACTATTTATGAACTTATATGTATATGTACAGTCAATTTACCTCATTACTAGATGAAACCACTTCATGGAGAGCTTCCAGAGACAACTGTTTGAGAAACTTTACTAATACCTGTTGCTAGAATTTTAAAAAAAGAACATTTAAAAAACAAATGTAGCTAAACTCTTGAGGAATATCTACCTTTTTCTCCTTTTTTGATGGATCTTCCCTAAAAGGTATGTATAACAGTCCACTTACTTACATTTGTGACCTCAGGTTGAGAAGTTTTCTCTGAGAGGACTTGTAGTGTCACCTACTCGTGATAGTGTGTTACACTGTTTAGGTGTTGAAGATGTTGACTGATAACACAGTTTGTGAGATACCGCTGTGTGCCTCTGTGCTCAAGGACTGGGAAAAACAGAGTAAATAGTTAATACCAGTCTACTTGCAAAAGGACAGGTTGATCTACTGTACTGCAACAGCACAAACCAGAGAAACTGTATTAACAGTTATATTGATATATTATTTGATATATATTATTTGATATTGATATATATTGGTATGATATAATATAATGAGCTATATCTCACTATAGGTGAGGTATTGTTATATAGCTGCATATCATTTTTATACACACACAATACTTACAAGGTTTGATTTTCTGCAGAAGGATTTCTAAATTTGCTTCCTAACTGTTATTAGGGTAGTAATTATTGCATTTAATTAATAAAGTTATTGAAGCCAAACCCCTACTCTCCTTACAAATGTAAGACTAATTTCTGAACTCGTGCAAGCATATATTCAGCTTCTCCATATCTTCATCTTCGTCCTCAAGAAGCCCTGCCAGGCAGCAAACTTTGTTGCTTCAAATTCAACTTGGTCTAAGGTGTTACTGAAAATAACAATATGCGACTCACGAGAATTAACAGGCAGAAAAATAAGTTAAGCTATTTAAAACATTCTCACAGATTATTTCACTGTTCTGAAATGCATGAAAATAAATATTTACCAACTATAAGCCAATGATTACAAGTCAAGGAAAAAGGGTAAGAAACGTAATGCCACAAAGCAAACCAGGACATGGTACATCGATCTATCTTGGTTGGTTGCATTCACCTTCATTATGCTCCTATGGAAATGACTTAAAAATTATGGGTATCGTAGTAATCATTCACAGTGAATTTTCAATGAGGAGAACCACTTACTTAAAAGCTAAGTTGAGTTAGGAAAAAAATAAAATCATAGTATGGTCATCAATTTGTGGTCAGATGGATAAAAATGGGGAGCCTGTCATTTAAATCTGAAAATTACAAAGAGTCGCATCTTCAGATTTTGCTTGGTTTACTTGGCTGAGGTTCAGAATACAACCTCTTCCTTCAGTGAAAATGAAGCCTAGGCAGAAGAATAGAGCTTAGTATTCACTTGCTTCTTTCCTTAGACTAACAGAATGTATGCACAAAGCCAGGCAGGGGAACCATGAGAAGGAAAAGAGCCCATTTCCCTCTACTGTACTGCAGTCATTCAGATGGCTGGCTACTGCTGAATGGTGATGAGAATTGACTCAGTCTCCAAGTTTTAACTGAAAGTCCACTGCAAGTGATGGTGGTATAAACCTGCAGCTCAGTCTTAGGTAAAGACAGATTAAAAGTCAAAATGAAAATATTCTAGGTTTATTTTTTAAAAAATATAGCAAAGACTGTAGTCTAATCCAGACATTTTTGGCAAGAGAAATACTGTTAAATGGCAGTAGCTGTAAACTAGAAGGATTTTGCTGGTTTATTTGTGTAGTATAATTAAAAGTAAGCTGTCTAATGTCTCTTGGTGTTAAACTGAAACTACAGGTAGGGAAACAAACTGATGTATTACATGAACTTTACTGCTTTCTGATATATAATTGAAAAATGTCTTGGGACCTTGTAGCAACCGAAAACCACTCCTGTAAATTATGAAGCCGTCCCTACTAGTCAGTCTTCAGTTCTGCACTTGCCTGTACACTCAAGAAATCTCCATAGTTAAGAGGGAGCTGGAGAAAATCTGTTATTCACTGGAGCTGTAAGGTGAAGTCATAGGAAGGGTGGTAATATGCACTTTTCATAGGAGTTAGAAGATTAAATTAAAGCCTTTTTGTCTCTATTCTCACATACTATGTCAAGGAGATTTTCTTCTGTTTCCAGCATTCAGAGAGCTTTTGCAAGGTGATGTGAGCCATAAAGCCCGGAGAAGACAGTTGTCCCTCACCTCTACCTCTCATCACAGCTGGTTGATATGAGGGAGAAATACTCATAATGCTTTCTGGGGGTTTTCTTCCTGCTGGCAGACAGATGGGATTCTGTGTATCTATGTCATTGTTTTTAACTTTTAAGCCAAAAGCTGTAACAAACCTCTGTGGATAAATTTAGGTGTGTGAATCCAATTTAAGAACTTAATTTCTGCAATGGCTTTATTCAGTGTGGTTGAACCTAATGCAATTAGTTGGGTGAGTAAAGCTGAGCATATGCATACCTCTGTGTCTTGGGGCAGGTGGGAGGCGGATGTTGTGGGGCCTGAACTCTTCTCATTTTCAAAATTCTTTGAGTTGGTAGGAATTGTGTGTACTTAGCACCACTGATTAACAGGTAACTTAGGTTTTTAACTTTATGTACCCAGATATGTTGAGTTTTGAATTGGTTTGCTTCTTGAATTTGCATATAAATGAGGAGAGGGTGGTGTTGGTAAGATGTGAAAGCACAGAGGAAGAGAACTGGTTTGAGGTTGTGTATGAAGATATGTTTAGGAGGAGTAAGATGAAAGCTAAACAAAGTAAAATGTGTGCCACATATGAGGAAAAAATCTTGCAATTGAGATACATTTGTCTATAAGAATGTGTTCCGAGACTAACAAGAGAAATTTTAGCACGTGATGATGTTTGAAAGGGATCTGGGTAAAAGGAGGCCTTTGCTGGAACCTGCAGAGAAATGGTTTCCATCTCCGCTTGAAACTGTCTCTGGATATTTGGCATTGAAACATGGTGATTTTCCTTGAAAATACATGGGGCAGCCAAAAGCTTGTGGCTGCTTGTGCCTTGCTGAGACATCAGCTTCCATAAAACCAAGTTCCTTTAAAGAAGGTGCCATGCTGTCAGGACATCTGTCTCGAGAAAGGGAAGGAAGCACTGAAGGTGGAGGATTGCTGTTCATTAATTGCATCATATTGAGCTTCTAGGCAGACAAGTACTTGAGACAGCCAAAAGGTGGAGATTTTTAGGTTCCTCCCCCTGCTTTCCTTCTCCTCCCCCCACTTTTCCTTCTCCTCTCCCCTTCCCATAAGAAGTGCTTTGCCAAAACCTGCCTGTAGCAAACCAAGGGTTTTTAAAGAAAAGTCCGGACCAAACAAAGAATTTTGGAGACTTGGTTAATTGCATTCCTATCTTTTCTGGAAGGAAGACTTGTAATATATACGCTCTATCATGTTACATCTCTTCTTCACTGTAATTCAGGGTGCAAATCTGAAAAATTAAAAAAATATAAACAAAATGAAAATAGGGGCACAAGTCATTACCCAGTCTTGCAAATGCAAGAAGTTTTCAACTTCTCCTTGTTGCTCTGAGAACAGAAATCGTAAGAATTATGGAGGCATTCATACTTTAGTCAGTTTAATCCTTTTATGGATTACTCATGGAAAAATTTCCTATACTTTCAACAGATTTTTTCCCCAAGTTAAAATTAGAGAATCTAGTTTTTTAAGAATGTTTTTAGCATAAAAGTTTATTGATAAAATGACTTTGTGGATTTTTCTAATTTCCTGATCACAAATGTATACCTGACATTAACTTAATATTGTTTAAGTTTTGCATATTATAATCTTGTATTTCCAGATGTAAAAGAGGGAGAAAACTTTTCAGAGGGTGAAGCTCAGTTCATCATGAAGGCTACATTAAATGCATCCCAGCAGTTGCTATTCGAATAGAAATATATTTACTACAAGTGCACACAATTTCATTTTTCATCAAAGTTGCCAATGTTTTGAGACTTGAAGGTTGGGTGGTGTTTTTTTTTTTTCCTTAAAGGAAGATGCCTTGAAGGCAAAGCAGTTCTTTTCCTGCTGCTCAGATTGATCTTGTCCTTGACCTCTGGACAGACAGAATCAGGAGTGAGCTCCTGAGGACATATGGCATCTGCCACAAGATTCTGAAAGTGAAATTCACTTTAAATTACAGACTTGGACAGTACTGAAGATTTCCCTCTGGTTTCTTAAAGAAAATCTTTGCAAAGCTGGTGTTAAACACCAATAACAAGCCGTCTAAGGAGAAGACTTCAATTAGTGGTGTTTGTGGGATTTTTGCTAGTATAAACCAGCAATAAATATAACATGTTTGATATTTCTTTTGATTGACCTGAAGATTAACAGTTTGTTTTAAAAAGTTGAAAAAGGCAAATCAATGTTTTCAATGTGTCTGCAAGACTATTAATGTACTACATTAACAAAGTTGCAAGTGGAAAGTCCATGATTGAAAGTAACTTGCCAGCACTAGTGAGCACAGTGGGTAGCATCAGCAGATTTCAGGTTTGAGAAGTTCTAAGGTGTCAGAAACCTCTGAAAAAAAACCAGAAACGTAATTCAGAATTAAAATGCTTATGATTTTTCACTCATGTATCTGAGATACTGAATGGGATACTCTTGAATACCACTGCAATAGGGTCAAAAGTTTCCAGTGCTCACTGGGAGAAAATTCCCATAGCATGGGAAACTATGCCTCTCTAGAGTGTTTTGAACTAGTTAACCACTAATTGAGGGCACCAGTGTTTAACATGAAAAGATAACATGGATTTTCTAGGCAAGGGAGCTATAATTTTTCCTAGGAACCTTCAAGAATATTTATAACTCAGGAATGCAGTGAACATCTACTTATCTGAGCTAGACATAAAAAGTAGATTCATAGGAATGAGCAATTTTAATTAGTATAAAGGTCCAATGCAAGGTGGACAAGAAAAACATTTAAACTGGCTTATAAAAAATACAACTATGTCTTCATGCTTTGAGGAATACATGAGTCACTAGAACCACAAAGGCAATGCCTCTCTGACTGCAACCATTACAAAACAATCTGCATAATCGGGGATGAAGGATTGCATCTTCCTACATAATAACCAACCACTGTTAGACGGGACATCAAACTACACGGACCACGTGTCCTAGGTCACAGATGACAACTTCTTAGCAAGGGCAAGAAATATTTTCTGACCCTGGAAAAGTGTCTAACGTGCAGAGATTTCAAAGAGAGGCTGGGGTGTCTGCAGCGTCTCCTGGGCACTCCCAGCGCTGCCTCCCATGGCCCAGGAGCTGGTGGTTGTTAAACGATGTGATCCCCACACATTCATCATTTGCCGCTCATTCATCATCTCTGTTGGATCTGCCTGTGGTACTGACAGCATGGACTGCTAAACAAAAAGTTAAGGCATAAATAGTCCTTTTCTAATATGCAGACTTTTTTTTTAAAAAAACTAATTGGAAGTGCAAAATGAATCAATGTCTGCAGCATGCGGGAACTAAGTGGGACTAAAATGAGCAGTTTTGTAAAATGCAAGTGTTCAAAAAGCATCCAGCAGGAAAAACTCACTCTTGTTAGAGACTCAGATTGGATTGGTATTACCAGAATAAAGATTGTGAATTTCCAGAAAAAAAAAAAAAAAAGGACGGGATGTTACCAATGAAAATTTTGGTGCAAAGTTTTCATTATGAAGTGGAGCATCTTACCAAAATGGAGATCTGAAGGTTTGCGCAAAATGAGACAGTGAGTCAGTGGAGCTCAGAGTGAGCTCTCCTGGCTTCCAGCTTCTCGTGCTGTACTTTACATCAACCATCTTCCCACAGCTAAATGCTTTAGGTGTCATAAGGCAGAAAAAAATGTTGGCCAAGACACAACTAACCTTTGATGAATTCAAAATAGGAAACTGTAGGAAGCATTTGTGTTTGCCAGAACTTGATGGGTACCTTCAACGCAGAAAGGCTGAAGTTTGCAAAACATTTGGCACCCCTGGTCACGAAACAGAGGATGCGTGTATGTATGTGTCTCCGAGAAGCTGCTCTCCTGGTCTGAGCCCTGTATGACAGGAAGAAGCTGGCATTGATTCACCTCTTGTCTCCTTGAGAAGACCATCAGGAGCTTTTTTTAAGGAGCTGTTATACCAGTAGTTTCTCTTTTCTCTGCAATTGTTACTTACAGTGAATGTTGCTTATTTATTCCTTGTCCAGATTTGAAGTTGTGGGAATCACAGTCCTGTTCATGTGCTCTGTGTGGTCCTTCTACCATGTATTTTCTTCTGAGCAGAGCTGACCAGCATTGCACACAACATAATGCTGCGTACATAATGGGAAAAGAATTTACAGGGAAATATGGCAGTGACATCAGTTTGGGAGTTTTTCACGTTCTTAAAAGTAGTGATATAAAAATATTCATATTAGATGTGAAGTCCTTGTTGGTGAAGCAAGCGTGCATAAGATGGAGAGCTGGTTTTATAGACTATAGTTAAGACACATACAGATTGGAAGAAAGAAGTTAATGGGTTGAGAGCAGCAGAGAGGCTCAGTTGATGTAAAGAGTGCTGCCTGTGAGTTCAGATAATATCTAGATGAAGTTCCAGACCTTTCCTCTGAGCCAGCTGCATCAAAAAGATGAAGACAGCATCGGTTATGCAGAGCTGTTGGTATCAATCAGTCTTTATTTCAAATGAGGGAAAGAAAATGGTTTTCTGACAGATTTTTTTCGTGCCAATGAGAGGCAGAGAATTTGCTTTCAGTAACCTGTCATTGCTGAAGCTGTCCAAGTGTTTTTATTTCACATGGATGAGGGCAAGAAACCAGGAAATAATCTTGGCAGTAAAGGGCTCAGAAGAGGATGTAAACTTTGAGGTCCCATTCCAGGCAATTACTAATTCCAAAATATAAAATAATCTAGATTTAGACACAATTTGCCTGGTGAATACTAAAAATGTTACCTTTCTTTATAAAAAATAAAATAGTACTTATGAACACTGTATATTTACCTTTCCTGTGGAGCAGTGAAGAGGAGGAAGCAAAGTGGAAGACAGTAAGGGGGACAGGGGGAACAGAGGAAAACACATTTATTTGTTTTTAAAAATTCTGCAATTACAAATTAGGACGTGTATGTTTTTTTTCTAGAGGTGTTAATACTATGTACCTGTGAAGCACCCAGTTTGCCTAAAGCCTTACAGTAATCTCCATTAAATGTTCAAAAGAGAGGGGAACTATGGATTCCCAACTGCCTTAAATCTTTTATTGATATTAAAAGAACCACAAAAAGAATGTAGCCTGCAAACTTTTATGAAGAGAGATAAAGCTCAGGGAAAAGATTAATATTCCCAGTTAAAGTATGTGGGCTTTGTTATGAATGAAAATGTCAGAAAATCTGAGGACTTACCTGTTTGAGACTTGAACTTTTTAACTTACCATAATGTATCTCGGCAAGAAAAGTCAATCCAGGTTAGTCCCCTTTGGGAACTGTGTGGGTTGAAGTATAAGAAAAGGTGTTGTTTATGGTAGGGTCTCTCAACAGGACTCCTGCTAGGATGTTTATGATGAGGCAAGTACTTTCTAGCATCAGACTCCTATGGTCCCTGTTTGAAGCAGAGTAGGTCTTTGGGGAGTGGGGGGTGGGGTGGGTGGGAGGGTGGTTTTGTTGTTGTTTTGGTTTTTGTTTGGTTGTTTTTTCAAGATTTTCCTTTAGGTCAGGATAAAGCAGTAAACAGTACGTATTATCTTACTATTTGTCTTTGCATCCCCAGTAGTGCCTTGTGCCCTTTACAGTTTTTAAAGAAATGGCTTGTTAAGAGTAGTGAATGACTCTTATTTCTGCCATCTACTTTTTCCCACTAGCTCACTCAGGATAGCTTGTTTAAAATAGCTCTAGCCTTTGGAGCAATGTCATTAAGATACTGAAAAGGATATTCTAGCTCAAATTTTTGAGTTTGAATCAAAAGTACTCTGCTCTGAGGTTTGCTGATTTCATCCTTCTTTGAGACAGACTCTTCCTTAAGAGCTTTCATGAGAGCTTCAGTTTATTTTGTTGTTTTTCCCCAGTTGGTGCTGTCTAGTGCAGCAGGCGCTGAAGCCATTGGAAGTTTGATCTTTGACTTTCATGAAGGAAACCTCAGGATCTGAGCATTTGAGAGGGAGAGGGTACTTAGCAGTACTCAAGCAAAGATCTGACTAAGTCAACGGGAGTTTTGCCACCTTCCAAAAATGCAGGATGGCACTCTGCCTTTGCCTTGCCCTCCCAAATGCTAAAGGGGGAAAGCAAAACAAAACAAAATCAACGTGTTGTGCTCGGTTCAGGCTACTTGAAAAGCAAATGTTTTTCAAAATGTGTGCGCATTAAAACCTTTGGAGAATACCAGTCCTATTTCTGAAATACTAAAATTAGAGAACCAGAAACAGGAGTCTTCCAAAGGTTTAGCTCTCAAAATATAGAGACTTAAAATCGATAAAACCACTGCATGTTTTCACACATTTTTATGTCCGCTGTAGTATATGCTGGTACATTAGGGTTACAAAATGGTGAGCTCTTTAAAAGAGCTCTCCCAGGACGATCTTTAGGCTTTTTCTTCTTTAAGCCTTGTATACAAAGAAAACTATATGCAAGATTAAAATGACATCCAGAAGCTTCTTATGAAAATGGTATTTACTTCCTCAGTCACTGCCTCAACGGTAGTATCAGAAGGAAGCTCCTCGCCAGTATCCAGGGAAAAAAGCAGGTGATAAATAGGGATATATGTCTCTATTACATAGATATCCTATTAAATGTATTTATTTTTCTTAAAGGGAAAAAAAGAAAAAGAAAAAGAAAAAGAAAAAAACCAAGAGGGTCATGGGAAAGTAGGTGTTTATTCTTCAGGGGTGGGACGTTTTGATCTTTGAGAGGTGGGTTCCATGCCCGGATAGGGAGGGTGCCGGGGCGCTGCTCCCCGGGGCGGCGGCGATGGGGGGGGGGGCTGGGTTGGAGCTGCAGGGACGCTGCTCCAGCAACAAGGGCGGCCTTAATTGCGTTTGTGTGTGTGTGTGTGTGTGTGTGTGTGTGTCCGAACTGCAAGTTGAAAGATAATTAAACAAATACCTCCAATACCTCACCACGCTCTCATTTTGGTGACGGCATCCCCGGGCGCTTAAAGCTGCACAGGGGGTCAGCGGGTGCCCGAGAGCTGCGGGAGGGGACGGGGGGGACAGGGGCGTGGGGGGGCGGGGGGGGTAGTTCCCATTGGGAAGGTGCCTGGGGATCCGCGCTGTCCCGGGGGAATAAGGTAGGGAACGATGGACAGGTCTGACGAAGCCGAGGGAACAGCTGGAGGCTACCACTCGCCCCACGCCAGAAGGAAAGTATTGCTATAAACGAGGAATCTTTATAGCTGTTCGGCTGGAGGAAGTTTTTTGGCTGTAAACTGTCATGCACGGCAGCTCCCGGTGAAAGGGCTGTGAAAGTGGGGAGTCCTCGCTCCTGAGAACCAAAGTGCAATTAAGATCAGAAAGAGAGAGAAGGAAATCAAATAAAGAAGGCAGGAATCTAAGCCGAGGAAAATCTTTAGGGTTTGGATGTTTTTTTTTTTTTTTTTTTTTTTTTTTTTTTACCCGTTGTAATGGTTATGTATAACTTCTGGAAAGTTTTTAAATGGTCATTTTAAAATTTAAAGCTGACTATACTTTTTTTGAAAGACCAACTAAATTTAAGTGCATACGTTTGCATACATATTTGTCTGGGATTAGCGGCGCCGTCATTTGCTAAATATTAAGTAAAACGTGAGATATATCAAATGAAATTCAACTTCGACTCTCCTCCCTTTGCCTAAATAGAGCGATCAGTGCGAAATATAGTAGCCGTATATTGTCATATATGTCTGCTGCCGAAGGGGTTGGGGTGCTTCCCATTCCTTGTGTGTGCATATATATATATATATGCGCATATGTGTATATATATATATATATCTGTATCAGGAATTAGCCCTTCCTTGAAGCACCCATCCTGAGTGTTTCTAAAAACAATAGTGTTTTTAAAGCTCGGGTCGCCTATTTATTTTATTTATTCATTTTCGGAACCGCTAATTTTCCGCCGAAACGGCCCGGTCGCTTTCAATTCCAGCCGGTTCTGCTGCCGTCGGTTCTTGAGCACGTTCCTTGTCAGGTGAGATCGAGTTGAGGAAGAACTGAGACGAGTTTGCCCTGTACGGGACCCCTCAACCCGACACCATTCTCCCCCCTACCCCCCTCTCCAGCTCCGCGGACCCTAAAGGGACGCGACTTCGGCAAGGGGGGGAAAAGTCCCTTCTCCCTCTTGCACCTGGACGGGGTGATCTATCCGGGACGGTCCTTCTCCGAGGTCGTCTGCTCCCGGTGCCCTTTTTTTTTTCATGATTAAGATGTTTGAAATGTCGCTTTCAAAGTAAGGTCCACTTTCCCCGGGGTAAGGCGGTGGTGCCACCCCGACGGAGGGACAGCGTGCCCAAGTCTCTCAGGGTCTGAACGCTCCCGGCTTTTGCTGGAACGTGGGGGTTTGCTTTGAGTGGAGGACCTCAAGGGAAATAAATAACCAACCGATGGTGAAAAAAACATCTCGAGCTATCTATTGCAGCGACTACCTATCAATTTAGTCAGCTTCGCCCATAATTTCTTTGTAAATGCTACTTTGCCCTTCTGAAGAGGACAAAAAACGGGCGGTAGATGCTCAGGCAGGATGAACTTTAAGAAATTTGAATGCAGGAATGAATCTGAAGGAATCACAATTTTTCGCGTGTTTCTGGACAGTGGTCGAAGAGAGCTGGCGTGCGGAATTTTACGGGTCAGGTTGAAGGGGAAAAAAGGAAAAAAAAAGAAAAAAAAAAGCCAACTCCGCGGAGTTGAGTAAATTAAGGATATATGAGCCCGACGGTGCTGTGTAATGACAATGCAGCTTAAGTCGTAGCTCCTAAAACCAAAAAGAAACTGAAATTAGTGGTGGAAGCGTTGGGTCTATTTGAAGTCGGATGGAAGCAGACCCGCTCAGCCTGCTGCTCCGCTGTGTGCGGGGCATGGAAAGGCCGGGGTGGGGGGGGGCAGGCCGGGGGTGCAGGCGGGGGGTGCCTGCCCGCGGAAAGAGCCGCTGCCCGGACTGAACCGCCGTCTGCATCCTGCAGCAGGGACCCCCTCCTCAGCCTGCCTTCCCCCTGGAAGCCCTGACTTCCATCTCCTTCTGCTCCCAGACTGCTTGTCCGTCTACCCCGGGCACTTTCTCCTAAAATCTTAAAAACCCCGGCAGAGATGATGCGCGGTGTTGGGAGAGAGAGGAGATGCCCGTTTAAAAAGAAACCCTCGTTTTTCCACCGCGTCGTTTCTTTCCCCCCCCTCTCCTTTGCTCCCGTTTAAAGAACTTGTTATTGTTTAAAGAGACCCCATTGAACTATTTCCTGCTCATTGTCACCTCTCCCCCCCTCGCCCTCTATCCAGGGATTCTCACGGAAAGGTAATAAACTGTTTCCCTCACACCACAGACCGCCGCAGCCCCGGAGAATGCAAACGATTAAAACACCGGCGGGCGGGAGTGTTTCAAAACAACCCTCCTCTCCCTCGGCCCATCTCTGCCTTTTGAGCCAAACAACTTTAAAAGCAATTCAGCCCGTTGCAAAGTTTCCCCCGTGAAGGGCAGGCTCCGCTCTTGCCCCTAGAAACTCGCAGGGGGTTTCTCCTCGTTAGGCGAAACGAAGCCTCTAGCTATCGATCCGGTTTCTAGAAATTTTTTTTTTAATTTATTTTTTATTTTTATTTAGGCGGGATGGCTCGTAACCATCGATGTGATTTTTAGGTTTGCTTTTAAATATATTTAGACGGGATGGCTCGTTCCCATCGCGGTGGAGCATCTCGGCTGGGAAGGCGCTGCCTGTCTCGGCGACGGGAGGCAAACTCTGCCCCTTTTCCCACGGGTGGGCTCTTGCCACGGCTAAAAGTGGGAGAGGCGATGGCGGGGGTGGGGGTGGGGGTGTGTGTGCGCCCTTACTGTGCCAGGTTTCTGCTCAGCCGCCCGACGGGGCGGTTTCAGCTTTTTTTGGTTGAATTTTCCAGCAGGGGTTGTCGTCGCAAACTGCCACTGTCACTTCGGCAGAAGCGCCACGACCCCTGAGGAAGGGAGCGGGTGGGGGTGGGGGGGTGGGGGCTGCGGGGGGACTGGGGAGAAGGGCTTTCTTCCCCCTTTTCTTTTTTTTTTTTTTCCCCATAAATATGAATTTCTCGGCGGGGGTGTCTCCCGTCCGGGACTGGCTGTTCTTAAAACCAGCCCGGGTAGAGGGGGGGGTGTGTGTGGGGGGGAGGGTGTGTGTGGGGGGGGTGCTCGCCGTGGCGGCCGTCGGTGGCCCCGTTAATGAGGGCTGCGGGAGGTGCCGCACGCAGGTTATAAGGGCTGTTGCCGAGATGGGCCATTTCCTCCGCGGCTGCCGGAGCCCCGGCCCCGGCGGCTTTGATAGAGGTGCAAACATTTGGGGGCAGATTTACATAAAATAGCCGCGTTTAATCCCGCGGGCTGCAATTAACATCACAGCCTTTCCCCCCCCCCCCCTTCGCGGCCTCGGGCACCGTTGTGATATGGCCGCGGGCGGCCAATGGGGGAAGGCCGGCCGGGGGGATCAAAGCGCCCTCCCGCCAATCAGCGTGGGGCCCCCCACCGGCGCTGTGATGTCACACGGGGGGGGTGTTTATGACGGGGTATAACAGCGGCCCCCGCGCCCCGCTCCCGCTCGCTGGGGCCGCGGAGGTCAAGTGGAGTCAGCGCCGGCCCCTGGCCCCGCCGCCGCCGCCGGTCGGGGGGCCCAGGATGAGCTCCCCCGGGACGGAGGGGGCGGGCAAGCCCCCCCAGTACCGCGTGGACCACCTGCTGAGCGCCGTGGAGAGCGAGCTGCAGGCGGGCAGCGAGAAGGGAGACCCCACGGAGCGGGAGCTGCGGGTCACGCTGGAGGACAACGACCTGTGGCTGCGCTTCAAGGAGCTCACCAACGAGATGATCGTCACCAAAAATGGCAGGTAGGGAAGGGGGGGGAGAGGATGTAAAGGCAGGGGGAGGGGGGGGGGATGTCCTGGTGGCGGGGTCCACCCGGCTGAGCCGCGGGGGCGGAGGGAGGGGGGGTGTTGCCCCCTCCCTCCCCCCGTCGTGCCTCGCACCTCCGCGTCGCCCCGCAGGAGGATGTTCCCGGTGCTGAAGGTGAGCGTGTCGGGGCTGGACCCCAACGCCATGTACTCCTTCCTGCTGGACTTCGTGGCGGCCGACGGGCACCGCTGGAAGTACGTGAACGGGGAGTGGGTGCCGGGGGGGAAGCCGGAGCCGCAGGCCCCCAGCTGCGTCTACATCCACCCCGACTCCCCCAACTTCGGCGCCCACTGGATGAAGGCGCCCGTCTCCTTCAGCAAAGTCAAACTCACCAACAAGCTCAACGGCGGCGGGCAGGTAAGCACCGGGACGGGCACCGGGACACCCTCGCCCTGCTCAGCAGCTCAGCAGCAGGGCTGGACCCACCCGACCCCCGCTCACGCCTTCCTTAATGCTCGGTTTTATATTGCTCTTAGCAAACGTGCTGCGGTGGGCTGGGTCGCTCTTGTCCCTGTCCCCCCAGACTGCATTCTTTCAGCAGAAGCAGTTTTTTGGCCGAGGACGGGTGCCTTTTTGGGTGTTCATATTCAATATCTTTCTGGCCTGAGTACCTGGTAATGCAGGGGATGTGGTCGGTGCATCTTTCTGGCTACTTATTGCCACGCGTTCATGACTGCGCAAGCTGCGGGGGGATCTGAGCAGCGCTTATAAATACTTAAAGGGTGGGTGTCAAGAGGACAGGGCCAGTCTTTTTTCAGTGGTGCCCAGGGGTAAGACAAGAGGAAATGGGCACAAAC
Organism: Gallinago undulata; assembly: GCA_026546715.1. Classification (NCBI taxonomy): domain Eukaryota; kingdom Metazoa; phylum Chordata; class Aves; order Charadriiformes; family Scolopacidae; genus Gallinago; species Gallinago undulata. The sequence goes on from JAOTQQ010000023.1 coordinate 46,739,708, forward strand.
TTGAGTATGAGAAGTTCCACCTAAACATGAGGAGGAACTTCTTTGCTTTGAGGGTGGCAGAGCCCTGGAATAGGCTGCCCAGGGAGGTGGTGGAGTCTCCTTCTCTGGAGACATT
>JAOTQQ010000023.1:46749387-46794636 GCA_026546715.1 Gallinago undulata
GCATTTCACCTGCTGTGGAGCAGCTCATTCCCCATTTCCTGCCATGACTTGATGCATGGCCTTGGAAGCCTCCGTGGCACCATTTTGATGTGTACTTGAAGCTGGCAGGAGCTTTGCAATGCCGGAAAGACCGTGTGGGTGCTGAACTCTGGGTCTTGAAAGAGTTTAGTTCTCAGGTGTGAGAGGACTGGTCTGCATGGAGAGCAACCTTGGCAACATCATGGAGGTAACTTCTCTGTGGGTCAATACTTGAATATTTTCAAGTGTTTTAGATCTTGAACCAAAAGCAGATTACAATTAAAATATAATACCATGAAAAGATTTCTGAACCTCAAGAATAACCACACATACACAAGTCCTTCATAGATGCAGCACTGTTCATCTCCAGGCAGCTCAATGCTGGTATCAGACAGACCTTTCCTAATCTGCTTTCTTGGTGTGGTAAGTTTTTTTTTTCTTCCCATACTTTGAAACTAAAGAAACCGAAACCTTTCATGCCACTGATGCAAGTTGCATGCCGCTTTAAAGCACACTGAGCATTTCAACATATATCTTTTCACACCTGCTCTGCCACCATCTTCTTCCTGAACCATGCTTTTTCTCTTACTGGATTCATGTGGCCAAGCAGCCACCAAAAGGCACCTCAGCCTCCTCTTTCAAATACCCCAGGTGTTGTAGCTGCGGCAGAGCTGGGCAGTCGGATCCCTACAGCTCTACAAGTACTCAAGTTGGATTTTGTGTGACTCATCTGTAGAGGCTTTTGTCACCCGTGGGCTCGTGACCGCAGCACCGAGTAGTCTCCTGTCCTGGCTGTGTGCCTCCTGGGCTGGTGGCAGAGGTGGAGACACGGACGTACCCAACATTTCCCAACACGGAGGAAGGCTGGTGTGAGAGAGCTCGCCTTGGCCGGCCTTGCTCTGTCTGCAAAAGCATGTGGATACCCAGCCCCACACAGGAGTGAAAGATGAGACGGGGTATTCCCATACTTGTCTCCAGCCCGGCTCTTCCCCGTAGATGTTAATTAGATTTGTGAGTTAGGTGAAAGAATTCCTATTAAGGCACTGCATCTTTTTGATGTCAGCAGTCCAAGCAGTAAAGAAAAAGAATTAAAACCCACACAGGTGTAAGGAAGGCAATAAGCAAAACCATAGGTTTTCAAAATCACACAAAGACCCATTTCAGTGGCTGAGGTCTGTGGAGGAAATAATTTCCTCTTCAGAGAGTCTGGTTTTAGATGCTCCTGGATTTCTGTGCCTTTGGGAATGGAGATGAACAAGGGAGCCAGTCTGAGTCATGCATGGTGCAGTTCTAGTGTTTCTCATAGTGTTTAATAGCATATTACATATGCCTTTATTTCTCACATCAAAAATTCCTTCAAAAGATAATAAAACCAAATCCAGGTTCTCCCACTCCACACACACAACTGTGATATCAAGGATCTGGACACTGTGGGCTTTGAAGCTCAAGGTTATATGACTGGCTAGAGCAGTTGCTTTTGTAAACACAGGAGCCACAGGGCTTCAGGGGTCTCCTCCTGGAGATCTCTCCACCTCCACCAGTGCTTTTCTACTCACAAAATTTGTCCTTCTCTCCTTTGTACTCATCTGCAACCCTCGCTCTCCCAGGCTGACACTGCTAGTTTTATTCCTGGGAACCACAGCAAAGCATCCACAGACGGAGTCTTTGTTAGCTGAAGTGTTATCTTTATCATGTTTGTCCTGTCTCAGGTGTATCTACACTGCCGATAGGCACAGGGTTGGTGCTGAAGCCCGTTCCCAGCACTAGTTTCCCAGGGGTGGACATTGCCTGGCTGCAGCCTTGAGTCGGAATGGAGCAAAGAGCAGTGCATTGGGCCTTACATCTCTTGTGTGTCACTCCGTCTGACCACACAGCTCACTGCAATTCAAATTTCAAGCCAGCCCTCCCTTTTCCCCTCCCCCTCTTTTTCTGGACAGCACAGTTATAATAATCTTAATATACTTTTGGTGCTGTACTTCCGACACGTCTCTGGCCCCTGCCTCTCGAGGCACCACCCGGGGTGGTGTCGTACGTATGTGCCCAGAGGAGAGAATATCCTCCTATAGACGGCTGTCTATACTTGCTGGGCAAGCAGCTTGCAGCTTTTCTCTTGCCATTCCCTCTCCAATTCCAGTTTTGCTGCACTGCAAAAGCAGGTTACTGTGTCTTGATGCTAGTAAACTAATTAACTGCCTCAGTCCATCAATGCCAATAATAATTCCTCTGTGATATGTAATTACCAGACTTGTACCACATGGAATTGGAAGAGGCCTCCCAAATCCAGCTCCTTAGTTATAGACAGGGACCAGGATTTGCCTGAAAATGAATTGGTGAGATTTTGGAAAGATCTGGCTCTGTGTGTGCCTGTGGCAAGTGGTGCTGCTGCTCTTCTTGGCAGACCATTGCAGTCCCCTCGCTTCTCAATGCTTAGGAGCTATCTTTAATTGCCGGCTGAAATTCACCTATAATAATTTTATGACTATCTGTTCTTGAGCCAAAACCTATTCCCAACTTAAATAGTTCTTCTCCCTTGGTAACATTTAAGCTGATATGCATCATTAGGCAGTGATTGCTCTGCCTCTCTTTTGATAAGTTATAAAAAACCTCAGGTAGCTTTCCCTCTCCTGCGGGCCCTCTGTGCCTGTACGGCTCAATGAAAGGGGGAGCAGAAGCAAACATGCTACAGTGTATGGGCTTGCAGAAGAGCTTATGCAATGGTGTGCTCCTTCCCTATTTGCACTGAAAGTAGCCCTTCTGATACCTCTGAAAACCACATTTTCATTACCTAGAGTTACCTCAGTGCCTGGCTGGCTGCATGAGTGTGACCCAAGTCCTTTAGCTATTTTTTGTTGACAAATTCCCACCTTTTGGCAGAAAAGATTATTAGTAGTCTCTTGACTATGACTTCCCTCTTGTCTCATTCAGCTTTATTCCACTTCCATTGTTCTCCAATTGTCCAGTAAGCCCTATGAGATATCTCCATTCTGCTCTGCATTAATGACATCTTTCAACCTCAGATCTCCAGAAGATTTTGTGAATGATGTCATTTTTGGACAAAGTCACTAATGAAAGTGCTAACCAAGACTGGTCCAAGTCCTCTGCTATCAGTGTTTATCTGACCTGGTACTTCCTTGATAGCTATAGCCTTACCTACTCTATAATTCACTTGTTCATCTCCATTTGTGATTTAAGAGAACTGTCTCAGTCCTGTGCAGATGGGCAGAGTGGCTGTCCCCTGGGCTGGTCACCTGCAAGAGCCAGAGTTAACAGGAAGAAATGGCACTGGGCAGAGAGATGCATTTCTATAAGACCCCCAGTAAAGGTCTGCAGAGTGTCCCTGGCCTTGTCTGTGACACAGGAGGTTCAGAGGGATGGAGAGGAGATATGACATCTTAGTGCTTCAGCTGAAGCCAGGGAAGAATAAACACACTGGCCATATCAGATTCCATTTCCATCCTTCTCCTTCCTTAGCCTTTCTTTCAAACTTTGTAGCTTCGCTGTTTGTTCTGGAAGATGAACTTCCCAAAGTCTGTCACTTGTGATTGCATCTCTGCAAGTCTTGGCCCTGTTCAAGCAGCTTCTTTCCCCCATCTCATAAACAACCTCCCACCCCGACATCTGCTGTTTGCTACATGGGCAACACCAGGCCTGAGCTGAGGCATACATGTTAGCTGCTGGGTTGTGATTCCAAGTCCCCAAATTCCGGAGGTGAAATTACATGTTTATTCGCTGAGCTCAAGTACGCTTGCCTGCTTGAGCTTCATTTGCATTTGAGAGCTGACCATTCCCAAGCTCCAGCTCCCACTAGCTTCTCCACCTTTGCTTCCTCCTCCTCACTGCGAAAAGAAGCAGGCCTATGAACACTTGTGGAAAGAAACCCTCTATTATCCTTAATTTGCATCCTACTCTAATGGCACAGCAACCCCACTTCTCTCTCTCTTCTCTCCGTGCACGTGGGCTGGGGGCTGCTCTGGTCCTTGCCCTTGGCGGAGGCTAACGCAAGGTGGAGTGTGTTGGGTTTGCAGCACTTGAGGTCTCTGAATATTGTTAAGTGGCCTCTCCTTGGGGTGCCGTTCAAGGCCCAAGATATGCAGGTCAATATGGGGAGAGTTATGTGGTTTTCAACAGGGAACCTGGAAAAACCCACTGGCTGAACGGGGGAACCCTGGAGAAGCCTAACAGGACATGCGTAGAGGAAACCAGAACATGTAGCAGGTCATTGACAAGATCATATTTATAATCTAGGATCCCTTACTATTTATGCAGGGACCAACGTGGAACCTGGGCAAATCATGATCCACTGGGAAAGGTCTTATGGCTGTGCAGAAACTGGGCTGCAACTTTGTGTTGGGCAGCCCCACACAAGGGCCCTGTGGGGAAGGGGGAGCAGATGAAACTAGTTTGGGTGGGCACAGGTGGGGCTTTTGGAGCAGGCGAAGCCAGCTGACTGTGGGGGAGGCTGATTTGCTACTGGGGAGTAGAGGGAACTGCAGATATATTTGGGATGTGCGTAGAAAGGGTGGATTTACTCTGTACCTTGGGAGCAGCCAGCCTAGAGCTTGCTGGTAAGTGTTGGGGGCTCCTAGGCTGGGGTTACGCTCTTGGACTGATGGTGCTGAGAGGAAGGAGCTGCTGTGGGCTGAGGAGATCTTTTTCACTATGTTCTCCTGGGGTAGAGCTGCTCCTTGGCTATGTTCCTGGGGTGGCTAGGAGAGCCTGTAGCTTGGTCCTGGGGGCTGCCCTGTGGCTTAGCCTTCAGAGGAGCAGCTTGCCTCAATGTGGTCTTGGTGCTCACTAATAGTCCTAGTTAATGATTTTTTTCTGCTAAGAAGCTTGTGGCCTAGGAAGGGAAAGCTTTCATGAGCCTTGCTGAGGTATGTCTTGCTTCTGGGGTGGAGAAAATACTTATTCTTCTGCCTTTCCTGGTAACAGGGAGGCTGTGGTGAAGCTGCCGCTTGACCTGCTAGCGCTGGGGAGGAAGGGGCATCCCCAGTGAAGGGGAACTGGCTGGTAATTAGCATCTGGAGGCTCTGCCCACCTTCATAAAGACAAACTTGTCTCAGTGTCAGAAAACGCTGAAGCCTCCCAGCAGAGGAGGTTTCTCTAAAAAAAGCTGAAATAAGCTGGTAGCTTGTCTTAACTTTGGCTTGACTTCATGAATTTCATGTTATTTTAGATTCAAGGTGGCTGCCACTTGTTACCCTGAACAATCATTGGCACTGTTTTGCAAAAGGCTTTGGCTTCTTGAGCTGTATTTTGGGCACCGCTCTGAATGCGTGTGACTTAATTCTTGATTCTTCTTAACCCTCCACCTTAATGCAACGTTAGTAATAGTGAAACTTTAATCATTCTGAGAACTTCCCACATGAAAACTGCCTTGATAAACTCAAAGCGGTGTCCTCTGCTATGTTCTGCGCCTGAATTCATGCTCAAGGCGGATGGTATGTGTGAGATGCAATCATAATACCTGTAGTCTGGGATAGCTATGTGTTCTGGTTGCTCCTCTCTTAGTAATATAATGACAGTTCATATGAGTTTCCATCATCTGCCACTTCTTTGCCTAAATATACGTCGACTGAGGTGGGTGGAAAGGAAAAGACAGAAATTTCCACTCACCCCAGCAGCAGGATTTTGCTATAAAATGAAATGCAGTCTTACTATCATGGTGAGTGGAACCTTCTGGCTATTTCCCATTCCTCTGGTTCAGATAAATGCAAATTCTCAAAAAAAACCCCAACTAAAAAACCCCTGCAAAACAGTCATGGTCTGGATGCACACTTTTATTATGCTTTTGGCAGCCAGAGAATCTGTCACCTTTTGGAGGTGCTTCAGCTGCTGCCAGGATGCTTGCAAGGTCGGAGCTCAGGGATCTGTGCAGAGGAAGGGGGAAATCCAGGTTTAGGGTGAGACATGTAGGTGGAAGGGAAAACTCAGTCAGGAAACTTGAGAAAATGAGTCCTGTAACTCAGTGACTTCTTCTGTTTACAAAAATTTTCTTATATCTCTGAGTGGATTATTTGTAGTGAGTGTAGAGATCTCTTCCACAGAGCATAAGGAGCATTGACACAGTGTAGTGGGTTTTTCACAAAGCAGAAGTTAGCATAAAATTAGTGGGAGTAAGTGTGACTACCCTAATCTAGGGTTATTTTTTTTATCACACTAAAAATTCCCTGCAACTGGACACTAACTTGAATATAAGGCTAGTGGCACCCTCTAGTCTGGGATGAGTAAAAAGAGAAACTTTGGCAGCTGCACATGCATCAATCTCTCCTCTACTTTCTTTCCTTACAAGCACATTTTTTTATGTAGGTGAGGAATGGTGCTCATCTTGAAAGCACTCCCTTCTGAAAACTGTAGAGCTGTTGTCAGGGAATGCCAGGGAATTCTGCAAATACGCTGACCACCAAAAACCAGTAACAATTAAACTTTTGAAAAATTGCCTATCAGAAGACTAAATTTGTGTTTTTAAACTGAAAGGTGATAGCAAACAAAAATAACTGTTAATTTTGACTTGGGTTTTTTTTTTTTTTGCTAGTGAATAAATGTCAGCATTCCCTCAGCTTGCTGATTTACCAGTTTAAGGAAGCTTTTCCTTTTTTGTTTCATTTCTGCTGCTAGGTAAATAAGGCAAACTTCATCTGCAGCTCATTGAGAGCTTCAGAAGTTGGTTTCAACAGGTAGTGATGTTCTATGGTGCACACTTCTCTATTCACAGAATGGTAGGGGTTGAAAAGGACCTTCAGTGATCATCTAGTCCAATCCCCCTGATAAAGCAGATTAACCTTGGGCAGGTTGGACAGGAACACAGGCAAGTTTTGAGTATCTCCAGAGGAGACTCCATAGCCTCTCTGGACAGCCTTTTCCATTGCTGTCACCCTCAAAATAAAGGTGGTTTTCCCTTATGTTCAGACAAAATTTCCTGTGGTCCATTTTGTGCCCGTTGGCCCTTGTTCCTGTTGCTGGGCACCACTGAAGAGAGTCTGGCCCCATGCTCTTGATACCTACCCTTTAGATATTGATAAGCATTTATGAGATCCCCTCTGTCTTCTCCAGGCTAAACAGACCCAAGCTTCTCAGCCTTTACTCACTCTGCTCTTTTTTTTTTCTTGTTGTGAATCTCTGCAGAGTCCAGGGTGCCATGGTTGACACTTGGCAAGTATTTAAATTAGAATTAAAGCAGTTAATGTAGAAATAGTAGTGTCAGCTGAGATGCTGATCCCAAGATAACAAAGCTGGAGATCAGCCTTCCCTAAATGAGGATTCCCCACCCCAAATCCCATCTTCCTGTGTGGCAAGTGAATGTCTATGCAATCTCTGTATGTGACTGAAGTTAGGCTTCAGGCAGCTGCAGACTACCTTCGTAAGACATGGAGATCTTCCTGATGTGTGCCACCTGTGCCACAGTCTGAGCTGTGTCTAGCCTTCTCTCTCCCCATTTTGGAGGAGGGTAAGTAATGTTGTACTTACTGTACAATGTACTGGTGCCACCTTGACCTCATGAAACGTCTTCCAAATAAGAAGTCACATTGATCATTAAATATTTTTTTGTGGTATGCTGGTTGTGTTGTGGCAGGGTCTCCATGCATGTGCTGGCATCTGTAATGAGCTGAGGCAGAGTCTGGGAAGAGGCGAAGCCCATTTTCCTGCTCAGCTGAAGGTGGCTTCTTTGGGATCACAACCTGGCCCAAGAGAAAGAAAAGGTCCTGGCTGATTCCAGGTCTGGAAAGTGAATCCCATGTGGGATGAACTGATGGGTCTGCAGCTACTGATGGAAGCAAAGCACAGAACAGTAGGGGTTGGGAGGGACCTTTGGAAATCATCCAGTCCAACCCCACTGCCAAAGCAGATTTGCCTAAAGCAGCTTGGACAGGAACACATACAGGTGGGTTTTAAATATCTCCAGAGATGGAGGCTCCACAGAAAATAGCTGTTGTAAGCAACAGCAGAGATGGGCAGGAGCAGCCAGCTCACTCCTGCTGCTGCTGGGGAGCACCGTGCTGCTGTGGGAAATCTCAAACCAACGCTTTCTAGCGGGTCTGCCAGTCTGTGAGGAGGCTGTGGAGGGGTTTCTGATTATCTGTATGATAAGGCCTTAAAAACGAGTACAGCAGCGGGACCCCTCCTTGGGCTGTCACACCTGGACCAGAGCACAAGGCTAGGATTGCTAGTCTGCTAACCCCCTCTTGTGGGCAAATTCCTCTCTCCTTCGTAGGAGCACATAAAACTATGGTGGTATCGTGTGGCTCGGTGCAGCTCACAACTCATAAATTAATTGCTAGGCAAGCTTGTTCTGTGTACTAACTAATAAAACACACAAGCTTACCTCCTCTGGGGTGTAACTCCCTTGTACGAGCCAGCCTTAAATTGGCCCTGTGAATAAAAACTTCTACAGATGAAGTCAATCATTATATTTGTATTTGGCAGAGCAGAACTAAAACTTTTAAAAATTGCTTTTCATTTTTTGGCTGCCATTTGATACTTTTTTTCCTGTTGCTAATACATTGCATTTTATCAACTGAAATACTGATTCTTACAGAGTGTGAGTTTCCAGGTATTTTAATAAGGAGAACAAAAAGAAACTTAGTTTTAAAAAGTGCATATATGGAAACTGCAAGAGCAGGAACTTCAGATCTGCCTGGGTTGTGGTCACTCTGTTTTCTGCCACTGCAGCCTTACACGTGATGAATTGCTGTAACTCTGTCCCTTGGTTACGTGTACAGTCGCTCTGCCTCTGAGGCAGCGCTTCCAGGATTGCCTTGCTGAAAGTTGTGTCCTTTCTAACTTTGCTTTAATGGCACTTATATTATTTTTTTTCTTGATCATTTAAATCTCTTTTGGAGTTTTAAAGACAACAGCTGAGATAAGGTCAGCTGATAGCACTTTGCTGGGTAGGATTTCATAAATGCAGCAAAGCATGGCAGCTCTTGCACTAAACTGCCAAGATTTGGATCTTAGTCTGTTAATAAACATTAACTCCCCTGCTGTAGGTTATTTACTTTAAATGAGCTGATCTTAAAATGTGTCCTTTTTTTTTTATCTCTTGGCCTGCCTGGACTGCAAAAAGCCACAGGAGAAGAGAGCTGAAGCACTCCTTTGGGCTGAGACTCTGGTTGTCTGGTGTTGGCAGTGGCAAGTGTTTCCCTCTGGGGCTCCTTAGAGTTGTGGTTTTTTTTTTTAAAGGCTTTTCTAATTTGGATAGAAGCACCTTGAAGATTAAAAATATTCATAATAATTATAATAACTAAAACATAAAATAATAAAAAGCCTGTTGGTGTGGGGAGGACAGTGTGGTGGATGTACAAGGCTTCCTGTTAGCCCTGACAATGGTGTTCGTTAGTAATTCAGGAACAGGGGAGCTGACAATTGCTGCCAGCAAATACTCTCGTAATAGAGGGCTTGACCATTAAAGACATTATGAATGTGTTAGTTATTCACTGCATGTTTATGCAGTTTTAATTTCTATTTTGTTAGGGGGAAATAAACCAGGAAAGAAATTATTTCTTCAGTGCAAAAGTTGTGTTAAAAGGAAATTAAAGGTTAAGCAGTTTTTTTAAAAAGTATGGATAGCTAATCAACTAAGTAAGATGAGAGACAGTAGTTAATAGTTAGTTTAATAACTTATGTAGTTTTGTATTAGACAAGTTCATGGCTAGTGTAAAAACTGCTTCTATTTGAATTGGCTCAGGTTTTCCAAAGGAACATCTTGGCAAAGGGGCAAATCCTTTGGGAAGCCTGGAATCTGACTATGTAATTTAATATGAACTTTGTAGTTTCTTTTACTTACTGCTCCGAGAAAAGATAGCTGCTTTTGCTTGGGAAACAACTCTGGATTTAATTTGTGACCTAGTTTAGAAGAGATTGTATGAATTAAATAGTCCTTAGCAGCATTTAGTGGTCAGGTGTCAAATGCCCCCCCAAAATATATATCAACATTATTCTTTTGTGAAATTTCCTTTAAAGCAGATGATCACCATACCCAATGTGGTTTTACAACTCATGCTTTCATTGCAGGTTTTCTGCTATCATTCTAGTGGCACTTCTCCAGCTTTCTGGGCACTAGGTTGTTGACAGCTCTCAAAGCTTCTGGTGGACAAATCCTCAACTGTCAGTGCTGTGTTCTAAATGGGAAGAGGGTCGGAAGGTGGACTGGTGCTGTGTGAGACCTACTGTGGGATCATGCTTAGGACCAAGTTCTTGACAGCACTCTGTCACATTGACCTTCTGTAAGAGAGAAGAGCATCAGGGGACAAACTGCTGAAATCTGTCTAGGCAGTCAGATGTGTGCCAGCAGCAGGTCACAATGACACCTACCTGCTTAGGGGTGGGTACTCGGTGCTCCTCTAGGCTAGGTGGATGGTCCACAGTGCCATGCCACTGGTTCAGCTTCACACACACCCACCCTGTGGTGTCCCTGGGCTGAGTGTGTAGTGTCTCTTCCATCCTAAAGCAGAACAACCTGAATCTTTAGTCTCACTGCCAAAGCAAATACAGGATGCTACTCAGAGCACCTGCAGCACATGCTGTGGGTATCGCTTCATTCTGATACCACCTGGTCAGGTTGGCCACTCTTCTGTTGAGTAGGCTCTGTCAGTGGCAGTCTGCCCAAGGAACTGCTGTTTCTCTCTATTGTAGAAGCCTGTGTAACTGTGTATTACTCTTGCTCTACTTCACAAGCTGTTAAAGACGTGTTGACTTAATTCACAAAAAAACGCCTGTCTTCTATGTGTAATGGTTAGCACAGCTTTTTATTACTCCTGCTTTAGCCCAATGTCCTCTGAACACTTCCCTCTGTCCAGGCCCCATGTCCTGCTCCCTGGATGTGAAGCCCTTAGCCTCTATTTCAGGAGAGAGTGCTGTCCACGGAGATGGACAAATAAAACCATTTTCCCTGGAAAACCAGGGTAGGATTTTGAAACCAAACTAATCTATTCAGCAATCCTTTTGTTATAATTCCCAGGGCAGGCTTTGACTTCAGGGCTGTGGGAAGAGCAAGGCACTTCAGGGCAAAATGTCTCTGGTGTGAGATCTACTTATGTTCACAGTCAGTGAGCATGTATTGTTCTGGTCCTGTGTGGGTTTTTAAGGGCAGGAAAAGACTTTGTAACTTTCTGTGAAGAACAGCCTCTCCTTCTGCAGCTTTGACTTGCAATCTTTTAATTTCCTCCCCTGAGCTTCTTCCAGGAGTTGTTTCAGCCACAGATGCTTTGCATATGCGAGAAAAGCATGTGTTTGTTCAGGAATGGAGCACCTTGGCCTTCAAAAACTTTGCTTGTCTTTCTTTTGGTGGTGCTGCTTATGAATTTAGTGTTCCTAATGACCCAGGAGGCATACAACTTGGGGGGGAGGAAGACGAGTTTTCAAAATTAGTAAAAGGATTACTGCAAGAAACATGTATGTCTAGTAGAAAGATTAAAGAACAAAAAACAGCTCTCAAGTGCTCTTTTCCCTCCTCCCCTTCAAACTTTGAAGTTCCAGCCGTCCAGCCCAACCTTTACCAAATGTTCATTCTTCTTTGCTAAAGAAACAGCACTGGTGTGGCTTTACTGACTGCCTGTTGATTGTAATTACCCTAAAAACTTTTCACTTACTGCTTAGTTTGTCAGGTGAGCAGGAAGATGGAGACATCCCAGAGGGGAGGAAGCAACTGAGGCTTAAGGAATGTTCTCACAGGAGGGAAGACCTGGAGTAGGTCTCCTCACCAAGTGGCTGCTGCACACATACACAAGAGCCACCCCTCTGTTTGACCTTGTGTGTGCAACCAGGTGCCTTAGGGTGTGCACTGAAGTAGGAGCACCTGGTGTGATGGGAGGATGTGGCTGCACAGGCTGAGGGACTGTTCTGAAACAGGGCTGTCTTACTCCTGTCCTGCAGGGAACAAGTTACTTGTGCTGTGTGGGATGCCTCTTTCTACCCCTACATGTACACTTCTGAGGTCAAGGAGACTCTAAGTAGAGAGGCTGTGTAGTTCTGCCTGTTGGCAAAAGAGTATAGACTTCACTGAAGCTGAAGTAAGTAGAAGAAAAATCAGAAGTCAGAGCTAAGACTCAGACTTTTTTTCTTGCATGAGTGTTACTGAGGTGAGGTTACCTACTCCTTTTTTCTCTGCAAAGATTTCACCTTTTATACTTTTACACAACAAAGCCATAATTGTTTTATACAGCTTGAGGAGAATGCTGATCAGCAGCTTGCCTATGAATTTGAGGGGCTACTGGAGCTCTTGAGATTATTTATCCCATCACTTCATGGAGGAATTCTTAAAATTGTCCTATGTGAGGACAGTGCAAGCTACTCTGAGCCTTTCTGTAACATTAATAATAATCAACAGACAGCAGGAAAGAGCCTGAGAGAGAGAAATTGCTTCTGGGCAAATATTTTCAGCTTATGCACTTGTGGAATGTTTCCAGCACCGACCTGCCCTGCTTTCTGCATCACTCTGGAGCTTCTGCCTGTGACCTTTCCTAGGCCCTTCAGTGCCTTGCTACGGGGTTGAAAAGCCCTCAGATGGATGTATAATGCTGTGTTCATTGTTTATATACTACTTTACTCTTGGTGAGACAAGCCCTCTTAATGAGCCTTTGGAAATTATACAGCAACTCAACTTGAAAATTAGTGATGCTTTTAAACTCCAGACAAATAGTTGTTCATGAGGACCAGACTGAGGGGATGGAAATTGGGGTCCATAACGGGGCTGTGCAGGAATTCACTGACCAAACAGCTTTTGTTTGCTTGTGTGGGAGAGGATGTTTTGTCAAAATGAAGGTGAGTGGATGAATGGCAGGTAATGCCCTGGGAGCGGGGTGTGCCCAGGTGTCCCTGGGGGTAACTGCCCAGGAAGGTGCTTCTGTGCTGGGGGTGCCACAGCTTCTGACCACAGCACAGCTGAGCCCCCTTCTAAGCCTCCTGGTTTAAACAGAGCTGCTAAGCTTTGAACAGAAAGGCTCAAAATATTTCATGGATGGTTTCTGCAGCAGTTTCGCTTGGTTTGGATTCTCCCTTCCATAGGGAACTTTTGCATTCCAAAACTGAACAAATACATAGATTTGTAAGCACAGTTCCCTAAATGAAAGGGCACAAATCCTGGCTGTTTAATGCAGTGGGGCCTATGTCTGAAGGAAGTTCATAGAAAATAATGTGATAATAGCAGGAGAAATAAGACATCTCAGTTTTAATAATACAGGTGTCATAAAAATTGATGAAATAAATTGTTTGATTGAGCAACATGGACTGTATATCAGTGGAAATAATATATTGGTAACTAGATACATTGTTCTGACAGCCAGTAGCTATAGCTGTTGATCTAGCTGGTAAAATACAGCATCCAGTAACTGGATTATGTCTTCGTGCAGAAGCCATATACACGAGTTGCCAAGGATCTATGTTTAATAGTACCACAGCCTGCATAATTCAGATTACTCCATAAAGGATTCTTCTGGAATCCTGTATGAAGTCACTAAAGTATCTGAACTACACCCAGTGACAATGCTGAGATTCAACATAAAATACAAATTGTCCAGTTTGTCACAAGGTACTGGTGTCCTCTGTATAAGATGTCCTTGCTTTGCAGAAGCACTGATTTTTATTGTATGCAGTCTGGGATGTTACAGAGGCTGTGGTAAAAGATCTGGAAATAAGAGTCTGTGGAACAGCAACTCCAATTTAACTTTTTTTTTTTAATGTTGAACCAGGTTCAAAGGACCTACATGTGTTAAGTAATGGGTCCCAAGATTTGCGAGGATCATGCTCTGAGAACTAGAATGTCATTCTCTTGTGAAAATAAAATCTGTTTTGTTGCTGTCCATCTGATCAGATGCAAACTAATACTTGTTTAAGCAAATCTTCCAAAAAGTTTGCAGCTGGAGCTCAGCCAGCTTGTGCTTCCAAGGAAGAGAAGCTCCTAAGAAAATTCAGATGAAGGAAATGTGTATAGCAATAAAGTTGCTAGGTAGGTTTTAAACATAAAATGGTTATTTTCCATTTATTTTTCCAAAAGTAATGCCCAGTATTCAATCATTAAGATAGAGCTCTTGCAAAGCTACTGAGTTTTGAAAAAACACCTGACAATCTGAATATAGCAGGAATGCAAGCTTCAAGATATGCTTGAGATGCATGGCTGCGATTTCAGCCAAAATCAACTGATTATTCAGCTTCACCTATTGCAAGCTATTTGTCAGCCAATACTAATATTGTGATAGTATGTTCAGAAATACCTTGAATTGTTCACATGAACAAAATACCATTTTTTTTTTCTGAGGGATTAAGAAAAAACCTAATATTTTGGTAGTAATAGCAATCTGCTGGAAGTAAGCATTGCTTTAATCCACAGTGAGGCAGTCATGGTTTACTTAGCGTGTGGCTCGTCTTAATCTCTTTAACATATAAGCAGGGATGAAATGCAAGTTTTGCTACATGTGTCATTATTCCAGGGAGAATCGTGGTTTGGAACTTTTTTCACAAGTGTAAGTTAAATTTATTTAGTAGGATTGAACATAGCTTTCTGCCCATTTTATTAGGGAAGTCTGCTAACCACATGTTTTTCCTCTATTAATTGTGGGGAAATATTGATTGTGTGTGCTTTGTTAGGGAATTGCTACTTGCACTAGGGTTCCACTTGAAAGGAAGATCGAGCTGGAGCATAAAGCAATATTTCACTTAACTGGGGGGCAACGATGAGCTTCTGGGGGTGCATGGCCACAGGGTGTGCTGCTTCGAAGCAGCTGTTTGAAGGTAGGGCTCCAGCAATGTGTATGTAAGGGAAAAAGATCTTGGCACAATTGCTGAAGAATAGCTGGCATGGAAATACTATGTACTTTTCCGTGTCCCACAGCACAAGACAAGCTTCTTAAGAAAAAGAGCCAAGGGCTTTTAAAGGAGAGGCTTAGAGGAACAGACACAAGGTTTCTGTAGGTAAACTTTGATCTTCTGGTAGTGAGTCAGTATTAATATCCTACTTGAGTAGAAATAACCATGGGAGAAGTTGCACGTGATTCCCAGGAGAATGGGGGTAGGCAAAACTGCTTTCTTTTACCTAAAGGAAAGGAGCCACGAGGTGCCCTGACTTGGTTACTTGCTGCAGTTTAATTTTGGCAGGAGAGAGCGGTCTGTCACTTGCTGCAAACTCACAAAACGTCCTTTAGTTCTGCGTCTTGTTCGCATCAGGCTTTGCACTTGTTATTTACTCATGCCAGCACGTATTAAAACTCGCCTGTTTTTACTGCCCCAGAGAGACCCTGCCATTATAGAGCCCGGGTTTTAGTGCGAGTGTTTGTGCTTTGGGGTGCTGATCTCTCTCACTTCACGCTTCGGTGCAGAGCTTAGAGCTGTGGTTGGCCTTCCTCCAGGAATGCGGCTAACCAGATTTTAAGGGTGGACATTCAGATGCGTGCAAGCTGGAAATAATTGTTGAAATGTTTTTTTCAATGAAAAAGAAATGGATGCAGCGTAAAGCTATTTGCCTGCAAAAGAGAATCGCAGCATTAAAGTAGACAGTTTCTAAAATTACCAACTTGTATTACATATTAAATATGAGAATGCTGAATAGTGTTAACTTGCTTGACTATGAATTATGTCAAATTGTTGCCTTGTATTAAAAATATCCATGGCATGAGATATCTATCTTTTCATGAGACCATATGTCTGATTGCTTGTCTCTTCCAAGCTGTAGCCTGTTTATGCTCCAGCACCTCACTGAGAAGTGTGCAGTTGCCCTCTGTGCCCATGTTGTCTTCTTCAAATAAGTGTTTCTGGGCAAGCAGAATTTCCCTGGCACCATCCACAATATGGAGTTGAGATCTTCAGTTGCTAACTTTTTGGAGGAGAGACTTGTTCTCATTTATGTCTCAGGCATCTGCTGATATAGTGTCTGCTGAACTACTGTGTCTTACAAAAGGACCTGGCTACTCAAATCCACACCTGGGACTCTGATGTTGTGCAAACAATACAAACTAGCTCCTGTCCCGTGTACTCATAATCAAATATAAAAAAAGATATAAGTGAATTAAGAAGATACCTGCTCACCAGTGTGACAATTCTATTGCTGGAAAACTAGAATAAAAGCCCTCAGAAAAGTTTGTGATTTGACAGTGTCTGGCATGAAGAAGGATGGTAAAGAATCTGTTTTTCTGGCTATAGAAATCAGCTCTGTGATTCGAAGTGCTATGGTGCTGTGCCTTGTGAAACATATCTGTTCTATTAATACCTCATTTTAATAAAGTGGAAAGCACTGAAAACTGTCAGAGGGTCAAATGGGCTGGATAGCTGTCATATTGTTTATTGGTATTCAGGCAAATGAATTGGCTATAATTCTTCCTGCAGTGTTCTCAGCAGGATGCAAGGGAACAGGAGAGGAAAGGAGAAGCTCAAGTAATATCATGTGTAGGGGGGAAATAACAGGACAGTAAGCCCAGAAAACAGAGTCAAAATAATAAAGGGAACTTCAGAGGGGAGAAAACTATGTGTGCAGAAAGCTCTGTTGCTTGAGAGAAGGAATTGGGAGCAACCTTCCCTCTTCCCCAAGGGACTGATCTTTGTAATCTCTTCTGTGTGAGATTCTTTGACTGAAAGTAGTAAGTAGCTCTCTGCACTAAAAGTGACTCTGAACCTGGGGCTATGATGGGTCCAAATTGTGGAAGGTTTGTTTGCGTTTTTGTTCTTAAACTGTTCTTAGGTTTGTGGCAGACCCACGTCAGCCTTGATTATTTTTAATGCTTGGATTAATGTGGTGAATAAGGCATCCTCGAAGCTAACATACGGCAAAAGACAAACAGTTGTGTTTTGCTGTGTACATACATACTTCTCTGTGCCTCTTAATCAAACTGCTTTTGAGGTTTGGGATACATTCTTTGGTAATCAAATTAAAATTAAAGGGGAGAATTTGATAGTAGTGGGATAGAGCCTTAGAAACAATTTACATTTTAAGTCTTAAATTTGAAAACTGCAAACAAGCAGCATTTGGCAGTTGGCTACTGTGACTTGGTAAGCTTGGAACATGGAGAAATTTAATGTGAATGCAGCAAGTGCCCAACGGGACACCCAGTTGCTCCAGCACTGGAAAGGCTTAATAGGACCCAGCCTTCCTTCCTGGAAGGAAAACCAAAGAAACTAAAGAGAAGTTCTGCTGGTGATACTGACTGCTTTAAGACGGAAAAGAGCATAAAGAAAGAAACCAGATCCTGCTCCATGGGTAAGGGGGGGGGAAGGAAGGGAAGCACAAGAGGGTTTTTAGGGACTTTCCAGAAGTTTCAGTTAACAACTAGAAATCCAGATGTGTATCAGCCGTGGATCCATGTGCTAAGGAAAATGTTTCTTAAAAAACAAGAGGGAGAACGGTGCTTTATATTGGACTCCTCAAAATATATTAAATGCTCAACTTCTGGTTCCAGCATTTGAAACTGTCTGCCAAAACCTTGTAATGCCTGTCTTTTATGATGGTTACCACTGCTATTAACCATTCCCTTGTTCATTATCTTTTATCTCGGGGTGGGGAGAGCTGTTTCATTAGTGTATTCTTTGGGGAAGCAGCAAGCAGAGGTTGGGTGGGGGGTGGGATGGGGAGCAACCTCTGTATTTACTGCCTCGGATACCCCTGTTTGCTTGCTTCATGACTAACAGACTTCCAGAAGGAAAGCAGGGCTTAAGGAAAGAAATAACTTTTCACAGACATAACAGGCCTCAGAAGATTAGCCTGTGTTACTTTAAATTTGATTAAACTCATGCCAGGATATTGCTTTCAGATACTCTGTTCAAGGGGAAAGTGGTTTAAAAAGTGTAAGGAATTTAGGTCACAAATTAACAATTTTTCTGTTGTTCTCCTTGCTGTCTGGTTAATAAAATGTAGCATGATTTGGAGAACTCATAGTGTACAACATCTGCAGGAATAGCCCATGTTATGACCTGGTGACTCTTCTATGCAAGACACATGCTGTTTGCAATATTCTTTCCATTTTACCTTGGTCACCAGCTGTGTAACCTCGATGAGGAAGAGACTCTTACCAAACATAACTCTACAGGTAATGTGCTCATTTCCACTGCTGTTGTTTCCTGCCTTTTTTTTTTTTCCTGGTAAGAGTGTCACTAAAACATATATCTACGTAATGCCAGCTGCCATTTTGAGTCTGAATCTGCTTTGTTGAGAGAATTCTGGTTTATTGCCATCTTCTAGTATCTCTTTGTAAAAAGCTTGGAAATTGATTCTCAAAAATGCACTAAGTTATAGTAGGAAAATGATTGTAGTATGACATGTATCTCTTTCAGGTATTTTAGGATCTCAGTATCCTCTCCAGGAAAATGGGACAAGAACAGGTTAGATGAGTCCAGCTGAGGCTATAAACTGGAGGCTTGTGGCAGTGCACACATTAAGCTCAGGTTTGCCATAGCAGAAGCAAGTATCCTTCCTTTTTTCTAGCTTTCAAACAAAGTTGCAGAATTGCTTCTTGTCTTTTAAAGGTGCATTGTGGATGGTTTCCATCAGGCAAAAGCATAAGCTGGAGTTCAGTGTGGGAGGAGTATAATAGAGGAAGAAAAAAAAAGACATTTTTCACAATCCTGGGAAGGTTTTCAGAAAAAGAAAGTATTAATGCACTAGGGGGAAAAGTCTGAGGAAAGTGCACACAGCTGCTATCAAGTAAATTATGCAGGACTGATCAGATGACAAAAATGTTGGAATACACTTCAGGGATAATAACTGTATTGCCAAAGGAAAACTGATAGGAGTTCCATAAGTAATCAGTTTTTGTTGATGAAAACCTATTCTGGTGATGTACATTTAGTTATAAAATTATGTTCAAGCTCTCCCTGCTGCTGGATCATCACCTAAGGAAGTTCTTTCTGTAACTTAGAGTTTTCAGCATTAAAGAAAACTGAAAGTAACACTAATGTTTTGCATATCCCAGTTTACAGTTTTGGTAGCCATTTATGTGCAGAATCTCCATATCTTGGGAAACTCGAAATTCAAGTCCTGCCATACTGTCACGGAGTAAAGGGCTTTGTCCTGTTCGGAAGGAAGCACTTCTACACACCCACTAAGCTAAGGGCGGGCTGTGGAATGCATGGTTTATCTGTTGGTACATGGACTAGTGTCACTCGGAAACGTGAAAAGCCTTTCAGAGGTGGGGTTGGAGTTAGCTGTTGTGTGTGGGTCATGATGGTTCTGCAGCAGTGCTCAGTGCCCTGGGAGAGAAGTTGCACCTCTCTCAAAGGATGATGTGTTTTCTGCAGCGTTGTCGTGCACAGCTTCCAGTGCCCTCCCAGCACTCACCTCTGCAGTGCTGAGGCCCATAGGAGGAATAGGAAGGATTTTGTTACATGCCAGATCTGTCTTTTTGAGTTTGCCTATCCGAAAGAAAATTCGGAAGTCAGGGGGCAGTGGGCACAAGCTGAAATACAAAGCATTGCATTTAAACATATTTTTTTTTTTTATAGTGAGGGTGGTTAAACAGTGGAACAGGTTGCTTGAAGAGATTGTCCCGTCTTCATCTTTAGAAATATTCAAAACCATTCCTGAGCAATCTGCTGTAGCTGACCCTGCCTTGAGCAGGGGGATTGGATTAGATGATCTCAAGAAGTTATTTCCCAACTCAGAAATTCTGTGACTTTTTTTGTGAAGCAGGAAAAAGCATAAGCATTTAGCATCTTACTCATCTATTGAACAACCAGCCCTAGTGATATTTCAGCATGTCAGTAAGTGAAAATAAATAAGAATAGCCACTGGCCAATTTCCAAGTGACTGTGTGTTGAGGTTAACAGAAACATATCCTTGCCTTAAAGTCTCCCTCTCCAGTTTCTATGAAGTGAGTTTACAGGAAACAGAAAAGCACTATTAATTGAAGATTCTTGGAAAAAGATCCTGAATGTTTGTTGCAACACCAAAAGTGATATTCCAGTGTTGTTTGGTTGCCTAGATCAAAGACAGCAAGCTAGACAGTCCATGGTCAATGGCTGCCTAGTTGGAGATGTGTAAAACTAATGAAGTTCCATCTAGTTTGGCCCAGAAGTTGTGCACGTGAAGTTAGATATGCAAACACACACCCAAGTTGCCAAGCTTAGGGAACTGGATCCCTTTTGACAGCCTGGGTGCCTTTATGACCCACAGCTGAGGTAGTGTTTGGGACTGAAAGCTCATGAGTGGTTGGCTCCTCTCTATGCTGAGCACAAAAAAACCATCTGCCCATGCTGCTCCAATTCAAAAAGGCAGAGAAGGAAGCGATGTTCATATCTTACATAGTGGCTTGGCAGCTACTTGCAACTCCTCCCTGGGAAGTGATAGCACTGGGTTCAGCTATTTCTGCAGTTTGTCTTCCACTTTCCAGCAACACCCCTAATTCACAAGCTGGGAAAATGTCCAAGCTGGACCTGGACTCTGGACTAGTTTTGCTGCTAGGAAGTAATGGGATCAAATGATGGCCAAGCAAAAGCAACATAAGTCTGTAGCCTAATGTCAGTGGTAACTTCCAGGGTTATTTCTGCAGCTGAAAATGCATATTCAGCCCTGGAATCATCCAGTCAAATACTTTAACCATGAAGCTGTAATGCTAAAATCAGGTTCAACTGCTCTGTTTCAACAAGACCAAGACCAACTGAGATGGATGGAGAACCCCCAGAAGAGCACTTGCTGCTTTGGATGTCAGGCAGCTGGAGTTGCCTACACTGTCCAATACACTTGCTGGGTTTGGAAAGAGTCTGGAGATACACTGGTATTTGCTATAGGCAGCCAATAGCTCACTGCTCACATAAGTGCTTTTTGGGTCATTCTTCAGCCTAGCTTGTTTGACTCCCTAAATTAAATTATCTAGCTGTGAGTAGATACAACTTTTAGGGGTGTGCTAGAGAGAGACATATTGAATTAGACCTAAATACATTGTGTTTGTCACCAACAGCTGATACCTAGGAAATAAGGATAGGAGCAAAGTATAGAGATAGTGCTTCAGAGTACCAATGCCTGCATGGGCTGGAGGGCACTTGTCTCTAGTGAGACACTGGATTAAAAACTTGCTGAGACTTTATTTGGATTGCTCTCAACAGCAGAGATAGAAAAATCTCTGTTAGCCTAGGCAACTTTACAGGCAAACTCTACATTCTGTGAAACACCTAGAACCTCAATTGTATAACCCCTGCATCATCTGTGCAGGAGGTGTTGCCTTCTGTGATTGTATTCAAATAAGCTATGTTACTCTTTAGCAGTCTGATTTCAGTGGGTTATATGCTGAGGTTTTGTGCCACTGAGGTACACTGGAAAGACTGTGCAGGTTTTGATAACAGTAGGAAAGTTGTTGGTTTTTTTTTTTCAGGTTTGGGCCAGGAAATTGTAGGCTATGGTTTTGGTAATTTGAGGCAGCAGTAGCTTTTGGTAGCAGTGAGAGAAGCTCTTTGCCTTTCACCCTCTCGGCTTGGGGCAAATGCAACCCTTGTGGCACTGAGCTTGGTGATTTCCACTCCCTATCCCAGGTCATGGTTGTAGCCCATCTTGTCACAGCATTCACCTCTTGATCAGCTGATTAGAACAGACACTTCAGCCTGGCATTTCTTCTGTGCACACTGGTGATGAAATAATTAAGACTGTGTTGCAGTAGCAATGGCTAGCATCTCCACAGACACGTTACAGCAGGATGAAGAAGGTCTCGCTATACTAAACTATTCTGTGTTCTGAGCTGGCTGACTGCAGCTTTGGCCCACTGTTGACTTTCAGGCGTTTTTTTTAGTGGGTTATCTGTCATAGCAATAGGAGCTGTATATTCTTTATAGAGATTACTAATATCAGAGTATAGATTTTTGTGGATTAAACTTCCTCGGTAAACTGTTCTCAGGTTTTGGCTCTGTTTTTGAAGAACACTTAGCTGACAGGTGCCTGATCCTGAACTGAGGTTTCCAGGCAGGACTGCAATCAGGTCAGCAGCCCTCTTTTCAGGCAGAATTTGATCCTACTGGGTGATGTAGGAGGGGGTTATCCTTCACTGCTTTCTCACAGTGCAGTGATTAATGATAAATCAGTTAATGACAGTACAATGATATTCCCTTTAGCAGGTAAGTAAGCTAAATTCAGTATTTCTATGCCTCTTATGTCTCTTTAATTGCAAATAAAACAAACACCTTAGATGCTTTTGTGGCTGCTGCTATTATTGAATGAAGACTGATAAAGCTGTGTCTAAGCATAGTTTAAGGCTCCTCCCCTTACATCTATGAAAAATATCTACTGCAAGGTGGTCTGTAATGCCCACCCTTGCTGCGTTTCGGGGCTGATTTGTAAGCTCAGCACTGTACCAATGTATGTGTCCAGATATCAGATCTGGCCGAGATTGAAGAGAATGAGAGCAGCTATTTTGTTGAGGGCAAGAAAGTGCCATTGATTTAAAAGGAGACAGTGACTGTGGAAGACTATGAAATGGTATAGAACCCCAATCTGCCTTGTAAGGTGTATGAAGTCAGAACCGTGGGTCACTCACTAATATCAGAAGAGCTGTGTGCTTACTTATGTGAGGATATAGCTTACAAAAACACAGTACAGGTTGGATTTTTTCCTGCATGGTTTCCCTTTGCTTTTTATTAACAGTCAATGCTGGCTTGCATTGACTGTAAAATTAGGTCAATTGCTTTGTGGTATCCTGGTGGAATTCACTTCAACATGTGTGTTCATCTGATGACCATCATCTTGGTTACCCACAAGGACTGAATACGGAACCACTGAGTTAAATGCACTAATACTTGCATCCTGAAGTAAGATTTAACAGGCTTGCTTCCTGTGCCGTAGACTGATCTTTCATTCCTAACTTGACTTAAATGTATATTTTTAAATTTTCTTTTTAACTTTCTCCTATTGGGTTTTACAAATATGAGCATTTGAAAGCTATGAGTTATTTGGATGGGACATGAGCTAAATGCTAACCAAAGTCAAACAGAAACCATCTGGTTAAGAAGCTACTTCATAACCGCTTACTCAAGTTTTTCTTGCTGCTTTAGTTCTTTAGTCAATTCAATTTATTCTATGTTCCAAATGGACATGAATGAGTTTTTTTTACAAAATATGCATTTTGTAGAGAGATCAGGTTGCTTTCTTCTGTCAGTCAAAGGAAAAAATGGGGCTTTACATAAAAATATTCATATATATTTTGTTTGTTTATTTTTCACTTGCACAAGCATAAAAGCTCCTCTAGATCTAATACCCCAAATTCAGTCATTGCTTTTCACCCTGGTGCTGGATGCTCGAGTCCTTGTAAGCACTTAAAGCTTGGCTTCAGTCTCCTTTTGCAAATACTGAAATTTAGTGCAGAAACAGCAGATGCTCTCTTCCTGAGGCAGATTCATTGACAATGTATTACAGAATGAAAACTGAGCTGGATAACACTGCAATTCTAACACAATAGAGCAGATCATGTACTTCCTGAGTGCCCTTTATGTAAAATATTGCAGGAAACTTGGAAGTTTCAAATTCATGCAGAGATGGGGAAGCTAAAATGAAACTGTTTTATGTAACCACTGCGTATGCAATTTCTTTAATCGGGAGTCTGTTAAGATTTGTTTTGTTAAAGTATGTGGTTCAGCATATCAGTTATGAAATGTAAGTAAAAACAACAAACTCACGAAGGCTATCTTGCACTTAGCAGTGAATTTAAGGCTGAATGATAAGCTGAGGATAGAAGAATAATTGTGATAGTCTTCTATATAGCACTGACCTGAATGGTGTTGAGCAATGTGCTTTATGAAAATGAGTGGTCTCTTGCTTTTATAAAAATGGAAGCTGGGTGTGAAAGTTACATGAAGATCCTATGTGCTATTGATGACAGAAGAGTGCAACTAGCATCAGAACTTCTGGACCAAAGCAGGAAAACTTCAGTTACAACTCTGAATTTGCATTTAATTTAGGGTGTGAGGTAGACTAAATTGTTGCAACAGATAGTGAAGCCCAACTTCTTTCCTGTGTGATAAAGCGGATAATAAACTACATAAGTTTGGCATCTGGTTATTCCTAATACTAATAACTTCAAAAGAAGTAACTATTTGGGATGAGCAAATATTAGTTTAGGAGATCTGGATCTATTCAGATCTTTGTTATGGCTGAAGGCATTTCTCATATTCTAGCAGATTGGGTCAATCAGAATTAACCATGAAGTCATATTCATCATGTTCAATGTGATGAATAGCTTCTAAGCTCTCCAAAAAAATGACTGAATTTTCTATTTTAAATTGGGGATTTTGAGTTTGTTTCAGGAATATATTTAGTCTAAAGCAATCAGGAAAAGTAAACTTCTCAAAATTAAAAAAATAAAGGGCGTATTCATGCTTAAACTCAAATTTTATTTTTTTTTTAAATTCCAATTTAGCAATAAATCCCAGACCCACTTATTTGCCCCCTACCTCTGAGTTGGAGATTTGATGAGCCACTAATTTATCAAAAAGGCTAGGGGCCCCTGTAGTGAATGTTGTGACATTTACACCCTTTTGTGAATCAAAGCCAGACTTCTCAAAGTTCAGTGCTCCAGCTGTGTTGAAGGCCTGGAAAACATTTTGCTTTGGCATCTAGCACCAGTGAAGCCTTCCATAGCAGAACTGCTCCAATTAATTGCCATCCTGGTGAATTTGGACTGCCTTCACCTGAAGCAGGGCAAAACAAGGGACGCTTTCAAATTGTGAGCAATTTTCTCTCTTTGAGGAGATTGTGGTGACTCAGATTAGTTGTGTTGTGTGGCATGTGTCTGTTCCCCCCTGCTGCCCTGCAGCAACAGTGTCACGTTAGGAAGGAATGCAACATCTCTGGTTGAATTCAGTGGGTAATCTTACTGGGTTTGCAGAGTTACTTGGAGAACTGAGAGCTTCAGTCTGTAAGATGGACTAGTGCCCAGCGTGGCTAGTAAAAGAACACTGTTAAAGTCATTACCAGAGAAAAAACACATCAGCTAACTTCAAATAGGCTGTTGGTTTCTTGAGACAAGGCCAAGCTTCTTTTGATACTGAGAATCTTGCCAGTTACCCACCCTTTATATAGGCATATATAAAATGTTCCTTTTTAGTCTGAACTGCTAAGAAAACAAGACGTGTGAGTTCACTGTCTGTTTATCCAATCTCTTCCCTCCCATGGCTTTTAGTCCCACTTCTTAATTTTTGCCAGCTCTGAAAGAAGGTGTCAATGATTGTTGAACTCCCACTGGTTTGGGGGACACCAGGAACTGAGCTGAGGAAGGAGCTGCTGCTACCTCCCCTCTGACAGAAGAGCCCAGGACCCTACTTGGCAGCTGGCTGGTCAGCTTTCTGGTCACTTAGAAGGTGGCTGGACATAGTGTGGGCTGGAGGTACTGAGTGCATGCTGGAGGAACCTTGGCTGTTGCCAGGAAAGGTGTTTGGGAAGTCTCATGGTGTGCAAGCAGGAAACCAGGTTTCCCTAGCTGTGCTGTTTGCAGAAAAAATTCTTAGTAAGATGAGGTATGGAGATGTGTTGCTCCTGACTTCTTCAGTTGCTTAGTCATCTGCTGTGTCTGCTTCTGGCCATGGGCAGAGTCGCACTTGTCTCGCTAGTAAAATAGCTCTTAGATTCTGAAAGAACAACAAAGAAGTCTTGGCCACATTGAAGCCAACAGCAAGAGTCTGATGGCCTTCCCATTGTGTTTGGTTTCACTTGAGGGCTTCTTGCTCATTCCTATAGGACCTCAAGCCTTTAAAATTATTGTGGACAATGTCAGCCTTCCTAAGACAGGGATGATTGGATTTCTGTTTAAGGGTCTCCCCTTAGATCTTTCTGGGTTGTTGCTCCCTTCTATTCCCTGTGTGTATGACAACCCGCTTGAGTCTGTAACTTCTGTCCTGTAAAAAATAACATACCACAAGGTTCCTCTTCAAAGGCGTGCAACCTCAATGCATTTCTGTGGCTTATTCCTACTAGTAGTTGCCACCAGAAATTGTCTGAAGAGAGACTGTTGTCTGTGAGAAGTCCTGGTCTGTGAAATAAGTTTCTACTGCTTCTCTAGCAATGGGTATATGCTACCCAGGGCAAATGACAAGATGATAGATCTTGTCATTTGCCTGATGTCACTTACCTAACTCCTTATCTGTCAAGAAGAACTGATTTGGATGACACTTTTCCTTTGTTTTCTGGAAATATTTGTATGAGGTTATATTTTCTATACATTTTCAGGGTTTTAATACATACATTCTTCATTCTCTCTGAGCAGAAGTACAACAAACCAACTAGCAATTTCCTTTTTGTTGTAGAGATGTTTACATGACTTGCAGTCTTACTGTAAGCAGCGTGGAAAGACACGTGTTGAAATGATTATGCATAAAGAATCTGGTCCAGCAATATAATCCCTGCAGTCTTTTTATAAACAAACACTAATTCATGTGTTCTGACTTATGGAAAGCATTGGTTAGGATTTAACAGGGAGGAAAAAAGTGAGTGGAAATCTAAGAAGGAAACAGTAAAGGAACTAGATCCTGATGAATTAACACAAGAGAAACCAGACGGATTATGAAATGTTTACTGGAAGAACTATCTTCCTAAATAGAATGGCTTAATACTTCACCCCTGCAGTCTCCCCATGGGCCCAAAATGAACCACTTTGAATTAAAGATACACATACATGCTTTGAAATGAAGAAATCCTATTTGTCACTATCAAGACTGTGGCTCAAGTATCACAGAAGCAGTCTGTTGTAAATGATGGAAACGGCTGTAAATTAGTAATTCTATTCAGAAGGAAAAATTCTGTTTCAACACTTGCATTTTCACCTGTCTCTGTCTTGGCTCAGGCTGACCACAGGCTGTACCTTTGTGCACCAATGGATTCTACTCTAACACTGGTCCTTTTCTGCAAGTGTATGGACACAACATCCAAAATGTACTTGGGACTCATTATCATTTTCAACAGAAAAATTAAAAACCTTAAAATAAACAATATGAAATATTTTATTCATGAAATAAAACTATTCCCAACAAGAGGATATTTGTAAGACTCTTGTATATTGAAATGTATTTGAAGACATACTGGGATGTTCCATTAAGGTTAATTATTTTTTTTTAAAAAAGTGTTCAAATGTTTTTTCTGAGGGTATGGAGGGACTGTGCAAGTACTATCACTGTGTCAAAGGTGAGCTGTGGAAAAAATTAGATTCAAGAAGTAGCATCCTGGCATTTAAATTTCCAGGCAGCTGTGTGAGCTGCTGTTTCTTCCTAATTCAGCAGTGTCTCATGGGAAATGGCTGGGACAAGCTGCTGGGTGTTTTTACGTCACTGTAGTGAATCTGCTCTTCCTGAAAAGCTGGAACCTATTTATTTTTAACAGCCCCACTTATTTCCCAAGGGTCAGCATGTTTTCACATACTGCATTTTAAAAATTTCTGAAGCAGAAACGACTATTGGACCTGTCAGTACCTTCACAATGGTAGATTTTTGTTTGCTGCTGGCTCCCTCGCCTCCTTTCAGGGTGGTAAGCCATGAGGTTTTGAGACAAGAATACAGTAAGTGACATATTTCCACTTTCTAACACTCCCTCTGATTTGCTATAATCGTGACTGTGTTATAATACCCCGTTGTTCACGCTAATCTGGCAATAAAACACCAGCACAGACAGGATGAGTATGTAGATAGAGAGGTAGTGCTGGCAGTCTACCCAAGTATTTGAAGGCTTCTGGGATTGTAATTAACCCCTCATATGCTAATTGATTTCTATTGCAATCGGTAACCCCTTTCTTCCAGGGGCTCTACCTGCACGGGCCTCACTGGTTCTGCTGTTGTGGGCACAGGCTCCCGGGGCATGGGAAGAAGGATGTAATAGGGACATGGGCTCTAGGAGAACAGAGGGTCAAAGGCACCCAAACCACTGCTCCCATGAAATGCAGGGGTAGATCAAGGACTTACTGTTCCATTTCACTTTAAGGCTATGTGCTAGGTTTCTCTTTTAGCTGACTGCTCTTACAACTGGTTTGTGAGAAAATCAGAAATTGCAGTTGTTTGCCATAATGAGGCAAAAATGTTTATGAGGATTTTCCAAAAGACTGGCTTTCTAGTTCCTGATCTGCTCTAGTAGTAACTCTTCTGCTCTTTCTGCAACGTATTCTTGACATGCTAAGTGTGGGCTCTCTCAGAGATGTTTATCGGTGACTGTGCTGGTCTTGCGGTATGCATGGATATTTCCTTGAAACTGAAAGTCGCTATTTTTTCCTCTGCACCCTACAGGAATTAGAGCTTCAGCAAACCTTTGAAAAGTAGTTGTGTTTCCTAACACCATAATGAGGTATCCATTTAAGTCTGCTATGGAAGGAAATAGTCTTCATTTAAATGAACAGGTAGCAGATGACTTTCCTGACTCTAAGATGTCATAATCTTTCTTCTAAAAAAAAAAAATCAACCCAAACCTTAATTCCAGTTAGTTGTAAATACTCTAAAAGTGGTTTTCAAGTCTTGAGTGCAACGCTTATTCCTGCCCGCAGAAACAGCTTTTATATACAAATCTTACTAGAACAGTTCCAAATATTTTCCTATTTTAATTAATTATTTGTAGAACTATATTCAGGACATATTCCCTTTCTGCAGATATATTAGGACATTAGATGACTATTCCAGAAGTGCAAATAAAAGTGATTCTTAAGTTCTATTGGCTATTTAAAATAATTTGTGGTTGAAGTGAATGAGGAGATTAATAGTATTAGTAAAAGTGGGAAATGTTTATATATTTAAGTGTTCCTCTACTGTAAATGTCAGGCTTTTGAAAGAAGAATGAGTTGCATTGCAACCAAGATAATGGGTTGCTTTTAATTTATTACTTCAGGTAAAGAGCTAACTGAAGTACTCTGCTGCAGCAAGTAAGCTGAAGGTTTTTTTTTTTATTCAATACATACATCCTGGCCTGGTATCTACAGGGAATTAATAAAACACCCAAGATGTCTTGTTTCAGAAACGATCAAGTAAAACCTGGGATAGATCATGTAGGCTTGGTCTTCACTTTGTTTGATTCACGTGCTTTTCTGGAGCACAGATTTTTTTTATTTTTTTTTTTCCAGAAATCACAGTGGTAAAACACAGGGACAAATGCTCTTATTTTTGTTTGTGGCTGCAGTAAAACACCAAAACAAGTTATTTCAAAGACCCTAGCACACTCCATGACTGATAAGAACATAGAGGAGTTGAGTTGCTGATGCAAAGTCCCAGCGCAGATGGTTGTTTTCCAAGACAGTCAAGAACCTAAGGTGGTTCTCCGTGGAAGATACTGTTGATTATAGACTTTCCAAAGTTGGAGCTGGCTCAGAACTGGTTTGTAAAGCAATTTCTTTATTGAGATGACTGAATGACTACCATAATATCCCAGATTGGGAAGAACACAAGCCTAATAAACACAGTTGGGACAAATTATGAAGTAGATCTGTAACTCCATCTTTGGGGCAAAATGCCATGAAAACAATAAAAGCTGTTCTTTGGAAACTTAAGATACTCAAAGGAATCTCATGCATGAGGCTGGATGCTGTTTTCACACACAGCATGAGAAAACTTCCTTAATTTCATTTTTCAAGAGACTTTTATGTGGAATACTTCACTGGTAATGTCATTTTCAAGGTAATAAGCAAAGCATCCCGCAGGCACAAGCACCGAGTCAAAGTTAAGGCAGTGTTAGAACATTAAGCCAATATTCTTCTGTTGCTGCTGTGGCTGTTGTCCCTGGGACAATACTACGTTACAGTAGACTAAGCCTAAGTACCCTTAATCATCTCAGTACAGTACAGCAGGTACAGGAAAAAGCAGCTACTGTGAATTCAGTCAGGTGGTGAAGATTCATTCACAGTACAATAGACTTTGGACTTGTGCACATGGCAAGGTATTCTACCAACTTTGAGGCTGTGGGGTAACTTGTCTGCCTTGATCTGAATTTCCTACAAAACTGCATTATTTTTTTTCTCCTCTAGGGAGAACAGAAGGAAGGCTTGTGCTTTTAAGTCAGAAATGTCTTTTCTTAGCACACCTTGTCCCAGATAGCAGAAACGATCTATATAGTGGTTTTTGTTTCCTCCCTTGTTAATGAATGAATGGGCAAGATTGTTCCAGTTGTGACTCGACCTCAATTAACTTCAGTGATCAGGGTTTATGCTGGTCCATTGAGTTTCTTTCAGATTTGGTGGGCTGCCAAAATGAATCATGGGAATATGAGGGCTTCTTTACAAGTAAAGCTTGAACTCAGATTCATTCATTCGGTTATCTTTCTTTCACTGGCAAACTACACAGTTGCTTACATTGGCACCTGTAAACAGAATGGTGAGAATCCTCTGAAAAGTGTTTCTCTCCACAGCTTTCTTGACAAATATATCCCTCAATTTCTTGTTGCCCTAAACATTGGGAGAAAGGATTAGCTCAAATTTTCCAGGTAAAGTTTAGTCCTTATGTACACTTTTCCCTTCCAGAATAGTGACCTTCACAGTTAGATCACTTTGATTTCTTTTGATTAAATTTAGCTCTGGTTAAAAGTGTTAAACCTCATTTATATTACAATGCATATTCTCAATCTTGGAAGTTAGGTGGTATCAGACCGCTCCAAGGCTTAGGGAGACACTTGAAAACCCCAGGGACTGAAGCCAGAAAATTCTGGCCAAGCACTGGTTTAGAAATACTGAACAAGCCAGTAGGTCTTATCTGGCTCTTGTTACTCTTGGGCTGACACAAGGAGGAAAGGAGAAGGGGAGAACAGCAACTAAATTAACATCCCTGGAGGCTGAAGTCCTCAACAGAAAAAGCAATGGATGCTGCAGTGCAAACTTCCTTGCTTGATGTGATGCCACAAGGGCACCCTCAAACTCGTTCTCAAGGGAGCTCTCTAGAGGAGAAATGTTCTTGTCCCTGCACCTGTGACCTTGCTACTTACACTGCCAGAGACAACTGCAAACTCAATCAGTTTTGAGGTAGAGGTGCCTCTAGTCCAAACTGTGGACCTGAAGTTGCTCCTGACATAGGTAGGGTCCTTGGAATACAAGCTACCTCCTCATCTGCCAAAAAAAATAACATTGCAGGTTTCCTTCTGCTGGTGATATCTCTTCCCTAAGAAAATTGAAAACACTCCTCTGAAGCGGCTGTTAATGTTTGGTATGCCTTAGTGTTTGAGCATGGGCCAGTATTATTCTTATCCTTCCTTTGTCCTAATGTCCTAAATCTCCCATTTTGTTCTAGATGCACGTCATTATCTGAATACTGGGCTCACCTCCACAGTCCCAGGGATTATTTTGTCGTGATTAGATAGTTGTAACTATTATAATCCTTGTACTTTCTTACGCAAAACCTGTCCAGAGCTTCCCAGTTCCTGTCTTTTTCAGAGAAATGTATATGGGGAGTTGTGTGGCCTTTGTTTATTGGGTGATGGTAGGGAACAGCTGGGCCCCAACTGCAATTTTGGATAGTTTCCCATCTGTAGAACCAGAATTTGTGAGTGTAGAAAGTCTGGTTACTACTGGAGCTAGCACGTGTGCATTTTTGTGCGCTGAGAACAGGTACAGGCTGAAGTTGGAAGAAGATGCGTCAAGAAGCTGAAGGAACAAGGCTGTAGCCTTACTGCAATATCCTGCTGCTGACCACTGCAGTCCCAGAGCCTGTGACAACTGTCTGCAGAAGCTGGGGGCCATGCAAAATGGAGAGAATGCTTCATGCACCCTGCAGCTTGATTGGCCTCTCCTCGTAAGGCTGCAAGTATGACATGCTCGATGTCCCACCTTGCTGTGGAGGCTACATGTTTGCTGGGCCTCCGGAAATGTAGAAGCAGGTTGGAACTGGTTCTGTTCACAATGTAAGGGAGAGTATAACACAGCAATGATATACTGCCCCTTTTTTAGACTTTCTAATTAGGGACAGGGTACAGCCTGGACAACGACAATCAGGCTTATTCATGCTATCTCCATCAGCACACTTCAGTCCTCTTCAGTTCTGGATCAAGGATGTATTTTAAGTGCTGTATTTCATGGTAATTTGCACATTGAAAGCTGTTTTTTAAGACCATGTAACCAAAACCAAAAGCTTTTCCAAGAAACCAAACTTAGGGAATTAAAGGAAATAAGCTTTTGTTTGGTAAGGCTCCAGAGAGAACAGGATGAAATGTAAACAGTATGTACCTCCTCTCCATCCCAGTTCTACGTTCCCCTTTTCAGCAAGGAAGGGCTTGTTTGATTTCCCCTAAAGAGGTGGGTATCTGTAGACTGTCTCCAGAGCCAGGATTTCCTGATTCACAAATGCTGTTGGTAGACATCAGGCAGCTAGATGTCTCCACTCCACTGCAGTTCTCACCAGATTTTGTATGGGTATTCGTTCGTTTTAATCTCTAATCTTTTTTTGTAATCCGGTAGTCATGAGTGAGGACTGCACCAAACCAAGGTTATATTCCCCACCCCTGAAACTTATGTTTTCTTTCTCTTCTCCTGTAAACTTAATCTTTTGTCCAAGACCTACAGCCTCTTTGTGATACAAAGGTACTGCATGATTTGTTAGTTATTTTTAAGATTTTTATGCAAATCATATAGATGCAAATGTATGCAAAAAAGGAAACTGAACTTTGCTCAAGGGAAACCTTACTGAAGGTGTAAGAGTGGACTAATCTCCACTCACTGTTCCCCAATAATCAAGGTGCTACGTATTCAGAGTAAGAAGGACCCTTAGGATAACCGTCTGACTTCCCAAATAGTGGACCCTGGAGAATCTCAACTAGAAACTTCTGTAACAAGATTATAATCTCTGGAAAATTAGCCAACTAGTTTTGGGTTAAAGGCTCCAGACAGTGAATTGTCTTGCGGAAGTGGCTGCAACAGTTAATTAGTTACTCTAAAACACACAAGATCTTGTTTAGCTTCATTTTTCAGATGCTGGATCCCAGTCTGACTTTTTAATATGTGTTATACTGCTTATTATCTAGTTTGGGTTTTTTAATCAGCATCACATGGAACTGAATCCAAAAGATTTATGGACGCCTGTTACCTCAAGACTGTTCTCTTTCAACTTACGCATTTACAAACTGAAAGAAAAATTCAAGAATTTTTAAGTGAGGTCTGTTAGGCTGTTTCTATAAAACTATAGTGACTGGTTGATCATGTTACTCTTCAATTTACGTAGTTACCACATCCTAAAGTGTTACAGTTGTGCCAGTTGAGCTATAGTAGCAACCTGTATGTGCTCTTAATCAATGGCAAATGGTAAGGAATACTGGCTAGGTTGGCCTGCAATGAGAAAATTATTTTCCACTCCTTGTAGTCTCTACCCGTTCACATGACAATTATGACAACTTCAGGGCCACTCAATAATCAATGGCCCTGTGCTAGCTCCTTTGCTTTTCCACAGTTTTGCCTAGGATCAGTGCCAAGTTGAATGAACCACTGGCTACATCCTGTTTATTTTTTTTAATTGGTTTTACAGTAGCTTTTTTCTGGAACTTCCAATTGACTTTCCATTGAATTCGGTGCATTTTGGATAGGGTGGTAAAACGAACATCTGGTTGCAAATTCATTAGCCAAGGTCTAAGGGGACAGCCTCCACGACCCAAATACCTTCATACTTTTTGCTTTGGTACTCTTTGAATGTCTTACCATAAAAATCTGGTGGTCTGGGGAACTGTAATGCAGTGGCTACAACAGCAACGTCAGCGACGCATTGACAATGCGCTCACCTGCTGTTCTCTGATCCTGTTATTTCCTCTTCAGAAGTACAGCTCAACATATTTCTGGCTATGCTGCCCAATGCACAGGACTTACAGCTCAGCTGAGCTAATGTTAGTATTGGAAGGTTACCTTCTTATTCTCTCCCATTCCATTTCCATTTAGTCAAGAAAATGTGTTGCGTTTTTCTGTAATGATTCCAAGCTCTCGGTAGGTGTTAGGAGGAGAGTTACCCTGCTCTCCCCCAGCCAACAGGTTAGCAGCAGGCATTGGCACTGTCATTTTTATGTAACTGTTGAGTTCTCTTTTAGAACTTAGATCCCTTCCAAGTGGTATTTTAGGCTTTGAGGGCTCATTTCATCTGCAGAGGAGATATTCAGCTTTCTAAAATCCCAAATAACTGGGAGTCAACCTTAGCTATACGTGTTTGCATTTATTATTATAAATACACAGGGATATAAAACCAGGGAAAGTAAAACCTGACCCACTTTATCCTGTTTTAATTTGCTTCCTGTAGTTTACACAAGCAGGAAAATACATGAGGACACACGGGAAAATAGGCTTCTAAAGAGGTTGCGTTAATCTGGAAAAAAAAAAATCAAAAAAATCCCAATGCACATTAAAAAAGGCAAATTTGATAGTTCATTTAGCAAAGACATCAATGCCTGTAGACACAGAATTTTTACAGCTCTGCTGGATTCCACCCTTTTAAAAGTTTTTGTTGTTGAAATAATAATTTTATAAATGTTATTGTTGTCTTTTTTTTGACTTTCTCTATTTAATCAGTTTAAAGTATTTGCAGATTATCTAGATCCCTCCTGGTGTGGATTTTTCTGACTAGCAGTGCATTTATAGTTAAACAAGTGAGGCATTTGGACTGTAGTCATTTTGATTTATAGCAGCAGGAACAAAGCGAGAGAGTACAGACGTCAGTGCTGCTGCTGCTGATCTGGCAACAGAGACTTCCTAATGTACAAATTACGTCTTTCACCACACAATTCCCTCTCTACCCTGACTAGAGGTAGGGAGGCATGCTTATTTAATGCAGTGTATGCATTCTATACGAAGGTGTATGTACAGTACCGAGTGGGTATTATATTGCTCGTTTTAGGCATACAGTTTATTTTTTTGTGGTTTTGTATTTCTAAACGTAATTTCTGTAATGGCAAATATGTAGTAATTCAATTTTCTTGTCTCTTAGACAGATCAGTCAAGTGTGAGTTAAAGCCAGATGTGGAGGTGGCTGTGGTGTTTTACCCATACAGGCACCTGTCCATGAGAAACTGCAGTGACACTATCAATTCATTGCCCACCAAAACGCCATGGAGTTTTCTCCACAAGTGGCCCTGAAGGCCTTTGAATACCTACCCCATAGTGTAAGGTTCCAGATGTTCATGCTCAGCTCCCTGTACCACCGAGTGGAAGGAGGACTGCTTTGATAAGTAATGTCAAATGTAAGTGGTGGAACAAAGCTTGTCCCAGTGGTGGGATTTCAAATTTCAGGGCTGAGTGTAACTGTCCATACCTGCCTCTATTCTGCATGTAAAGATCCTGCCAGTTTTCCTTTACAAATGGTATGAAGTATTCCATTAACCAAAACCCAGACTTGACTCAGCTGGATAAAACAAAATCTTCTGGCAGTCATCACATGCGGGGACTAGGCATCACAGGGCTCTGGTTAATAGGTGGCTGCATTTCATTAGTGGCTGGAGTGATTCCTGTGCATATAGCACTATAGCCTGTGTATCTGTGAAGCCTTTAAAGCACTTTGGGATGAAAATAGCTCAATGCAAAATAATGGTCTCAATTTAGCCCTGCAATCTGCAGCCAAAGACTTGGAGCAGCTCCCAAGGCAGAGCAAAGATTGACTTGTTTCAAACCTGCTTCTCTGAAGGCAGACCCAGGGAAGGCAGTGCCATGTTTTGTGCAAAGGCTGGGAGCTTCCCCTCGACCCTCTGGCAGCCACTGCCCCCCTCTGCTGTGACCACAGCAAAGTGACTGTTTCTGCAGAGGCAACAGGTTGCTTCCCCCTCTGTGGCCATCGTTTCCCCCATCAGTATCCTATGGCGCATGCTGGCCACGGCCACCTTTTACTCTCACAAGGTCTGCTTTTAACATGGGGAAATGTAAAGTCTCCCTTAATACAAATGCTGTTTGGCTCCTCTCCCGTGTACCGCGCTTGGGTACCGAGAGCTGCATCATTCATAACATGAAGAACAGGCACAAACAAATCCCGAGGTCAGTTTTGCTGCACTAAAAGAAAATGGTAAAAAAAAAAAAAAGGAACTTATAAGAAAGCACAGTCACAGCGTTAGAATGTAAATGACCGTGGCTGAATGCGGGCCGTTTGCCATCCCTGGGACTCTGCAGGAGCCTTTCCCAGCGCCTGTCTCTTTCCTCACGCGTCCTGTGACTGGGGCAGATTGCTGAGCCACTCGCATGCTTCAGCCTGGGCTCCGTCAATTCCCCCAAAACCTCTGTCCTACGTGGCTTTGTGGCCTCTCTGCTAAATGGGTATTTATTGAGGAGAATCCCTGCTGATATAATTAAGTAAAACAGAGTTGAACAGAGATGTAACATAAATGCAGTTTTATGCATAAGCTGGGTATTAAAATGCGTAAGCACATTCCTGTTGTCATAAGGATCCCTATTGCCATCTAGCATTGTTTTTATGATACCAGGTTTCTGTTTCCTTTTTTTTTTTTGTGTGTAAAAAATGCAAATAACAATAAGTTTCAAATGCAC
Source organism: Gallinago undulata (assembly GCA_026546715.1). Classification (NCBI taxonomy): domain Eukaryota; kingdom Metazoa; phylum Chordata; class Aves; order Charadriiformes; family Scolopacidae; genus Gallinago; species Gallinago undulata. Next base: position 46,785,738 of record JAOTQQ010000023.1, read on the forward strand.
AGTGAAGCCCTTGCTGTGCACAAGTTATTCAGTTGTTAGATTCCTTTTTCTCTTCGGAAATCTAGTTTGTGGTCTAATTGCTTGCCCTTTAAAATTTTTTTTTCCCCCTTGTATTTTGAAGCAAAATGGGTTATTCAAAGCAGTTGGTGCTAGAGAACCAAACTGTTTCTGAAACTATTGCTTTTTTGCATGGAGAGGGGAAAAAAGGGTTTGTTATTATATGACTTAACACACCCAGTCCTGAGCTAGGAGGGAGCAGGAGTAGGTGCAGCTGGGAAGATGTAAAAATGGCTGTGCCTCATACCACTGGGGCTTGGATGGCACCAGGCTTGTTTGCAGTCTAAATTAATATAGTCTTTAGGCTGCTTTCATTTACCCAGCCAATCCCTGACCTCAAAGGACCTCTATCTGCTGGGGAGGTGCCAGGAGGAGCAAGCTGGTTTCAGGTTCCTTGCATGGTGGCAGGATGGAGGTGCAGGATTCGTTCCAGCTGCCCAACGTCACCAAGGATTCCTGTCAGGGCAGGCAGGGCTGGGCCAGCAGCAGAAGCCGGCCTCGCAGGGACTTGGCATGGCAGTGGTTAAACTGGAATTGGGCAGGGTTCGGCCAGAGCAGAGTTTGCTGTGCAGCTCTGCCAGCTCAATCAGATGATGCTCAAATTCACCGATTTGCGTTGACTTTAATAAGATGGGGATATTGTCCCCTCTCTGGCCGAGTGTGGCACGGGTGCCTTCTGGAGTAGGGCAAGGCCTGGCCCCCAAAAAATCTGGGGAGCTTTGCTCTTAGATTCTCCAGAGGCAAAGAAAAGGGGTGGAAGGGAGACAGCTGGGCAGAAAATGTAAATAAATACGGTTTGGGTTTAACCATGCCCTTAAGCTTTCCCTCTGACCTTGACGATCAGAAGAGGAATGCGGGCGGCTGGGGTGATGCGTGCAACTGAGGACATGCCCAGAGCAACCATTTTATAAACCACTGCTCTTTAAAGCCTGGGACTTGATGATTCATGGGGCTGGGGAGGGGGAGGAGAGTGGGAACAGGAGAAATAAGAGTGGGTGTGCAGCATAAAAACACTGAATGAGTGGGCTCCTCACAAAAAAAAAAAAAAATTTTAAAAAAATAGGTTGCTTTTCTGGGAGAGAGGGAAATCCATTATAACATAGTATGCCGGGGGGGGGGGGGTGGGGCGCTGGGTAAAGCCTGCTGCTGCCACCCCGCCCCTCAGGGCTGCAGTGGTGGGGAGACCCAGGGGTGTGGATGAGGGGAAGGCCCCACACCCATCACCAGACCTGGATGAATTAAATATACGTTAATTATTCATCAAAATTATTATTTTAAAAAATAAAACGGGGGGTGTGGGGTGTGGAGGATGGGAGAGGGTGGAAACCCCTCCCGCTTCTTCTCCCCCCCCAAAGGAACCGTTAACCACAGGCCTCATTGATAAACAAGATCCAAAAAAAAAAGTAATTTAAAAATCCCATTAAGGCGTCTCATTGAGGAAAAAGGATTTAAAAAAAAAAAAAAAAGAGGAAAAAAAAAAAGCCCACAAAAACCAGGAGAAAAGGAGGAGGCGGGTGGGGGTGGGGAGGGCGCAGAGCCCCGGTGCGTGTCACTGAGGCAGCATTGACGCAGGCAGCTCTGACGTCAGCAACCGCCGCGGCGGGGACGGCGCGAGGCTGAATGGGAGCGGCGGGCGCGCGCGCGGGGGGAGGAGGGGGAGCCTACCTCCTCCTCTCCCTCCCTGCCCCCCCCCCCCCCCCCCTTCTGTGGGCAGCGCGTTGCCGCGGCGCTGATCGGTGTGCCGGGCACGGAGCGGCGAGGCGGGGGGGGCGGTGTTTGAGGGGAAAAGGTGCGTGTGGAGGGGAAGGAGTGAGGCCGGCGGGTCGGACTGCCTCTGCCTGACCCGAGCGAGCACCTCGGAGGGGTGGGTCACCTCAAAGCTCGGGAGGGGAGTGGGGTTTGGTATCCCCCCCCGCCTCGGTCAAGGGCAGGAGTTGTGTACTTCCCGCTTAGGCCCGGTACGTGAGGGGCCTGTGAGCTGAGGGGTTACCTCAGCCTCTGCCCTCGCAGACCTCCAGGGTGAAGGCCGTGGGGTAGGATGGGCTGATTCTTCTGGAGGTTGCCGCTTTACAAGCTGGGAAGCCAAGGCTGGTGCCTGCTCCTGAAAAACACCCGCCCAGCGCTTCTCATGGGAAGTTAGGGAACTGTGGGCTTTCAGTGGCAAGAAATTCATCTTCCCTTGTGAATTTCTCAAGGCTTTTCCTGTACAGTCTCTCTAAGATGCAAAAGAAAACCGTGATTGTATCGCTGATAATACAGATATTTAGGGTTTGCTTCTCTTTGCAGCTGACTTTTCTCTCTTAAGAAAGGACAACTTGAATCCTATTCCCAGGCTTTTCTCTACAACTACAGCGTAATCATTTGTCTTCAAGACCAAAAGGCTTTTCATAAAACAGTGAAAGGTGGCAACACTAAATTTTTTGCTGTGCTTCCCTGCCTTTGGTGTTCCAACTGCTGTTAAGCAACCCTGAAAATATCTCCTTGTCTGCGTGACTGATGTTGTGCTGTTCCCTAACAGTACTTAGAAAGGACCTCACATTTTGGGGTCATCAGTCTGGTAACTTCCAGCTCTGTGTTCATTGCGACCTTTTTATCAAAAGGACAGTACAGGAAAGAGTTTTTCCCCTCTGTCAAGCAGGATGATTTCTGAAGGGAAGCAAAAATGTAAGGTACAGGCCCTGACTGCAAAATCAGAGGCCAATACAGTGGCAGAATCTGTGGAAGGAGACTGAAAAGAAGGCTGCTGGTGGCTGTGTCCTAGCCAGTGTTAAATCATGCAGTGTTTTACTTTTTCTTCAAGCAGGCAGGACATAGGGAGGAGAACACATGAGTCCAAGCCATCTGATTGTACTCTCACATCCATCAGAACAATTTTTGGAGGCTTTTTTGGTCAGATGTGTAGATTAATGCTGGTAGAAGAGGAGAATCCTTTCCTTCCTTCTTTCTGCTTTCCCCAGAGCATTATAGGTCCTTGTTCTACAAAACTGGAGAAGGCAAAGCTTCTGCAAGACACATTCTGTCCTTGAAGGAAGGTGGTTTGCTGAAGGTTTTTATGGCGTTTTCATATCAGAAGTGCTATCTGGAACGTCGCCGAGGCTTGTGACTATGAGTGCTGATGTTTATTTCTGTCCCTGCCTTACATTTTCACTTTTACATAGATGCAAGTAGTGAAGCAGTGTGAATTACACTAGTGTAACGGTTCCTTCAGCCAGATATAGTTTACTTCGATGGTCATACACAATAAAAAGACAATTAAAAAATGTTTCTGTAAATACATTAACAACAAAAGGAGGACTAAGGAGAATTTCCATCCTTTATTGGATAGGGAGTGAAACATAGTGACTAAGGATGAGGAGAAGGCTGAGGTACTTAATGCCTTCTTTGCCTCAGTCTTTAATAGTAAGACCAGTTGTTCTCTGGGTACCCAGCCCTTCCCTGAGCTGGAAGACAGGGACAGGGAGCAGAATGAATAGCCCATAATCCAAGAGGAAATGGCTAGGAACCTGCTACACCACTTAGATGCACACGCATCTATAAGGAGCTGGATGGGATCCACCCGTGGGTACTGAGGGAGCTGGTGGAAGTGCTCACCAAGCCACTTCCCGTGTTTTGTCAGCAGTCCTGGCTACCTGGGGAGGTCCCAGTTGACTGGAGGTGAGCAAATGTGATGCCCATCCACAAGAAGGGATGGAGAGAGAATCTGGGGAATTACAGGCCAGTCAGTCTGACCTTGCTGCTGGGGAAGGTTATGGACCAGATCATCTTGAGTGCCATCAGCCATCACGTGGCACGTACAGGAAAACCAGGCAATCAGGCCCAGTCAGCATGGGCTTACGAAGTGCGGGTCCTGCTTGACAAACATGATCTCCTTCTAAGACAAAGTGACCTGCTTAGTGGAGAGGGAGAAGGTGTAGATATTGTCTACCTATACTTTAGTAAAGCCTTTGACATAATTTCCCACAATGTTCTTCTGGAGAAACTGGCTTCTCATGGCTTGGATGGGTGTATGTTTTTCTTAGCTTTATGTTTGGGTCCAAAGAATGGTGGTCAATGGAGTTAAATCCAGTTGGCAACCAATCACAAGTGGTGTTCCCCAGAGCTCAGTATTTGGGCTGGTTCTTTTTAATGTCTGTATCAACAACCTGGACCAGGGGATCAAGTGAATCTTCAGTAAGGCTGCAGACAACACCAAGTTGGGCGGGAGTGTTGATCTGCTTCAGCAAACGAAGGCTCTGCAGAGGGATCTGGACAGGCTGGATTGATGGGCCGAGGCCAATGGGATGAGGTTAAACAAGGCCAAGTGCCGGGTCCTGCACTTGGGTCACAACAACCCCCTGCAATGACACAGGCTTGGAGAATTGTGGCTGGAAAGCTGCCTGATGGAAAAGGACCTGGGAGTGTTGGTTGACAGCCATCTGAATATGAGCCAGCAGTGTGGCCAAGGAGGCCAACAGCATCCTGGCTTGTGTTAGTGTGGCTAGCAGGACTAGGGAAGTGATTGTCCCCTGTATTCGGCACTGGTGAGGCCACACTTGGAGTAATGTGTTCAGTTTTGGGCCCATCACTGCAAGAAAGACATTTGAGGTGCTGGAGTGTGTCCAAAGAAGGGCAATGAAACTGGTGAAGGGTCTAGAGCCTTATGAGGAGCAGCTGAGGGACCTGGGGTTGTTTATCCTGGAGAAAGGGAGGCTGAGGGGAGACCTTATTGGTCACTCCAACTACCTGAAAGGAGGTTGTGGAGAGGTGGGGGTTGGTCTCTTGTACTAAGTAACAAATGATAGGACAGATGGCCTGAAGTTGCGCCAGGGGAGGTTTAGATTGGATATCAGGAAAAAAAATATCACTGAAAGGGTTGTCAAGCATTGGAACAGGCTGCCCAGGGAAGTGGTTGAGCTACCATCCCTGGAGATATTTATAAGACATGTAGACGTGGTGCTGAGGGACACGGTTTAGTGGTAACTTGGCAGTGCTAGGTTAATGGTTGGACTTGATGATCGTAAAGGTCTCTGCCAACCAAAATGATTCTATGATTCTAAGTGAAGGCATAACATTTTGATTTGAAAAAATACCAACCCAACACAAAAACCTCACCAAAAAAAGAGTATGTTTAGAAAAGCCTGAACTTTTTCCCATTAAATTCACTGGCAAAGATGCAAGTGAAAAGACCTTAAAGCGCAGACTTACAAGTTCAGGTGGGCAGGGGCCTCACAAGGTGTTCTGCTCAAAGCAAGACAAAGCTGGCTCCTGCTCAAAGCAGGGCCAACCGAGAGATCAGACCAGGCTGCTCAGCCAGCCCTCTTCTCATTTTAGGGCATGTCTAGAAGAGGTGCCACTGGTCATAGGGTTGAACAGTAGGAGCTGGACTCTCCTTTCTCTCCCTTAACACTAGTTTTATGCTTTCTGGGAGTGAATGCGGTTACTCCTGCTCTATATTGGTACAAGGGAGAGGAGAAAACAATGCTGTTGAATCAAAAGGAAACATTGTTTGTGTACGGTTACTGAATTGCATTTTAAAGACTATAAATATTTTGTTGTAACTACTCCTTTAAAGTTACAATGTATTTTGACAGTATCCTACATTTTGTATGTACTTTTTTTTTTTATTTTTTATTTCTGTTACCAAATACATTCAGATGGAAATACCAACAATTATTCTCTGAGAGCCAAAATCATAAGGGTAGATGATTTGCTGTAGAGTTGAAACCGTAATACAAGTTGCTCATGTTTCTGACAGAACTTGCATTTATTCTGACTTCCTTAACTAAAGGGTTAAAAATCATTGGAAATATAGAGTGGAGCATATCTTGCAGAAACATGCAGTTAGAATTGATTTTTCCCCCCCTCCCTTTTCCACAGAAAAATGTGAAGAAACAAAAAACCTGTAGGTTGGAGACTGTGGTGAAGGTTTCAAAGCATAACTCCTGTAAGACACTGGAATGGTTGAGGAGATATAGCTTGAAAGCAGAATGAACAGTAAGTGGAAATTGTATGATTTTTCAATACCAGAATTACTCATTTAGACTAAAATATTGACCACCCTCCCCCTCCCCCCCCCCCAATCTCAAATGAAGGTTTTTGACTGAAAACCAAGGACAATCTGATTTTCAGTTCCTGATGTTTATTCTTATAAAATTTATATGTGATCAAACATGGGTTTTACAAAAATGAATTTGAGAGGGTTTTGCCCCTCACTGCTCCTAACATCTGAATACAAGAGACACCGAGACAGGCTCTGTGATGCAAAACATGCAGGCGGAGCAGGTAAACCACCTTGATACTCCTCAGGCACAACAGCTTCTCTGGTAGAGTGGCCCCAGAAAAGCCCTGTATGCCCAGGCTGGCCAGTGCTGCCATGGAACAGCTCCCTGGCCCACCTCCCAGCCTGATGCTGAGCTGCCAAGAGTGGGCAACAGAGCCCTGTGGTGGTGGCCCTCCCCACAGGGCATGTCTCTTCCTACCACAGACTCTGCCAGAATCCCCCAGGGGCCTGGCACAGGCCTCCGTGTCTTGCTGTAGAGACTTTGGTCTGTAAAGGAGGCTGTAAGGAAGAGGGCTATATAAATAAATAAATAAAGACAGACAGGTCTTGGATCACTGGAAAAAAGTGTCATGGAAAATGGCAGGGACAAAGCCCAGAGTAGCAGTGTTTGAGGACAAGAGACCTTTGCAGGCTGTTTTCTTCCATTCCAGCCCTTTTTCATTACCTAAGGTACCACGAATTAATTTTCAAGGATACAGTGTTTCACAGACCCTCATCATGGAAACTTTCAGTACCAATCTTCTAATGCTATGCTAGAGTTTAAGAAACCTGGAAACTTGTGGGCAGAATGACCCATTGTGTCTTTTGCAAAACAGAACATAGGTACAGTTTCATCATATTGATGCTACAGACGGTGACAAGGCAGGTGCATGCTTTCTCAGCTGGGTAGGGGACAGTGGATTTTATCTTCCAGGAACAAAGGAGTTGTGAAATTCCTGTCGCATGAATAGGGGAGGAGAGGAAGGAGCTGGATCAGAGGCAGGTTAGGGGAGTGCTGGAGAACTATAGTTTCCACCACTAGGAGATGGGGAAGTTTCTGTACACCCCCCCCCTCTGTCTTAAGCAGTTCCTGGTGCCCTGAACACTTCCAGCCTTCTCAGGAGAGAGAGGTGTGAAAATCCAATCAACAAATTCACAGTTCTAAAAATTGGTAAAGGCTCAAATAAGCCACCATATTTTTACAATTAAAAATGCTACTACACAGTGATATCTAAGCTTTATGAGGAGACATGGATCAGGACTTGGTGGCCATATGTGTTGAACAAATAGGAGGTGTTTGCAGAAGTAGTAAGGAAAAGTGGGCAACATAATTTTACTCTGGCAAATGAGAACACCCAGTTCTCTCTAACTTAACAGAGCAAATTCATCAAGGCCTCTCTAGTTTCATGTACTGATCTTCATTTGTTGAAAATACAGAGATGAATGTTGTGAAATTAAGAGTGCATGTTTCATGCTGAAAGAACAATATTTAAAAAAAAGAGACATGGCTTTATGTATTGAAACTGACTTAGTACCACCTGCCTCATAGTGCTGAATTTCATATGGAACTTTTAAATGCACCTTTCGCCCTCCTCTTTTGAATTGTAAAATTACAAGATCAAAAAGGTGGTCATTATTATAAGATAAGAAATTGGGAACTGCATCAGTAGTCCAAATTTTCTTTGTGTTATGTGTCAACTTGTGTGTAATATCAGTACAGTGGGGCTACTTGACCATTACTGCTGCAAATTAGCTTAGGGTGTGTAAAATTGACAGATATGGTGGTAAGTTCTGGGTTTTGTTTTTCAATTGGGAAAGTGGGTGAAGCAAAAGAGTGTGAGAGAGGTGTTTCAGTCCTAAACCTGCACTAAACTCTATGTTAACACATAAGAATTCCCACTGAAAGCCGCAGAACTAGCCAGGGATTAAGGCAGTAATCAATGTGAAAAAAGATGATAGAACAGACTCTTCACCTCTCTGCTGCTGTTTCCCAATTTATAACATGAAGATAATAAAATTTACCAACTGTTCTGGGTGTTGTAAGGATATATTAGCTCATGCTAGCAAATCACTTTGAAGACAAAACCAAATGCTAAGGATTCTGTCAAAATGTGCAGAAGTGTATTCACAGTTCAGGGACCCATACCGCAATAATGGCTTTGAGTGGGGAGAGGGCTTTTGCAAGAATTAGGCTTTAATGATACAGACCATAGAATCATAGAATGCTTTGGGTTGGAAGGGACCTTAAAGGTCATCTAGTTCCAACCACCCTGCCATGTGCAGGGACACCTCCCAGTGGACCAGGTTGCTCAAAGCTCCATCAAGCCATTTGAAAACGGGGGTTATGCTTCCCCTTTTCCAGTCAGTGGGAACTTCACCAGACTGCCATGACTTTTAAAATATAATGGAAAGTGGCTCAGCAACTTCATCTGTCAGCTCGTCCAGGACCTGTGGGTGGATTTCATCAGTCCCATGGACTTATTTACCTTCAGGTTCCTTAGATGGTCTTGAACCTAACCTTCCCCTATAGCGGTCAGTTCTTCATTCTCATAGCCCCTGTTTTTTGCCTTCTGCAACTTGGGTGGTGTGGTTAGAGCCATTGCTGGTGAAGACTGAGGTGAAGAAGTCATTCATTACCTCAGCCTTCTCCGTATCCTGAGTGACCAGGTCTCCCGTTTCCTTCTTAGATGTCTACCATTTCTGGAACAGAAGTCATCTGTTAGAAGTCATCTCATAAAGATATACGAATTAAAAATTACAAACTGCTTGGGAGAAGTGATAGTATGGCACTGCATAAAAGAGAGTTAGTTGATTCTCTCGTTG
>JAOTQQ010000023.1:46798188-46812668 GCA_026546715.1 Gallinago undulata
CGGGCCTTCCCCCCCCCCCCCCCTCCTTCTCCTCTCCCCTCCCACCCCCGCAGCCTTTGCGGCACCCGCGGGGATTGGCAGCCCCGAGGTGCGGCCGCCCCCCGCCGCCCCCGCAACCGCCGCCCCCGCCGCGGCTTGGCAGTGCTCGGGAGCGCGGGAGCGGTCCCCATATGCGGTCAAAACCGTGGCAATGGGAGTGTGACCCCACATAGAAGGGAGCTGACTGCTTCGCATCGGCTTTCTCCCTCCCCCCCCCCCGCTTTTCTTTGTAAGGACCTTCCAGTGCTGAAAAAAAAAATAAATAAAAAAAAATTGTTGCAGCCCATACAGCAAAAAATTGCTACTTAAGAAGATCTAGCCGTGCACCAGAAACACTTCAGCATGTACCCGAGCCTAGATATATTTGGAAAGATTGGGGGGAGGGCACTTTTACGCGGCTTTCATCAATGCCTGCTTGAAGAGAGACAGAAATAATTAAGGAAAAAAAAATCGCTCCCCTCCCCCCCGCCCAAGCAATCATAATACATTGAAATTTCCCAAAGTCTAGTCAGCTGCAAAAAATAAATGTTTCTGGAGCTAGAGGATCATGTTGCAGAAGCGTGTGACTGCAAGACCTAGATTCCTTTCCCTGCTCCCCCGTCTCTTTCCTTAGGTGTTTTTTAGCATTATTATTTGTTTTGGGAGGGGAAAATCATCTTCGCTTCAGTCTCTTGCTAGAGGTCCAGGCTGCTTACGTCTGAGCGCCCCTTATCATTTCAGTGAATGGCAATTGCAGCCTTGGTGCTGTTATAGCAATGAAGCTACAGACGTCATTGCCTCCTGTTGGACGTGAGATGTGTCCAAGCATCAGCCCCTTTTGCTTAAGAAAAACTCTTTAACTTCCACGCAGCCGACAGGCAGGCTTTTCTAAGATCCTGTGGACCCAACGTTGTACCGATAGAGTTGTATCTTTTTATTTATATACACATGCACACGTACACAGGTGTGCATGTGTATGTGTGTTTGTACGTATGTATATAGAGAGACAGAAATAGACAAATTAAAGGCGCAGCTATATTGCAAGCTCCTCTAAAATTTCCTGCTCGTCAGAGTAGCTCTCTGCATCGTTTTGTTAAATACAGCCCGGCGGGAAAGCCATCAGCAATCCATTTCGGGTAACAAGGAAGACTTGTTGAACACCTTGTTCTCCAGACCCCGGGAAGATGCTGGGCTGCTGGAGCGTGGAAGAGCCAGGATTGTGCCCTGAACTTCACCCGCTTGGCAGCCGCTATTCCTAAACCATTTCCCCTCTCCTCCCCTGCCTCTTTGCCTCCCGGACTGAGAATCTGCTCTTTAAAGTTGATCTGAAGGGGAAAGCAGAGACGAGCTTGTGCATAGTTTGGAGGGTAAGTTGTGTCCTCGCCCCCCCCGCCTTCTCCCCCCCGCGAATAAATACCCGCTAGCGAGCCTTGAAATCCTCCAGGAAAGGGGGCAGGTGGCGGGATGGGGTGGGGGAGACGAGACCAGGTGGGACGGGACTCCCCGGGGGAACGGCACATCTCGCACCCAGGACTGAAAGGGTTACAGAGGGAGCGAGAAAAACCGACCGACCGACCGACTGACTGCGGGGGTACCGACTTCACGGCGGAGTTTGCCCGGTGCGAGGTGAATTGGTGAATATTCCCAGCCGGCTGCGGAGCCCGGCAGCACCGCTCCGCCGCCGTTCCCGCAGGTGCCGGGCGGGGTGGCCGCAGCCCCCGCCGAGCCGAGCCGCCCCCGCCTCGCCCCTGCCCGCCGCCGCCGGCCCCTCGCCCGGCCTCGGCAGCCTCCGGGGAGCCGAGGATCCCCGTCTTCCAGAGCACATGACCCCTGCAGGGAATTTAGCCTCCCTGCACCTGCAGGCTCTTGTCATCCCTCCTCCTCTGCTCCCGATTTTCTTTTTAATCCTCTCATCGCCCCCCCTCCGCTCTCCATCCCACCATCCATTCAGCTTTTACCTTTCTCTCCCCCCCCCCCTTTTCTTTTTTTAACCAGAAGGAATCCCAACAGGGGAAAATAATATCAATCAGCTCCCTCCTTCCTCCCTCCCCCCAATAAAAAAAAAAAAAAAGCACCACCCGCTAACATTTGGAAAATCAACAGAGGACCATTGCCTTTCTCTTTAATTTTCACTCACACAGTCAGATGAATGAGCAAGGAAGGGGGAGACCTCAACAGCCCCTTTAGACGTGGGGCTGAATTGATGGGATTGTGATTTGTAGGATTTCTCCACTTAGTCCCTGCCTCCTACTTGCTCTCCAGCCACTCCAAAGTCTCTTCCCCTCTCTTTAAGCAGCGATTTCTTTCAATCTCTCTCTCTCCCTCCCTGTGTCTCTCTCCCTCACACTCTCCCTCTCTCTCCACATACACTCATCTCCCCGGAGAGAGAGAGAGAGAGGAGAAACTCAACTCCCAAACACCGACCAGATGTCGAAGAAACGCAAAGCCCTGGAGGGTGGCGGAGCCCGGCTCCCCCCCGAGGACCCCAGAGCCTGCTTTGGGGCCGGCGAGGAGCAAGGTAGGGTGGCGGAGGCCTGCAGGTGGCCGGGCGGTTGGCAGCTGGGAGCCCACCGCAGGGGCGCGTCAGCCTGGGTGGCCTCCCGCAGCCCACTGACACCGGGGTGACTTTGGCGTTTAGGCCAGGCTGCTCCCACCACCGGGCTCGAAACCGCAGGGCTTGTTCCCACTGCACCGACACTGAACTTCTGAGAGGGGAAGGGTTAAGGCAGGGGCAAGGGGAAGGGGAGAGGGAAGGGAGGGTGGCAGAGGGGGGCGGTGGGTCTGCCGAGCAGTCCAGGCTCCGTCGTCCGCCCGTCGTTCCCGCTGCAGTCTGTCACTGGCATGGGCATAGCCACACTGCCTCATTGATTTGTAGCTTGTGTAAATCTCTGTTTGCAGGGCGCTCCTGGCTTGGGCAGCGAATGAGCTATAGGCACCTAATATATACGTTGTGGTTTTGCGTGGGTCCAGTTTCCCTAAGCAAGCTCCTGTCCCTGGTACGGTTGTGGTTGCGTCATGTTGAGGCTTCAAACGCTGCACTTGCAGCGCACTTTGCATCCAGCTAAAGTTGGGTTTTCCCCAGCCTTGCTGCTTTGCTGTAATTTTCAGGCTCCCAAGTATTTGTGGTGAAAGCTGCTCTGTACTTTTTGACAAGATAATATCGACGTAGCAGCAGAGGGGTGTAAAATCGGCTATGCACACAAGTGTGAGGGAGTTCTGCAGCTGAATTTCTTCTCGTCGTTCAGTCAGCCCAGTGGGTTCCCTTCCTTCGTGTTTATTTTGACTAAGTGGGCCCAGATGAACCAAGCTGAGCTACAGGGCTCTGGGGCTTGTGGCTGTGATGCAGAGAGGAGAGGAAAATACCGGTTGGATTCAGAGCGCTGTTTCAGGCTGTTATGAATGGTTCTGGAGGCTACGGTGGGAGATGGTGGGTGTGTGGTGGGTTCAGATGACGATGTGAATATGTCTCTCTGCGTGCTCAAATTCAGAAATGTGGTGGTTTTGCCTGGAAAGGTGTGTACATGGAGCAGAGAGGGATGGAATGAGTGTGTTCTCCAACATGGAGTCTGTGGCCCTTTTTGTACAGGATGTGAAGGATCACAATGTCACAAGTCACCCAGTTCATGAAATTCACTTGCCACCATGGATGTTTTTGCTTTTTGCAAGGAAATGTCTCCAGCACAGTGGCTGGTGTGCTCTTCTGGTTTCATTAGAAAGGAGCACTGGTAGTGATTCACCACTTCTCTCAAAAGATATGGTTTAGGGTTTATGTGGTTGTTGGTTTTAAATGGCTTGGCTCTCCCACAAGAAAATAAGATCCATGTTTATGTTTTCTTATATCTCTGCTTAAGACCAATCTTGAAGTGGGAGGGACATTTTCAGACCGTGTGAATGACTTTGTTTGCATGACAGCATTCATTGTTTTTGCAATGTGGGATTTTGCTGTTACTAACCTGGAAAATCTTACCTCTTTGTCAGCAATGGAGGAGGTTAAACACAGAAAGGGCATTCAGCATAGACTTGGAAGTTGGCTATAGATTACATGTAATTTTAATTTAACTGTATGCCAATAGTGGGTGTAGGAGCACCTTACACATTGCTGTGATGCAGTGATGTGTGCCTGGTTTTCATTTTTTTTCCTAAATTCTTTTATTTATTTTTTTTTTAAGTCCACAATATTATTTCCTATAACACTTCTGGTTATGTAACAAGAAATAAAAACCAAAATATAACTTTAAACCAGGATTTTTTTCCCTTGATTTCAGTGTGTACAAAACATGAAATGGAGAGTGAAAAAATATTTAATGAAGAAATGATGTCTATTTAAAGAGAGTAAATAAGGTATCGTTTTTCATGTAAGGGGACACAAAGTATTTTGTAAATCAAACTGATTGAAAACCTCTACTTGCACCTAGGTAATCCAGGTTTGCGTCGTCTTTGACACAGTAAATGATTAAATTAAAAAATGTAATTTTATTTTGAGCTCAAATTTATTTTGGTGAACTTTTATTCTGTTTATTTTCTCCCTCCTATTTTACAGGAAGGAATGTTGCTTGTTAATTACATTGTCTGTGACTATGTAACTGTAGAAACCATTGAGAGTGTGCAATGTATCCCAGTGTTGTAAGGAGTGTATTTTTTGTGTCAGGTGGTGGATGTGAAGCTTTCTTAGAACCTGAGATATGCAGGTAATTTTTTTGAATTAATCTGAAATATTTCAGTATGAAGCACTGTGCTCTTGCAGCAGGTTTACTACCTCTATGGAGAAGGCACACTTACTAGTTTGGAGGGAGAGTGTGTAATATTTGCCCAGAAGTATGGAAAAGCCATGTAACTCCTGGGTTTTAGCATTAAAACGTGTGTGCATTGGGAACTGGAAGGCAGGGAAGGGGAAATGGGCATTAGTAAATGAAGGGAAGAAAAATAGAGAGCTCAGATTTCTGGAGGCTGCCAAATCCTGTGTTCCCGCAGAAGTCGAATGCAGAAGCCCTGCTGTCCTCAGCTAATGAGGTGACTGACTTCTTTTGGTGACAGAGTGCCTGGATTTGGGTCTGCCATCTTATGTCTCTGCATCACCTGGTCAGCTGAGGGCATGAATTGCTAACAGATGAATCTCAGACCCTTTTGAGGGTCTGCACTTCTGTTTTTAAATCTTAAGAGAGTGCAGGCTAATTCTTAGCTGCTCCAGACTGTGGTGGATATTTGGCCAACTGAAGTGTGCGCTTGTGGAGTTTCATTCAGCTCTTGTTTATCCTCACTTGGCAAAGCTGTGGGTGGACAGACACTATATGCCACGATACAGATTTTTCAGACTTCTCTGGTGTGGTTTTGTTTTTACTCTCCTTCAAAGTATTTTATTGAAGGGCTCTGTAACCCATACTGTAACCTTGCCATTTATTATGGGGTCTTATGCTATACATTTCAAGCCTCACTGGTATGGAGAGGAGATAAGGGACGAGAGTACTCAGCATCTCCCACCTTCTCAACAGTGAGAGCCTGAACGTGTCTACCTCAAGGTATTTCACTGCTTCACCTTACTAAGAAGTGAACTTCTAAAGCTGATTCCCACAATCTGTGGAGACACAGTGTCATTTCTAGGGAGAATTCAGATTTTTATGTGAGCTGAATCCCCTCCCAGAGATGGCCCTTTCTTTCCATGGACTGTGCATGGAGCTAGGGTAGCTGCACTGGTTTAGTTGGACCAGTCTAAGAGGTAGAAACTCCAGCAAAGCTGATAGGGTCTTAGTGGAGAAAACAGATATGGTCATTCAATGCGATACTCAGCATGGAGAAGGTGGGATTCGTCTGTTGAAACGCAGCTCTCTGGACTGCCTTTACAGCCAGGAAGCAGAACGTTTCTAGGGAGCAATTCATTTCTTCCTGAAGTAGAAGTCTACACTTAGTCAGCAGAATCAGATCTGAGAAGTGCTGTTTCTGCCAATTGAATATAAAGGTAGCACAAACATCTAGCATGGATGTAGACAACTGTATTTCAGCAGATGATTCCTGCCTTTTGAGATCTTTGAGGCTTCGGTGAAAGTCAAATGGCAAATGTTTTTTTTTTCAGCTTCATTTGAAGCAGAGGTCTTACCTTCTGGTGATAACCCTTTTGCTTAACACTGTACCACAAAAAAAACCTGAAGGAGGATCCTGTTTTCTGTGAATCACTGTTTCCTATGTGTTGAAAGCTAGTGTGGAAGATGTAAAAATGCGGGGTGTTCGTTTAAAAACAAATAAAATGTGGACGCTTCTCAAGACCAAATGCAACATGACATTGCGCCTAAATTATTCAGTAACAGTGCTCACAATTGTCCAGTGGTTCCTGGGTATAGTATAATACGGTATTTTAGAAATTTTCTTGCAGAGATTTTTGAGTATGATGGATTCAGAGAAGGAAGAATCTCTAAAGTCTCATTGGGCAGCTCTTTCTCTATTTGGATTGCATATGAAGATAAATAAATGCATTTCTTCTTCCATCTCCCCTCTCTTCCAGTTCTTCAGAGTGCTGAATTGTCTCCATTGTTACAAATATGAGTGATAGTTGAGAGCTTTCTGCATTTTACAAAATTGGTCTCTAAAGAGACAACTGTTGCAAAACTCTTCCAGAGGCAAAGTTGAACTCCTGTCTGCCCAAGAGTAACTTTCAAGACATGATTACTTTCTTTGAATTCAGTGGGACCGGCCACGTGCTCAAAAGTTAATCATGTGCATAAGGAAGTGTTTGTGGGATTTTGAGGGTCTTAGTTATGATTAACCAAAGCCCTCTTGAGGGTCACTTCTACACAAATGGTACTTCCCTAGTAATTACTAGGGGGAGCAGTTTATACTAAACTATTCTCTCTGACTAATGCTAGATGATTTGTGTGAGTGCTTAGCACTTATGTTTGTCTTGAACTTTGGTATTAAGTTATTGATTATTATTAAATCTTAATTTGAGATCATCAGATACAGGGAATCAAATTCTGTCCTGTTATTCAAGGCTTACATTGATGTAATGGAAATCAGAATTGAGCCCAACTTCTGAATGATAGTTCTCCTTTCCCCCTGCCTTAGTCTTCATCAATACAATTAAAGTGATAGTCTTTACTCCATTTGTTGTCACTCGTACAAGTGAGTATGGTACAACAACAGTATGTGATTCCTTTGAGCTCTATGCACTGTTGTTGATTTCCATAGTTTCTTTGGTACAGGTGGAAAAGCAAAGTAATTCTTCCCTTGAGTGTGTGCAATTTGCAGTTTCAATTTCCCCTGTACTTACTTTTCTCCATCCTCTGTGTCCTGGCCATTCTTTTCTTTCCGCTTGGCTTCTTATCCCTGAAAGAAACAGGACTTCTCTTGTCTCTGGATCCCACTCTGGAAGATCTGGCTACTCAGATTTACGGAGTTTAGCAACAGAGACTTAGGCGTTTGTGAGGGCATGGGAAAGGGAAGGGAATTATTGTACAGCTTGGGTTTTGTTCTGATACTGTAATATCACAGAAAAAAGTTAGCCTTTTGAGTGTTCAGAGCAAAAGGGTTGTGTCACCAGAAAAAAAAAGAAAAAAAGACAGCAACAGCTTTTTAAGGGCTTTGTTAATGGAAAAGGAACCATGGTTTCCAAAGCTGGTTAGCTCAATGGTTGCTGATAATTTCATGTGTTAGATTCTGAGTTTTTGATCTCTTTCTTCTGAGACAGTGAAGAATCTGCCTTCCAGATGCTATGAATGATAGATGGGGTCTAACTTCTTGTTTCAGAGGATCAAATTCAACATGCTAAAAAGGAAGATGATTTTACCAACCCACTTCAATGTATGGGAAGTTGCAAACTGAGAATGCTGGAAAGATGTAAAGCTAGAGAGAATTCAAAATGTTTGGGAAGAGACAGTGGGGACAAAGTATATACGCTGTGAAATACCATTGTAAGCATTCCCTGGATAAAATATCTTCCTTGGGTGCTGTTGCTGACTTGCTTTCCCAGCCACTGTCTCATAAAGACTGTTGAGGAGCTTTTCTGTTCCCATTTGTTTCAGAAAGGTATGTTAGTGCGTGCCTAGGTATAAGTTTATGAGCCTTGTTTGAAGTAAAATACAAAGGCTAGTGGCTGAGCATTTTGCTGAGTCGGTGTTTCCATGTTGGAGAGGACTCTTCTGTCCAGCAGTGCAGCACTGCCCGGTACAGCTTGGTCCTGAGCTGCTGCTAATAAGACGTGAGGTCACTATCGGCATTGGAGGGGGAAAAAGCTGTTCCAAATGATGACACGAGGCAGAGCCATAGGGAAAGGGGTGATATTTTAAGTACTTGACTTAGTTGCTTTGGTTGGAAAGTGCGACTTTGGGTGAATTACTGACTTGCCCTATAAATAAATTTATCCAAACATTTTAAAAATGGAGATGACTTTTTAATTATTTGTGGGCACTTAGACATTTCAGCTATGCTGGTCATGTAGCATGTATGGTAATGCTATAAAAACGTCTAGTGAGTCAGAAATTGAAATTTCAGCAAAAAGCAGTGAAGAAGTCTCCTGAGTGACTTTTAAAAATGGGACTTTAGTTAAATAACCAGCCTTTCAAGGAAAAGCATCTCTTGAAGCTTTTTGATAACTATTGGTGATTCTGCTTTGGGCTTTGTGAAGTTGTAGGATGGTTACTGTGATGACGGTGCTGTAGCCCCATTTCCATCCAGCTGTGAGTGCAAGATGTTTGTCCATCCTCCTGGCTGGCCCCAGCCTGCAGAGGGTGATACTCCAGTGTACCAGTAAGTGTTAACACAAGGTAGCAACTGCTTGTTAAATGGAGTTAGATTGTGCAGTTGGCTGGTCACCACCTGGTTGTTGCTGACTCCCTGCCTAAGGAGTCAGCAGGGAGAGAGTGGCTCTGAAATAGATCTTCAGTGCAGACATCTTCCTGACTGTACAGGGAGCCTGAGTGGCATCCCAGAGGGGACTAGGACTAGTCTTTGGAGAGGCTGGCCCTCACATGGCCTCAGGTGCTCCCCTGACTTGTAGAAGTGCTGCCTGGGTAATGGAGACCCTGGCTGTCGGAGAAGAAAGACTTGACTTTGAATGCCTTCTAAAACTCACGAAAAAAGCTAAATAGGGAGAAGAGTCATAAAGGTGAGAGAATTATAAAGGAAGTGAAATTGAAAATGTACAAACTTTGCAAGTTTCCTTTAATTTCTGGTAGAATGAAAATCTGTGTGAATCTCCTGGATTTACTAACCACATGTTGTGTTGTTTCTGTTTGTTTGCCACTCATAAATGCTTGAAGCTGCTTTCCTATTCCTGGTCAGCCAAGGAATGGCTGATGCATGTCTACCTTTACTATGAAATGTATGAGGGAGAGCCTTGGTCTCCCTGTTACGGTGTCCACGTTCACCTGATCACACAAGTGTTGGCAGGAGGCTGGGTTTTATTGATGATGCCACCTCGCTGTGGTTTCTGAACACATCTGAGTCCAGTGCTTCTCTATGGAAAGAAGGAGAGCTGCATAAGCCAAGTGATGTTAAAATGCAGACGTATTTATTTTTTAAAGGCACTGTGTTGTTAATATGCAAAACTAGAGACTCTAATACTGTAACAACGTACTTGTTTATTAATAAAGCTGCTTTGCGTTTTCACCCTGTGGCCTTAAAGTTTTTATACTATTTGGGTGTAATCCTGTTTTTAAGTTACTAGTGATAATGCAGAAACCTTGGCAACTCAGTGAGCAACAGTTGTGGCTTTGTGCTGGAGGAGGAGAAGAGGGACGCTGTCTGGGTTTGATGGGCAAGAATACAGTTGGTTTTGTGTGTTTATCAGTTCAGTCACAGAGTGATGGCTAATAGTGTTGACATTTAAGGTGTGCCCACACATTGGGCGACTGAGCTTGTGTTCCTAAGCTTGTTCCTAGTATGTCTGCTAACGTGTGGAATGAGCAGCTGTACTTTGGGTGTCAAGCTGTATTAAAGCCATCCATGCTGTGTTTTAGTTAAGTACCGTATCTCAGCTGAGGTAATAGATTGGTTCTTACATTGTGTTTTAGTTAGTGTTGGGCCTAGACATAATATAGGAAAATTAAAAATGAAAACCAGTACAGTATGGATCAGAGGTGGAGTCATCATACATGACAGCAGTATGAAATGATAATTATAAGAAATGAAACAAAGATGGTCCTCGGATTGTACTTGGAAGGCACTAATAGACGTTCAGCTTTCAAGGGAAGGCTTACTTAAATTTAGAGATGAAGACAGAAAAATGACAGAGAGAAGTTGCCAAGACACCTGGAGAAGGCAACCTCTGCATAAGCATAGGCTAAATGTCAGAACACTGTGATCTTGAAGAATAGCCCTTTTTCATAGTATTTTTTTATGCAATTGTCTTAATCTTTATGTAGCTGGTAGGTTAGCACAACACATTATATCTATGTAAAATATGCAAATTGACTGTTCTGTTCTCTTTGTGATCGGGCTAACTTTCTAGACCTTGCCCATGGAAAGTCCGATTCTTTTTTTCCACTTTTAGTCTTTATTCACCCAATTTATTTTTCTCTCATATTTCTTTTAGCATGGATACAGCCAAGATGGGCTTAAGCTGTCTATAATTATTATTCAGGCTTTGCAGATCTGCTCTGTATATTGTTAATTGCTTTCTAATGTTATGTTTTGTAACTAAGGATTGCAAATAAGTAAGATCAGGTGGTAGGTCTGTTTTAACTGCCCATGTAAGTTCTTCAGCTGTCTTTGGGGAAAAAATTTAATGTCACAGGTGACTTCAGTTTTGTGTGACCTTGCCAGATATGGGACTAGGGGTACTCACACCTAGAGGCTGTCAAGAAACAATTGAGTAAGTGGCCTTCCTCCTGCTTTTCAGGTGGCTTTTGCTGTCTGTATAAGACAGCATGAGTACTTCTAGTCTCTTTCAAGGACAAACCCAAAAAGGGCTCACTGAGTCACATCATGGTTTGTCTGGGCAGTGGTAGAGAAGCATTGAACATGGCTGCAGGGCATGAAGGGTGTCCTCAGTGGAAGGAGCTGTGGACAGTTCTTTCTGCTCTGCTGCTCTTCCTCAGCGTAAGGAAGGCCTTGCTTCTTAAGAAGCTCAGTACCTTCTTGGAAATGCAAGAAATGTTGCACAGGCCAATTTTTGCATTGGGTAACTCAAGGCTCTTGCTTTCAGTGTTTTGGGGATGTTGGTGGATTTCTTTTGTTTTGTTCTGTACGTCAACAAAATGTGTATGTGTAGAACTGCAGCATTTCATAGCACGAAATGTAGTATATGAAGAACTGCAGCATTTTCTTGCAGTGAAACTTCTGATTCCAGGAGACGATGCTGTGCCCCATGTAGGGTTTTGAGGCAAATCATGTGGATTATATTGGGTTCTGATCACGGTACCTGAAACAGACTAATTCTTAAGATCCAGATACTTCTCTGCAAAAGGTCCTATTTGAACATTTTTCCTTGTTATACCACTTGTCCTTTGACTTGCATAGCCTGTTAATTTCAAACTGTATATGCTTACCTTAGCCTGAGGAAGCTTGAAAATACTTCGAACTTCAGGGTTTGAGACAGAAGCGTTTGACTAGATGAAAGGCCCACAGTTGGGAAATCAACCACAGTAGCATGCAGCTCCGCAGATTTAAAACTATACAGGAGAACAACTGTGACCTAGCCACACACCTTCCTCTGCCACATCTGGGGGAATGAAAGACCCACTGCAGGTAGTCTGCACAGGCAGGGAGAAAACTACAGGTAGTCATCTTTTCCTCTCTACTTTGTGAAATACAAAGCCACAATCCTGACTGGTGGTAGCTACTACTTGCAAAGAAACCTAAACATACCCCTCTGCTAATGCTGCATGTGCAGCTTTGCAGAAGATTTTCATAAAGATGTGAAGCTGCTAAATCCAAGGAATGGGTTGATTTACACTGGGAAGAGATCAATGTAGATATATATATATATATATATATGCTGTATACAATGTTTTTATTTGGTTTTGAAAGGCCAGAAAATCTAGATAACCCTTTATCTAGGTGTTTGCAGCTAATGATGCAAGTGGCTTCTGGTATGCAACTTCTTGCAGGATGCTCTTGACAGATACCATTCATTCTGTGGCTGCAACCCAGGCTTTGGGTGCTCCTGAGGTTTTCCTTGGCAGGAATATGTTGTCTTCTCCTTGTATCACTCCCAGGTAAATGGAGAGTAATTAGGAATAGGCTGTGCCTCACTGGTTTTTAAAGGCAGAAGATATGTGACACAACCTTTTTTTAATTATTAAAGAATGATAGCAGTCATTTTTGGCTAGGACACTGCAGGATACGCACTGCTAATCCCAAATATTTCTAATTTGGGATTATAATAGGGATGTAATATGAAGGAAGGAGGAAGAAAAAAATATAAAGCTTAACATGAAGGAATATTTAATTTTATTCAGGAAACATTTTGGCAAAAATCCTCTGGATCTGCACAGAACCTACAGATTTAAGATGTCTTTGCACAGCCAGAGGCTGAGATCATGGCTGTCTAACTACAGTTGGATATTTTCATATCTGCCAAGTTTAGCCTTAAATAAATAAATGAAAAAAGGTCATGCTTCATGCTTTGTTCAAACTCTTGAAATGGTTCTCACTTAATATTCTAGGAGATAGTGACCTCGCTTTGAAGATACTGTCCTCCTGCTCAAAATCCTTCATGGAACCAAGAAAGTAACTGTTTAAATGAAGTTATGAAATGTCTGAGGGTACTTTCTGGAATCCCTTAAAATGACCCTGGTTCAAGAAATATGCCCTACTTACTGCCAGGAGTGCAGTAAAGTCAATCACTGGAAATCTATTAGTTGTGGGCAATTGCAAGCACGTTACCCAACATTAACCCACAAAAAGGAAAATTAACGCAGTTAAGAGTAGTTCTCGCCAGAGAAAGATGAACAAATAGGAGCAGAAGCTGAGTGGGAAGCTTCTAGCAGCAGGAGGGGGGAGACTGTAAAGATCATCTGTTCAGACGTGCTTTTTTACTTCACCCCCCGCAACTCCCCAGGTATCTCTCTCTCTCATTTTTTTAAAGACACAGATGCAAATATACCTAATAGCTACTGTGAAATCTGTAATAAGGATCAACTAGCCAGGAGGCAGTTTTCAAGGACCACTGTGATCGAGGGTAATGTTTTTACAATGAGGTCATGTCCAAAGGCAGCCTCAGCTGATTGCAAGCTTGTGCTTGAGCACTGAATAAGCACCTTGTCTTGCATGGTCCCTGCTCCAAAGAGCCTGCAATCTAATAAATCTGGCACATGTGTACAGGGCTGTATTTTTAAAATTGCCCATTTTATGGTTTTTAGGTTTGGTTTTGGATTTTTTTGTTTGTTTATTTAAAGTCATTGAACTCTTTCTTCTTTATCTTCCTCTAGTTACTCATCTCTTCTCTGTCTCCGTACTACAGTAAGTGAGTCTTGTGCAAAGCGTTTTTCTTTACCTCACAGAAATACTATCAAGTCCTGTGAAGACAACCATGAGATTGATAGAAGGGAAGCAGCAAACAAAGCAGACAGTGTTTTCTGGTTGGCCTGCAAGGAGAGCAAAGGAAGGATGGGTGAGGAAGTTCTGGCTCCTTGCTCTTACCTTCTCCTTTATTCACTGTTTCTTGATACTATTTCACTTTTCCTGAGAAATACCCATTTCTGTGGTAGCTAGCTGCATCTCTGCTCTGCAATAATGTTACTGTTCAAATGGCATGATGGAATGGGGCATGTAGGTGAGAGAAAAATATCCTAAGTCAGACAAACTCAAGCAGGATTTGGCCAGGATGTTCTGCTTCAAGACTTCCAAGCCAAAAAAGCTCATAAAAAAAAAAAAAAGTCTTGCCTTATTTTGCTGTTTTCATAGTCATGGCAAACCACATAGTGTCTTAGGTGGCATTTCGTGACCTTTGATGCAATGACCTGTTTCCAAATACATAGACACTGTTCAAGTCTTTGCAGACTTGTCATGAATCAGCTTGAACAACACCAGTTAGCTATACAAATTAAACAGTGAAATAGCTTAGGGTTCATTCTGGTACGGTAAGGTGGTCCTTTGCACAATGTTAATGTTTGAGGGTGATGCTTCTACACTGAGTTTAATATCCCATCTTCTTTTACTAAAACCAGAAGTCAGTATTTTTTTAAAGTAATGATATTAGACATATAGAAATTCTTGATCATCTTTTTTATAAAAAAAAAATAATCTGAAAATGCTTTTCTTTAAAAGAAACTAAATGTTCTTAGTATTTTATTCTGCTGTTAAAAGCCTCTTTTGTATCAGAAAAAAAAGGAGGAGGAAAGCAAAGGTCATTCACTCATTAAGATACTTTGCTAGGGGTATTTAGACACCTTTTGTTTACCAGGAGGGAGTATTGTTTTAGGATAGTTGGGGTTTTTTGTTTATTTTCTCCTGCCCACTAAATCATAGAATCATAGAATCATAGAATCATCTGGGCCGGAAGGGACCTCCAAAGGCCATCTAGTCCGACCCCC
>JAOTQQ010000023.1:46812768-46857957 GCA_026546715.1 Gallinago undulata
ACCTTTTGTTTACCAGGAGGGAGTATTGTTTTAGGATAGTTGGGGTTTTTTGTTTATTTTCTCCTGCCCACTAAATCTAGTGGAAGGGAAACAAAACCCACCTGGTGATCAGGGAGAGTGGTTTACTGGCGGTTTTTTCGTTGTGTGTGTTTTGTTTTGGTTGTTTGTTTGTTTTTTTTTTTTTTTTTTTTGTGGTGGTGGTGTTTGGGGGTTTTGGGGTGTTTTGCAGGGGAACTTATGAAAGATAATAAGATCGCATGTTACTGTGGAGGAGGACACTGTGAAGGTTATAGTAGTACAAGGTTATTACAGAGTTCTGTTTGACCAGTTGAGCTTTTTGCTACTGGTTGTCGTGCTAGGAAAAGTGGGGAGGGGTTTCAGTATGGCTCTTAGAACACGTTGTATTTGCTTACTTACAATAAAGACACAATAAAGACTTTTACACAGATTTATTGAGAATGGAAATCCAGGAAAAGATTCCAAACAGGGAATGCTGTGACTTCGTTTCCAGCTCCCTTCACCATGTTTCTGGTGTTTTATGTTGGATTCTTCCATTTTAGTTTTCCCCTCTAAAATGATCCTTCAGATTCTCTTGCAGGACATGTCTGTACTTTCCTCCTCTCCGATTGTTTATGCTTAATTTAGAAAACCTAAATTAGCGCTATGATAATGTATAAGCTAATGATATTCCTTAACCATTTTCCTCCAACCTCCAGATGTCTCTGGGGCCGATATGGTACAGAAAGTTCATTTTGAAATGAGTGCTGGGCTGGACCATATAAACTCCATAACCACTTGGATGTCAGTTGGAGGAAAAATCATGTCAGGTCATCACTGGAAACTGCTGGCACAGCTCTGCTTTTCAGTAACTTAGTTCTCTTAGCTTTTTGCTATTTATTAGGGGAAAAAAAAAAAGAAGAGACGTTTAGTAACTCATCTACCTTATGTCCTTGCATGAAAGGGAATGCCATGCTGGTGCTGTTAGAAGTGCTGTTGAACTGTACAGCTGTGGTACTGAGGGTTATTACAGACGGAATATGTCTGGAGCATGGCATTTGTAAAACTCCAGAAGTTATTACTGAAGTCCTGCATGAGTTTTTAATATTTGTAATGATATGCCTACACAGGATTAATAGCAGGTTAGGCCTGTGGCATTTTTTGGTGTGGGATTTTTTTGTTTTTGTGGATGTTTGTATGTTTTGTTTTTTGTAAGTAGCTTTTTGTGCCTTAACTGTCAAGTTTTGTCTCACAAGGCTTCACTTATTTTTATTTAAATGATGGTCAGACATGATGGGTCTTATGCTATTGTGACCATCCCTTCAGCTGAGGTCAGAAGCTGTGAACTTCTTCAGCTGTTTCATCAGCTTGGTGAGATTGGTAAAAGCAAATATTCTCTTACAATTTGCTGATTGCTGAAGAGCACAAACACAACAAGGCAATGCTGAACAAACCCAAATGTCTCTTTGTGCTGCCTACATGTTGCTGTAGTTATACCCACGATTGTTCATTTTGCTTTCTTGTGCTTTTTCATCCTGGTAGAACTTCCTCTTCCTCGTCCTCTTCCTAAATCAACCTTCTCTGCTTGGAACTTGCTTTCTCGAGCATGAATGATCCCCATCTTGTCAGATCTGGGACTTGGTAAGGAGTGGTGTTAGGGACTGAGGAAGGAAAAAGAGATGAGTTTTGGTGTCATCTCCGTCTTATTCTGCAGAATTAATTATGCTAATTTTTTATACTGGCTTGTTGTATGTGGGCATTTGTATTTTAAAATAACTGAAACTTATCTTCTGCTACCTGACAAGCAGGCTCCTGAGAAGCACCTCTTCCAAAACAGGTAGCTGAATTATCCAGATGGAGCAGATGATACGTAGTAAGAGTTCAAGGATGTAGTGAAAGAATGGAAGAAATGGTTACAAAAGTGGAGTGATATATGTATTTAGTAATAATAAAAATAATTTGCTATACTTGCTAAGTCTGCAACCTCTCTGTGGAAAATCTGCTTCTGCCCTTTTTTATTGGTACCCCAGAATTCCCCAGCTTGATATTGGTATTGATTAACTGCAGGCCAGAACTCCTATACCTGCCAGAAGAGATACTTTTACTTTTGTAGGAATCTGTAGAATTTTTTTCTTCTTCTCTAAGCCTACCAGATCTAATTTAAAACTGGTAATTTTAGATATTATATTGATATTTAGCTTTATTTTCCAAATCTAAATTATTAGGTGCAATACTTTGAATTTGAGCATAGGTAGGAATAGAATTTTATTTCTGGAATCAATGTTGTCCTTGCTGACGTGGCACAGAACATGGTACATGACATTAAGTCACTTCCTTATATAGGGAAAATTGTTAAAGTTAGAGGTATTGCATTGGCCAGTAAAATCAGGATCTGCTTAACTACTCTAGAGCAACAAATTGATGCTGCTTGGGAAAAGGAGACTGGGATGAACATTCATCTGCTGTTCTCACCCTTCCTTGAGCTGGTGAGGGGCCTACTGTGAATATTCCTGATGTGAACGTTTAAGGTGATTGAGTTGAATCTGGACATGAGACCCTAAGCAACAGATATGGATATCACTTTTGAATATTGTGTGTAATAAATTTTTTAAATGTTTGCTCAATGTGTTTTTCTGTAATAAACTTCTACAACATTCAAATGTCTTTTGTTGTCTTTTCCTGGAAGTTTCACATTTCAAACACCTTAAGTATGTTGTGAGAGTTCTTTCACCACAGGAGACAAATTATCTGGATTACCTTTATTGTGAGTGGGCTTCTTTATTTAGTAGTTGCAAGCAGGCATGTTCTCAATTTTGGTAGGTCTACCTTCACATTAATCTGGGGGCCAATTACTGTTCGAAAGTCTGGCTTTTGGGATTTCCTAAACTTTTTTTTTTTTCCTCATCTGAGGAGGTTTTTTTGCCTCCAATAGTGGATCATTTATCTTATGGTGGATTGAACAGATGTTTTTTATCAAGGTTATCGACGTCTCCCGCTTCTTGTCTAAGCAATGGGCAGTTAGTATAAACAACACCTTTGCCTTAGAAAATCCTTTGGGTTGCCTTTGGGTGGAAGGGAAGGGAGGGGTTTTTGTGGGCCAGGATTATTTGTTTGTAAATAAAATAGACATTTGAGACGTGTCTCCTGTTGTGTTCACTGGAGCTATCTCCCAGAACTAGGATCTTCTGGAGGAGGACTATCAGCAATTAAAGAACCGAGCAGTGGTTGCTTTAAGAAAAGAGACAGCCTGTATTGATTTTGTTCCCTTCATGTTTCCATATGTATGTAGGGATCAAAGAGGTAGGTTCTGTCAGCAGTTCATGGCAGGACAGCATTGGAAAAGAGGAGACCAGATGCTTCTCAATTTATGTTATTTAGGTCTTTCTTATATCTTAAGACGAGACCAAAGGCAGCCTGAGAAATGTTATCTGGTGTTTCCTGGCTGGCTCACTGAACACCCAAGTGCCAGGTAGGAGGGCCAGCTTACACAGTGTTCCAACAGAAAAAGAAAAAAAAGCTGAGGGCAAAGTTTTTAGGAAATTTGCACAAGACAAATGTTTCCCCTGCTTTTTGCTAGCAGTATGGCCCACTGGCCTGTAATTTTTAGGTTGAAGCCAAAGAGCACACTCTCTTAGCAGCCTTCACAAACGATCTCTCCACCTGTAGCAGTATGCTCCATTGAAATAGTTCCATTCTGGCCTCTTGTGTTGGAAACGTACACAATTTGTCAATGGAAGCTTCTGGGACATTTCAAGTAATGGAGAGGCAGGACAGGATTTGGGGCTTAGCCATGGTCCAGCCATCTTTCATTTGCTGGTAGCTTTCTGTGGTAAAGCTTCTCTTGAAGACCTTCCTTTCAGGTTTGTGCACAATTCAAAATGAATGTTTATTAATAATAGCTTAATAAAAAAGTCCCAACAAGAGTGGCCCAACTAGAATATCATGGAATGATATTTCTTTTATTTGCAAACAGTCCTCAAATGATTTTTTTCACTAACAGTTTTAATAGTCCTTGTTACTCGCACAGGTTTTCTGTCTCAATTTACTTTCTATGAGAGCACAGACACCAGTTACAGTTAGGCGAGAGGTGTGGTGTGGTGTGAAATATGAAAGAAGCATGAAGTCAAGGAAGAAATGGGATCTCCAATTTCACCTAGGTCAGGTGGTCATAGAGCAGACAGGCTTCTCCATTCTGGAATCTGCTCATACCACTGCATGTAGCACTTGCTATGAAGACAGGCAGTCAATTCTAGGGGCTTTGCTTTCAGCAAAGTCTGATATGCAGAGCACTCTTATGCTTCTTGAGATTTTTGCTTGTCTAAAAGCTCCCTGTTTTGCAGTAATGTCTAAGGTTGCTTGGTAGTCCTGCTGGAAATGCACGCTTTCTAGAATTTTGAATGCCAATTTCCCCAGTAGGCCATTTTTCTTTCACTCGTTAATGAAATTACTTAATTGCCTTCAGAGATCCCCAACTGTGTTTCCATTTCCCAAAAGAGGGAAGTGGACACTTTTCCCAAATCTTCTTGGGACCCCATAGTCTTTGCTGTAAGTCACAGCCCTCATAGGTGTCATTATCCCAAGTGCTGTACAAACAGATGTAGATGTACTGTTGTACATCATGTAACAGTTCCTTCTTCAAAGAGTTTGCAGATCAAAACAAAAAAAAAAATCACCTGATAATAAAGTTAATATTTAGGTAAAGCTAGATTCTGGATATATCTAAGCCTTTCTTAAAGTGCATACCAACTTAATCATCCTGAGAAGAAAGCAACAAAATGTCCATTATGTGTCCATTCATTTTTAGGGTGGAGGTGGGTTTGGTGCTCTCTATGCTAGGAAAAAACTCTGTGTTTTAATCCTGAATTGGGAGACTTTTCAGTATTTAAGATACTGAGGTTTATGTTCTGGTTCCATCTCCAGGTAGGGATTTGTACCGGTTGTTCAGGACTGGCGTAAGCTCCCGTGTGACAGTATCACCACCAGTGGTACTGGGGGATCATTGTGGGACAAAGGGTAGATGTGGACTTCTGGTTTGAATCTGGGGAGAGAAAGAGAACTAGTTTAAAGCGACATTTAACGGGGAGAGGCCTTTCATAGTGTTTAAACACCTTTGTGAGTAATAACAACCTTCTGTGCTGGTTGGAGGGGTACTGTAGCATTCCCTGAAATGCCAGAGGTACTTAAGCCTTGCTTTTGGTCCTGCTCCTTCAAAGTCCAGCATATTGCCCTCAGCAGCACCGTCAAGATCCCTATAAACAAAGCGATCTTTCTTTTTCCTTCTGTGTTTTGGCCAGAATATCTTTTACACGCTGGAACCAAAGCTTCTGTGTCTCGTTTAGACCCCTCTCTCCTGTGGCTGCCTTTTGAGAGGTTTGCCACAAAAATTAGAATTGTCCCTTCTTCCATTTTTGCCTGTGAAATGAAAGCATAGTCAGTTGATGTTTTGAAGGGTAGATCTCTTTCTTTTCTTCCTATGGTTACTAGATTATTTTTTTTTAAAAAACCCATTCTTTCTTTGTTCCCATTTCCCGAAACACTCATCAATCAAAGAACAGCTAAGTATGAAGTTATTAACAGAGAGGGAGACTTGTGGTGCTGCTGATTTCAGTAGGTACTCTGTGGTACGCTGCACGTTGCAAAACATCTCTTGGCCCTGGCTATGCTGCCTACAGCACTCAGCTGCTGGAGGCCTGACTGCTGGAAAGAGCAGCAATACAGAGCCTCCTTCTACAGGGCATATGGCAATGAAATGGGAAGAGATGGGGTGGAAAACAAATTAATATGAGGTATGGAGTAGCAAAAAGAATGGCCTATTTGTGAGGATTGTATTGCTCAAAAGGCAAAGGCAGACTGGGGTGTCTGGGGCTGAGATGGGGCATATTTGGCTGACTTGGGTTGGGAGATTAAATAGTGACAAATGGTTCACGTGGTTTTTCTAATGGAGGCGAAGGCTTGAAGCACGTCTGTGTTCGTGTGAGAGAGCGCCAAGAGCCTGGAGGATTGATTACGTGCGAGAAGCTTAACGTGTGAGCGCAGTGTTTGTGTGCGAGCACGCAGGGGCAGGAGTGCTTGTGTCAAGGGATGTGTGTGAGAGAGAACTTGTCTAGCTGGTGTGTGTGCGTACACAAGGGGCGTTCTCATGTTGATGCTGTAGTAAGAGAGGACCTGAACATATTTGTGTAGGCTGGTTGGTTTTGTTGTGATTTTTCTTTTTTTTTTTTTTTTTTTTTTTGTTGTTGTTTGAAGCTAATATAGCTTGCCTCACTGTAAAACTATAAATGCTGCAAAGATGTATTTCCCTGCTGAAATGTTCTTTTCTGCAAATATTATAAGTTCTTGAAACCTCATTATTTTTAATAAAGCATTCTGTCATAGAACTTAAAAATTTCTGTTGCGATATTTTGAAGTATGGTGAAGCCAAGTTTTGCAGTACATACCTAAGTCATAACATATAGAAGGCACTTAATTTGTGGACCATTACAACATACTTTGGGTCATGTTATGGCCAAAGACTGTGACTTAATTGACCCAAAAAGAATTGTAATCACATTGAAATGCATTTCCTGAACTTTCTTACTGTTTTTTTTATGAGCTGATTTATTTATTTATTTAATTATTTTACAATAAGAAAACAGTCAAGACTGGGCATTTACTGGGCATGATGGATAAGAATCTGATACTGCTGACAATCTGTCAGTAAATTTTGGTTTCATCCAAAATTTTCCAGTCGTGTTATAATGTATAGCCTTGCATAGTAGTATTTAATTTAGCTAGATTACTTAATAAGTAAATAAAAATCAAGATTTGGCCAATACTGCTGTGGCTTAAAAATCATTGTCAAGAATGATCAGGATCGTACCAAAGATTTACAACAGCCTCACAGCTGTGCCATTCAATCAGAATACTTTAAAGAGCAAAAGCAAATATATCAAATTCAGACAAACAGAGAGTATGTCTTAGCAAAATCAGTTTGATGTTATTCTATTTTGCTATAGTCTTTCTTGTATGTTTTATCATCCTTTTCAGACCTGCTGCGTTCTTTCTCCTCATTCATGGTCACTGCATTGAACTCATTCTGGGAAATCTTCCATGAAGTCTCTAAATTCTATGCCCTTCAGAAATTGCTCTGGGTTTTTTTATGTGGTTTGGGTTGGTTTTTTGTTATTGTTGGTTTCTTATTATAGGGGATCCTTTGATTAATTTGCTCCTCTATGATGAGCCCACTGCAACAAACAAGAAATCTATGAAAAATTAAAACTCTATCCTAGTAGTAAAAGTGTAGTTGCAGACATTAGTCTAGGAGCAGTTGGTTGGGAATAGGAAACTGAACATTTTTTAAGGATGGCCTCACTTTGGCTCTCAGCTTACTGAACACATTGTAAACTTTTTTATTCTAATATATATAAAAATAGCATGCCAAGAACAGCCAGAGAGAGAGGTGTTGAGCATGAAGTTTGGGTATTCTTTTTTTAACTTATTAGATAGTCTGACACGTTAGAGTAATGTGTTCTGCCGCAGTCGTACTGCTCCCCCGTCAGCTTTACCCTGCTAAGGAGGGAAAACCGTGCGGCAGGAAACTGCCAAGCTGGGGTTGGGTGCTATGGAGAAGTCCCACGGGGAGTCTGTAACCTCCACTCCGTGCCACAGGAGTGCCCTTGCACGCTGCCGGGAGCAGTCAGCTCCTGAAAAGATTGTATTGTAGCTGAGAGGTAGGAGGGAAGGTCTCGGTTATTCAGGGACGAGGGAGTTGATGCTGGACAGTCGATGTAGCCCTGCAGTCTCAAGTGGTCTTGGATGCTCCCAAAGAACAGGCAAGAGGTTCTTAACTGGGGAAATAGAATTAGAATTAGCTCCTGACACCTGTCATAGGGAATTGATCTGTACTCTGGAACAGAATGATTGCTTCTGTCTGGTTCAAGTAAATATTCTCATTGTTCATGTTTAGTAATTTTGATTGATACTAAACTCTTGATGACCTCAGTGCAACTGTGTGAGGAATAAGCTTGTCCAGTTAGTTTGCCTTGGTGGGGGAAGGGAGAGGGAATTGCAAAAAAGAAAAGGTTCATTAAAGGAACAATTGCCATGTTTGGTGCTATTGCGTGGCAATGATTTCCTCAAGATGTTTCTGCCCTAAAAATGACATATTTACTAAAACATTTTTGCTTTTTGGTTCTGTCCTATCTCATCACTTGCAATGGCAGCAAAATACACTAGGTCTGAGTGCTTGGTATTGCTTGTTTGTTGAGTCAATCAGCATTTGTCCTACGGTTTTGTTACAGGACTACCATGAGGCCCAAGTGAAGCTTTTGTCTCCTGAGTCCTATTTTAACAGTGGGTGGGAGACATACTACTGTCTTCCTACCCCACTCTTCCCCAAACTGTTGCTTTCTCACTGTCCCTCTGGTAACATTTTTATCTTCATGTTGACAGAGGTAGAGCATCTGGCTGGTTGGCAGAAGGTGCGGGTGATCAGAGTTAGCCATTATAGAGGGTGGGGGAAGTTGGTTGTGGACCCAAACCCAACCTGATTTTAAAGTGCTATCTGCTGTTGTGTTGCAAGTCACCACAGAAGGTAAGGCCACATGTGCAAAAAGCATTTGTATATTAGTTGGAAGCATGTGAATTATAGCAGCATAATGTCTGTTTTAATTGATGGAAGATTGAAAGGAGTGCTGAGTTTATAAATAGTTTCAAACTGATTTTGATCTTCTATTTTTAGTAGTAAGTGAAGGAGATTCTTCTTGTTTATTCTTCTCAAAACTGACTTGATATTAGCAATCTCTCTGATAGCAACTGGCTTCTGCCTGACTCCCTAGACTCAAAAGATGCAATCTCCTAAGCATAATGGAAGTATTTTTTTTTTTTCTTTTACTTTGGTGGGTGCTGAAACTCATCTGTGCAGGTGGCTTGGGTGGTTTTTTGTTGGTTTTTCTTTTAAAATAAATGTAACAGAGAACTATTATTGACTTCTTCAGTAGGCTTTGAATCAGACCCTGCTCTTGCTTGTTTTACAACATTTGGGAAGGAATATGTGTGTTGCAGAGACTAAGTGTTGAAGGGTGGGAGCGGCTGAAACATGCACTGCAATTTTTGCCAATTGTCTTGAAAAAGTCCTGGAATATCTAATGAAATATAACGCTGTTCCACTGTATACATCCTGTTCATTTTATAGTGTGCATATAAATACTTCAGGACTATTTCATAGAGTTTATGGAATTTATATGATTATACATATACTATTGCTACAAGCTTTCTTTAGGGTTTTTGGAATGCACTAGTGTCTGTTATGCTACAAAAAGCTGCTTTGTCAGGTGGTGCCCGGGAAACCTGGGGCTACCTATTGCCAGAGCTGTTTGCTTCTTTTGCTACATGTTCTAACCTAGGCTTCGGCTTCCCTGGAAGCTCAGTTGAAACCCACAGGCTGAGCTGAGAAACCTTGGGCTTGCTCATGTTAAAAATCTTATCTTGATGCAAACCAAAATTTTTACTCGGGGTTTTTGAGATGATTCAGACCCCAAGCCTTAAAGCAATTGCGAGCCCATGTGAACCTGGCCCAATGATGTTTCCATTTGTCTGTGTGAATCTGTAGTGTGTACTTGTTGTATGCTGTGAGCCTTCTTAGAACATACCAGGTGTCAAAGAGCTGTTTTCATTTTACTCTTTCTTTGTGAAGTTACTTTGATCCTTAATTGCTAAATTATTCTCTGTGTGTCCACTCTATCAGAAAGTCAAACATAACCAATAGGGATAAACTGGTTCTCTGTCATCTTTCTGGCTTTTTTTGTTTGTTTGGTTGGGCTTTTTTCTGCTCAGTTGTTTGTGTCATCACTAGGTTGTTTTGTACCTTTCTGTTGTTTCTTTCCTCTGGCTTACACTCTTTCTGACCATACTTAGTTACTATGCTGTGATTAGTGGCATGTGGCCTGGGAGAATTAAGTGATACCTCATTTGAGTAATATTTATGTGTTTTCTGTTAGGAGATTAATGCCTTGTAGGGGTCTGACTTGTCTACCTTCTCCCATTAGAAATTATGCAAGTTTCTATTCTCTACGTTTTTAAGAGTGAATTTTTAAAACCTAAAGGTAAAACCCAGGTACTCTGGGATTCTCTGCTGTAGCATTTTGTCCGTTTGCATATCTGAAGATATGCTAAAGTTCTGGTGTAGATCTGAGTTTCTGCAAAGTTTGGGTGGGAGAGCAGGGACCTGGT
This sequence comes from Gallinago undulata, assembly GCA_026546715.1. Lineage (NCBI taxonomy): Eukaryota > Metazoa > Chordata > Aves > Charadriiformes > Scolopacidae > Gallinago > Gallinago undulata. The sequence continues at coordinate 46,822,975 of JAOTQQ010000023.1, forward strand.
CTAAAAATCACCAGACCTTTTACTGAACAGTTCTGTATCCATCTTACTTTCTTGAGTCTGTGCCTTCCAGGTGCTTTCAGTGTTTTATTATTTATATGTCAGTAGTGCTTACAAGCTGTGGTCATGAATGTCAATACGTGGTTGGACTTTATGCAGATTGGTTTTGACCCTGGTTTTGAAAATCTGGCAGCTTTTATTCTCCTTCTACCTTTAAAAACATTTAAGAAGGAAACTGAAGTCCTTATGACTCAAAGTATTTTTTTACATTTTGAAATGTCTTCCTAGATTGCAATTGATCTTTCTGAGTGTTTTTGATAAATGGCAGTTGTATTTACTTAGCTATTGCTCAGTAGTGTTACCTATTTTTCATATGTCTGATAAATGAGGTTCTCCATCACTTTTATGTTCTAAAGCTGGATAAAACAAATGTTTTCACTTTCAAATTGAGCCACTTTTTGTCACAATCAGGACTAGTAAAATTTGCTGAAGTAAAACAATGATGACTCTGATTTCAAGCTATATCACAAACATGTCCCCTTTGGAGAGCAGGTATTGGGATCTTGCTAATGTTTAGCCATTAGAAGTTATAAGGAATTCTATTGATCTGTGAAATTATGATGGAAAAAGTTTTGAATACCTAAGTTAAAAAAAGCGCCATTTCATATACACCTCCTTTCTTCCTTTTTTGCACAATTTTGTCTAATTTATTATTTTTTTTCTTTCCTCCTTGGGGGGATTGAGGACTTTTAGAGTAACATAATACATAATTTTAACTATCGTTACAATGAATCAATTAGAGCTTTCAAAATTTCAGTCATGCAAAAAAAGGATGGTATTTCAGGGTAAGACACAAAATATAATAAAGCATGAGAGCTGTCAGCACAACGTACTAGAAACAATACAGGAAAAAAAAATATTTTCCCCAGAATGTGGGATCAAAGCTGACTGCCTGAGAATGCTTGAGGATATTCATAAGAATACATTTCATTCAAAATTTAAAGAGCCTGCCCCTGTGGTTTTTGATCTGGCCTTGCTATAGGAAAAGCAGGGCCAAACTTCTTTTAAAACCAGACGTATTACATACGTTCTTGCATACAAAACAATTTTTCATGGTTCCCAGTTAAAAAAAAAATAATCTGACAGTGTTGAGTATGTGTCAGTAGAAATCTTAATGCTCTAAAATAAAACCCAGACTGAAATATTTCAGTTCATACTGAGTAATTTCCTGGTTTACAATCAGCCAACAGAACACCTCTGGAGTAACGACTGGTATTTACTGAGAATAAGCATGTGTGCATTGGTCTGTGTTAATTGTAAAAGAATAAAATTTTCATATTAGCATAGCTGAAACATAAAAGTTCCTATGGTGGCTCTGAAACAGCAATCAAATGTAAAATCTTGGGTTTGGTGGTTTTGTCATAGACTTCTATAGGACTGGCTTCTCTCCTTAATCAGTGTAGCCTGTTTTTGAACGTAATAAAAGTTAACACGTCTGTTAAGTTTTCATTCAGATAAGCGTTGTCCCAGAAACTTACAACTAAAAGATACTTTGGACATGCTCTTTCTTAGTGATGGCCGAGTCACAAGACACGAGCACTTGTCTTTGGGGACATTCCACCGCTGTGGCAGGGAAGTAGTTAGAGAGAGAGGCTGGCTTCTAAACTACCAAATAGGTTGCCTTGAGAAGTAGTGCTTGGCTTGGGACCATTTCTTGCATGGAAATATGTTTGTCAGTTGTCTCTGTGTCCTTCCACTCCACTCCTCTCTTGCTTAGGAATGCATGGAATGACTTTTCAGCAGGCAGGGCTGGTAGGAGGACATGTTGAGAGAGTTTCATAGACTTTGTCACCTGTATGGTGAAACCTGTATCGTCTTTTCAGAATGTATTTGCTCACATTCTGGCACGCCCAACAAAGCCCATCTTTGTTTCTGCTGCCAAACAAAGCATACATAGCAGAAGTTACTTGCTGCTTCTGTTCTTCCCATCCCCTCCAACCATAGTTTTCCATGGCTGTGCTCTAATTTTGGCTCGTTCTTTGCAGCCAGGGAACTTCCTCTCCTCTGTGCGATGGACCAAACAGCTGGATGCTGGCTATCTAGTTAACAAAAGGGAAGCTGGCTTTGGGAGAATCTCTGGAACATGGAGAGGGGAACTTCTTAGAGTATGTAGGAAAAATGCCGTTTCCCTTAGGAAAAAGTTACGCTGACTTTTAGATGTGTAACTAATACATTTCTATAGATGTTATTTGAAAACATTAATTGTTTAGTAGAAAAAAATATTTTTAATGCCTTTTCTTTTAAAGTAATATAACAGGTTTCACAGTGAGGATAATATTCTGTAGAAGCTTTTAGCACATGGGTCTTTTCCCCAAGCACTGTCAGAGTTCCTTCAAAATATTCTTCAACCTTTCCATGATAAATACGTTCTCTTTCCCTCTTTTTCTGGCAAAACTGATGTCCGTTTAACTTTTTACTTTTTTAATACGGTTAATAGCTAACTCAGAAGTGCTGGCAGGCTGTCAGATGGGGAGCAAATGATGTTCTTTTGTGTCCTGCAGTAAGCTCTTTGGAAAAGAGGAGTGCTGGACAAAGCTGAACTCGTGTCTTGCAGAATCTCACCACAGTTAACTGTCTGAATATAAAACTGACTTGTGAACAGGTTGCAAGTTTGGCTCCTCTTAACCCTGTCACCTTGATCATTAATTCCAAGCTGAATTTTCCTCCTGTGTGGCAAAATACACACATGCACAAGCTGTTGGCTAGGATTTTGCTGTTTCCCCATAAGCCTTCATAGGAGTGCATTTTTGTTAAATAAGCATCTTGTTTTGCTTTGTTTTTTCTGAAAAGAAGGGTATACTGAAGTAACTTATCCTACAAAGAAATAATTAGTATTTTTATTATGCTATGGGGAGTGGGGTTTTTATATTTGGGGTAAAAATTAAAAATCAATTGTAAGTTGAAGCATGTAGGCACATCCATTGATACGGAAGCCATATATGAATTTAAACCTTTGGGATGTTAATGTAAAGACATGACTGATAATGTAACACTTCTAATGAATACTTGACCCTGTATATAAGTGTCTCTGTGTGTTTATTTTTTTGCTTCTATAGGATGTAGATTTGCTTTTGTAAATTTAAGAATTTCCTTTTCTTGAGAATTTTGATGCAAAGTAAAAATGCACTTGAAAGGTTTGTATCTCTAAGTTTTTTATGAAAGTCATAGTTAATTCTAGAAGTATACCATGTATTAAACTTCCGTTTCCTTAATGGAAGGTTTTGTTATGGCTCCTGGGTTCTCAAATACCCGGTAGTTAAAATCTTGTTATAGAAAACAAATGTGTCCTGTGGCTAGAGATATGCCACATATATCAAAAGTACATTGTCGTCCTTTGAGAATGAATTCTGCACCATATAGACTAACATTTCCCATGCTTAGCTTGCATTTCTCTATGCTATTAAGTACTTATCAGCTGGTCAGATAACTGCTTTTTCTACAAACTGTTATATCCTCTTTATATACCACAACTACAATATCCCAGTTCTTGTAGTGGTCATATAGGCATCTTTCAAAACTCACCTCCAGTCCACTCTTTCTTGCTGCGTGTGGTTGCAACAGGATGTCTAGTTCCATTTGCTCATCTCCTCTTCTTCACTGTGTCCTCTTGTGCCGAGAGAGTCAACTGAGGCTTGAGCATAGTGCGGTCTTGGAGAAATCCAGAGGAATTAGTTGTCTGTTGCCTTGGGTGTAAAAAAAGTTAACTAGATTTTGTTTTTTTCCAAAACCAAGAATATGTGTTATCCTGTATCTGCATATCTCGCTCTAAAGAAGTGTCTGCCTCACTGTCACAGAATCCCAATTGTTTTTACTGCCCTGGTAAGGTTTCATTAAAAAGGGAAATTATGTGTTGATGTTTATCTCAGTTGAAGAGCTTAACTCAAGAAAGCTTTTTTTTGGGGTAAAAGTTCAGGGCCACTACAGAGTCTAAATAGAGCCTTCACATCAGATTCCCCATATGGGCTGCCTAAAGTAACTATTTTGAAGTCATCTTTGGAAAGCTAGAGCCTGATATGCTCATCCTGGTTTGTGTCACCTTCTTCAAAGGAAGGGCAGGACAAGAAGGGAAGTTTTGCCCACCCCCTCCCTGCCATGTGTGCTGACGGAGCCTGCTGATGAAGGTGTGAGCTAGCCTGGTCTCTCAGATGACTACGCGGTATCCTGAAAACAGATCCCTAGTATCTATGAAAAATAAAATCCCTATTGAAGTAAAACCAAAGAAATTACAAGCCAGAATTAATAAATTATATGGATGTTGACCTCTCTACGTGTTATATCCCACTATGCACTCTATGACCCTTCCTCTTTGTTACAAAACACTTAACAGTCTAAATAAATAGTTCTTGGTTTATATTTTGTGATTAAAATCACATGGGTGGGGTCCAGGGCTCTAATACAGTCTTTTTGCAGAGCATGAGAGAAAAGAGCTGGTGAAGAGAAGGGGAAAAATATCAGCAAACTGAAGTTGACTTTTTAAATTACTTCAATACTTTTAATTATGTTTTGGTTTTTCAGATAAAAGAAAACAGACTATTTCTGCTGATGTGGAGGGCTGAAAAAAGACTTGATTTTTCTTTTTTTATCTACCTCTCTCTTTTTTTTCCTTCCAGATTAAAAGGAGGAGAGGAATGTTCTCTAGCTAAAGATTGTTTCTAAGGACCAAAAATATGCCCAGAACTTCAACTGTTTCTACCCATTCATGCCCAATACATGGGTTTTTTTCAATGAAAATTTCAGACAGCTCTAAACCATGTTTTTAAAGCCTTTGCAGTCCGTAAAATAATTTTAAACATTTTTTTCCTAGATGATCTGAATATTTAAACTCTTTTCTCCTTTAGCCCCTGTGGCCTTAATATGTAAGGCTGTCAAAATAGAAATATCCTCATGCTAGGGAAAAACATCCTATCAGCTTCTAATTAACCAGCTGTCTTTAAAGACAAAGCTACCACATACCATAATCTGTATACCCAATCCTAAAACTATAGCTATTGCATTATGAAGGCAAGTACGCATATGGCAACAAACTAAGTTAACTGTGTAGATCAAATTCTAAGTTATTCTTATTTTTAAATTTTGGTGGTTTATGAGGGTCTTGTCCACCTTCTCCCACAATTAAGAGATTGTCTATTAAGAAAGTGGTTTATACCTTAAAAGCGTAAAAAATGCAAGTTCTTCATCAGTTTGGTACACGACTCACCAGTGGTGATTTTCATCTGTTCTGTTTTACAAATGTCTCACTTTAAGAGAGCTAGTCGTACCCGGTCAGCTTAGGTTGCCTTTGTATTCAGTGGAGAATATATTCAGTGAGACACAGGCACCACCAGATGGTGATTCATCTAATCTATTTTAGACACCTATTTTAAGAAAAGATGAATCACCCAGTGAAGGGGCCTTTCTCATAGAATCATAGAAAAATTTAGATTAGCAGGGCACTCTTGAAGTCACTGGTCCAACCCCTTGCTCAAATCTGGGCTAACTTCCAAATTAGATCAGATTGCTCAGGGCCTATCCAGTTGATTTTTGAAAATGTCCAAGGATGGAGAGTTCACAGGCTCTCTGTGCACCTTTTTCAGTGTGGAACTACTTGTATTTGGATTATTTTTTTCCTTTTGACTGATCAGAATTTACTGCATCATAATTTGTGACTGTGGTCTTTTTGCTCTGCTAGTTGATTCAGCAATAGGCTCTTAGGTTAGCTTGAAAGAGAAGACTAACCCAGTTTCTTTAACCTCTATCTCTATATCTCCTAAAACCTCAAGATTACTAAGTGACAGTCTTAGTCATTTAGTTTGTCAAGACCCTGTTGTATTGAAGTCCTTTTTTCAGAGCTGCTAGCCAGTCTAACTTGTTGGTCCCCAGCTTGTACTGATTTTTATTGTTCTTATTCTCTTTAGTCACCATAGGCTTTCTCTATAGTTAGCAGACTTAATGCTAAAGTTAGGTTATGTAAATACCACTCTAAAAGCTGATTTCTATGACTAGATTAAATGTTAAATTTGGATATGCTACTATACTTGTAATCTTCAGCCTTGGAATCCTGCCTGTTTATTAAATGCTCAGAGTTTGAATGTACCAGATGGATATGTTCTCAATAATATGTCCACTTGAACCGAGGACCACAGGGGTCTGTCCTGGGACCTGTCAATGATCATCTTTGATAGTGACCCTGAGGAGATGATGAAGGGTTTGTGCTTGCAGATGATACCAAATTGCGAGGACCAGTCAATACACTTAAGGACAGAACTACCATTGAGAGACCCAGGCAGGCTGAGGGATGTATCAACAGGAGCTTTATGAAATTCAGCAAGGACAAATACTAAGTCCTGCACCTTGGAAGAAACCCTGCCTTGGAAGAGTACAGGCCAGGGAACAGCTCTGCAGAAAAGAACCTGATGGTCCTGGTGGTGAAGGAGAGGCCAACAGCATGCTGGGATATATTAAAAGAAGTATGGCAAGTATGTAGAGGGATGGGATTATTCCCCTCTACTCAGCAATTGTTAGGCTGCCCCTGGAATACTGGTCCCAGTTTTGGATCCCCAAATACAAGGAAAATGTTGCTAAATTGTAGTAAGTTTAGAGGAGGGTCACCAAGTTGGCTGGGGCACTTGACTGGTGAGAGGCTGAGGGTCTTGGGTTTGTTCAGCCGGGAGAAGAGGTGACCTCAGGTGGACCTAATGGCAGCCCCACAGTTTCTAGAGGAGGTTATTGAAAAGGTGGAGCCAGGCTCTTTACAGTAGCACACAGCAGAAGAACAAGAGACAAGGGGTATAATTTGAAATGAGGGTTTTAGATTGGCTATAAGGAAAAGCTTTTTTCACTCTGAGGACAGCCAAGCAGTGAAGCAGGTTGTCCAGAGAGGATGTTCAACTTCCATCCTTGGATTAAGACCCAACTGATAAAGCCCAGGGCAATCTGGTTTTATCTTGGCTGACCTTGTTTTGGGCAAAAGGTTGGACTACAGATCTCCAGAGATCCCTCCAACCTGTCACATTTCATGTCATATATTTCCTTATATTTCAATTGCTATGTTCCCTTTTTTTTTATATATATATACACAGCAATAAATCCTTTAAAAAACTCTCTTTAGAAACCAGATTCCTTACTAAAGGAATCTCCAGATGAACTGGTTAATATGCTATCCATACATTTACTAGATATAGATAGAAATACAGCTTTTCAGCCTAATGAGTTTGTCCTTCATGAAGTCCAAAAACCACTTATGAGTACAGTATTTCTCCATTCTGTGCTTTTCCTTTAAACACAAATACCACTGGGCTAAATTCGGCTCTGCAGTTACTCTGATTTCAGACATATCTCTGCAATCTTGTTGATTCAGCTTTAGTGGGGTATAAAAGAGAAGCAATTGAATAGGTTCTATAGACATTAATGGCCAAGGCTGGCAGGTTATTTCCAGAGCTAAGCTTTAAATACTTGAATGTGGAACTAGACCAGTACCATACTTTAAAATGAAGGTCCAGATGAATGTATTTCCATGTTCAGTCTTCTTCCAAAGAGGGAACCTCAATGGCTATCGGTCTTCATTGCAACACCATCCAGCATCTCATAGTCAAAGTTGGGAAAGAAAAAGTGTCAAGGAGAAGTTTCTACTCTTTTAATCAACCTGGATCTTTTACCTTGCTCGGTGGATCTGTGAACCTGTCTTAAAGGGCTAAAATCAGCCCCAGAAAGAATGTTTTGCACCAGCCACTGCCTGGGGCTCTTGGCAGAGCTTACTAAGCTGTGGCAGTGTTAAGAGGATGCTCATGACCCAGGCAACAGATTTCAGAAGGGTGAGACAGTTTCTTTACTTAGGTTCTCTTAAGTCTTAGCTGGTTAGTGCTGGATGTTATTGACTCCTTTCAAACTGGCTGGAAATTGGAGGATCTCTCACCTTCCCCAAAGCTGTGCATTTCATCCAACATGGCTCAGCTTCCTGAGGCTGTAAGGCAAGCTGCCTGAAAATCCCCATTCTGTGAAAGTATATCTGTATGCTTGCTCGTTTGCTAGCATGTGTAAAGACTTATCTGAGTGGTATCTGTATTGTTTGTGCCTTGCAAAGCTGTATTTTCTTCATCTTCAAAACAGTATCAACATGGTTGCATCTAGGCTGTAGGTCAGGTACGTTGGTTTGGGTTTTTTGGCTATTTTTTTGGTTTGTGGGGTTTTGCTTTGTTGGTTTGTTTTTGGGTTTTTTGTTCTATCAATCTGCTGGCCGCGCTTCTTTTGATGCATCCCAGGATACCTCTTATTGCAATGGAGTCATAAATACATATAGAAAAAGTAAAATAGTTTAAAAACAAACAAAGAAAAAACCCCAACAAAACAAAGCCCCACAAACAAAAAAAAAAAAACCCAAACAAACCAAACTAAAAAAACCCAAACCAACAAAATATTTTTCCCTTAAAATATATTTAATCACAATCAGACTTATGAAAAAACAGTATCAATATGAGGTCTTGAAGTTTTTTTTCTGAGTATATAAAGTAAATTCTTCAGTGAGTCTGAATTTATTTAAAAGTAAGATTTTTTTAAAAAGGAATTATAAAGAAATTTTAGGGTTTTTTTAACCTAAACTATTTTTTTAATAGTAAGTTAATTCTACTGTCAATTGATAAATTTCACTGGTGCTTTGTACGCAGATTATACCCAAGGCTTTAAACCACTTGGCAAATGTAGGTATTCATATCTGTGCTTCTCTGAAACTGTAATCAAGTTGTTCAAGCATTTGTTTTGATTAAAAATCAAAACGCCTTTGAGGTGTCTTCAAGATGAAGAAAATGTAAAAAATGTGAGGTGAATTTTACTGGAACAATGAAGGGTCACCATGCAAACTGCAACAATCACTCCATGAGGTGTGAATTAAAGCAAGTTGTGAATCCTCTAAAATGCCTCTTCTGCAGAATGAAATCCAAACTATATACAGTGTAATGCTGTCCTAGAAGTGTTTCAACTTTGATGAGCTTTCACTGAAATCCATGTTTCTTGCTGGCTTGCTGTCTGCACTGCAGACTCCAGGGCCTCCACAGTCTGCGGACTGGGCAGCTGTTCCGTGGATGCTTCTCCGGGCTGGGGGACTCCCTTGCACTTCCAGCTGTGGCAGCTGCTAGGAAACCAGTAGATCATGAGATCAACATCTTGATATCGGGAGTTTGAGGCTTCTTGCCAGCTGCCTGCAAACTCTGGCCACAGCCAGTGCACTCGGGCTTTGGAAGGCTTGTTCCTCCCTCCGAGGGGGGAGTGTGTTGCAGAGGTTTCGTAGCAAATTCCAAACCCTGACCAGCTGTCTTAGCAACTACCGCATTCAGCCAAGTGAGTTGGATACCCTGGAAAAAACTGTTCACAAGTTGACGGTGAACCATTCAGTGCTGTATTAAAAAAACCCAACAACAACAAAAAACCCAACCAAAAAACCAAACCGAAAACCAAACCAAAACATCTGTCACCTCTCCTCACTTCACTCCGCCCCCCTCCCCCCCCCAAAAAAGGCCACCAGAAAACCTCACAGAAACTGTGCCATTAATCGTGAGCAGCTTCTCATTGTCACGCCTGCTAGCGGGGTGTATGTCACGGCTGGTTTTGACCCATTTCTGCAGCTGGGAGGTGGGAGGCCTGGCAACGGGGCTTGAGCTCACACCAAGCCCTGCAGCAGAAAGTTCTAGGAGGCTCGCTAACAGCATTTGAAACAAGTCACAACCAGATGTGAACGGCATGGTGGCTTGTGTGAAGAGTGTGTATCTTGTGTCCATCGCGTTTTCTACCCTCTCTATTTTTTCCAGCAGGGCTCCCCCCTGTCTTTGAAGAAATAGGGGTGCTGGACACAACCTGTGGTCCTAACCTGCTGTAAGGGTCCTTGGGGAGCTGGCAGGGATGGTTCAGTGCTTCAGCCCCTGACCACATTGTACCTGCAAGTCAGGGGGATGCACGCTGCAGACCCCTGAAGAAGTTTTGGGTTGTTTCAAAGTGTAGTTGAGAAAAAAAAAAAAAAAGCACGGATCTTTGAGAACTGTAAAAGAAACAGTTGGACTGCAGCAACAGCTTTCCATGTAAACATGATATCTCGTTTAATGGCTGTGAGCATTCTTTGCAGTAAATGGGTGTGTGGCAGGAAGAAAGTGCTTTAACAGTATCCGTCTGGACCAATTTAAAAAAAAAAAAAGAAGTTTTTAGCAACTAAAATATGTGTAGCTGAAGGGATGAAAGCACTTCTGGCATCCATGCTTCAGTGACCTGTAAAATAAAGATATGTTCTTCTTTTACATAAAGCTGTCCTAGTGCTGTATAGATAGTGGTCAGTTTTGCAAAAACATAAGAAAGATTTTTAGTGTATAATTTTGAGTTTTGAACACCTTTGAAGCAATAAAGTGGGAGATGCTGATATATATATATATGAGTTTTAAATATATAAAATTATTATATATAACTTTTTTTTTTTAAATATCCTTATAGCTTAAAGCATTTATTTTATTTTATTTTTACAAGCGTGCATTTCGAATTCAACTTTTCATTGTGTGTGTATGGCATTGCCCTCTACTGGACAGATTTAGAATATTTTTTTGAGCAATGCCGCCTGCTTGCTTGGAGTCTGTGACTGTTACTTCAGCGTAATCGGAAGAGGGATGTCTTCACACTCCAAGTATTAAACAAACATATGGAAATAGCTCTGTAAGGTGGGTAGGTTTGTCTTTGTATTATGTGTGTTTAGCCAGTAGTTTTCTGCTTGTAATTTGTAACAAAACTGATGTTTTGAGATCTTTGTTTATTTTATGGAAAGTTATGCAAGGTAAAACTGCTTATCCTTATTGCAAGAAATCACTTATACGGGATGGCTGCGGAAGATTCTCTTTTGGCTTGGTAAAATCTCCCAAGCATTTCATAAAATAAAAGGATTCTGAAAATGACGTTGGCAGTGAAATTATAACTGTAAGTGGCAACATATTTGTGTTGTAGTTCATGGCTAGGTCAATGTCATATGTTCTAATCCTTAAAATGTTTTAAATGAACAGGATTAGAATGTGCAAATAATTAAAAATAACTGTCTTGCTGTTTTCACGTGGCAGTTTGGGGGCTCGATCCTGTGTTGTGCCCAAAGAGCTGAAAACAAGCCCCTGGTTACTGACAGCTTGGTCAGGATCAGCTCTTCTTTTGCTTAGATGTTTTTGCTTTATTAGTAGCTGGCTTTCTGCTGTTAACTGAACCTTGCCTGGAGCTGGTGTCATTTCATACTGAGCAGGGACAAGGCTTGACTCTCTGCTGCTTTGCAGGGTTGAGCTCTGTTTTTTTTTTTGGTGAGGAGAGGTGGAAAATAATCACTCATTGCACCTCTCATTCAGGGAGGGCTGCTGCACCATGCAGCTTTCCATACAGGACAGGAAGAGAGGGTTGGTAAGAGTGGGAAGAAGGTGGCAGCTGTCACTCACGAGTGGCATTTGGCTGGTTACCTTGTTTGGGGATGCTTTTCTCCCATCTGCTCACCCACTTGATAGCTGTCTGTTTCTGTGGCTAGATGGATATCTAAACCCACTAAATGGAGAGGAAAATATTGCTGCTGTCTCTAAAGGTGGTAAAGTTGAACTTTTAGAACAGTAGAACGAAGAGAACTTTTGGTTGAACAGAAGGCAAGGAGAAGAAACAAGTACTGTAAGACACATAAGGATGCAAATAAGGTTGGGAGGGTGGCAGGCAGAGACAAAGAAGGAAGCACCAGGCTTGCTGAGTGAGGATCTACTAGTGGACTTCCTTGAGGACTGGTCTTGGGCCTCCTGCGTGTTGACCTCGGGCATGAAAATTGGGAGTAATGATGAAACTGGATGATGGCAGAAATTTGAGAAGCGCTGTAAATACAGAGAAGTGTTTAGGCTATCGCACAGAGTAAAATGGACTATCTGGGGGGGGGCTTCAATAACACTAGAAATGGGATAAAATTTAATAATGCAGAGAGCGAAGCCATATTTGAAATTTCTTTCTGATCCTTTTCTCGTCAAGTAAGTATGTAACAGATACAGGGCTGCAGTCCTAGCTGTCTGAGATATGGTAGTCAGCATAGCTCATTTTCAAGTGGAAATTGATTTTAATAAATTTAATGGTATGTTGCTGCCAAACTGTTGTGACTTGGTTTGTAGCAGATTTTAGGACTGACTTTAGTCAGTGATGGTGTATCATCTTTTGAGTTGTGTGGTTTTATGCATGTCCTCTTTATTTAATTACTATTTTACAGTTATAAGCACCAAACACAACAGAAACGGAAGATGCAAAAGCAAATTTTCTTCTTGGGATGGTATGCGCATGAAACATGGCATAAGTTTTTGGTGGCAGAAAGCATCTTGAGTGACTTAATTTAACTCTTTGACCAAAATCTGTCCTTAGCTTGTTTCTGCATACTTTGTAATGTTTTTTCTCAGACTTGGATAATGTAATGGCCGGACTGTGGATAACTGTTCAAGTCTTCAGAGAATTTCTAGTGTTCAGTTTCCTTTACCTCTTTGGAGCTTGGGAAAAAAAAAGACTTGGATACCAGACATTAATGAGGCTACACTGAGTGTCTCACTGATTTTTCTCTGTTGTCTGAAAGTCTGAGTGAATTAAAAGCCTTCAGGGATTGTTTCCAGTTGTACGCTGCATTTTGGAATTTGTTGCAGTCTGATTACAAAAGTAGATCAGGAGGCAAAGAAACATGATTTCTGTGTTTTCCATCTTTGGCATTGACAACAAAAGAAAATGATAGAAGAGCTGTACAGCTAAATGATATGCAGAAGGGAAACTTTACCTGGACTTTTGGCAATCCTTGCTATTTTCTCTAAAGTGTTTAAGAACAACAATATGCTGTTATGGCAGGCACACTAAGAAGCAATATGGAATGTGACCTGATGGGAAACAAACCTGCACTGTCCTATAAAGTGACTGTCACCTATAAAGTGACATGCAGGTGTTTTCAGTTTGCCAGTGTTCATTAGAACTTGTGTGTATTAAGGTATGTATCACTGTGCATTTAGTACTATCTAAACAGAAACATCTAGGCAGAGCTTAATCTCATTGACATTTCAGAAACAACACTTTTTTACTAACGTTTTAGAGTGTGATGAGTTTGGATATTCAATAAAACAAATTAGCATAATGGTTTGCATACAGGATATGTAGCTGTTAGAGAAGACATCAGGTTATAAATGAAACTCATCTGCATCTAGCCAGGAAGCTCTATGTTTGCATATATAATCTGACTCACTCACTACCAGTGCTTTAGCCCTTAATATGTTATGCTATTGAGAGGGAGAATAGCTTGAAAAAAAACATGAACTATTTTTAACTTGCATTTAGGGGATAAGGTTGACAGGAAAAAGAAAATTAAGGGTAAGAGGAAAAATTATTTTGTCTGTCTATTTTAAATGTTTGAATGTTATATGGTGGTTATTTGAGGTAGTGAGAGCTGATAGGAAGTAATTTTTACAAGAGGTTACAATATTATGTATAGGACAGAGGTTGGTGCTGGATTAGTGCTGGAATCTGGAAGAGATTTACTACATAATCTTAATATATATTATGTATGTATTTTTTTTTTTAAGAAAAGTATAAATCATATTAGCACTGGATGCTGAAGTAAATAGGGAACTTTTAGACTAGTATGATGGTACTCTGCACTTCCCAGAGTATGACAGATAGCAGAGACAAGTGCTTTATATATCCTGGAATCAGAAGATTCCTCTGAGAAGGGACTGCTAGTGGAGATCAGGCAGGCAGGTAATAGCTGAAAACACACTGGAACAGTAGAAGTGGTTTCCATAGACAGTGTGATAAAATAGTACAGCCTGATGGGTATTATCATACAGACACCAAGTACATGGAAGGATCTTCTTTTTTGATGATTTGCATTGCTGCCCCAAAAAACAAGCTAAGTTAATTCCTGCCTGTCATAAATGTGAGACTGTAACTCTAGGGATGTTCCAAATACATTGGAGTTAAGTTCTTGAGGTGGGGAAGTGTTTGTTCAAAAATTTACCACCTGCATACCTGAAAAAGTTCATTTAGGATCTAACGATGAACAAAGGGTAACTTAAATTACTTAAAAGTAACTTAAGTTATTTACCAGCTTCATTAGCAAATATGATGCCTTTTTTTTTCTCACTACATGGACTGAGAGAACAAGCACTGGACTTCATTGCAGCTGATGTAACCTCTGAAGGAAAAGAATTGGGATGCAACAGTACAGCTTCTGAAGGTGTTGGGGTTAGCCATGTTGGAGGAGCAGTTAGGAATGGAGCTGTCAGGAGTGAACTGGACAGCAACAGGAGGCTGTCCAGATAAATGTGTCCTACATGCTGTGAGGCTGGGGTCAAGGCAAGCACAGATAGTGAGGGTGCTGGCTAGAGGGTAAGAGTGGTTTTGGGTACTGGACAGAGCGGAGGTTGAAATGTGTGTAGGTTACCATTTATGAGTGTCGACTAAATAAACAAGGCAGCTGGTTATCAAAGCACTTTGCAATTCGCTGAAGGGTAACTGCAACCATCTTGAAATGGCAAGGGCTTCAAATAAACCCATGCTTCCTCCTCTCAGACAACCTCATAAGTACGGTTTGAAAATACAATATTTCCACCTAAACTTTGTAGCTCCACTTGTAGCAGCCTTGTTTCTTCCAGCCTAGAAAATGTTGTACTCTGACTGGAGGTTTTGGAAGAAGAAGATAAGGAATCAGTGCCTTGTGTATAAAGGAGTATAACCTCTCCAATTGTGACCAAATAATAGAGCGTCTGTTTGCTGTGAGAAACTCAGTCGTGCATGTACTGGGCAAAGTTTTCTGTTGGCTGGCACTCATTTACTAGGAGGGATGTCACTACCTATTTTAAATGTGTATCTCTGTCTTTTGTAAAAAGCAGCACTATTCTGACTAGTGTTAGCTTATTTTCTTTTTCCTAAATCACTCTAGGGAAGCTCAAGTTTATGGCCCAAGTAAAAATCTTAATGATACACAGAAAACACGTTGAAGTGATACGGCCATGTAATCTTCATAAAGTCTATGCTATAAATACCAAGAAAGCAGGGTCAACTCAAATAATTTAGATTAGGTTCTCTTTGAACTGTGTGGCTTGTTTTGGAGCCAACATCCTGCTTTCCCTATGAGCAAGGAAATCCTGCTGATGTCAATACAATTCCAGGCATGTATGCCAGGATATAGGAGAGAAGACTTGTCACACTGGCTTGGATTAAGAACACTATTTATCTTGCCTCTGCAGTTCCAGAAGTCTGGAAATTGCCCTATTTTTTGGTTCAAAATATTTGGTGATCTTTCAGTCACTCTGAGGAAGAAATCGTTCAACAGGATTTTGGATATATCTATGCCACACAACAACAAAAGGGTGGAGTGACAGAAAGGAGCTTTTATTTTATTTTTCTTTCCATAGGTGGCAAGTTGGCAGAATTCTTTGCAGAGCCATTATTTTAGATGCTGCTGGAATTCTGTTCAAATACTGTAAAAAGAGTTCCTTGAAGATGTTGTTGTTGTTTTAAAAAGGGGAGAAAACCCACTTAGTTAAAGCACTGGACCTGTGTATAAAAAGGAGGTGAGTGTCCTTATTCCTGCTTCACAGCTCAAGGAACTGAAGCATGGAGAAGTGAGGCTGGCTTGCCCAAGATCATGCAGCACAGAGAATCAGATGGAGACATAGAACCAGCAGCCGAATGCTGCTTTTTAACTCTGAAGCAACATCCAATCCACTAGGGAGTAAAGCCTTCTAGCAGCCTTACTGTCACCAGGTTCACTTAAAAATATGAAAACTTCCATCCCCAAAGACTTGCTCAAACCAAACTTTTTCGAAATGAACACTTTAGGTTTAGTTAGAATAACGTGAGGGAGATAATCCAGATTTGCTGCTCCTAAATAAATGTGTACTAGAGCAGAGCTTGATTTTATTTTTTTAAATTATTTTTTTTCCTAAATTGAAATGTGCTGCAAAAGACTAAAGCTGGTAGCAAATTTGCAGGCTGTTCTTCCAAATTATTTAATGTATGAAAAATCTGAGAGGAAAAGAGGGAAGGGTGATGATAGGTGTTCGTGGGCTTATTTTTTTTCCTTTGTTGTAATTTCTGGAATGATTTTGCATAGTTTGATAGTAAATTCAAACTTAAAGTTACAGCATCAGTGTCAGCCATGGCTATGGCTCTGGTGCCTAATGTTCTGTGATGTTTTTTTCCACCTCTGTGGATTTCTGAGGTATTAGCATCCTTATGCTCTGCATCAACAGATTGCAGATGAGGAATTGGCTGTAGTCTTTTCCAGCAAAATCTGTAATGATTATTTCTTTTGTATGGGTTTTATTTTGGTAGAATGCTTATCTATTCAAAAGTTAAGGTTCCCATAGCAATGTTAACATGGCCACATTGCACATAGGCAGCATTTTCAATAACTGTTAATTTATGCTCTGTTATATATCTTAAATGTGGCTGAATTACTGTTGCTGTGGGAACCTAAACTTTTGAGCCTCCTGACTTCTTTGCCTAGCTTAATGCTCAATTATAAATTTTGCAATCTGAAAATGGTGCCAGCATTGAACTCCCTTCTTAGTCTCCTGAGAGTTGGGCACATTAGAAAACAGTGGGCAAACTCAAAAGAGATTCTGAATGTGTTTTCAAGTAAAAGGTTTTAAATTTTGCTTCTGTCTAAGCTAGTTACCCTAGAACAGGTAGCACAATAGCTTCACAGTCCAGGGTATGTCTCCAGTTCCTTCAGAAATCAAGTGCTGGTACAAACCTCTACCAACGTGTACCTCTGCAGGCAGGGCTTTTTGGGGTGTAGACCAGGACCATCCTTGGCAGCAATTTTTGACCATGTGAATTTAGAGAAGGCATTCAGTGGCATGGATGGTATTTTCAAATCCTATCATGAAGTACATGCCAGCAGTAATACCTGTAGTTTGCTGTGGAAATCCCTTGATGTACTTGTGATTTCCTTTATGGACTTCTATATAGGTGATTTAGGGGAACTATTAGCTATAGTTCTTGCAAGTGAATGCAGTTTCTTCTTGAAGCTAAACAGTAGGGGTCTCCAGTTGTGTAACAAGATCTTCTGCATTGTTCCTTCCAATAGCACTACAGTTTAAGGATTCGCCTGTATGAGGAAAATTGATTGGCAGGACTGTTCTCTTCTAGCTATTAGGGTATAATTTAGCTGTTCCAGAATAACTCCCACATGTGGGTGAAATATTCCAAAATAAAAATGATTTTATTCTATAACAATTATTTCACTTTGGAAATGGAGTAATTATCCCAGAATAAAATAATCACTCTACTTCCAGAGCAGAATAATTATTACAGAATCAGAGTTGCTTATTTTGGACTAGTAAATGAGCAGTGAGGAACTGCTATGGAGAAGGTATTTTACTTTATTTGCCCTCCCTATTGTTCACTGCAAGTAAATCCTGCTGGTCGTCCTGTGCAGCTGGTGGCCTTGAAGCTGTGTTGGGGAACACAGGTGCTGCGAAAAGGGGTCTTCGGTCAGATAACCAAAGGCTTCAGGTTAAAAAACCATCTAAGTGTAGCAAGCCTTTGAGCTCTATGGATATTTTTAGAGGTTGATAATTAGCACAGGTGATTCAGAAATAGTTTATTTAAATAATGTGTCCATTACTAGCATGACAGAAGGCTTCTTGGGGGTTTTTAATATTGAGATGCCCTGCTGATGGGACTTATCCAGGGCCAAGGGGATTGAAGCCATGCCCAAGTGAGAATGAAGCAGTGTTTGTAGGAGGTCAGTTAGGCAAAGGAAGAGGCTACCAAGGGGAGAAGAGGGATTGGTCTTTATTAGGGACTCTAAGATGTCTAGGAGCCTACCCCTGCCCTAGTCAAGCCAGGCTGTCCTTCCCAGGAGAAGCGGAGTAGTTGGGTCCCAAGCCCAGCCAGGCGTGTGCCTGAGGTGGGAGCAGGAAGTCTTGGGATGCCTATGTCTGAAGGAAACTTGACATATTTCCAGAGTCAGTGCGGTTCACTGGTGACGACATACAATTGCTGTCACCTAGGAAATGAAACACGTTCCCATGGCAACCCCAAGACTGCGTTATTACTCAGCTTCAAAATGTTGACAGTTGGAAAAAGGCCTCTTCTGATACCACCCCCCACCCCAAGGGTTTCCCCCCCCCCCGCCCCTTAATAAATGTGCTTTATTTTATTATTTTATACTGGGGAAAGGCATATATTTAACTCAAGATGCTTCATGGAAATAAATCTTTGGAAAAAAAGCAAATGAAATAAAGCAGGATGTTTTACTCACTAAAAGACTCCAATTCCTCTTAAAATAGTTCTAGATCCTGAGATGGTAATTTTAATGAAGTGTATGGCACTTCAGTTGGCTTAAATCATCAGACAGCTCCTGAAATTATTTTGCTGGATCCTTTTACATAGTTTGAATCACTCTGAAAGTCTCCAGCTGTAAACTGTAGCTTTGTTTTGTAACCATATAAATAACTGGGAAATGAAACCTTCATTTTACCATAGTACAAATGGAGACATGCTTGCTGTGTGCTTGCTGCCTCCAGCATTTCTTCAGTATTTATTTTCCATGGTCTTTTTCCTTCAGTTACCTGCCCAAATCTTGTCATCAGCCCTATTGGCAGCATCTGTGCATGCATAGACATGCTTTTCAAAGCGAAGGGTATGAATTTGTAGGTAGAAAATGTTGGAATTAGTTATTTGCAGTGAAAAGGACCATGCTTCTTGCTGAGAAGCTCACTGGCAGCAATAAGGACTTATGCTCCAGCACCTGCTGCTCTTTCTGGGGGAGTATGTCCCATACCTGTGTGACCTTAGTGAGGTTACATGGACAGGAGGGATTTCATCACAGTGGTTCTCAGCTTGTTCAAGTGTCTTTTTCTTGCTATCTCAAGTCTTGTCTGTGTTGACAGTGCTTCTGACATGCATATTTTCTGCACATTTTCCTCAGGACTCCTTGCTTCTTTATAGTAAAATCTTTAGAAAAAAATACTAGGACCATCCTGTGAGGAACACAATTTCTCTCCTATAGATAGTGATTCTCAGCATCATTTGTTGCTAGCTGTTTCTCCACTTTTTTAATACCCCCAGCAGTCATTTTCTTCCATTAATGAATTAATTCCTACATGGCATTGTATCAAACACTTCTCCAGTTGATATCTCCCTGTGCCCAACTTCATTAGGAAGATGTAGAGCTGAACCAGCAATTTTAGTCTTTGGATCTTTCAGAGGCCTATTGCAGTTACTTGTGCCCTTCCCGTGTGTGTACTAAGAGATCTGTGAGTACACTGAGCTTTTGACTTGCTTGCAAAATTTGTTTTCATATCTTAATTCTCTTTAGTCATCCTGCTATAACAGACATGTGCTTTATCGTACTTATTGGTATCTCAGACAAAGCATTCATTTAGATTTAGACCATACTTGTGTTAGTTTTTGCAGTGTGCCAACTGCAATGTGCCCCTTCTTTTTCTGCCTTTACTTTCTTGTTTGTATAGTAAAATAAACTTGCTCCCCTTCCTGCAACACATAGTAACGTATATCTCGGCTTGATTTTTGATAATTTTCTCTTACCCTTTCCCTTCTTGAGCTCTGGTATTAGGAAGATCACATTCTTTGCCATTTCATCATCTTTTCCATTACTTGGTATGCTTTCCACTTAGTATCCTTCTTCAGGTACTTATTTAACCACTAGATCTGATGCTCCTTAACACAAGTTCTCCTAATTATTGAAAATATAATTTCAGTATTTATATCCTGGGTACCTCTTGGAGAAGTTCCAGACCTGCTTCACAGTCAAGTCCCTGACATTCTCAATCATCTGATTTTACTAATAGAGTTTATCAAAGCTGTCTGTTTTCCTTGTAGAAATCTGTTGTGGACTTGTTTTCTTTGTATTTCCAGTTAATTTAAACAGGGGCCTCTTGTGATCCTTCTGTCCAAGGTCATATTCTACATCTAGATTTTCTATAATGCCCTTACTTCTCACCAAAAGCAAATCTAAATTTGCTTTTGTTATTGCATTGAATAGCTGAAGAGGTCAGACTAGCTGATTGTATCTGTCATCTTTAGCTCCTTAATTGTATGAGCAAAAGGTTTATTATTGTTAATATTATTACTCCTTGCTAATACTTTTGAATAAAACCTATCATTTTACTGTGATATGTTGTATTTATTTCACTGTAAAGGCTGAAATTAAACTTCTGATGTAGTCTGGAAGAAGGCAATCTGCAATAGCTCGTAATTTTCCATTTGGTGAAATTTTGTGTGCATATTAAAGTTTACATCATAGATGGTGGTTCCTGTATGTTGAGAAGCTGGTGTGGACTGTTACGGTGTTTCTCTCTCTGTGCTAAAACTAGTGCTGTGGTCCTGCACATAGTTCCTGATGTGGGCATCGGGATTTCTCCCTTGATGTTTTACATATATCTGTCTGAGGAGTCTTGGCAAATGTAAAGGCATTTCAGTACCTGCCTCGCTGTTAACTCTCCTTGTAAGGTTGATATTGGCAATGCTCCCATCAGCTGCTGATTCAGAAGGCGCTGACTAACCTAACCACTGTCAGATAGTCTCTTGGCTGTCACCTCAAGCCAGTTGAGATGCTGTGAGGTTGTAGAGAGATGAAATGACTGGTAAGTCACAAGGCACAATGGAAAGGATTAAACCTTCACAAAGAAGGTAGAGAATCTTGTCCCAGAACTTGGTTGTGCTTATCTAGCCCAACACTCAGAGATGATTTGAAATAGTTGTTAGGTTTTGAACTTCCTTTGGAGATAGCAAGCCTCAGTGTATCAGACAAGCTTTCTCTGTTGGACGCTGATCAGAACTGCATGGGAAGGTGGAGTCACAATGTAACAAAAATAAGAACAGCACAGATGGAAGGTGTATTCCCTCTTTGTCAGGTACTTAAATGCAGATATCTGAGGTAATGTTAAACACAGATTGTAGGTGGGATATTTTTTTTCCCCAGCATTCACTAAAGCCAGTAAAGTTTAAAATATTTGAGTAAAAGTCAGATATTTGAGGAATGATTCAGGGACCAAAGCACGGGCAAGCACATAGTGTGGTTTTGTGTTGCTTGTGGTACCTGAGACATTGGTAAAGAGGTGGCAGATACAATACAAGGTTTATGGGAGACCCACCCTCTTCTAGGGAAGGAACTGAAAGCCAGCCTTGAATATCTTATGACTTGTGAACTGCTTGTGCACACCTAAGTTTAAGCACTTGAGTCCCTTTCCAAATAGCTCTCTGTATCTAGGCTTTACTCTTTGGTGTCACTGCTCTATTAGATGTTCATCTCTGAGTCCATTCACACAAATAACTACATGTGCAAAAGCTGTGCTTGCAAGTTTCCTTTTTCTGTCATTTCCTCTCAAACAATAAGGTTTTCAGGTGTTATGAGAGCTGTAAGTCCTTTAAGTCCTTGCTGTTCTGCCTGACAATCCTTTTTTTCCTATCAAAGGAAAATCTTTCTCCAGAGCTCATCAGGGAAAAGGAGATACTTTGATAAGGTCATTGATTCCTCTTTGCTGACCTTGACAGAAGGGAAAGGGATTAGTGATCTAATTTTTTATTTTATTTTTGTAAGCTTCCTCAAGGTAGAGGACCACTTATTTTCTTCACTTCAACTTCTCCCCCATCCCTCACTAGCCTTCTGTCCTCCCCACCCCAGGTCAACATCCTCTTTCTGGTTACTCTACAAGGTATATCTCCCTAAGCCTATGCAATCATTGGAGGGCAGAATGTCCTGCAAGCTTAGCAGTCAGTGCTGTTTCTGACTAGTGAGTCATAGTTTGCAGACCGATCACAGTGAAGACCAATAAGATATTAGAGAACAGGGAGATTAAGGGGGGGGGGGGGGAAGGTTGCTGAGCAACAACATGACATAAGCATCGTTGCAATCTATTTTTACAGCAAGAAGGTTGCAGAAGACTATAGAAAACATTTATTTTCCAGATTCTTATTCATATCTGGGGGATGACAGTGGCCTGAAGGGAAGAAATACTGTACTGACTTAGCTTGTAGCTGTGCCCTTATAATTGCCTCACTGTATGGCCAGTTGGCAGCAGATTAGAAGAGAACACTCACTGGTCATTCCACAGTTTCTGAGGGAAAAGGCCATGGCTATAGCATAAGATGATATAGTAGAGAGGCACAACTGCCAGTAACATCTGGAAGTCACTTTTTCCACATGCATCAGATATACGAAATGTTCTTATTTTTAAAAAAAGTCCAAAATGTGGTTTAGGTTGGAAGGCACCTTAAAGATAATCTAGTTCCAACCTCCCTGCGATATGCAGGGTCACCTCCCGCTAGACCAGGTTGCTCAAAGCCCCACCCAGCCTGGTCTTGACACTTCCAGGGATGGGATATCCACAGATGTTCTGGGCAAACTGTTTCCCCTTTTCTAGTCAGGGGGAACTTCACCAGAGTGCCACAACTTTTCAAATGTAACAGAAAGCAGCTTCGCAATTTTATCCACCAGTTCCCTCAGGGCTTGGGGATGGATTTCATCAGGTCCCATGGGCTTGTACACACTTCAGTTACCTTAGATGGTGTCATATTTTATTTCAACTACAGTGGGTGACACATCTTTCTCCCAGTCCCTGCCTTTGCCTTCTGCGATTTGGGTGGTGTGGTTAGAGCCCTTGCCATTGAAGACTGAGGCAAAATATTCATTAAAAATATGTTAGCATAAATTTTTTTTTGGCAGCCAAGTTGTCTGCTGCATAATTTGTTCAGTACTTCAGACAAAGCCATGAGCATCTTTTCCAGCTTTTCTTTTCATGTATCTTTCTGATCCTCTAGGAACAATTGTGCTCCCCCCCTCCCCGCCCCGTTTTTATGTTCAGAATGGGCTAACTGTAATTGTGATTTTTCACCCCTTTTCTATGTGGACATCCAACAGCAGTAAGGAGGGGCAGTCAAGTCTAGCTATTGCAGAGCAAAGATCACAAGCTTGATTAGCTGGAGTCCTGAATTCAAATAGAGACATGCCAGTTATGGCTTCTTCAAAGGAGGTTGGTTGATATTTTTGGCAGGAGGTGCACTGCAAACAATTAGCACAGCCTACAACTTCAAAATATCGATGATTTACCAACTATGGTAGCGTGATGCTTGATCAGTTTGGCATCAGACAGAGAAACAAAGTGGTAAGGTAGGAAGTGGAAAATTTATGAGCAGCAGAAGCAGATGTAGCATGAATTAAATAAATATTTCATCTAAATTTACCATAAAACTCTTAAACAGTTTGAAGGCTTAGACAGAATAGCTTTGCACAGTAGCAAAGTTTATAAAGAAAGCATCACCAGAAACTTTATGAACAAGTTCCTGTGAACCTACTTCATAACTTTCAGTTAAATGTGGCTCTGCAAAAAATACATGAAATCCTTATCATATCCTAGTCTTAAAATGTTCTTGTTGGCTTGTGAGGCTTTCTGTACTGTTTATTATTCTTTTGTTTAATAATAATGATAAATACAGATTTTCAAATCCCAGCTTTTGAAGTCTACAGCTCACAGAAAAAGTTGAAAAAGGCACTATTGGGTTTTTTTGGTGCTTTTTCCATGTACTTTGTCCTCTGTTAGAGCTCCTCACCACTCAGAGAACTTTAAAAAAATGGTGAGACACAAATTGTGAACTCCATGCAAGATATATGCACAATTTACTTAATTTTTAAATAGGCAATGTCTTTTAGTTTGCCTGTGGCAAGTGCCCTCAATCAAATGAACCCATCTACGTAAAACATTTTACATAAATTTTTTATGTACCTGAAACAGGAAGAGTATTTCTCTCTTGAGATGAATTTTGAATGTGTTTTTTTTTCCCCCTCTGGTTTAATTTTATGGATGCCTTTTCAATATTAACACATTTAAGCAATATAATCCTTCTCAATTTCGATTTACTGTCACTCCACACAAATTTGTTCCCTACCCCAATTTTGCTGCTAATTATTCACTTTGGGTGAAACAAAACATCCTGTTAAATCCAGAGTTACATTTTGTAATGGCATCCCATATAATGTGTTTCCCTTAAACATTTTTTTTAATACATTTGACCTGCTCTGCTGTGGATTCATGCACGTGTCTGTTCCTGAAGACATGTGTCTTTGCTTATGCAAAGCAATTGGGAACAATTTGGGAACTTGGATTACAGTTCAGGAACTAGACCTTTTGTTTCAAGTAACAATAATATCTATAAATCAATTGTAATATTGTCTCTTGCTCAGCTATTTTCTTTATAGTCTAACATTTGCTGCCATCCTGTGGTACATGGAGAGAGGCACACATACATAAACAAACATTAGTAGAGTAACACAAAAGGAAAATGTTTAAATATACAGGATAAAGGACGTTGTAGAGATTGTGAGAGAAGAAAACACAGGCAAACAGTCTTCACTTGTTGCTGGTTTCAGTAGTGTAGTGTGCATTTCTTTCGCACAGAACAAAGGCTTATATGTCATTGCAAGAATGGAGAGAAGGTTTATGCATCTCCACCGAAGGTGTTAAGGAAATCTGAGGCTTGGCTTTTTTTTTCAATAGGGAATCTTTCTCTAAAAAAAAGAATAATAAATTCTTAAACAGCTTCCCTCCTTACTGCTTAGCTATTACAGTGATAAATGCTTCAAGAGCTGTCAAGTGACAGACGCTTAAAAAAATGTTCACAGTGCTACAAAGAAGGGAGCTTCATGCAAAGGCTGCTGAGCAGGAAAGCCAGGTTCTTATATTGGTTTGATCTGCAACGATGAGGCAAACCTACAGCCAGTTTTTGTGGAAAATTGAGAAGGAAAGTAATAATGCTTTAGATTAGCTTTTATCTCAGTGGCTTGTGTACTTGCATTGATTGTGTAAAATCTAACAGGTATGTCAGACACTCACCTGGAACCTTTCTGTTGTGTAGGATTGTTACCTTTGAGAGGAGAATGGGTACTCTAAGCAAGACAGAAGACAGAAATGTTTCCATGTTGGTCTTAACAATGAAGTTCACCCAGAACCTGGGACACCTTCCTGATGAATGGTCTTTCTTGCAGAGGGCTTTGGTTTCAACAAAACGGCATGATCTGGTGAAAGATGCTTTAAAATCAAAACTCAGATGATATATTAAAGTAGTGTCTATATTCCTTTAGAAAAATGTTTCACAGTTGTATGTAGCACTTGTCATCTGAAGGGAAGAACTGCCTTGGAGGAAACAGTAGAGAGCAGCTCTTCCCTTTCTGTCTTTGCTCACATCTGCCTCTCTGCAACTTCTTAAGGTCCATCCTTCAGCCTGGTAGCTGGGACCAGCTTAGACAGGGCTTCCAGAGATTTCTTGCAAACTAGAGAGATCAAAAGACATCTTATTCATCTGTGGGTCATCTCATGACCCAGGCAGCCTTCCCCAGTCCTGGAAAGCATTTCAGGATTAATAAACAGATGGATTAATATGGGCTTACACTGAATGACTTCAGAGGTATATGAAAAATGAGTTCAAAGATTTCTGGAGGATGACAAGAAATCCAAAATCCACAAATAGTACTGTTCTTATTTTAGATGTTGAAGTAGGTAATCTGTTCCTTTCCCGAGGCAGCCATTCTCAGTTGTGTACAGGAAAGTGAAATCTTGTAGAATTGGGTCCACAAGTGTGGAGAAAGAAGGCAAAGTTTGAGTCTAGAATTGTTTGGCCCTACCTCACGAGTTTCTGTTACTTGCCATTGGTGTTTTCTGCTAAGATTTGACCTCTTATTCCTCTGGGAAAACCAGTTTTTTTTTTCTTACTGCTCTTTCCTTGCCTTTTCAAGGAATGAGACATTGTGAAGTCTTCTGGCAAAGTAGGAGGTATTCAAATTCCCCCTCCACCAAGAAAAGATAACTGAACATGTAGTTGTTATTCTCTAATGAGTGTTGCTCAAAGTACTTGTTGCTTCTGAGTTTAGTGCCAAGTTGGCTGGCACGACTGGAAAAAGTTTTGTCTGTCCATTCTTCTTGGTGTAAAGAGTAGACAATGTAACCTTCATGAGTTCTAGCAAAGACTTGGTGAGGCTGTAAATGTTAACAGTCCCACAGAAGACCCGAGACAGCAGAGCAGTGAGCCAGCTCTCTAGGCAGAGACAAGATGGGAAAGAGCATTCTAGGAGCAAATCCTCCTGGAAGACATTTCCAAACATATTAAGGATAAGAAGGTGACTGGGAATTGCCAACATGGATTTATGAAGGGGAAATCATGCTTGGCCAGCTGGATAACTGTCAATGATGAGATGACTGGCTCAGTGGATGTAGGGAGAGCATTGGATGATGCTCATCTTGATTTTTAGCAAGGCTTTTGAAACTGCCTCTTACAATATCCTCATTGACAAGCTGATTAAGTACAGGCTAGATAAGGGGACAGTGAGGAGGATGGAAAAATGGCTGAATTGCTGAGCTTGAAGGGTTGTGACCACTGGTATGAAGTCCAGCTCGAGTCCAGGCATTTGGTGTTCCTCAGAGATTGACACTTATGGAAAATACTATTTAACATAATCATTAATAAACCTGGATGATGGAAGAGTGTATACTCAGCAAGTCTGCAGATGATACAAAACTTAGAGGAATGGTTGATGCACCAGATGGTTGCGCTGCAATTCAGACAGGCTGGAGAAGTGGCTCTACAGGAAGCTAATAAAACTCAACAAAGGCAAAGGTCCTCTGTCTGCAGAGAAAGAGCCCAGGCCACCATCCCACACTGGGAGTTGACTGGTCAGAAAACACCTTTGCAGAAATGGATCTGAGTTTTCTGGTGAACAGCAAGGTAGACGTTTGCCAGCAAGGCACCCTTGCAGCAAAGGCAGCCAACAGTATCCTGGTCTGCATCAGGGAAAGCATTACCAACAGTGGCGTGAGTTGCCAGTAGAGACTGTGAAGTCTCCATACCTGGAGATATTTAAAACGCAACTAGATAAGGCCCTGAGCAACCTGCTGTCGCTGACCCTGCTTGAGAGAGGGGGTTGGACCAGGTGACCTTCAGAGGTCCCTCCCGCCATCCTGAGATCCTGTGACTGCTGAGCTGAGTGACTGGCAAATGCTGTTACAAACACTTTCTCTAGGGGGAAACATAAAAAAAAAACCCAAAAACCTAAAACAGAGAGAGGGATTTTATTGTGTGGAAAGTACTAGATATGGGGCTATTAAGAAACAGAAACTCTTGTTTGATGGGAGAATGTGCTTTAAACAGTATCTTTTTATCCTTAAGCACATGCCGTGTTTTTTCTACTTGCTGCAGGCTTTTCCTGTTGGTTAGTAAGGCAGAACCCCCAGATCTGCAGCTCAGAGGGCTTCGTAAGTGTGGTAGCAAGGAGCTGCATAAAATGTAAGTGTGAAGCGTGTCAGTATATCCTGCCTCTTGCTTAAGGGTGATGATTTATTATTTTATTTTGACAGAATTGGGACAGGCTGAAAGTGGGAAAGGCCAGTGGTCTGTGTCCAAGGAATGTGTGGAAATGACAGAGGAGCCCTAAAAACAGGGCCTGGAGTGTTTGTTGTCAGGGCCCTGGGAGCACCCTGCCCCAGGGTGTTGTTGCTGCCCTGACCCCAGCCCAGGACCCCATGTCAGCCCCCAGGGCCATAAGCCCCTGCCCCAGTGACTCCACAGCAGGGCTGGTCTCCAGCTCCCCACAGCCCTGTCTGGCCACGGGCCCATGGCCTGTCCCCATCCCCAGGGAGGTGGCCAATGCCCAGGGCTGGGGCTGCCCTGGGGCCCTGGCTGCCAGCTCCTGGATGGGGGTGGGATGGGCCCTGACTGCTGGACCCTGCCCTGATAGACCTTCATAGACACCTCCAGCCCACAGGGCCGTGGTAATTGCTCCACTGCTTTCCTAAAGATGTTCTGAAGCTTTTTGTCAGTGTTATGTTCATTTAAAGTTAATGCCTCTCCTGGGTTTCTTTGGGACCCAGCTCCTGGCTGAAGCTCCCTTTGTCACAGCAGAGTCCTTGGATGAAAACTTCTAAACTTTATCTATGTTCCACTGACTTTGAAAGACACTCGTGCTGGAGTCAAATTAGAAAATGTAATGTGGGTACCTTGAGAACTTTATTCCTTTTATTTCTGTGACAGAGCCTTGCTATTAAAATAGCATAATAGATGTGCAATAGGTAGTGCATTAGGAGGAAAAACAATGGGAAACTAACTTCTGAAAGGCTATAGATAGTGCACTAAATGGTGACTTTTTTTCTTGCTAACTTGGGTATCTTGTCATATGTTAATTAAATGCCTGGAAAAATCTTTAGGAGATAATAAGAAGATAATAGTGCATAGACTTTAATGTAAATTGGAAGCATTATGCTGAATCTCTTCATCTGTCTTACTTTTAAAGTTCTGTAAGAATTCCTTGCTCAAACTATCGATCTTAATGTATTAAAAAGAAAGACAATTTAAAAGTAAATTAGAGAGCTGAAAAGCTTTCTGAATTAAAGTGATTTGGTCTGTCTCTATCATTTGAAGTCCTCATTTCGCACTTGTTTATGTATTATTTCAGGGCTTATATAAAGGCTATCTTTGCCCTAGGACATCTTTTCCCACTGGGAAAAATCAGATCTCATATCTATTTCTCTGTTCTTCCTTCTTCCCCCTGTTTCCTTTCACTTTTGGAAGTCTGCTTCCTGTGGTTTTGATCACGGGTGTGAAACTATAGTCTGTGCATTTATGCAAAGGCATTGGGAAAATGTCCATAATGAATTGAATTCTGCTATGCTTGGCACAGAAGATGGGAGCAGGATGTGGCTTCTGATTATCCTCATGACTGCACTGACTGGCATTTGTCACTGTAAAGGCTGATACTCACATTTCAGCAGGGCTTGATCCCATGAACCTCAACTCAAAGGAACCTCACCATTCATCTTTGAACTCCTCAACACTAATTGAAGAAAGAGCGCTTCACTCTGAGGAGGAATCTTAGGCAGGTCTGTGCTGTCCTGTCACTCTCTTGAAAGACTGGATAGTTACTTGCATTAAAACCAAAACCATGTTCGGAGTACATGTGCAGTCTGGCCAATATATTCATCACATAAGTTCCTGAACACCCTCACACTCTTGACTTTTTAACATCTTGCGTGTTTCAACTGAAATCCTTCAGCAGAGGAATACGTTTCTCAACACAGGGGAAAGAGGAGTTTCTTTTACTTGCTTTCTGATGTCACTTTGTTTCTTTCTTTCCCTTTCTTCCTCTTTTCCTCACTCTGCCCTGGAAAGGGAGCCATGATACTGTGTTCTGTATTGAGACCAGTTTTCCCATCTATTCAAAGCATGTTTGAGAAGGCAGTCCTGGCTTTGAACTCTAGCTGCAGGTGTCCTCAGTTGGAAGGGACCGTGCTAATGGCCTCTAGGAGGCTATCATGCAGCCAATGGAACTGGACCACCTGAAATCCCAATTTCCACGGCCGTTCAGAGTGCTGTCATTTACTATGTCAAAAGTAACTAATTTATTTGTATGATGTCTAGTGAGCATTGCAGCTTGGATTAGAAAAAGGGGTTCCCCCTTTTCCTGTGTTATAGGACAGTTATTTTCTACAACAATTTCCGTCTGAATTTTGCTGGGTTTGCCTCCTTTTGGCTTAAAACTGAAGAGAAATTGATGCTTTCTTCCATTTGGATGATCATGTTCACAAGAACTGCTTTATTCTGCACCACAGCAGTGGTGACTACAGCCAAAAAAAGACTTCAAATCACAACAGATTTTTCTCATCCGTCTACAAATCTGTCCAAAAGTGTTGGTGAGGACTTGTCTGAAACTTTGGCATTGTGGCTTCCAGGTATGTGCAGCTCAGCTTGTATACCTCAAAGGCTTGCAAGAAAGCCATACAAATAGCTGTTAATTATGACCTGTGTGTTGCCTTTATGATCAATATATTACATTGATGGAAAAAACAGCTTCTGTAAGACAACACCCTTCTCTGCATCATTATCAGTGGTTTTGATGACACTCTACACCAGGAAGGGGCTCCATGTAGGCAGTTAAAAGCATAAGTCATGTCTGTTTTTCAGGAAACTCTACTTTGGGAGCTAAGAACTCTTTGTTTTGGCATGCAGAGATTTCTCATTCCTAAAATATCTAACCATTAAAGTAAGGAGTTAGTGTTTTCTTAAATTAATCAGCGGTGACATTCATCTCTTCCTTTCTAGCTCCATCAGCAGCTTTAGTGTGATACTTCAGACAGCCTGAGCTTCCCCAGTGCTCATGTACATGGCAACTCAGCTTGCCAGTTCCCATTTCAGGACATCTTTATATGCAAGAGTAACTCTTTTCTTAAAAAAAAAAAATTTACTAAGAGCATATATTTATTCTTCTTTTCTCAGCTTCTGAAGAATGCTGTTATAAGATTAATGGGCCCACTTTTTGAACTGTGAGTTTGTGTTATGAGTTTCATTGTTTTCAGCCAAAAAGTTTTTATGTTAGAAATTGTAGCAGACAGAAAGGTAGGTAAGAGGGAGCACCTCTATCTGAGGTATTTTATTAAGATGAATTGTTTTTTGGATCTTCTTTGCTGTTTTTACTTCACTAATAGAAAATGATTATATCTGACATTACGTAGCGATGTGGCATTTTTCCTTAAAGACATGAACTAAAAAAGGGCAAAGGTGGATCTTCAGGAAATTCTGTTTCTATCTGGATTAATTTAGCTGTTTAAATCTGCTTCTACCATTATTTTTCATTTATAGGGACAACATGAAAGGTGAATTCATTGCCACACAGGTCTTTAGAGTACTAAAGATCCCATGCTAAAATATGGGGTAATCTTAAAAAAAAAATAATAAAATTTACCCATCATTACTAAACAGGTTTTTAGGATTATCTGATAGTTTTGGCTGTGTTAGACCTCAATATGTTCATATCCTCAGCATGTCTCCTGAGGTACGGTGAGTCAGCAGCAGAGGTCTGTATACAGAGGAAAAAACAATTGAGGTAGCAGTAACAGAAGGTGTGGCTTCTGTGACAGGTTTGTGAAGAGATGGTGTCCAACTGTATTCAGTGACTGTGCAATCTATAGCTAAACAGACAGTCAAATTCTGCATTCTGTCTTGGAGAGATGAATAGCTTGGATCTCTTTATGTCTCTTTTGAAGGTACGGACACTTGGGATATAGATGTCATTCCCAGTCAATTCTGGTTTGAGGAATCTAAGCATGTATATCACCAGTGGAAAATATATGGGCAATTCACCTAAAGAACAGTAAGAAAAGTGATGACTTCTCCCTGCTGCCAGTAAATTTTTGTTTTGGCTAGCAAGTTGACACTGAACAGTGCTGAAAAAGTTTTGCAACACGTTATATTTGAAAACATGTTTAATAGATGCAAAGACTTTTATGAGTTGTCTTCTGCCCAAGGGATATGATTTTTATATTCATTTTTAGAAGTGTACATACAGATCTGATTTGAAGTTATTGCAGAATATGAGTTTTCTTTCATTCCTGTTAATAGCAGGGTCTTCAAAATCCATGGAAACATCTTTTTAAACTTTTTAATTTGTGACCTCACATCAACAATTATACTTAAATATAGTCATGTTGCATGTATTCATATCACTATCTTGACAGAACCCACGGAAAGCACTTCAGACTTATGAAATATTTGTTTGTATGTGAACATTAGAGGGGACATTATTTGTTTTTATGCTGACAGCCTCTAAGTGCCCTATATGGGATCAGAATGCTGTTGTGCTGGTGGTTTTGGAACTGTGAAAGTCTGTACCATTCTGTAACTGTGTGGTGGGTTTTTATATAGTTTGAAAAATACCAAGCTAAAAAAAATGTGTTACCAGTATATTTAAAGCATCCCCGTCAAATAAGGAATATTTGTATCTTTGTCTTTCCTATCTTTTTATTTTACTATGTTTTACTACTTTATCTTAGAGTGGAACCAATCTGTGGAGCACGTTAAATCAGCTTTATGTAAGTGACTGCCATTCCAAATCCATAGGTAGAAATGGCAGCAAAGTCTGAGCAGGTGTTGAGCAATATCAACTGACATACTGTCCTGTGACCAAAGCAGGGAGGTGAAGCCAGCTAGCTGGGAAAAATATTGTTTCCTGAGTTCACTACAGGTTTCCTTATTTGCTCCCCTTCCTCCTCTCTTTGGAAGTAGGTTTTTATTTCCTGAACTGGGAGAAGGGAATGGACAGAGTACTTCACCTTCTTGACTTTTGCTTCTAATTCAGCAGGTGAGATAATAATTTAAATGTACTGTATCCCACGAGTGTCATGTACAAATAAATGTATTTGCTATATTTAGTCACCCTTTCCTAACTGAGGTACACTAACTCATATAACAGTGAATTCAGCACAGGATTTTCCCTGCCCATCTTTAGTTCTTTCCAAAACTATTATGAGTCATGTACAAACCCCTTCATGAACCCTTGGGCTGAAAGGTGCAGCAGCTTCTTTAGTCGAGAGTACCATTTGCGTCAGCATTGAAATTGGAGCCTAACAATGTTCATTTTGTGACTTCCTGCTGTTTTTAACCATCCTATTTGCACAGAATCCCTTCCAGACTTCTTTACAGTGCTGTGAATTTCTCCAGAGGGAATATAGCAATTATGTTGTGGTCACTTATTTAGTGGTTTGGTTGTTTTTACTTCCTGGACTCTTCTCCTGTGCATTACTTGGGAATTGGTCAAGGGTACGTTCTCTCCTCAGATTAGGTTAAAAAATTACTTTTCTAAGAAAAAGTCATTTGGAGTATTAGAGGATTTGTTTCTGCCAAACTACAGCTAGATATGCCAGTAAACTCAGTTTATTTTGAGGTTATTTTGTGCCACAGTTATTCTAGGAAGTTTTATTCCTTTTCTGACTTTTCCTGGGGTTTAAACAAGTCTACCCAAATGGCTGGTTATCCCAAAAGCAAAGGTTTTCAGGTTGGGAAACACTCCTTCTGAAGAATCTTTACTTTTTTTGTGGCTCTTGTATTTGAGCTGCAGGGGCTGCTGGGCATAAGACAACCAGCCCACTTCTAGCAGAGCAGACAGTCCTCAAAGAGCTGGAGACCTGCCGGAGAAGTGCTCTAAGCCTTCAGACTTTGCCCCAAAATGGTGCACTTGCTGTTTTTTCTTCAGCTGCCTAATTCTTTGCTGCTTCCTGTCTAGCCTGGCTGAAATGAGATCACACACACAAACGTTTTGCTTCCTCCACCAGTATTTTGAGAGTGTGAGTGTATTGAAAGAAGAGCCATTGCCTAACGCCAGGGGCTGGTGATGGTGCCCATGCAGAGACATGACATCTGTCCAGATGATACAAGAAACCTAGCTTTCATATAAAGTAGGGGGAAAAGATTTGAGATTGGGGGGAAAGCTGAGAGAGACAGATTAGTGTATTAAGGAACTGGGCAGATTCTTCAGACAATGCTGCATCGGTTGCCAATCATGCTGTATCGGGAAGCATTTTAGATCATGAGGGTAGAAAGCTAGTGTTGAACAATACTGAACTAAAGTATACCAGCTAAACTTCTGGCGTAATTAGGAATCAGTATAAGGCTCACGTTCTGCAATACTGCATTTAAGACAAAAGACAGATTCCCTAGCAGATCCCCTGGCTCCAGGAGAGCAAACTATGGGTGGACCTGAGCGCTCTAATTTTTTTTCTCTCTGTAGGCAGCTCATTCTTTTTGTATTGTATAGCAACCACTGCAGTGATGGCTGCATAAATATTCTTCACACTTTATTCTCTTTTACTTCAATGCCTAAAGGAAGAATTTTATTGAAAAACTTGATAAAATAAATTAGGCATCTGTAGAATATAGAAAAAGTATGTATGTTCGTGGTGGAGAAATAATTTACTAAATAGTTGTGCGCTTCTCTGAGCAGTTCAAAATCTGAAGAGACAAGGAAGACAGTCTGTGGTTTGTGAGGGTTTTGTTTGTTTTCGTTTGTTTTTTTTGTTTGTTTGTTTGTTTTGGGGTTTTGTTTTTTTTTTTTTTTTGTGGAAAAAGGCCTTTTGGAGAAGTCTTTGCAAATGTTTTAGAGATGTTTTGATTTGTTTGCATTATTTCATATTTGAACAGGACAGCTATTGTACTTCTTTCTATAGGTCCCTTTGGAATTGAGAGGTTTCACAGTTAGAGGCTATGTAGCTTGCTTGAATACTGAGAAAGAAACCAAACTGGTTCTGAGGTGAAACTCAATAAAATCTGTAGTACTCCTTTTGTTTACTTCAATGATCTGTGGACTGGAAACATGACGAAGATACAAAATGCTGTGATGTAAAGCTTCAAAGGAGTCCTGTGGTCTTTATGACATGTCCTACTATGTTAATAATGAAAGGCAAAGGCTTCTTATTTGCATACTCTAATTTGCTAGCAAAATAGATGCTCTACAGCTATTTAGGCATATTTAATGAGATTTGGCCTGGATATCTGTTAAGGTGGGGTGTGGGATGTACCACTGTTACTTGGGAAAATAGTTATAGTTGTTAAATGTCTGGGTTGTTTATTAGTTACTATATGGTTTAGGCTTCTAGGTAATTCCAATAGAGCATAGCTCTGTTGCCTTCCTATCTGCTAGCTGCTAAAATTGCTGACCAAACTCTTGGGGACTGTCCTGACTTAGGCTCTGTAACCATTCTTTGTATCAGAAGCCGGTAGAGCAGAGCTTTCTCTTTCTGCCTTCCATCATGGACCCTCATCAAGAGAGCGAATCACCCAGGTTGGAAGGGACCTTTTAAGATCATCTAGTCCAACCAATATAAAAAAAACCCCAACAAACCAAAAACCAACCAACCAAATAAAAAAACCCACACAAACCACACCCCACACCCCAAACACCACCAACCCACCACTAATCCATATCCCTGAGCACCATGTCAACTCGTCTCTTGAATACCTACAGGGATGGTGCCTCAACCACCTCCCTGGGCAGCCCATTCCAATGCCTGACAACTCTTTCAGTAATGAAATATTTCCTAATATCTAACCTGAACCTCCCCTGGCGCAACTTGAAGCCATTGCCCCTTGTCCTGTCATCTGTGA
>JAOTQQ010000023.1:46858057-46897325 GCA_026546715.1 Gallinago undulata
GAAGCCATTGCCCCTTGTCCTGTCATCTGTGACCTGGGAGAAGAGACTGACCCCCGCCTCTCTACAGCCTCCTTTCAAGTAGTTGTAGAGAGCCATAAGTCTCACCTCAGTTTCCTCTTCCCCAGACTGAACAACCCCAGCTCCCTCAACCTCTCCTCATAAGACTTGTGTTCCAGACCCCTCACCACTGCACTCAATAGAGTGTGTGGACCTGATACTTTTTTTTTCTTTTCTTTCAGTGCTAGACTCAGCTGCTGTGGTACAGTTTAAAATTTTAGTTTGTCATTTGAAAGAGTAGAATGGGGGTGGGGAAATCT
Organism: Gallinago undulata; assembly: GCA_026546715.1. Lineage (NCBI taxonomy): Eukaryota > Metazoa > Chordata > Aves > Charadriiformes > Scolopacidae > Gallinago > Gallinago undulata. The sequence goes on from JAOTQQ010000023.1 coordinate 46,858,375, forward strand.
ATTGGAGAGCTTGGAGGTAATGACACCAGCCAGTCATCTTTAAGCCTTTAGTTCATGGTAATCCTGTTCCATGTGTGGTTGGAGGGGTCACAGTCCCAAGTTAATGTCATGGTGTGGCCCATAAAACTGAATACTAAGAAGGAGAGGTTTAGCCCTGGATATCTGTATCCCTTGAAAGCGGGGAGTTAGGGATGGAGAGGAATCAAGCGGGAGGGAGTAGGGGAGAGATCTAAAAAACACAGCAGCAATTTTATTGCTGTGACTGAGAGATTGCCCTGGAGCATTGCCCATGCAGGCGTAATTGGTCTGTGCTCTGAGGTACAAACCAAACTATAGAGCTGATGTGATTAATTCTATTATTTTATTATTGTATTTGTAGGGACAGACTAATAAAATGAAACCTGTGAGGAAAGCTAATACAAAAAATAATTTTTATTTAAATCTTCCTTTACTGATGACTTTTTAGTCTTGTTTGCTGCCATAGCTAACTTTTCATCATGCCTTTGCTTGCTTATTGCTTGTTGATAAGCTAAACTGCATCACTTTCAGTGATACTTTTGCTAAGCCTCATTAGTTCACAACCTAGCGCGCATGTCATATACTCTGCAATCAGCTGGTGGGAGAATGGTGCCCATCCTCTGTCTCCACTGTTGTGGACAGTGCCAACTGCGTGCCGACCGTGAGCTCTCCTCCCTGCCTTCCTGAGGGCACGGCACCAGAAAGCAGAACTTGCCAAGATGCTCAGCATGAACTCTCTGTTCTTCCATTCCACAAAAGAGTTTGAACTGAGGTTGGCTTTGCTGCTGGCTGTCATCGTTAGCAGCTGCATCTTGCTTTGAAAGTCTAGTTTGTTGATGCATTTATTGTGGCTACTGAGGAATTATTCAGCATGCGTAGTCCCATTGAATTCACCTGGCGACAGGCATCGGAGGGAGAGACCTGTTCAGTAGCCCTGAGCAGCAGTGATACATGCCAGGCATAGAAGGATCCAGTAATAGTTAAGCTTGGTTTCTTAAGGACATTGGGCTGCAGTGTTTCTGGGTCTCCTCCCTTTGCCCTTTCCTCTTCCCTTTTTTCCCCTTGACTTTTGGACTCTCAGGCTAAATTTAGCCAAAGTTTAAATAGGGAGAGAACTTTAAAATAGAACTAGTTTCATTAGTTTCCATTGCAATGCTGGTGGAAGAGAAAGACCCAAATTAGCAGAAGAAAAACTGGGCAAACTTCAACCATGGGGTATTGTATTCAAGAGCATCCAGGTGGCCAGTCCTCCTGTGTTCAGGCTGGCCATTCAACATCCACCTAACTCCAGAACAGCCACAACATGTTTCATCTCACACATAAGGCATTAGGGGCTTTGCTGTTAATGTGGGAGTGAGGAAGGTTTAGAGAATAAAGGACACAAATTGACAGAAAATTAATCTTCCCTAGTTCATGGGATAATCTTTGCAGTTAGATATGAGAAAAAGATCTTATCTTGTATAGGCAACTGCTGTATATTAGCAAACATAATTACCTGATGGAGTGATGCAGCTTCTCTGATTTTGCCTCCATGGCATGGACCTTCTCTGGATATTATTTGCTTCATGTTGCTCTGCCAGGGTAAGAGCAGCCTAGCTTGCAGGCTCCTTGGCTGTGACAGTTTGCAGATGGAGTTCTGTGGGAAGCATTTTTCTATATTTCTTGTGTAAGAGTAGAGAGGAGATTGGGCAATTTTATCTCTTGGTTCAGAGCCCATACTACAACTTTCCTATATTCCAATGCAACTAATAACAGACTGTATTTTTTTTCTTCTTTATTTTCATTTTTTTTGTAATAAGTGTGTGATTAAGAAGCTGTATGATATACTGCCTCTTCCAGAATCTTCCTGGAACAGATTTAGCTTGAAGTGTTACAGAAACAACTTCTGTCCAAACATAGCCAGAATGATGGTTGGATATGGAAAATCTCATGAGCTTTGGCAGTCAGGTGATGCTGCTGCAAGTCATGTATGTCTTTTGCATGTTAGACAGTTGTATATTTTCAGTTGCTAGCATTTTTTACTATTTTGGAAAAGATCTGTTGTGCTATTTGGATGATCTTAACTGATGAATAAAGAAAGTAATACATTGTTTTGTCTGTAACAAACTATCCTGAGGAGGCATTGTCAGTTCTGCATGCCAGGTTAACAAAAATCTTTGCTTTTAGCAGTAAATATCATTTAATGACATTATGCAGTATAATCAATTCTAGTTACTGTCTGGCATTTATAAGACATTTACTTTATATTATACCCAAAATATCTTATTACAGCTTATTATATCTTATTAAATTCTGTAATACAATAAGCATTACATGCTTATTTTGAGCAGTGACACAAATATTTGCTATCAATGTGCTCCTGGGGTATCCTTCTGTTTTCCATATGTTCTGAAGCCCTCCTCATCCGTGTCAGAGACAGTTTTCAGACTTGGGAAGATTCATAAGAGCAGGGATTAAATTACCCCCTGTGTTGCAGAAGGTGAAGCAAAGAGTTCCTGACCCCTGGTCAGCATTGTGCTGGTCCACACAGTGCTAGGACTTCATAGAGGACACGCATTAAGTCACAGATATCCAGATTTGATGTTAAAGGTCAAATAAACCATCTGTGTTGTTAAAGGATAAGCTTAAGCTTAAATGGACTGGTTTTGCCAAATGTATTGCTAAAGCCTTTAAGCAAGCAAAAATCAGGGGAGAATGATAGAAGTTGTCTCTGTAAGTTAATTTCAAATTGAGTTGCTCGCAGATTGCATGAGGTTGGTTTGTTTCATATTTCCTATTCCTAGTGGTGTAACTCGTCCAGGGAAGTTCCCTTTCATGTCCAACTCCTGATTTGGTTTTAAAATATCCAGAAAAACTTCATGGTCTTGTATGAACAAGCCTGTTTGCAACAATGGAATACATGGGCAAAAAATATTTGTGAATGGCAAAAGGCAGGCTGAGGTGAATAAGATCCTGCTGATTTAATAGCCAGGTAAGCACTGGAAGCAGCCCTCTTGCTTGAGGGGTTACTGGTTGCCCCATGGAAACAAATGAGCAGAAATCTGTGTGAGTTTATGGGGGAAGGCACCCACCAAAGGTAGGCTCTCACAGCATAGGATTAGTACTACAAAAGTTTTTTAGAACAGCTAAAAGCAGTCCTAAATGTTTCACATAGCTTGTCCTGTATACCTCAGGCCTCTCCTCAATATTTGGGGAGTGTGTGTAATACATATGGGATGTATTAAAGATGTATTTTAAGCTTGGTATTTGGTCCTGGGTGCTGCCTGGGAGTTGTGTCCCACCCGTGCTCACTGGGGCTGTGTTTCTGTTCTTTACCAGTGTGGCGCAAAGCCACAAACAGCCATTTCATACTGCTATTACTGAGGCTGATTCAAGATTATTTTTTGTTTTTCCTCAACTCTCCTCTTATTTTCATCGGTGCTGACTGCTCATAAACTTAATAGGAAACCGAGGACACTTGCAAGCCGCTCTGGTGAAAGGCAGCTATAAACAGCTCCGCCTACGAAGTGGTTAGAGAATATTCCTTCTAAAAGTGCTCCTAGAGATGTGGTGGTGGTTCCGTTACTCTGTGATTTGCAGAGGATGTGTGCCCCAGCTGATGTAAAACACTTGAAAGTTCACCCTAAGGGTAATGCTCTCACCTCTCATACAGAGTTCATTTACCATCCTGGATATGTCCAGCTGGGGCAGGAAAATCAGAGGCCACTGGGCAAAGTCCCATGGCCTTCATAGCAGCTCCAAAACTCTGATCTGACCCAGCATCTTTGTTTTCTGTGGACTGTCCAAGAAATAATGACTAATCGGTGATTGATGCTTGTTCATCGCTTCCTTTCAGATGTTTTGAGGTTAAACATAACGCTGTGATTTGAAATTCATGTAGGAACCAGGAGCCTTGTTGCCATACAATACTTCTGTTGGCTTCTTAGCTGCAAACAGGCTTTGCTGCCAACAGTTCCTACCAGATCGAGCTTTCCCCAGTTTTCCTTTCAAGTGTAAATTGCATACTGGTCAAATCGGGTGAAACATGCACTCCTTTCCTTCTTTCTTGTGTCCCAGTCTTTCAGCTTAAATCACTATTGCTTGGCAAGAAGTCCGGGCCACAGATTATTGCACTTGTTAGACTGCAGCAGTGGAATTGTGAAAATTACTGTATGATTGGCAGTCATGAAAATGAATCCCACAGCACTAAAGCAAAGTCTCTCTGCTTTTCTTGGCAGACTATTGATTTCAGCTGTGCTTTGCTTAAAAGACAGAGAATTTCTCAGAGATGCAGAAACTGATCGTGATCGGTCTTGAAAGCAGTGTCTCTGCACGTATTCTCCTGAGTCACAGGTACGGCTTTCTTGCAGAGCTGCAGGGAGGGCCCGTGTTGCCACTCTCTGCGTGCATCGTCTGCTGGCAGTGTGGCATTTTTTGGGAAACGTTACTCATACGGAGTATGAAGTATATAGAGAATAATCTCTTAGCATGCCGTAATAGGGATGTTCTCAGATTTGAAATATTAAGTGATCAGAGTTCACTGCTGTGAAATTCCTTAATTAAAACCAAATCTGCTGTGTTTATAAAACGTCTAAACATGCTGTTATGGTTAGAAGAACACACAAGAGAAGGCTTTGTTGAAATGTAAACACTTGGTGAATTATTACTGCAGTGTGCTGTCTGAATGCGCTCATCTAATGACACAGTGCTCAACATTCAAGTGAATATAATTGTAGCAAAGCGCTATTAGGCTCGGATTCAGTGTTCAGGCTCCTAACTTTCCACTGAAACCGTTTATTGAATCCAGATCCTTTGTTAACTCTTGCCTTTTTTTTTTCCTTGCTTTTTTTTTTTTTTGCATTTCTGTGAGCTTTTTTCTTTTTAGGGTAGGCCTTTACAGTGATGGAAACTGGTAACTTACTGTTTTGAATGTCATTGTGCAAGATTCATTTGCTGAGAGGGTCATGTTTGTAAATAAAATCTTCAGCACTGTCTTCTTCTGTAACACCCTAAGAAGAAATGGCTCTGTCAGAAGAGTGGGAACCGTTGTGGGAATCTGAAGGATTCCCCGAAGGATAAATACAAGGACCTTGGTTATTTAGGTAAATATATGAGTTTAAACTTGCTTTATTGCTCACCTGCAGCCAGTGCAAAGTGCAGGATGTGTAGCAGATTCATAGGTGTAGGCAGGACAGAAAAGACTGTCTGAGAGGTCATAGATGCAAATGGCACCGGACTTCTCCAAAACCTCCTCTACTTTTATTGGCTTTTGGATGCCCCAAATGATAGGGTGTAGACTTCTCTGGTATCCCCATCAGGGGTAGGTGCTGAGGTGAACGGTTCTTCCAAAATCAGAGCTCCTGAGCAATGGCAATGCAGTAGGTGTGTAGCTTAAGATAGTAGAGTGGTAGTATTTGCAGATTGAACTGTTTGCTCACTAAGATCCTTGCAAACTACCTTAAATCTCACCACAATGAACAACTTCAAATCAGAATGTCTTTAGAGTGAACTATGGAAAGTTTGGATGGATTTCAGGAGTAGAAGCTCGGCTTTCTATTTAGAATTTGCCTGCTGAAATTTGTAATTGAGTCATCTCTGGCAAAGATTTAATGCTTGTGGGCATAACATTAACACTCTTTTATGCCCACAAACGATTTTAGTTGGGATTTTGAAGAATTTACTACAGGCAGTATCAACCAGACATCTGAAAACCATGCCGGTTGGACCTTCTGTGTTTTAGTACCGGCTAAAGAGTATATCCTCAGCCTTGGGACTCGGGGGGTTTGGTCAAGAAGTGATTTCATTTTCTAAAGTTATCCATTGTACTTTTCTTGTGATTTGAAGTAATGAAAAGACAAAGGCGTGCTGCATCCATAGTTCTCCTCAGTTTTGGAAACTGCTGAGTTAACATGGATCTTGCTGAAATCATCCCCAAAGCATAAAATCTTGTATGTAAAGTGTGCAGACGGTCTTAAAAGGATACAGTGGTCTCTGCCCAGAGTTTGGCTGGGAATACTTCTACAGTTAAGCAGACCAGGGCTAAACACGTTACCCTCTTGAAATGAGCTGCGTTACATACAGGCAGCCAAGGCTTGGTGAGGAGGGGATGCCGCACAAAGCGGTGGCATTTTGGGGGATCCAGTATCCTCCACTGAACAGCAGAGGGCACAAACTCTCTAACAGTAGCCTCTTCTCTCCGGGCTCGGTGAACGCCAACATTTAAAAAAGTCCAAATAAAAGCAGGCTTAGAAAAGCAAACGGGAAACTTCACCGGGAAAGCAAAGGTGAAGTCAAGGCGCTAGCAGCTTCGGGGTGCGGGGGAAAGTCTCAGGCGTGCAGGATGTGTACAGCTGTATTATGTGAACGTGTGTCAAGGACTGGTGTCCGATATACTCATGTAAAGGTTTATTTTTAAATGCAAGGAGGTGTATTAACAGCGTGTGACCACCACATGTTTACGAGAGTTGTTTTGTTTTACATATGAATGAAAACATACACGGATTAAGCAGGTTATTCTGAACTAGTGACAATCAATAACTTTATATAAAATGCATTTATTTCTGTAGGTCGTGTTTTGAAGAAAGATCGTTTTAGAAACAAGGTAGGACAATTTGGAGACATTTACCTACCTGACTAACTGGTTCTCTTTGTGTCAAACTGGGTATTTCTTTTCTCATGGACTCAGTCGCACAGAGTCCCAGGGAAAAAAATTATTGGTACTAAATCTAAAGACTTTTTTGAGACATGCATAAAATTATTTCTATGTTAACCTCTCCTAGCTAAGAATATAAGTGAGAATTTGCAAGTGGATGCATCTGAGATTTCAACAGATTTTTAAAGCAAATCAGTAGCCAGACTGTGGTCTCACAGCCAGTAGCTTGGGACCCTCCAGGCCTCAAAGCAAGTGTTATCTGTCCCTTTGTTAAGCTTCTGCTGTAGGAAAGTATAATACTCCTCTTTTGAGCTGTGTGAGGCTGTCAGCTTTACAATGTTAGAATTAAATCTGTAAGAAATAGACTTGAGAGCTGACTGCAATTTATCATGTGATACAATCTCAGTGTATTTTATTTTAAATTTGAGTCTAAAAAGGGTGAATAAAGCTGTAATCATCCTGTCAGCACATGTAACTACTTTCAAAATTAGACAGTAATCAGTCTAACTGAGCAAAATTTAGTTGCAATTTCAGTAATGCCATTAAACTTCTAATTACTAGCAAGTGAGGCTGGTCCAGTAGTCCCAAAGTGTATTGGTGATCTGGGAGATCCAGATTTTGTCCCTACATGTGCTACTGGTGTCCTGTTGGACATTATTCTCTTGGTGCTTCTGTTGGACATTAACTCTCTCAGGAACTTGGGCAGAGTTCAGGATAACCAAACATATCCTAAAAATGTTATTCAGTGCTTATCCTCAGTCTGGGTCCCTCAAGAAGAGGATGAAGCCTGTCTGAGCTCTGAGTAAGATCATCTGGCTAGGAGGGAAATCCTTGACTAACTTCTCATGTAGCGTTATTTGGGTGTATAAATGTTTGTGCTAATGTGGAAAACCTGAACTGTTCTGGTGACATGAGAGCCTTTGTCTGGGTGTTTGGGGAGGCTGGTGTGTGAGGCTGCATCCTCCTGCATCAGTGGGAGCCTTTGCTTACATCATCCACAACTGGCTGCTGGAATTTCTTTTATTTCTTTTTCTTTTTTTCCTGGCAAATGCTTGCATTTAGGATGCTATAGGCCAGAGGTTATGTGTCAGCCTCTGGGGAGGATTTGATTAGCTCGGGGTATCATGGTAGGCTGCTGACAGATCACAGCAGATTGGAAACTAGAAATGGAGCTGCCTGCAGCTTCCCACCTCTCAAACAGAATACCAAAAGGTATTTTCCTCTATGGCAGGTGGTGGCCATAGCAGGAGCACTTCTGGCTTGCGCTCTTGGTCTTTTTTGCCCAGGGCAGCCTACATCAGCAACTGGGGAAAAATATTCCAGTTTGGGAAAGCTCCTGCTTTCCCAGAAGGATGTAAAGATGAAGTATTGGTGGCAACAAGGCTTCAGACCAGCTCTGTGCTGGGCAGGGAGTCAGCTGGAGCTCCTGCCTGGTAGTGTTAGACCAGCAGGAGAAGATCTTTCACTTGGGGGGACACAGTGTGCTCCCTGAGGAGGAGTTCCATGGCAGAAGTGTCCTTGGAAGCTGGCTCAGAACCAAAATTTCCAGTCCTAGGTGAGGAACCCAGGTGGTAAGGGTTGCAGGTTCATGCTGTGAGTGACAGTGACAGTCAGAAATGTCGTCAGGGCTCCCTTGGTGTTAGCACCCACCTTGTGCTGGTTAATATATTTCCCTCAGGGAGTCTGAGCTCCATCACACCTATCATTGCTGGGGCTTCCTCTAGTTCCTTTGTGTTCCCAGTCCAATCTTAAATTTTGTACCAACACTGTTAGCATATCTGGTGATTAGCCATGTTTTCCAGCTCTTTTTGAAGAGATGCCTCCAAGCAGGATGATTTGGACAGCGCAAGCAGAGACTGGAGCGTGTTGGTACAGCTGCAAAGAGTTATTTGCACTCTGCCTGCCTCCAGCCTATGCAAATAGCAGGAGAAGTGATTCCTCACTGCCGTACGACCTGACTCCATTCATGTAGCACTGTGTGCACCTGTGCATTTATGGAACATACACAGACTCTGCAGCAGAATGGAAAATCTACGAAGTACAAAAGTACCTGTTCTGTTTCTGAGACCGCAAAGGCACCCAGGAGAGCACAGCATTTGAGCAAGCTGAAGAAATAAATTTGTAGTGTGTCACTAGACATTTTGCAGGCATATTTTAAAAAGAAAAAAAACTCCTCACTTAGAAACAGTTGTCTTTGATCTCTGTGGCTTTCTAAGTAGTGCTTCTTTGCTTTTAAAGCAGCCAAGATTCATCGTGCATCAGATGTTAGTTAAAAAATCTTGTGTGAGATCAGGAAAGTGACTGTAAGAAGTGTCTTTCCGTGAATTCAGTGGTTCTTTTATGAGTATATTTATCAAGGAGGTAATGGACAGAGAGATGCATTTAACAGTGATGTTATTCATCAGCAACACATCTCTGAATTTTAATGAGTACTTCCTAAGCTTTAAAGAGCCTCCTGTTTTGTTCCCATCAAGTGCCCTGCCTTTTCTGTATTCCAGCTCTGTCGCACCCATTGAGGACTGCTCCTTGCTGTCCCAGGCTTCTGAGAAGGTACTTGATTGTCTCTGTGGGCTTATGAAACTGCATTCATAACTGCATCAGGTTAGGACAGGGATGTGAAATTTGTAAATGTCATGCTTAGACTCCCAATGTTGCTCCTTCTAAGTACTTAAAAAAAAAATCAGATACCTGCAATTTCATGTTTGTTGGTTTAAGAAAACCCACAAGAGATTTCAATTTTGTATGGTGTTCCAGAACTGAGCTGTCCCCAGCTCTCTGACCCTCTTCCTTCTTGGCTGGTAGCCACCGTTAGTTCAGCTAAAGCAGTGACTGCAAAATACTTGGGGCAGACACTTTATTTCTTATACATGCTTCATAGATGTATGTTGTTAAGAGTAGCAGTGATGGTGCTCTAACCACTAGTAGTGCCGCCTGTTAATAATCTTAACCATTTACTGAAAGGACAGACTTTCAGGTAATGGTCTATCAAAATTAAGTGTTGGTTTTCTTTAATGTGCCTGTAATATGGGAGAAAATCAACTAAGCCCTTTAATGTCTGCAGCCATTCTAAATAAAGACATAATACTCTTGTAAGATATATAATACTCTTATTTCAGTGTACATCAGCATTTTAAATGCAGCTGCATTCAGTAGGATGTTTCTATGCTTGCTTGGAGACCAAAGTTTCAGTTACTGTGTAAAAGCAATGAGTATTCTGGTGGGGGGAATTTAACAATATTTTGTTATCTGGTTTTTGGCTTCTTGCCAAAGAATAGTGCCACTGGGGCCCTCACTGCTGTTTATATGATTTCCATTGACTTCAGTGGGCATTGAATCAGGCCTTATAAGCACAGTTTCCTCATTGTTAGCAGCTGTTCATTGCCTAGCATTACTTGAGTCACTATTCAGCTGGCCATCTGTGATCTGGGACTTCTCAGACTGCAAGAAAATTGTTAGCTGTTCCATTTTGGCAGGAGAATATTGTAACTTATCTTAGGGATGTATTTGTACAAGGACGAATAATGTTTTTCCCCAATAGCTATTGCTTGTCACTTGCCCATCTGTGGTTCTAACACACAAATGTTAAATAATAAATACAGTAACAGAACCAGTGCTTCATACATTCAAAAGCATGTTTTTTCACCAGGATGCTGAGAAATTAAGTCTGTTAGCAGGAGGCAGTACATAGTATCAGTATACGTACTTGTTCATCAATCTCTGACACTAATCAGTCCACAGAGAACCTAGTAAAAGTTTACAAAATGACAAAAGTAGTCCCTGTCCTGGAAAACTTGGATAGTTAGTTATGACACCAAATCATGAGTGAGAGTTTTGGATGCAGCTGGATTAAAGGGAATAAGAGAAGAATTAGCTCTATGTTACATTAAGTGTTTGTGTGGCTGAGAGCAGCCATTTAGAGGCAGAAGTATTGTCCTCTCCAGAAAGAAGCAACTCTGGAAGCAGAGGTCTGTACCAGTAAGTTAGCATTCCAGCTAAACTCTTGTTATCCTGTGTGGCTCGATTCCTTCCAATATACAACTGTACCTACATTTTGCTTCTCGCAAGAGCCATTTGCAAATTCCTGACAAGAAATATTTCCCTTAAAACTGAATCCCATTTTTTAAGAATGTTTAAGGGAATGCAATAAGGTACAGAAAGAAGGAATAAAGAATTGTTTCTGTAAGTCTACCCGTTTCAAGGAAAGCATACACTAGCCCCAGAATGTGATATATATGTAGAGCTTACTAGAAGTGAAATTATAATTTTTGTTTAGAAATATTTTACCCGTATTCGTATAATTCCTGGGCTAAAAGCTGCTCCTCATTTTGCTTATGTGGTAAAGGAATGACGGCAACCAGGAGTTTGGCTTCTGATGAGTAGCTCTCTGTCCTTCATGTGCTTTCAGTCATGTTCTCAGTAGGTAGTGGAGATGCGCATCTCTGGCAATGGATGGGAAAAATCTTAGCTTTCTCTGTTTTCTGAATTGGACTTCTTTCACTTTCAGGTTTTCATCTCAGACCAGTGAAATCAATTTCACTGTTGCTGCTGAAGCCTGACTGCACATTTATATGAATAAGAACTACAGAAATGGGGTTGGGGGGAGGAAGGGGATTTCCCTGACTTCCTGAAAACAGGATTTCACTATGCCCAATTTTTCCATTTCTATTTCCAGTGTAGAGCATTATTGCTCGGTAACAGGAAAAAAATACTCAGTGTTTCATGAAAGATTCCCAGCTTATGGGAAATTACCAACTTTTATGCAGATTTCAAAAAGAGTTTTCTGGATGCCAAAATAAGTGTCTGACTTCACTATGCCCTGGGAGGAGAGCCTGCTGAGCTCTCCCGCAGGGGGAGGGAGGGTTTTTGCACCGTACTGGGATCTTTGTTGACTCTCCGAGTCCGTCAGCAAAGTTTTGGAGAGAGATAATATGCAGGACTGTACCTTGCTCTGGGAACTGGGAAAGACTCCATCCTATAAACAAAACGTGAGACACAAATTCTCTCTTTCTCAGACAGCTCAACAACTCGGAGACCGTTCCCTCCATCAGTCGACAGTGAGGGTGGTGAGGGGATATTCATGCATCCTCCAAAGCATTTATTAAAATGGTTTAAAATAATGAAAGAACAGTTTTCCCCATAGTCAGGCTTTGTTTGCCAAATCATGAAGTCTAGGTAGTAAGTAAACCTTATGAAAATGTAATAAATCTACATATTTAGCAGATGTTGGTAGATTTATCCACTATAGGAAGTTATATATCAAACTGTACAATTTAATGCCTGTTTTGTGTACTCTGTGAATCCCAGACATGTTTAATATTTCTCCCTCTGAGGTTTAACAGCATATAAATAACATTTAATAAACAACCTTTAACTCAAAATGAACATATTCAGACATATGATGTCTGCTCAGATCTCATATTTTAAGAACACTTATAAATACTGGACAGGACTGATTAAATCTAGCAATATGTCTTTAATTTACACGCATTCAGTCTCTCTCCCAACAGCATCGTTTTCAGTGTCCCAGTTAGGATGCATTACTTGTGTTACAAACTGTTGTTTCAAAGGTGAGCAATTTTGCAGTCCTCTTTTGCAGAGAATTTAAACTTGGCACATAAAAATCCTGCCCAAGAGCCAATTATTTTTTTTTTCCCTGAAATGTATTCAAATAGTTTATTCTTCATGTTGTTATGGTGGAAAAACAATACCTCAGTGTTTTCATTCCTCTGATTTTTAGGCCTATAAGCACAGTCCTTTAAAATGCAAACTTGTGAAATATGCACTAGGATCTTAAGCTACTTTTCAAGTAGAAAACTTAAAAAAAACCCCAAAAGTGCAACAAACAAAAAACCCCAACAACAACAAAACAAACAAACAAACAAAACCCCAAACCAAAACAAATGCCCCTTTACCTCCTCCAGTGATGGAGTTATTTTTGGATTAGAAACTTCAAGGCATGCAGCAACTCTTACATCCTTAAAATTCAGGATAATTTTTTTGATGATGGGAAATAGTGATCTGAGAACAAAACAAGGAAGAAGAAAGAACCTAGAAGCCAAAGATATGTGGTACAGGAAAATACGGAAAACAGATTAGCAGGTATTTAAAAAAAAAACAACAAACAACCCACAAGTAATCGACCAAAGAAGAGAAAATGGCAAATTGCTGTGATCAGCAGACTGCTGATGGGCTCTGTGTTCTTGGCGTGTCCATTATCAGTGGCTTACCTCTGGTTTATCTTAATGTCCCTCACAATGAGAGCTGAAGAGGTCCATGGCCTTGAGAAGCTAGTTGTGGTAAGGCACAAGGAGTGAAAAAAAAGCAGCCTTGCTCTTCTCTGGGCTTTTTGGTTTGGGTTCCCAGCCCCTCAGTATGTTTTCCACTCTTCCATTGTTTTTAACGTTGCCTAGAATGGAGGTTTCACCATTGACTTTGAGAGATTTTTGGGTGCTCAGCAGCTGTCTTTGTGTAGCATTGTTTGGTGTAAGGAGCCTGCTCAGAACAAGTAGGGATGAAGGAGAGGCTGACTGACAAATGAAACTTGAGCTATTGGAGATACCGACACCAGCTTCAGTGAGTGTGTTTGTGAGACTGATTTCTTGATTGCTGTCATCTCTGGGCATTTTCCTGTTGCTCATCTCAGAATACAGATGTCTTCTTCAGCATCACTCTAAAGTGCATGAAAGGACATCTTGAGTATCTGCTGCTTATCATTTGTGTTTCTTAATGTGCAGAAGTTTTTCTGTGATCATATGAAAAGGGGTTTGTTAGCATTTTGATTAGATTACCTACTGTAAGAATCCCTAATTCAAGGAGACAGACATACAGCTCACATACAATAGCTCCCAAAAGCAGAGATTTACGATCCTTGTCATAATACAACATACTGTGTATCTCTTACTGTTAAGAGAAGTCTAAACTTGAGTGTCCAGAGGGTATCAAGGCAGTCATACTTTATGTATTCCACTCGTTAATGGTAAAGGCAAAATGTCTATTATATGTTTAAAGCTGCACTTTAGCTGCTCAGGAAAATGAGAACTGTTCTCAGTTTCATTCATATTATCCACTGCCTGCTTTGCACAGAGCTGCATAGGTGATTAGGTAGGGAGTGGAGATTTTTCTGGCCCCTAAACTGCCTATTCCTTGAGGAGGAAAATTGAAGGTAATAATTCTTGGTGAATCCCAGCTGGTGAAAAGTCCTCTGCCCAGACATAGCAGCAAAGTGTTACTAAGTGCTGTACTTTGTCTCTTTTGGTTGAAAATCCCAGAGGAGCTTTCTCAGACTAGTTCTCCAGAGATGCGTGAAGCGAGTGGTGCTCTAAAACAGTTTGTGCTTGGATTTGAGAGCACTTTATTGTCAGGTGCAAACATCAACACTAATATGCGTGAAATGGGTTTGTAAGCTTTTACCTAGGGTGAACTGGTAGAGCCTCCACTATTTGTTGTTCTGCTGGCTTTCTTCAAGGTGATGTGTCATTACCTGAGGGAGAGATCAACAGACCCTTTGAGTCTATCTTCAATTCAGAACTTCAGCAAACAGACTGGGTGTGTGAGTTAAGATGTTCCCACAACCAGCGTTGCTGGAGTGAAATTTGGGATATTCTGGATTAGTTGTCAAATTAAATTAAAACGGCACAGTGGGAATTCTAAATGTTTTGTATAACTGTAAGTGAAACATTCAGTTTTCAATCTATTTAGTATTTTTAGCTTCTTTTCCTCTTTTTAAGTTTGAGTCAGTAAAAAAATTCTGTTATAGCAAAACATTGACATGTGTAATAATGTGGAAATGAAACATTTCAGCATTTCTGAAATGAATGATTACAGCTAGAAAATGTTGAAATAAGACCTTACATTGTTTAAAATATTTTTCCTATTCTTTCTAGCCAAACATTTTCATTATATGTGACCTAAAATGGGAATACTTCTGTATTTGCCCTGCTCCTTCCTTTCCCCTGAAATTTTAGGATTTGTCTAATTTTAGCTGTTTATGAAAAGAAAAAGAAAAAAGTCAATTCTGGCTGTATTGTCCACTTAATTTAGCATTAAATTTTATAAAAGTAAGATAGGCTTTATAGGTTTCTCAATGGTGTCTTCCCCTCTTCAAATCTTGACCTCTAAGGTCAAGGAAATGCATGTAGGCGGGGGGAAAACAAAACTGGTTGAGGAGAAAAAAGTAAATGTAAATGTAGACTGGCCATGTGGGGTTTATGCTTATTGTGAAAGGGCTGAAATATTTCACCCTAGTCTGGACTGGGTTCTGGCATATCACTGAGTTACCACAGCTGGAAGAGTTATTACGCATTAGCCGAGCTGTGGAAAGTCATCAACTGATCTGGTAGCTGGGAGCAAGCCCGAGGTGAGACACATTTGTCTAAGCATCTTTCGCTGAGGTTTATGCTAATGGGTTTTACCTCCTGTTCGTGGCAATCATGTTCAGCTGACATCATTGCGTCCTAGTAATCAGACAGAAGGATCTTCCTATTGGTGAAATACACCATGGCCCGTAGGGATGATGTGAATAAAAGCCACCATGACAACCCGTTGGCAAGTTTTGAAATGAACACAAAGGGCATGTTTTTCACGTGTGCTTTTTTGGTCCTGTATTTCAGCTAGGTCTAAGTACAAATCAAGCCCCATTGTAACAGCAGTGGGTAGTGCAGATAAAGAAACGGGAGTTAAGGAAATATTAATTTATTTTGCGGCATCAAGGATGCAAGCAGCGTTTTCAGGCAGCGATCACATTTCTTCTGCGTGTTCGTAGCCTGTCTTGCTGACTGCAGGTCCTAGCTTGAGCCCTAGCAGCTGTAGAAGGCAAAGGGTTGTGCATGAGGCATCTTGATCAGCTCCCAGCTGGCTGCTGCTGCTCCCCATCCCCCTCCAAATTACCAGGGTTACCGCCTGGTTCAGATTTGCTCAGGGTTACGTCTGCAAGCGTCACCTCTGCAACTGTAATACAGATAAGAATTTACCAACAATCTTGAGAGACATTCCTTGGCCTGAAGTGCTCGGGGGCATGTGACAGCAGGATCCAGGGCTGCGCTACCAGCGAGACAAACACACACAGTCACGTCCAAGCGGTTGTGTTGCCTCGTCAGACCTGGCAAACTGATGATATCGTTCGACTAGTCTGTCCTTCTGGGCTCTTCAGAGAGCTTCTGGCTGGGAAGGTTTTATGCAAATACTTTCTAAATGTTTTTCTGCTCTCTGATGAGGTTGTCCTTCGCAGATGCAAGGGAAGGAGAAAGCTGGTGTCCCCAAAAACTAGGTCCTGGACAAAATGAGAGCTGCCAGGTCAAACTAAAAAACTAGACTTAATTTTAGATCTGCTACATTTTCCCTAGCAAATGTGTCTGTTATCCTTACCTGGAGGATGTCTGATGGCTGCCACTTAGGTGAACTACTTCTGGCTGTGGATTGTCACTGGGCTGCGTGCAAGGGGGGTTAAAGCTTAAGAGCTTAATCACTGCCTCTGCTGCGATTGGGCTCTTTCCAAAGAGTTTCTACCAGTTAACATATGATTTTTTCCTGGTCTGTATCTACTTGGAGAAGAGAAGGAACTGAAGAAGGTTAAAAGATGTCCCCCCTATCATATCAAAAATGGGATTATGAAAGATAGCCCAAATGGAGTGTCAGCTCTGGCACACTCCTCCCTCGCTGCAGTGGATGAACAAGGGACCCATGTGCAGTAGGGGAATGGAGATTGAGGGCATAAAATCCTGTATCCATGACGATATTTGGCCTTATGAATGAAGATATAAGAGGAGGTAGATGAGAAAAATCTGACAAAGTGAGTAGGTTTGGCATCGTGCTGTTACCAGCTGCCTGCTGCTGTGGTTCTGTGGCACCTCTGTGGCTAAGGAACCCACAGGAGTCCTTGCATCCAAGTGTGGTGGGCTCCAAGGACTCCTTTTACACCAGGATGTGGGACCTTAATCCATTTTTGTGCAGGATTGGTTTTATTCTCCTAGCTGGTGATGCCATTCCTAAAGTAATTCAAATAAATGAATACAATATGTTTGGTGAGTATATTACTGTAATTAAGAATCCCAGTTGGGTTTCTCATTTAAGCAGCAGGATGGTCGAGAGAATTAAATTAAGAATCGGGAACTTCTCTGCCCTAACCTTGCTCTGTAGAGTGATTCATGCCGCAAGCAGGGCCTGTTCACTCAGACCAATGTTTCCAGGCCCCGCTGCCTAAAGATAGACACTTGGACTTGTATTTAGGTTCTCACATGAAGGTTGTTTACTTTGCAGAGGTGCAGAAGTGAGGGGGTTTACAGGCATTTGGCCTCTCTGGAAAAGGAGCCAAGCTTTAGACACCCAAGCAGAGAAGAATAACTTTACTCTTTGGGAGGCACAGTTGCCTCATGAAAATAACAATAAACACTTTGGTGTATCACAGGAGGAGAGTGACGCTGAGCTGCTGAAGTTAGCCTTGGAGCAGCATTTTTAGAAATAACAAAGCTTTCGGTGCATGTATGCTTGATGGATGGCGGAGCTCACAGGAGAGAGAGTACAGACATTTATGATGGGGAAATGATGGAGAAAGGAATGAAAGCAGAAAAAACATAATTTTTTACTTGCCTGATTTAATTGTATGTTAAATCTCAGCCTTAATAAGGATCTACATTTCCATCAATTAATAAAGCTTTTTCCTTTTTCCTTTTCTCATGTAATATGGGAAATCATGAATAGGCAAGTGCAATTTATAAGGGGGAAAATCCACCAACAGGGTTTGCTGAATTGAGCAATTGAGTCACATTCCTGTGGAGTGGTTTTACAGTGTCACTTGAACCCCATGGTTAAGCAGTCTCTAGGTAACTGAAGGCAGGTCTGTTTTCCATAATATATTGACTCAGCCTGGAACTAAAAACACACACATGCATAAAAATCCCCAATCCTTGCTGTATCCATTGCTGGCAAAAATAATAGAGCCTGTTTAAAACCTTGTGCTTTTCATCCACATCAAGTGACTTATAAATGGCTTGGTACATAAAGAAAAGGGAGATTTGCTTGGCAAGTTGTCCTGAATCATAGTTACTTCTTGATATAAGGCATTTGCAAGAGAAAATGTATGCTCTGCTAGAAGTGCAGAATTCAGAACAAGATGTGAATTTTGTTTGGCTCTGGGACAGAGCTTTGGGGGAAGCGGGCAACAAGGGAAGTGCGGGACTAATGAACATAAAGCCTTACATGGAGGGAAGAGAAATGCGCCTCATTACGATGGGGTTGGAGGGTGATAAAAGTGGGTACAGCTTGGGAAATATAAGGGGGAAATCATGGGAAGGAGTGACAGAGTGGGTGGAAGGTGCAAGAGGTGTTTGTCAATCCTGCTGACTGCAGGGGGATCAGACTAAATGACCTTTGAAGGTCCCTTCTGGCCCAGATGATTCTATGATTCTATGATCAAGGAGCAGAATTTGGTGCTTAATTTGGTGAAGGCACTTTCAAGGGCTGGAGACAAGTCAGAGATGGCAGTGAAGCCTGGAGGAAGCCCAGCTAGAAACAAAGTGAAAACTCTTTCTCAAAACAGTGCCAGATGCTTCTGGTAGTCTATCTGGTTCGTGAGTGTTGGAGTTCATGACACTATTTGCAGTGTCTATATTATTGCTTTGATGCAGCTCTGAGGAGGAAAATGCTGCCAGTCTGAATGACTGTTTATCCTAGACTGGTTGTAGGAGACTGCATAAGGGGGAGTTTTTACCACCTTTTGCCACAACAGCCAGGATGGGAAAGTTACAGAGAGAAGACTTCCTTGAAAAAAATAAATTTTGGACTCCGTGAGAGATGCAAAAGGCACAGGCTGTGTATGTGCAGTGGTTAAAAGTGAAAGGGAAATGCAAGCATGTTTTTACTTCTAATTCAGTCACTTCTCACTGTAGGCAGGTTGAATAAATGTTGGATAGCTGCATTTCCAACAAGGAGGGAGCTGACACCGTATCTGTTGTACCATCTGTTTACCAGTTACCAGTGTACTAGGGAGAAGCTTCAGCGAGGAGTGGGAAAGCTTCCAGAGTTCGCAGTTGTGTTTAACTGCTTGAGTGCCAGCAATGTGAAGCCAGTGTGTTGGCAAGCCTCCGGTGTTCGGAGCTAAACCTACCACGTGTAGCATCTCCTTTTCAACTAGCACAACTTCTCCAGCTGGGTGCTTCTCCTTGAATGTTGTTGGTGGAGGAAATCTGGCCCCTTCTAGCCAGGCTGCGGTGGGAAGACATTTTCCCTACCTATCTTTTAACTGTTCCCTGCACAGGAAGGAGGAAAAAAATCCACCTCAAGCCTGCAAACAGCAGTACCAGAATAAAAGCTGGAAAGGAAAGTTATTTGATTATAGTTGCGTTGGTCATTTTCCCCCCATTTCCCATACAGACAAAGCTGTGGTCTGCAGGGTGCTTTGTTGTTGTAGCTGTGCTGGAATGTCAGTTTATTAATGAACTACTGGTGTGAAATTACCAAATACATGGTAACTAAAAGCTCAAAAGAAACTAGTGGAAGCAATTCAGCTGATCATCCCGTCCCCCCTGGTTTGCAGTTTTACTTTCAGATCACAACTAGCAAGCAAGTTCCCAGTAAGCTCCTGAAATCACATTTGGACAATTTCTGCTTTGGTTTCCCCTCTCAGCTTTTCCCACTCCAATTCCGCTGGCAAAACGTGGTGGCTGCAAGCGTGCTTGAGTACAAGCTGCAGGCCCTTTCCAGCTCTCGAGATTATAGAGGTTTCTGTTTCAAAGTTTCAGCGCAGAAGTAGGTACAAAGCATGAATTCTCCAAGTAAAAATTGTGACTCCGTAGGAGGACTAGCAGAATTAGCTTCAAGCTGATGGGGATTTTGAGCCTGGGAAGAAGGCACTGACTACCTTTGCTTTCTGAATACTTAATTTCGTTATTAATTCAGAGCAGCTCAATTATTTTTGCCGCTGTCTCTGAGTGTCAAAACTTGGGCAAACTGTCAGAGTTAAACTTGTAGGAAACAAGTTTTGATCTCTTGCAGAACTTTAGATATGGAAAAGCCTTATCAATTTTATTTGTAGTTAGTTTTGCTGTCTTTGAATGGCATCTTTGTCAGACTTGAGGCTTCCCTCTAGCCTAAATTTCCCTAGTGTTCACTTATCTTGGCCTATAGACACAGATCCACCCTACAGATCAACTCTGTTGATCCATCAAGACCAGCTAATTTCAGACACCTGCAGTTCTTACTGCATGCATAGTGGGACTCAGAGTGAAGAGGACGTGTCTGTCCTGCAGTATCTTTCAGGAAGACATGAGCACGTTCTGCTTGAAAGCTGCATGGTGGCAGTTAGTGAGCCACCGAACCCCAGTTAATAGACATCTCTGAGAGGCAGGGCTTATGGCTTTTTGCTTGACATTATAATAACAGAGCCAAGCATCTTCTAGCAAGTTCAGGACCAGGCAGAGTGAAGTGATGTCCGTCTGTAGAATAAATAGAGCTTCAAGTGATGGCTGCATGGCATCACTTATTTTAATACTTGAAATGGTGCACTGAGAGCAGGCATTTTAAGACAAAAAGTAGATGTTAATATCTGTTCCTGAGGCTCTTCTGTTCCATGAAGATAACCTAAGCAGGCTTACATGCCTTGTTGTCTTATGTTTCTTTTTCTTGAGCAACTATAAGTCCCCTCCCCTGAGAGAGTCCCTTTTAAAATCACTGGAGCCCTTTGATCTCAGATGCACGTGGTTGTCTTTTGGCACTGTTTTAATAACTCTCAAATGCTTGCAGAGAAGAGGGTTTTTTTTCAAGCCAGTCTGGTTCCTTCTTGCTTGTCTCTCCTGAAAGTGCTAGTAAGCTAGTGTCTATGAAGCGAACATCCCCAGGATGAGGTTTTTATACTTGCTTGTCACCACAAAAACCACTCATCTTCCAGGTAAGCATTAAACAAAGTACCATATTCACATAGGAGAGCTCCTTTTCATTTCTGATAGTTCCCCTAAGAGAAGGTAGTATGTACTGGGCTTTGAGGTTCTTGCTTGAAAACAGTAGCCCAGAGCTCATGGTTCTTCTCCTGCTCTGACGGCACATCATTTTGATGGCCATGCTGTGCTTCACTAGAGAGTCTGTATAGCCGGCTTCTCTGTACCAGTCAGCAAGATGCCTTTATGTTTTGTTTTTTTTTCCCCTCCTCCAAGAAAGAAATACAAAAGAAAAACCTGACTGCAATCCTTATTGAGAACCAGCTTACTCTGTGCTATACGCCAGTTCTGCAGGGTATGTGGAGTTTGAATGCATCTCCCATCAGCTTAATCTGTTTCTTTCCTAGTCAAGGAGCACCTGAGGAGTTGGGCTCTGAGACAGAGGCCTTTGCTCTTGCCAGCCTGGAAAGCCTGCAACCTTTGTTGCAGGCTCTTGGCTTTCCTTCCTGGTTTACCCTGCAATAACCAAGGACCGTGTATGTGTGGAGATGTGTATGATTGCTCTGGCACCCAGAACTGCCACGTCATACCCCTCACCACCCAGCCACTGGAGCATGTATGTTGAGAACTCAACCAACAGAAATGCAGATCGTAGCTGTAGCTGTGAAAAAAAAAAAAAAAAAAATCTCTTCTTTGGTTAGTCAAATACATACGGCTTGCTCCTTGATGTACGTATTATGGAGGAGGACAGTTTTCTTCTCTCTCATACACACTTTTAAATCTAGACTTACATTTGATTATACAAAAGGAACTGAAAGCAATTCCTCGTGGTCATCCACCTGTCTTCTCTGTGAATCTTTGTCTGACTGGAGAGGAAGAGAGTCCCTGTGCCTGTGCAGAGGTGCTGTAGTAAATCAGTTAAGATTTATATAGTCATGCCATTCAGCATTTAGCACATCAGCAAAGCTGCACTCTTTAGGGCTCACTCTTCTTAAACGCACATGCCTAAACAAACAAAACAGCAGAGGAGACTTGGTCCCCGTGGTCGCAGCCCTCTTCTGGCACCAGGCATGTCCCCAGACACTCACGTTCCCCAGCTCCCCAAAGCTGTAGGGCATCCTGGGGTAAGAGCGATCCTTGAGCGAGGTGTGCCCATGCCAGCATAACCACAAGGGGCCACGTCCTGCAGCAGAGAGGACAGCCTTCTGTCCCTGCTCCCCTGCCCTGACATGGATTTTCCCCAGGACCTCTGGATGAGGGTTTGGGGCCAGGTGAAGAGCACCCACAGGGCGGCAGGTGCCCGGGTGGCCGAGGCCAGGGTGGCGTGGAGGCTGCGGGTCTGACGCAAGCCCTGCCTTGCTCTCCTCCCTTCCCCCAAGCTGCTTTGCTTCATTATGGCAGGGCGGTTTGATTCATGAGCTTTCTCTCGACTCGCCGTGGAGCTGGGTGACTCAGAGTACAGGCTCTGTGCAGGCTTCGTTAGCAGAGATTAACGTCAGCACGCACCTCTTGTTTGTGTGTGGCTCTTCTGCCCGCCCCCCCATCCCCCCGCCCCGTCCCTTCCCCGAGCTCCCCTTGCAGAGTGAGCATCGATTGACAGATCCACGTCTGCATCCTTGCCCCTTCTCCGGTTGCCACCAGAGTGGGCAGGTTTCCAGAGATGCGGTTCAAGTGCCACCAGCTACCTCCGATTAAATCTGGAGTGCAGGCTAGACGTAAGCTGAAACCTCCTCCGGAGAGAGGGACTGCTGTGAACGTCAGGGCTCCTGTCACGGATCTGTAATAACATTTGGCCTCTGAAGGGGGAAAAGAAAATACTGTTGTCTGGGAAAGGGGGCTTTGAGGGCTCATCCTGTGTTTTGAAAGACTGGGGGCTGGGCAGCAAAGGTATTTTGATCAGCTAAAGAAAAAGCTACAAATCACAGCACCTTGCAATGTAAAAATGCCAGTCAGCAACCGCCAGTGTCCAAGGAGGAGACCCGCAGGCACCCACTATATTTTCTTCGGATCGGGGAGAGACATTTAGCAAGGTTTTCGTCACTGTCAGAATCTCTCCAGTTGGCTGAAGTTTGTTCCCAGAGTGGAGAAGACAATTTTTTAGTGATGCAAGGGAGAGGAGGGGAAGAGCTTTGGTTTTCTTTCTGTCTGTGCAAAACAGTGGGAGGAAGAAGAGAGGGTTGTGTAGCTTTTGGAGCCAGTGAAGGAACACGGGATGTGATCTCTGACTCCAGCCTCTCCAGTCACAGATGGCTTAATTTTCTAAGTCTGGCCTGGTGAGCTGCCACTGAATGCTCTCATCAAGCTAAGGTGCTTTGGCAGTTTGTAGCCAAGCTGTTTCTTGTCTTAATCCAGCTCTGGTGGGCCCTTCCTCAGCAGGAGAAATATTGCTGCCCCTTGAGTCCTCATAGAATCATAGAGTGGTTTAGGTTGGAAAGGACCTTAAAGTTCCAGCTCCCCTGCCATGAGCAGGGACACCTCCCACTAGACCAGGTTACTTAAAGCTCCATCCAGCCTGGCCTTGAACACTTCCAGGTATGGGGCATCCACAACTTCCCTGGGCAACCTGTTCTGGTGCCTCACCAGCCTCATAGTGAAAAATTTCTTCCTAATATCTAATCTAAGTCTACCTCACAGGAGGGGTGAGAGGTGCAACTGGAGCTGTGGGCACTTCATTTGCTCCCTGTTCTGGGCAACCAACCACCAAGTGCTGTAGAGGAGCAGCAAAAGGAAGATGGCATTTGGTCATTGCTTTTGTTGCCTCTGAACTGCCAATCCAACACTTCCATTACTGCAGACATTCATGTTTCAAAAAAAAAAATTAAACGTAAGTAAGTAATGCAGAAATAGAAAAAATATATGCCTATTCCAAGTAAAACAAGAAACCAGGATACTGCAGGAAGAAGGTGAGACATGGTCCGTGCTGTGAAGTGCGAGCTGTTTTAACAACCAGTGAACTATTACTGAACAGCAATCCAAAAGAAGCAAGGCGAGCGTGCTGTCACAGCAACACGGACCGTGCTTCAGCAGCACCTTTAAAACACAAAATGAGAGCAAGCAGGTCTCATTGACCTGCAGTTCAGTTGATGCTCAGAGATGTAAAGTAACCAGACCTGCTTACAAGTGCATCAGAGAGCAAGAAATGGGCAATGGAGGCTGAATATCCCACTTCAACGCCAGCTGACAGACTTGAGTTCAGCAAGCTGCTTGACCACAGAGTCAAAATAAAAGCAGAGCAGGAAATATATGGGTGTCTTGTCATGTGGAGAAATGCAGACCCACAAGCTGCCTCAAAATGAAATGTAAGTTTTAGGAGGCCTCTAAAAGGAGAAAGCAAATACTTAGATTAGAAAAATGAAGAAATTTAAACTTCTGAGATCAGCACCACAACGCTGCATAATGGCAGCTTGTGCCTTGTCCCACAGGGCTGCAGCGCTCACGGGCATGCAAAGCAGACAGCAGGCTTTTGTGCTTCACTGGGACATTCAGCAAATCACTGACATTATGAGAAGGCTGTATTTATTCTCTAATAGATAGCAAACAAACAGAATAGCTTCTTGAATCTTTTGTCCCCTGAATGCAGGGTGAGGCAGTTAAAGTACAAGGATTTCTGATAGGTGTTTATGTAGTTCGCTGGTGTTGATGCTGTATTTCAGTTGTAGGTGTTCCTTCCTTAGCAGTATCAAATTCTGTAATAACTAAGAATTTGCTCTTTCAGTCTGGAAATTGAAAGGGTAGGAAAATGTAGGGGGAATAAATGCACGAAAGCCTGCTATTCCATTTTTGTTTCCATTGAACTTTTCAAATCAATTTGCAAAAACAAATTTCCTAGCATTTTTTTTGGTGGCAGTTTTAACCTGTTCTTCTGAAAAGCAACATGGATGCAATCATGGGGATGAGACACAGCCTGCCTCTAGATTTCTCTGCACCAATATTTTACCAGATCCTGCGTTTTCTTCTGTAAGACTCTTAGTACTCAACTTTTCTGGATACATCCTGGAATCAAGAATTTCCATGAGGTTTGCTGTCCCATTCTTAAAAATACTAATAAAAAAATAAATAATTTTGGAAACCCTTTTGTTTATATAGAAAGACATGCTATGGTGTGAATGTGCTCTAAAGCCCCAGAAAACCTTGTAAGTAAAAAATCTAAGCAGGAAAACACTCTAGGGATACCTGAATGGAGTGAATAAAAGCTGTCCATATATCTTCAATACCTTTTTTTGCAGTATCATGGGATACCTTAGGTGTGAATGGACTTAGTAGGTCTCTAGTCCAGCTTCCTGCTCAAAGCAGGATCAGGTTTTGGATGAGACCAGATTGCTCAGAGCTCTATTTCACAACTACACAACCCCTCTGGGCAACCTGTTCCCATGCTAATACACTGTCTGTGCAGCTATTTTGTTCAAAGGCAGATTTTCTTCTGGAAAAAAAAAGTATATTTATAAATTCTAATGAAAACGTGGTGGTGACCCCTGGGAAAACTCCAGAGGAACAACACAACGCAGACAGACAGGCAGGTAGCTTTTCTGAGATAAATAACTGGCTGTGGCATTGGTGGGACATGGGAACAGACTTGGCGAACCTCGCGCTCTATGCCAGATCTCTGAGCTATTAAAAAAAACCTGTGTTACAAAGCCTTATGGAGAAACAGGTACTACAATTGTAATCATCAGCTTTCAAACATTTTTGATTTTGCACTTCTAAAGGTATGCAAGTAGAGCTGCAGACTTTTTTATTGTGATATTTGAACCAACCCTTCCAGAGCTTGTTTTTGTGGGCCCCTTCAAATTTCCCTATAGAACCACGCACAACAGTTAAAAACTACTGCTAGGAATCTTCAGCTGGTTTTATGTATTTCTTTTCCTGATGTGTGACTCATTTATCTGTAAATACAGTGAAATATTTGTGCTGTCATCCTTCATTGTTAAGGCTAAATGATCACTGTGATACCTTAATCCAATTTTTTGCATAAAGCAAACACTGAATTTTTTGATTCCTGTCTCAAGTTAGTAATTTCTGTTTCTGCTGCCGCCGCCATTTTTCAGAAAGGCATTCAGAACTGACTTGCGGGCATCAAATAATGAAGAATCCTTCACACCTATTAGTAAGATTTTTTTCCCGCAAAACTTTGTTGTGAAAACTTGACTAAGATTGAGTTTTCAGTTCTGTAAACACTGTTGGTCTTCCCAGGATATTTTGCTAATTCCAACTATCTGTTTTCTATGGAAAATAAGGTGATTTTGAAAATTCTGATGAAAACGTGCCCTGTTTCCTGTTGGCTTGTTTGTCTCTTCAGGAGCTTGTTTTGACAAAATGCTGCATGAAAAAATTAAAATATTTCATAATATTAAAACCTAAAAGGAATCAGTAATAAATTCCAAACATTGTTTATTAAAATGAAACATTTAATTTTCACAAAATGCAAACAAAGTAACTGTAAAATGTTTCAATCTTTCATTTCCTGGTAGGAAAAGCTGTTGCAGCAAGAGGATGAAATGCTGCCAACTCTGTTGTAGATTTTAGTGGGACATACACAGAAGTCCCAGCAGCAGAGAATGCACTGAAAGGAGCTAATACTTGTAGGGAAGCTAGGTTTTGGTTTTGGGGTGTTGGTTTTTTTGGTGTTTTTTTTCTTTTTTGGGGGGGGGTTGGTTTTTTTGACTTCTAAGCTAACACTCCTTTCCTGGCTTCCCCATCTTTTTTCACTTTATGGTTTATATATTTTCTTTCTCTTAGGTGCTTACTGTAATTTTTTTGGAAAGGAAGCAAGAACAGGAAACAAATGCCTGAAAAAATCTGATTAATAGTGGATGTTAGGGAAACAAAATTTGGATGATATAGAACTCTTTAGGAGTATCTTTCCTTTGAAGTTATAAAAATCAGACAGCACAGTCAATCCTAAAACTGGGAATAGCCTAGTGGTAGGAAACACCAGTAGTTCTCTATCAGTATTTGTACTTTCCTTCTCCACTCTCATTGCTTAGTAGAAGAAATTTGGTCACCATAAGATTAATAACAATGTTGATGCTTTCTTCTGGATTTCATACCATGACTGCTTGGATATTGATAACAAAATAAATTTTTTATCTTTAAAGGTCCGATACCTCTGATTGAAACCCAAATGAAAGCTCGAAGTTAAATTCTTACTAAGTTGTGACCAACTCTGCATTGAAATTCCAGTCTAGGACAAGAATTAAAAAACTGAGTTATTAGAATCTGAGAATTTCACATAATATGATAATAGTAGAAACATATAATATCACAGTATAATATTTAATATACTGAGTGGATTCTGTATTGTGAATCAAGGCTTAAGTCTCTTTCCAAATGCATAAGACAATGCTTTTTTAAGTCTATTTAATATCTCTATCAGTGTCCTGGATGAGGGGATCAAGTGCATCCTCAGTATGGCTGCAGATGACACCAAACCAGGTGAGAGTGTTGAACTGCTTGAGGGTAAGAAGGCTCTACAGAGGGATCTGGTCAGGCTGGATCAATGGGCTGAATCCAAGCAGATGTGATTCAACAAGGCCAAGTGCCGGGTTCTGCACTTTGATCACAACAACCCCATGCAGTGCTACAGGCTTTGGGAAAAGTGGCCAAAGAGTTGCCCAGCAGAAAAGGACCTGGGGGTGTTGGTTGACAGCCATCTGAATATGAGCCAGCAGTGTGGCCAAGAAGGCCAATAGCATCCTAGTTTGTACCAGAAATAGTGTGGCTGGCAGGACTAGGAAAGTTATTGTCCCCCTGTGCTCAGTACTGGTGGGGCTGCACCTTAAGTACTGTGTTCAGTTTTTGGCCCCTCACTACAAGAAAGACATTGAGGTGCTGGAATGTGTCCAGAGAAGGGGAATGAAGCTGGTGAGGGGTCTAGAGCACAAGTCTTATAAGGAGCAGCTTGGGGAGCTGGGGTTGTTCAGCCTGGAGAAAAAAAGGCTGAGGGGAGACCTTATTGTTCTCTCCAGCTACCTGAAAGGAGGTTGTGGAGAGGTGGGGCAGTGGGGGTCAGTCTCTTCTCCCAAGTATGAGGTTGTAGGACAAGAGGAAATCAGTCCAAAGGTATGCTGGGGAGGTTTACATTGGATATTAGAAAAAAAATTCTTCAAGGAAGGGGTTATCAAGCATTGGAATGGGCTGCTCAGGGAAGTGGTGGAGTCACCATCCCTGGAGATATTTAAAAGACATGTAGACGTGGTGCTGAGGGACATGGTTTAGTGGTGGACTTGGCAGTGCTAAGTTAACAGTTGGACTTGATGATGTTAAAGGTCTTTTCCAACCAAAGCAATTCTATGATTCTATCCTTATGCGCTGTGAAAAAGTAAGGGTAAATTTTGCAAAAGTTTCTCAGGTCAGCTGTTACCCAGCCTCCACCAAAAGGTTAGTCTCCAGAGCTTAAACAAGCACAAAAGTCTTTGGAAATTCCATTTATGGTGTGATCTTCAGTGTCCTAAGCAGATTTGAACCTGTGTAGATTAGCAGTTTCCCAGGTACTGAGCCTCTGGAGTTCAGAGCTTACAAATGCTTATTAAGTGTCTGGTTGCATATCGCTGATAGGGAATCATTGGCTTTCTCTGAAGGAAAGTTACTGTCCTAAATGATTTATGTAGAGTGGCCTGTCTGCAAAATAACCAAACCAAGTACAAAAATTTTCTTAGTCTAAAATTGTCACTCCTTGATTAAATTCTTCTTTATTGTTCGAGAAGAATTAGAAGAAAGTTTTCACAGCTATTTTATTAACTATATAATATTGTTATACTTTTCATTCAAATATCTTCATGTTTTAATCATACATGCATAAAAAGTTTGAAATTATTTGGGCAGCTTGTCAGTAAATTTCCCTGAACAGTAGATTGTGCTGAAATCTGAACATTTCATCTGAGAAATGAGAAAATATGAATGTATATGGCATTGCGTTACGCGACAGCAGAAGGCATGCAGGAAATGAAAAAAAGCTGGTGGGGTCATTTAAAAAAACCCTGAGCTATCTTGATTTTGAGCCGGGAGCAGATGTGGGTCCAGATGTAGTGTACAGTAATATGCAAAAGGAACTGCAAGTGGGGCTCTTACTCTGGGGGACTGCGAACATCAGCAAGCTGTTCTATGGCATATAAAAGCCTAAACCACACTTTTCTTCTTTTCTTTTATTTCTGTTTCTATATTTTACTTTTTACCTCAGAAACACTAAGTTTTGTTTTTTCTATTTTTACCAGAAGCCTACTTAGAGGGTGTGGGCAGTAGAAATCTGCTTGGAAGGGCTGATTTGAAGGGGCTGCATTGTAGAAGAAAGATATATTCAAGTTTGTCAGAGGTATAAAGAGGTTGATTAAAGCACTCCTCTGAGTTTCTAAGGTACATATTTTATGTAATCTCATCATAAAAAAGAACTCTCAACAGAAACTGAGTGAATTAATACGTGATAATATTTTTCTAATCCACCTTGTTTCCTGGACATCAAATAGCTCAGTTAAACTTACTTAATAAAAGTTACAGGGTATTTTTTTTGTTGTTTATAACAAAGTTGCTAAAATAGAGAACTCGGAATTCTACCTCATTTTGCAAATACATTTAAAAGAATGACATTTGGAGAGTTGGTATTATCTCATCAGAGCTTGTGTGCCACTGGCTACATTTTATTCAGATTTTATTGTATAATTGTTGTCATTAGTACAGTGGGGTTTGGCAGCAGGGTGTTTTTCCCACATGAAGAAAATATTAGTCCTGGTTAGGTAAATATTTATTTTCCCTTCATTTGTTATATTTACAGAACAAACACTGAATGTATTTTTCTGGTATGAAAACGCTTATGCAACACAATCTTCTGAAAGTAGTAGGTATAGCTGGTATCCCAAAGTTTATTATTCAAATGGCACACAAGTAGTGTATGCTTCAGAGTAAGGATATGCCGAAGCGAGGAGTTTAAAATGCATTTTTCTTTTATTTTACTTGGTAAGCCATCAAGAAAAGTTTGCTGGTGCTTTTATAGTACTATTACAGTCTGAGACTATATATTTCCAAGTGGTTCTACTTGAATAGTATTCACAGAATACAGAACTTTCCCTATTTGGATTTCTTTCTTCAAAAATTATTTGTGTACTACTTCTGATGTTTGCAAACATATTTTTCTTTGAAAATAGCTCCAAACTAGACCTTTCAGTTATTTGAGATAAGGATGTGGATATGGGTTGCTTCCATGGGTTTCTTTCTGCTTTCATGGAGCTTAATAGTTGCATGTGCACACACAAAAATAACGTTGGTTTCCTGCCCACCTTCAGCAAAAATCTGGAAAGTAATTGCGTCCTTTTTCTATATTGTATAATTGCGTAATTAGTTGGTGTTATTCTTGATGCACATAGTTGGATAAAAATGCTTTTCCAAGACTGCTAGAAGTAGAAACCTGCTTTCTCTGCCAGTAGAGCATATTAGATTTATTTTGAATACAAATGTATGCAAAGAGAAGATGTAATTTTACACAATATTTTTACACAGTCACTTTCTGGACCATCGAACAATAATAGCTACAAAAACTCCTGGCTAAATGAGATCAAGTGGATGGGGGCTAACAGATATTAGCAAAGATCATTTATCTCTCATGTTGTGGTTGAATGCATAGAGTTTCAAAAATGCAGCTTTTGGTTCATAAACCAAATTCTTCCAGTTAGGTTACTCCATGAGGAACAGATTTTAATCTAAATATTCTAAGTATTTAAGAAACTTTTCTGTTATCAAGTTGATACAGCAAAAGAAAATTTATTTTTAAAAAAATCTACTTTAAAATTTAATGCTTCCTTTCATTTGCAAATATTTTCTGCAACAGAAATCTGGTGTCTTAAACTGATTTCTAAATATCTAGACTTGCAGATTGAAGGAATAAAAATTAGATTAGCAATAAATTACATTGCTTACAGCTAACAGTCGCTGCATATTTCTTTATCTTTTCTTCCTCCAGCCTGTATTAGTTGTGTCTGTCTTTTATTATGTGTTTAGATACACTGAAATCTTTCAAAAAGCTTTACAGGAGATGGGATAATCGAGTTCAGCCTTTGAAATTTTCTCCCTGTGGATGGTGGACTAAGGAAAACTGAACAGATGACCCCTGACTACGGTGATACATTTATATGATGTGTAGCCTTATGGATCTTGGGGAAACTGTGGGAAACTTCTTCTGAAATGTGCCTTTATTTAGCCTCTGTCACACTATTTTGTAGTGGGGTTCATGACAGCTCTGTAGAGTATTCTGTGGAGGTTTTTTTGCCCTGCAGTAAATTTTCTGTTGTTAGAAATTAGTTAATAAATTGGGGGAGGAGTGCTCATTTATTTATTTATTTATGTTCTTCTTAGTGAATGTGCAGATGATATCCTTTATGCATGAAGAAATCCTAAGCACGTGATTTGGTGAACATACAGTCCACAGCTATGTCACAGTAGGATTTTACTGGAGGCCTGACTTAGGTTCCCTCTGTGCAGCTTAATTTTTATATTTTAAAACTAAATTTTAATTAAACTAAAATTTAAGATTATAACTAGCTATTTGATATCCAAGAAACAAGGTGGATTAAAAAAATGCTATCACATATTAGTTCCCTCAATTTCTGTTGAGAACTCTGTGACTAGTTCTCTGGCCCCGGGTGCCAAGTGTCACAGACCACCCTGTCTGTGTTATATAGTTCTGGGCCCCAAGTCTGACATGGATGTGGTCCCAAGGCATTAGGATTAGTGTGTGAGCAGTGGTTTTGCAGATCTCCTCTCATGTGACTTCAGGCCCTTCGATCCATGATGGACCCTGATGGTTTTACAGCAGGCAGCTGAGGTGGGGTGTTGCACGCCCTGGGCTGTGGCGTGAGGAGCTGCCGATGGGGGAAACGGGGGCTAGATAGGACTGGAAAACTCTCTGGGGCAAAGGAAGACAAACACGGTGCAGTCTTCTCCATGCTTTCCACTAAGAATTGCCCGGGTGCATGCTATACCCCAAAATGTGCCCAGGCATTATGCAGGCTGCATAGGCCAAAACTCCAGTAAGGAGCTCACCGAGAATTAACACAGCACTGGTGGGGCTGCTGAGGTGTTTTACTAATAAACTGAATCTTAAAAAAAAAAAAAAAAAAAAAGACACCTGTCTTTCTAATAATACTTCAGGTTATTAATGTATAGACCTGAAGTGAATGCAAAAATGTAAACCTTTTTCTGTCACTACCATTTTTAGGTTTTTTAATGCATTTTTCCAGCTTTGATTCTGATTCAGAAGACTAAATTCTTCTTTCACAAAGACATTCTGGAATCATCTGAATTCCTGACACTATAGGGGGATGTTTAGTTCTTTTGGTTTTGTTGATGTATTTGTTTTTAATTTTTAAATCCGTGCTTTCTCATACACATTCATTTTTTAGTCAGTGTAAAATAGAGCATTTATTTAAGTGCCTTCATTCTACCTCTCACATAAGGAAGGTTCCACATCTCTCCCTTCCCACCCTGCTGAGGGAAAATTTAATCTTTTCTGATGGCCTGCCCAGGGGCATTGGGCAGCAAGATGTCAGGTTGTGGACATGCAGGGTGAGAGAGCTGTGTGCGCCCCGGCTAGAGCTGTGTCTCCCCGACTGCTCGCGCTGCGCCGCCGCTTCTGGGCCAACCCATCACCGCTGGGGACAGGCAAGTGCAGGGTGTCCTGGTGACCGTGGGTTTGAGGTCAAACGCCAGCAGAGGCTGCACGTCCTCAGGCACGCTCCCGCGCTGATGGCACTTTTCCCAATTAACTGACTGGGAGGTTTATAAAAGGGGTTGTGTTTGGAAGGAGAATTAGAGGCTGTCAACCATGCTTAAAGGGAAGGGTCTTTATTTCATTCTGTCTGCCTTCTGGGCATCCTTCCTGATGTCCCCCTCAACCTCTGTAGATCACATCGTGACTCACTGGCAGAACAGCCCCGGGAAGGCAAGGCAAGGCAAGCAAGGCATACTGTAAGCAACTATTCCATTGCATTTCAAAAGCTCCTTGGAGAGGCGCAAAGGAATGAAAAATATCTTGGATGCTTTCTAGAATTATAATTCTTCCTTTCTCATTACTCTGTCTAGAAACTGGTGAATTCTTTGGATGTTTTCTGACTTAGAGCACAGGTGGTAATTACAGGGCCATTAGGCTGGACACTTTAAAGGAAGAATTCTCCCTCCCCAAATGTTTCTCCAAGACGAAAAAAATAATACTGAGAAAAACTGAAAAAATCTGCAGTAAGTATTTGCTTACTCGGATGAATTTGTGATTATTGAAATTGTAATATCACAGAAACTCTGAAGGTCAGCTAATATAACCCCCACTCAGCAAGGCCCAACTTGGAAGTTACATTGTGTGTCTCAGAGTTCTGTGCGTCATTATCACCACATAAAAAGTACTGCTAGATTTATTAACAAAATCATGTGCTATGAATTATTGACTTGTAAATAATTACAGATTTTCTAGTATTGGAGTTCTGGTGCATGTGGAGGTTCTTTAGTGCTTTTCTGTCATTTGACAGACTTTGAAAATTGGGGGAACAATAGTGCTGAAAATAGGAAATATCAAAGGTGTTGATTAGTAAGCAAAAAGAAAGGCTATAGCTGTAATACTCAGGAACAGTGTTTTAACAAATAAACACAAACTCATATAATGTAGTTAATGCAGCATATTATTTGCCTACAGGATAAAGTTCCAAAAGAAAAGGAAGGTAAGGAAAAAAAAAAAAGAAAAAGAAAAGTAAGTGCACAATATCAAAACTTTTGAAATGAAATTACTTCATTTGAAATAGATATCTATTATAGAAAAAGTTCTGAAAGATTGACATGTAGAAGTAATATAATTTTTTAAAGTCTAAAAATAATCACTCTTAGTTATGAAAGAGAATATTTCATTCTCCTCCAAGTGTCTCTCTTCTTTTTCTACCAGACCTGCAGTAAATGTGGTGAGGGTAAAGTCCTTTCCTCCCACAAGTCCATCAGTTAATATTCCTATTACTTTCATAGTGTTGACGACTGTGGGGGTCTGAGGTGGTCAACACAATAAGAGATGCTTGGACCTTGCCATGGATTACCAAGGCAGAAGGTATGGGCTGAGGCTGTGCGTCTGGATGGAGTTTTGTCCTCCTCAACCTCTGGACTGGACTACAACTTGGTGCAGGCTCTGGCAGCTCCTTTGGAATCCTACCTATGGTCCCTGGCAGCCAGTCTAGCTCACTTATTTGCCTGCTGTGGGCTTGCCATGGTCTCTTTACTGCTTCTAAAGGAGCTTGGAAAACAAAAGCTGCTTTTAGAATGTGGCTTTACAGTTGTTCCTAGGATTCTCTTTTGATGATCTTAGAAAGGGGAAAAGGCATGCAGAAATGATGCCAAAAGTTGCCAGAATCGCCCCTGGATCTGCAGTGATCCTGCTGGAAAAGAAGTTGTCATTACTGACTATTTGTTTTTTTTTCTAGCAGCGAGGAAAAAGAGACAGTTCATCATGGTGGACTCTGGAGAAGTAGAATAGAAAGAAAGGTGAGGTCTTGCATATGTATTGCTAGCAAAAGAGAGGCGGCTTGTGCTTGAAGGTCAGATGCAGTACTCCAGCAATAAACTTCACCCTTGATTTTCGTAAATCACATGACCTTGCCTATCTTGAAGCCCTGTCTGTAAAATGTGACAAACACACCTGCCTCACTGGAGCAAGGTGTGGGTAAATCTCATTCATGTGATAGATTCAAGTGTTGATATTGCATTGATTGACACAGTTCCACATAGAGAGAGTCCCATTGCTTTCTGGAGTACTAGTGCTATAGTCTAAACCTTTGGGCAGAAGAAGGAAAACTGCTTGATGGAGTTGCCTTACTGTAAATGGAATGTAATTTACTGGTTGATGGGAAAAGGTTAAAGAGAAATAATTTAAACTTGTGATCTTTGTAGGCTTCGCAGTGGCTGGTTTTCTTTAAAGTGTTACAAGCACATCTTCCCTTCTCCTTATAACTCTGAAGTAGTGGCACAGGACTCCATGAAAGAAAGTAAAAGCCAGTCTTCCCACAGCTGCAGTTACAGCATCAGATTTTTTACAGCCTGTGATTTCTGGAACGTGTTGCAAAACCATTGATGCATTTTTCCTTTTCAATCCCAGGAATCTGTTGTCCATCCCTTGGGAAAGTTTTAGTCAGTGCAAAGCTCAGCATAAGCTCGAGCCCTCTGAGTCTTTCTAAAAGCAAGCAAGTTTCCTTTTAGCGAACGCCGGAGCTGTGTATGGCTCTGTACTGCCCTACGCCAGAGCCGGCTGTTTGGCTGGAAATACAATACTTGTGTCAGGATATGCAGTTGCTGGTGGAAGGGAGAAAAACAAGGTCAGCAGCCTCTGCCACCGCTCCAGAAGGTCAGCTTTATTTACAGGAACCAGCAGCAGGCTTCTTCAGCCAGCTTACTTATATTAACCACCTTTTCAATAGTTTCCTTAGTGAATAGGACTATTTAAAACTTCAATAGAAATCTGCATTCAAAGAAGACAGCTAACTTTTATTGCATAACTTAAAGATATCACTGATCTTTCTCCCTCCCCCACACCGACAGAGCTGTCAAATTGAAAACATTTTCAGCGTGGAGCACAAGCCTACTCCTTTCAAACCTCGTCAAAATTAACTTGAGAACACTTTTAGAGAGAGAGAAATGCTGCAGAGAAACAGCTGCAGCATGCTTGATCTTTCTTTCTTTTAGGGGACCTGTGGAACGATCAAAGTTCAGATCTCTTAACAGTAGCGATTATTAAAAAGTAAAATTGAGCACAGCTAGTTGACAAATAACACTCTCTCGGTTGGTCTGTTTTCAGTGGTCAGTAGAAGGATGTAAGCAGATTTGCAGAAGGGGTTGCTTTACTGCTGGGATGGAGTCTTGGAGTCTCCGTAGTATGTGTCCTCCAAGACGAGGCAAGTTAGAACAAGTTTCAGCCATGGTAACAGAAGTGCTGAAGGAGAAATGTTCGGCTACATTGGTCAATAGCCTTACGTATTCGTGATTCAGCTCCCTTGCACAAGTTCCTAATGTCTCGGGGAGGAGTTCAGAGGAGCCTCAGAGGCTGAGGAAAGGAATGATGGGAGATTGTGTTGATCTAAGTTAAACTAAAAAATGGAGAAAATTCTGGACTCCTTGCATCTCAGTTTAGGCACCACCCTGATGCTTCACTTTTCCTGGGTTAGTCACTTATTCTGAATTGCCCCCTAGGGTAGATTTTCCTTTGACCTGTAGAGCATACGGAGCCTAATAAGAACCCCCCCTTCCTAAACCTGTTGCTTGTGTTTGTGCAGCAGCAGTGCTTCTCTTCAGGCAGAGAGGTTCAGCTGTCCAGTATTAGGTGGGATGAATCTTGGCTGAAGAGCTTTGGAATGCTCCTTGCCCTTTCCTCTTCCAAAGAGATCTTCAGCCAAGAGATGGTCCCCCATATTACTTATTTACATCCTCTCACCTTACTTGAAATAGCATAGTGGATGGTGTTTGCAGCATCTCTTGTCGTCTTGTGGTGATTTTCTGTAGGTTGTCTGATCAAGAAGGGCTGTGAATGGTGCAGCCAAGAATGCTCAGGAACTAGAGGTGAAAGAATTTACTTTTCAAACTACATCCTTATTAATCCATACTAAGTACTATGCAAGTGAAAACTCACTTTGAAGATTGCAGCAGTTTGATTTGGACTTAGAAGAGGATGGCAGCATGGGTTTGAATGGGGTGAACCTAGAAGGAGGTGTTTGTTTTAAAACAGATCCTGCTTCTGTAGATTTGGCTGTGACACCTCTAAGACATAATCTTAATTTTTGATAGATCTAGTGCTTCTAGGGTTTTTTTTTCTTTAGTAGTAACCACTGGATTAACATCTAAGAATTTAAGGCATATTCACATGGCTGGTATCTACATGAAAACGTCAAACTGACAACAGCTGGGTGTATAGCACAGCTATTCTGTAGTTTTCAAAGCCCAAACACTTTTGTTGAGTGGAGGCTTGCCCAAGATACATTACTAAACATATGTTGGTAGAAGAGGAACAGTTCCAATTTCTCATTTG
The DNA here is from genome assembly GCA_026546715.1 of Gallinago undulata. Classification (NCBI taxonomy): domain Eukaryota; kingdom Metazoa; phylum Chordata; class Aves; order Charadriiformes; family Scolopacidae; genus Gallinago; species Gallinago undulata. The sequence continues at coordinate 46,894,913 of JAOTQQ010000023.1, forward strand.
CTTTTTTCTCTTTCCTGTGTTATTCTACATCTGTCCAGGTAACTGGGGAGCCATTGGGGTGGAGATGGGGAGTCCTGCATGAAAAGTCTGGCAGACGATAGGGTAATCATTAATTTCTTTACAGGTTACATGTTCAAGGACACTGTCCACAGCTCAGCAGTGACCTGGAACAAATTCTACTGCATGAGGGGAAAAGAATGCTGCCTGAATGCCTTCCTAATGAGAGCAAAACAGAGGGAACCTGAGATAAATTCAGAATCTGAACTACAAAGCAGGAAAGCCAATGGGGAAAGTGAAGCAATGGGAACTTGGCAAGAGGCAGCACAAACCCTCCCCCAGTGCATTTGCCCCACAGAGCTATTGAAATGTTGCTCCCTTTCTCGTGATAATGCAGCAGCCTTTTTAATGATGGTTGCTGCAGATAATGTGGCAGCCGTGATGAAATATAACCCAGGCAGTGAACCAGAGAGAGCTCCAGACTTGCTGGAGACTGAGAGAAGGGATAAGCACCAGAAATGGCTGAGAGGATAAGCAGCTTGCTGAAAAGGGCTGAACGACACCCAGTAATGAGACAGGTTGACATTCATAGAGCAAAATGGAAGTAAATAATAGGCCCCAAAAACATTTTAAGAAATTGTTTCTAATAAAACTTCCCAGACTCATAGGAAGTTTTGTGAACCAGAGTGTTCCCTGTGTCAATTAATTCAGGAATAGGTATGTTATGACCATAGTCAAGAGTCTGACCAGAGTCACCATAGAATTTTGAAATAATTGAGATGTATCAAGCAATGGACATTTCAGAGGAAGAAATGGTAGTCTCCTCTGATAGAATACAAGACTGATGCTTGTAGACTTACTTCTAGTCTCATGTCTTCCAGAAGGTTCTCGGGGCCTTTTTTCACTGCCATGCCAGCAATGCCACAGCTCCTTGCAGTCTAATTTTCCGTGGAACATTGCTGTTTTCCATGGCTTCAGATAGGAAAATAGATGCACCATCTGGACACGTAGAAAATTTGTGGTAGAACTGGAAACTGGCTTGAAGGTTTAGGATGTTGTTAAGGTGCTGCTCTTAGGACCATTTGTGCTTCAGTCATTTTTATGGGGTATAAAATGGAACGAATATGCTCCACCTCAGAAGGTGGTAGAGAATTTTACTACATTAGTGTGCATATACAGAAGTAGCAGAACTGAACAGGTCATAAAATGTTTTGTTTAGTTTGGTAAATACTTCATTTTAAGATCATAAAGAACATGGATATAATGTCACAAAGCTTTTTTTTTTTTTATGTGTAGCAAATTGTAGATTTCACTTAAATTATTCCAGGCACCTTGAAATATTGGAAGTTTTATTTATTCTCAGCTATACATTCAATTCATTTTCCTATCCTGAGAAGCTCTAGCAGGGCTTTCAGGCAGATTTAAAATACAGATATTTAGTGGCTCTCAGAATTGGGCCCAGATTGAAAGAATATCAAAGACAACGCATTTCCAATCACAAGCAATATGGTATGAATATTAGAGTATTAATATTTTGTTTTACTGTGTAGAATAAATGTTAATAACATAGTCTGCATTCAAGCTGGAGAACTGGATTATGGGGTTAAAGTGCAACATACGTGACCTTTGTCTGATGAACTTTGTTGGGAGTTGCTGTGACGTTGAATTCGCCCTTCTGCTCAATCCAAATACTAGTCATCATTTCCATAGTGTGTAAATGTTCATCTAGATGATGACATTTCATTCCCGCCTTATCCCGGCTCGCGTTACTGCTTTGGGAATATCTATTGTAACTCTTATCCTTCCGCACACTCTGCTGTCGTCACCAATGCTGTGGCTAATCCACTACTATTTGGCAAGAGAACTGTTTATCCATTCTGCGCTAGGGCAGATAGCTGAAGTAAGAGCCGGAGCGTAGTACATAGTGTTTGTTCTGCAGCGCATTAGCATGCTAGCTGAGCTAACAAGGAGAAGACGACCAAATGATTTAGTCAGTAGACTAATTTTGTCATGGGCTTTGACGACACACTCCCCGATACCCGACAAGTTTATTGCGATCAGCTGAAAAGCGGCAAAGCTCATATCCGCGTAGATTTCTGAACTTTTTCTGTACCTTGACATGGGGAGAATCACTCACACCCTGATTACTAATGTTGAACTGCTTGAATCATTGTCTTAAAACATGAATGTTTATGGCCCAGTGTCTCCATTTTTTGCTATCTTTATGTTTGTTTTGGCTGTTAATGGCTCAGGCAGCAGCCTTTTTTGTTACCACAAGTCTCAGTGTTGAGTAGGAAGAGAAACAAGCCAAAGGCTAGCCATCTCAGGAACAACTACAAACAGTATTCACCCCACACCCTTCCTTTTTTAGGGCTTGGGTGGTGGTGGTGTTGTTCTCCTCCTCCTCCCCCTCCTC
>JAOTQQ010000023.1:46901788-46968024 GCA_026546715.1 Gallinago undulata
GTTGCTCAAAGCCCCATCCAGCCTGGCCTTGAACACTTCCAGGGATGGGGCATCCACAACTTCCCTGGGCAACCTGTGCCAGTGTCTCACCACCCTGATAGTGAAAAATTTCTTCCTGATAACTAATGTAAATCTCCTCTCTTTCAATTCAAAACCATTACCCCTCATCCTATCACTACAGTCCCTGATTTTATGTTGGTTTTAATAATTTTTATACTACTGGGAACAAGCTAATATAATCTTAGGCCTTAAATTTAGTTTCCGACTACCTCACTTGCATCTTTTTATTTAAATGCAGATGCTATGTTTGTTGTTCTCCAGTGATGTAGTATCTTTTTGTATAGAGGGAATTCTAGAGGGAATCCCTATAGAAAGAATTCATTGTATTAAAAATTTATTCTCCTGGATTTGCAATTTCTTATGCCAGGTGTTTTAGTGTTCTGGGATGGAGATTCCCCAGTTGCTACTTAGCAAATTGCAGCACGCACATTTAGGTTTCTTTTCATCTTAGATGTGGTGTTTTCTGTTCTTTTCATTTCTACACACAATAGTGGTTTTCAGTTCAGACCTGTGTTGAATTTAAGCTTCTAGCTTTTCTTTGAAATCACGTAAATTATCTGCTTTACCTATTTTAAACAGCTGCAGGCATTATCTCCTAATGGCAAAAGTTAACACTATAGATAACGGTCAGTAGCCTGACTGATAATGACAGCAAAACTATCTATATTAGTCCTCATGTAATATTCCCCATGGAGTGTGACGGTAATTGAGAAATTTACTTTTTGTTGGATTGATACTGGTGAGGAACTTCATAGTGTTACTTTTGCCTGTGAGCATATTCAGGTGTTGGCACTAATTCACTGTTGTGCGTATAACATTAATGTGTGATTACTTTGATGTATTTATAGGGGAGGAAATTAAAACCTTGCAGGAAGAAATTGGACTCTCGTGTATTTGGGAAGTAGCAAGTATTGTTGCTTATTCATTTGCCATCTGAGAGCAATTGTTCAGGCCTTTTTTCTGGTGAACCTTTTGTCTTTTTGTTATTGGTGAAGAAATACATATTTCCAGTACTATGTAGCTGACAGACATGGGTCTGGATCAAACAGTGATTCCTTTGGCCAGATTCTGTGAAGGTGTTTGAATGTCACCACTCTGACTTTGATGGGATTAAGCATTCAATGACAACATAAAGATGATGTATTCAGTGTTATCTGTATTGCTGAACAGGCTGTCACCTCTTATGCCAGATGGAGGGTTTTTCAGGATGTGTGTTTTCACTTCCAGATATGAATTACAGTAATCAACTTAGCTGTGCTCTGCAAAGCTTTCCCTTTTGTTGCATAATTTTAACTTTCACCACAGCTGTTAAGACCCTCTGTGATAATAAATATATATAGCTCTAATATAATGGAGGAATTACTACTTTCAGTGAGCTGCCTTTTGCAAGTTAGTTGTTTTTTTTTAATTTAATGTGCTTCTTTTGCTGTGACTGTTCAGGACTGAGACCCAGCAAGTTGCATGTTAAGTGTGGCTGTTGGTGAATGCCATTCTCACTTGCAACATCAGTGTAAGAGCCAAGAATGCATGTAAGTTATATTTGGATATAACTGTTCTTGCTGACTTCTCAACTTGCATGGGACCCCCTGGAATTTCTACAAAGGCTTCTCTTTAATACTGATTACCATCGTGTAAATGAGGTTTATGACTCAGTTTCTGTGGTAATTTTTCAAAAATACATAAATACCTCTATAATGAACACCGAAGACTGCAGCTTTATTGTAGTTATTGTTCAATGAAGGAATTTTTTATATATGAAATGATCACATTTGAGTCAAATACCAATCTTGCTGGACTTCAAAACCCTAACGAAGGGAAGAAACATCTGCTCTGTGGGTGGGAAGCTAGTACCTAAAGTAGTTCTTTTGGGAGTTCAAGGAAGTAGGCAAGATGAGCACACTTAATTTTCAAAGCGTTCTGATACGGGAATTTCTCAGGAGGATTACTACTGAGGAGTACTACTACAAGTACAAAGTCCTTTATTTCCTTATTTTTTCCTCCACCTTTCTATAAACAGCTTGAGAAATGATAGGATTTACTTCTGTGCTGTCTAGTGATAAGTATTTATCTCCTGTGAAATTTTATTCTGAAAATAATATTTTATTTTGAAAATAATCTCCTGTTGTTTGGGAGATCCACTGGGGAAGTAGGCTGTTTGCCATTGTCCAAGAACTTGTAACTAAGGGGAGGGGTGTTCAAAATCATCTAAGAGTTACACAGTGTGTGTGTGTGAACATAATTTTGAGTTTTGAGTCATTGGGACATAACTGAATCAGACTTTCAGATTTATTTTTTTTTCTCTACAACTACTAGAAAAAGAATTTACTGTTTTCTTAAATGATTGTTCAGATCTTTATAAAATCACCTGACTGAGAGCTGGGGCTTGAAGATAAATAGAAAGTGGTTATAGCAGCTGTGATAAAAATGCAGCAGTGTGTGCCAGTAGATAGAGAGAAAGATATTAAAGAAGGTTATTTAAAACTTAGTTCTAATACAAAATTAGAGGCAGACATGCAGATTACTGTCCCCAGCAAGGGAAAAGCATATTCCAGTTGTAGCGCTTTTCGATCTTTATCTCCTTTTAATTTGTTTTGGCTTTTAACTTTATTTTCAGTGGCCAGCAGTGAAAGCTACACCTTCTGTTGTTAATTAGACTACTTCCATCAAAATGAAGGATGCTGTACATATTTATGTAAAATAAAGAAGTGGTTCTAAATAGTATATTTTGTAGTTAGATAATAGGAAATGAACCTGAATCCACAAAGCAACAACATGCAGGACTTGCCATGGCAGTAAGCATTTTTGAAAATTTTTAAGTGAGGTTTTAAAATGTTCTATTCCTTCTGAGGTTTGGAGAAAGCAAACAGATATTTTTCTATTTTTTTCTACTATTGCAATTTTCGCAGTGTTTTAATACTGATTTAACTTCACAGAGGTGCACCATTTCATTATTTAAACTTTTGAAACAATTTAGAAACAAGTCTTTAAATAAAGGAACATGTCATTTTTGTGGATGTCCTATTACAAAATCTTGAACTATTTAAAAGAAATATTTTTAATATGCTGCACAACTGTTGTGGTTCATTACCACTTTGTTTTAAATTCTTCAACCTTTTCAAAGACAGATGTTTACCTAACTTGTCCACATTTTGAGTTATATATGATGTAGGGATAGATTCCATTGACCAGGAATTGTGATAAATTCAAGAAGGCTTTTTATTCTCTTGCATTTGTTCTCTGCAATGCTTTTTACCATGAAGGAAAAGGAAGAGAAATTCAGGTAACAGTACTCCTTAAAATGTGAGTTACATAAATTATTATACTTTCCAAGCCTGGTTGGAAACTTCCTTTGGCTTTTGAAGCCTGTGTAGGTTGTTGGTGGATGCAATTACTTTGACTTTGTAGTGTCTTAAAAGGTCTAGCCTGATTTATATGTGCAAAAGAAAAATATTGATGAAGACAAGTGACTTTCCTGTCATTTTCCAGTATAGTTTATACACCTTTCATGAGGTCTGTTATATCCTCTTCCTGAGTCTTGACTTTGCCAAAAGTCTAACATAAGAATATAAACTTCAGCTTAAAGGTAGGGGGGTTTTGTTTGTTTGTTTGTTTGTTTGGGGTTTTTTGGTGCTTTTTCTCAATCCATCCTTGAGTCTGTAGAATGAAACTGTAAAGCTGACTATTTATGTGAAAGGCTTGTTAGGAAGCTTTACTTCTGCTTCAGTACAGCTAAGCCAGAATCCAAAGAATGTAATCCCTCCATTTAGACAAATGGGTTTGAAAACCCATACCCCAAATTAAGTGTGGGTTTTAAGTGTTACTGAAATGGGGAGGTTGGATGAGGATGTCCAAGCTGCATCTGGAGAACAAGATGAGGAAAATGCCTGATATCAAGAGGAAAAACAGAACCTTGCGGGTTCCACTTGTATATCTATTTGAAAACATCAAAATTGTCAGCAATACTGTTTTAAATCAGAAAAGGACGCCTGTTTCTTAAATTGGGGAAGGGAAGTTTTTCTTTCTGCTTTTCATACATTTACTTCTTTCTCTTTCCTTCAAAGATTCACTTCCACGAAATGAGCCTACTTTCTTCCAAGTTTTTGTCCCAAGACAACTTGAAAACAGGGGTCAAATGCTGAACTCGGCTTTCACTGGAAGGGAGGAGTGGAAGGAGATTAGGTAAAATGATCGGGACTAACAAAAGAATTTCTGTTTTATCTCTAATTCTAAAGAGAGATAGAGTGCTCTGCTCTGAAGGTTTGAAAGTTCATATTTTCTATTTGCTACGAGTACTGTGAGCAAATTACTGGAGGATGTTCTGGGGGAGGGATGATGTACTCTCCCCTGCAGAAGATGTCCTAGTTTGAGAGAGAAGGTCTGAAATGCATAGATCCCAGCTCCCAGGTATGAGTGCTGTAATATGGCCATTTTCTCAGATGTATTTAATTTTTTTATAGCAGCTCTAACAGAGACAATGTAGAAATTCTCATGGATGTTTCATGACTGAAGACTTGGACATTTTTCTTAAAGAGAAATGTATTCAAATCACTTTGGATAGTAAAGAGAATTTAAATGGAGTACTGAAACTGGAATGTGATATATACGTGTAAGTCCTCTGGCTAGGCTTGGACCAGTTTGATATTGAATAAAGAGACAGGCGATGATTTCTCAGAATTTGTGAGTCTAGCCCTTGCTTGTCCGCCTTCACTCTTCTGATTGTCCAAAACAAATTACATGCTGTGTGTGAGCAGCATATTCTTTGTTTCAATACAAGGAGGAAAGACTGGAAATGTCAAGGGGAGTTTATTTTACTGAAAACTTCCTTGTTTTCCTTCACCTCTCTCTCTTACAAAAAAAATCAATACATTTCAAAATTGGTTTAATCCAAGCACAAAAGCTTTTTTTCCCTATTATTCAACAACTGAACTGAGGAAAAAACCCCTAAACCTCACACAGCTTTACTCATAATTTGTTTAATATGATGAGCACAGGATTGTTTTCCCCAATGTTAAGTTCTTAATTGTAATAACATGGAAAAAGCCCAACCAGCTGAATAAAATTACTGGACGTGACTGTTGACCTAAACTACAGGAAGGAAGCAGACTGCCATTCTAAGAGAGCATCTGAAGATTTTAATAGAGGAGCCTTTTGGTGGACAAGCAAGGTAGTTCTTATGGGCTGAAAAGGGTAAAGTGATACATTTATTCGTAATGCTACTGGCAGAAGATCGATTTGCCAAGTCTTTAGAATTTAGATACGTCAGGTTTTGCATAGCAGGCTTAAAATTGTATAAAGTCACTACAAAAACAGGGGTGTGGCAGTATCTGTGTAGCTTTTAATATGCAAAGTCATTTAAAGTTTTTTAATGAACTTTCTAATAGTGTTATATGTAAATACAGCTCATTAATTTTAAGTGAAATTGTAGAATTGGGAAAACTAATTTTCCTCAGAGTTAACTCAGAACACATTTCTTTCCAGTACGCTTCTTAAAAGTTAGCTTAGAGAAAACCATATCAGATTAGCCATGTTCTTTCGTGAGTTTCGTGGAAATTACATTTTTTACATATTACATGTTGATGAATGTAGTGTTTTACAAGGGAGTATAAAGGCATCTCACTTTTCATGAGTAATTTGCAGTCCAAGGTCCTGACCCTGCGGAGATACTTGTGTGTCATTCACAGAATCATCCAGGACATAAGGCCAGAAGGGACATTAGATTGCTTTTGCGGGTTTTGTTTTGTAATACAGCCAGTTTCACATTATCCATCTCAACTGTTTTGTACCAAGAAAAATTTGTTTGGCTAAGCAGGTCTTCCAAAGAAGCGTTCAAACATGATTCAAGGATCTCAAGGGGTCGAGAGTCTGCCGCTTCTCTTGGTAGCTCGTTTCAGTGATTAATCCTCTCTTCTGTTTAGACTTTACACCCTATTTTCAACCTGCATCTGGCTTCAGCTTTCAGGATCAGAGCTGGTTCTCTTCTGCCCGAGCTCTCCTACCTTCACTCAGAGCATTATGAAACATCTTGGTGATTCTGCTGAAACGATTCCTGCTCCTGAATATGTGCAAAACTCTTGGTGGGGTGTGTTTATGCCTTTACGTGCTTTGGGGCAGAGCAATTGTTGCTGCCCTTTAAAGCAGGGACTAAAATTGCATGTTCCTCACAGCAGGTTAGGAGAAGGGACTGCATTTTTTTTCTGTTGCCTACCTGCTATATATCTATGCAAAGACCAGCTGTGACCTAGCTTTGAATCGTTTTATTATGGAAAAATACTTTAATAGGCTTTTCTTTAATCTGTGATAATTAATAGCGACATTTGCCTTTTATTTCTAGAAAGATAGTTAAGGGGAAACATTTTTTCTGGTTTTACTGTGAAGTGTTTCTTACATATGCTTAGTGTAATAAGAATCTGACCCAAATGTGTCTTAACGGTATTGCTTGTGTATCTTACAGAACCCTTAAGGCATGGCCTTAGCTGGTCTGTACTGCGTGTATAATTTTTTGTAGTTAATGTCTGCATTGACTCATCTGAAGATTCATTCTTTGCTTGCTTTCCTGATCCACACGAAGACCTTACATTTTATATTTGCATCATGCTATTTGTTATTGATTGCAGTCCTGTATTTTCTAAATATTTTAGGTGTCAGGAAGGCATTTCCTGCATCCGTTGGTTCGCTTCCACACATCATGCAGCAGAATATTCTTTAAAATTAAAATGTGAGGGGCTTTTGACTCTTGAATTACAATATTATTTTTTTTAAAAAGTTCTCTTGTAGCCTTGTAATTTATTTTCAAGTGGAGGAAGATATTAATCTGCCACGGACAGAGCCACCTGTGATCTATGTCAGAAGGAAGCAGGGCTGCACCTATATCAGACAACATGAGGTATACACTCCACATACACTTCTGCTGCACAAATCGGCTTAAACCTCCTGGGAAATCTGCACTTGCCTATACTTTCATTGTTAGAGAGGGTAAAACTATTTTCTTGCTAACACCTAATGGCACATGTGGTTCATAATGTACAGCCCAAGTAAAATATACACTTTGAACGCTGGGTAAGTCATCGGTGACACTTCTCTATTGTGTTAAAGTACTATTGAATTTATATTCTCGTGCATATAATTAGTTTCTTTTAAGAAAACCTGATCATGAGATACATTGCTTAACATCACTTGTGCTATTTATGCATGGATCAGAAGTTTTTAATGGTTCTAAGTTTTATATGAGACATGACAGTGCGAGTGATTAGCAGAGGTATAGATAGTCATGAAGCCGAGCTTTGTGAGGCAGCTGCTTGCACCCACAGTTTTTGGTGGCCTTGCAGTAGTTGTTCCTCATGGGGCCTATGCTGTCTATCTAAAAAAATAGCCTCACTGTGCCAAGGTATTCCTGAGCCCAGTCTGAGGCAGAGTCAAGTGAGAGGGGTCAAAAGAATGCCATTAAGCAGGAGAAGTTGCCCACGGGAGTCTTTGGGGACATAAGCCCCTAGAAGTACCATGGCTGTCTCTTATGACAACTTGTTTCCTCTCCATCTTTTGGCCTCATTATTAGGAGCCGGAAGAGGTGTGTGATGAAGTGGAGCTTCTGTCTGCCCCTACGTATAGATGCCATCCCAGGAGCAGATGTTTTAGCAGTCCCTTGATGGTTTAATTTCTTCTGCAGCTAAGCTGCCAAGGATGGGTAATGATGGTTGGTTCCTTTTAACTCCGTTGTGCATCCCACTACAGTTTGCATGTACTAGGAATTAAGGATTTAGCTGTTGTTATGTGCTTTAAATACTGATTATAAAGGATGTGTAGAAAATAGGATTCTTCTACAAGAGAAAGTATCTGATCTTAAAACTTGATGTTCATAATTGTCATGAAGCTGTAATGCTGCACATGACGTACACGGTTCTGGTGTGGGAGCATAAAGTATTGTCAAATTCCTGATCACTCTATGGCCTGACGGGATCAGACAGGAACAGGGAGTCCAGAATTCCTTCTGTCAATGTCAATGTTGTTTTTCAACTCACCCAGGTTTATGTTTACTGAAGTGTTTGCACTAATTTTGCATACCTAATGTTTAAGAGCGTGATGCTCAGGTAAGCTGGAGTTGTCAGGTAGGTGGGCAGATTTTGTTCTAAGATGAGGATCATAAAATGGGACCCCAAATCCAAGGTACCCAGAACAATTATTATTAAAATGCTACATCCGTATGATGATCTGGTATCTGAACTCCAGTTCAAGGTTCAATCCTTTTGTGCTATGAACTGGACAGAACGTAATCCATATGTCAGTTTGGATTTCAAAGAGGGACTTACTAACAGTTTGCTCTTAACTCCGTTGTGATGATGGCCTGCATGTAAAGAGAGGTATTATTAATCAATAATTTGTAACAAAATCATGGATGTAGGCTGTGCCACATTAAAAATTCTCCAGCAGGGTTAAGCATGTTTAAAATAACTTGCTGAGAAAACTGCAGAAAGTCTTAGAGAAAGTTCTTAGCAAAAGAGCTAAGAGCTGCATATAAAATGAAATAAGACAGCTTGTCAATGTATGTAATATACTGCTTACAGGTGGCATTTCAGATTAGTTGAAACACTGAGAAGAATGGTACACATCAAGGCAGTTTGTGTGTAAAATGAATATTTTAATTAATATTTTGCTTTGTCCTTTTTGAAAGACAGTCTTATGGGTTTGTCTGGTTTATGTTTGGTGGTTTGTTTTTTTTTTTTAAAAAAAAAAAAACAACAAACTTCTCCACCCTCTCCCTCAGTCATTAGCTACTGAAAGCAAGTAATGATCAAATGTCCTCTGTTTTCAGTATTATGTGATTAGTATCCAAACAAACACATCAAAGCAACGTAATTCTCTCTGTAATAGTCTTCTGGTTTGCATTTTAGAAGCATTTACTTTTCTGTTATAAAGAGAACTTGACTATCCTGTCTCTATGTCCCTGTTAGGGCTTGGCAGTGAATAAAGAGGGTGGAGTTGACCTTTCAATGCAGTTGCCTACACTGTGGCAAAATGGAGTCCTGGAGTTGGAACCCAAATGTTGCCGCTTCTTTTTTGCTTCTGTGCATTTTAACTAGAGGAATGTTACTGCTCTCTGATGGTGTTTCTCCTCTTGACAGTAATTCAGGATTTTAACAGGATTAGCGCATCAGACTATGTGACGTAGTCAGTGGCACAGGTACTCCCTTAAAATCAAATCTGTTGTCTTTCAATGGCGCTTCTGTTTTAATCTGCAAGTTTAAGACAAAAGCCTTGTATAGTTTTCCTTGAGTTTTACTTTCAGTATCACACCCTTGTCTGTTATTAGCTTTATAATTAACATTATTTAAGCTCCGCTAACTATGAGGCGCAATAAGAGTTAAGCTCCGCCATAAACCAGCACATAACAGTAATGGCAGGTCCCAGCCTAAAGCAAAGGCAAGGGAGGGCCACCTAATTTCTTGCTGGAGAGATGATCATGGCTGGGTCTGTAGCTGAGATGTGAGGTAGCAGGAGGAACAGGAGAACTGCAGAAACTGGATGTGGATTCTAAACCTGTGTCTCTTAATTTTGCACCAGGGTGAAATGCCTATGGAATGGCCGTGTGGATCCCTCCCAGTGCAGCAATAAATTGTCTCCTGTTGGCTTCTTGCTCCTCAGTTCCATGGAAAGTTAAACTTGGATATTATTGGAATAGCATTGGGACTTAACCCTAGTGGCCTGTTTCCTATCAGTTACTCCCTTGAAGAATCCAAGCTGCAGCACTCAGAAAGGCTAAAGGGACTGTGTGCACAGCCTACTAATGATCTGACTGATTAGTGACTACTGAAGGGATGACCAGTCCTTGTCAGGGCCACATCCTGCTGTCATTTTGAACCTGAATAGGTATGAGATGACAACTCTGCAGATCAGGGTACCTATGATACTTGACAGACAGTGAAGCTGTTTTTAAAAGGAGTTCTCTCTGATGAAGAACATGATGGGTGGAGAAAATTACTACGGGTTACAGAAATTACTATTTTCTGCCCATAGAGAAATTTCTCATCTAGCCTGGCTGGATAGCACTCTTGTCTGTTAGGGAAATAGTTTCTGAAAGCAGGAAGCTTAAACTTGAGGTGAAGTAAGAGGGAGATTGATGCCAAAGAAAACAACCAAAGAAGGCGTTCCTGTTTGAGGTATCGGCCAAAAGGTCATATGGATTATCTAAGACATGCCAGTACACTGTCTTGGGAGTGATTACATATTTCAGAGAACATATTCCTGCTCTTGTGTTCACAGAGAAACACAAGAATGATTATACTGCCCACTTGTTTTGCCTTACTGAGATGACCAGAATCTAGTAGAATTGATTTTTTTCTTCAGAGGCAACTGAACCACAAATGTTGGACACATGATAATAAATAAGTTTTTCCTGAATTTGAGAAGATTAGCAATAGTATTGAACCAGTTCAGCCCATCTTTGGGGTGGAATTGTTATTCCAGTTATTATCTTTAAGATAAGAGGAGAAAGCGGACCCGCTGTGTCAGTTTGTTTTACAATAACTTCACTGTAAAAACAAGTGCAGTTTTCCCGTTGTCGTTCACTTACCAGACCGGAGTGTCAGTTCATGTCACTCATGTTTCTCCTGTTCTGTAGGCATCATTGTGGGAGCTGTCTTGTCACTTGCTGCTAGCCATTTGATCCAGGTTTTGAATGGTTCATCTAGCACTGTATGAATGCATTGAAATCTACCTATCCAGGTCAATCCCACTTACCTGACAAATTGAGGGCTGAACCTCACTTTGCAACATACAAAGACATTTTATGTGTTTGGAGGAGAAAAAAAAAAAGTGTTTGGAAAGAAAATTAAGTCTCCCACTCCTGCTGTTAATTAACAATTGCCTAGGCAAGGAACATCCTTCTGTGGTAAAAAATGACTCGCTGCAGGTAAAAAGTTCTGCCATTCTATGGTCAAGCACAGACTTTTCATATAAGGCTATGTTAGGTGCTCGTTTCAGGGTCCAGAGCTCCCTTTTCATCTAAGTGGGATTTTTATGCAAGTATTCAAGTAAGAACATGTACCACCTTGAGATACAGATATTTCAGTTTGTGGCAATCACATGTTCTCAAACCTGGAGATGTTTCCCTTTTCTTTCTCTTGAATAAGTTGTAGACATTTTGGATGATTTAAGTCTCGGAGCACCTCTGCTTTTCTGAATACACAGTAGCAGTCAATAGTGTGGACAGGGTATGGAAGTGTGGGCTTTAGGTTTGCTTTGTGCTGCTGAGCAGCTCAGCCTGACTAAATCCACTGCACTAAACTTTGTCAGATTTCTGCATTTTAAACTGTCAGTAGTAAAGTATGGATTCCAGGAGCTATTATTAGTTAAGAAGAATAAGAAAAAAATCTCAGGTAAAATTGTTTAATTTCCATTTATTCTTAAAATGATTCTGGTTACTGAATCCACATGCTCCCTTGTTGAGATCTGGCTCTTGTGTGTACGTATGTGAGGGTTTAATTATGGTATTCACAATCTTCCTCCAGTCAGTAAGCAGAGTTCACACTTACAAAAATAATACATTGGCCTTCTTTCAAATTATGATGAGAACACAGAGATGGCTTCTTTTGACAGTGATGAGGACACAGTCTTTGAGGCAGACGTTGTTTCTAATCTGTTTTCCTATATTTGTAGGTTGATAAGAAGGAGGAGAATATGAATTTGTACCACTGCAATAGAAACTAAATCATGAGAATTGTTTTGTCAGAACTGGGAATAAGTGGTGTTTGAAAATAATGAAACAGTTTTAAGGTTTGAATTTCTAAAGGAAGGTGTCCTGTGAACAGACTACACAAGGAAGAACCTTCTGAAAACCAGATGCATTCAAGGCAGGCTTTCCATCCCATTGTTAACTTAAATTAGAGTTACTTTACAAGAAAGGAGTTGGTATTAGCACTTGAAAGAGGTTTGACTGTGCCTCCACTGGATGTCAGTAAAAGTCAAGGAACAGAAAACAAAATGAGGTATTGCAAATATGTTGATCCCATTAACAGAAATGTCAATTGCATGTTATCCACAAATCTGCAGGCAGCTGAATGACATTGTACCAGCTACTTAACTTATGGGGAACTGAACACTTTGCCCTTATCGTTTCAATGATAGACAGATGCTTTTCTTAGAAAAAGTCTCAAGGTTTTTTCAGACTGTAGCCAAAATTGAACCATAAAAGTCATGCAACTGAGGTGTTCTTCACCTCAAAGGGTCAATGTTTGTTTAAAGCTGAGATACAAGAATTCTTCCAAAGAAACCAGAAGAAACAGCTAACCTGTAATTTTTTGTTGCACTGGTTTGTACTTCAGGAAGATTCTTTTCCCAGAGATGCTAAGAAATCTCAACACTGGCTTTTCTGCAAAGACATCATCAGATATATCATAATTTACATAACTAATAAAGAAGTTTAAAAACAGGACATCTACACTGTTGCTATTATTTCAGTCTGAAGAAGGATCAGGAGATGCACTGCTCACACTCGGGGGATCTGAGATGTTAATGTTTTAGGGTTTGAAGATCTGTCATCCCAACAACTTTGAACTGTGGGGTGATGGCAGGAATCATTTAATGATAATCTTTTGGCATTAATTTGCCAAAAGAGCAGATTGTGACCTACAGATCTTTAGTTTTAAAAATATGCTCCTGTTATGTGCCTCACGCATTCATGCTAAGTAATTTTATTTTGAAAAATAACTGTTGGTCTAAACAGGTTAACAGTGCTTTCCAAGAAAGCTCTAGGGTAGATAAGATAAATCTGGCAATGAATTTTGCACCTGCCTCTTGCTTTGTATGAGGTCTACCACTGCTGTTCACATAAAGGCTTTCAAAAATGTCTGTTAAGATTGCTGCATTTGGGCGAAAGGAGCTCTCACCAGATGATGCTCAATTTTAGAGTATCAATGATTTCCTAAAACTCTCCCATGTGAAGAAAATGTGCTACTGCTTCTTCTGGAGACCTAGGGGTTACATTGGTAGGAGCTCATTTAGCCTCTAATATGAATATTAGCTTTCTGGATTCTTGGTTGAATCTCTGGTAGACTAAAGTGTGGTGTGGGTGGCAGAATCAGTAGGTGCAGCGGTTCATAAATGGAGTGAAAGAACTTTTTGAAGGTCTTAAATTCAACTCTTGATGAGGATGACAAACTTCCAGAAGCTGATTAAATTGTCAGTGATTCATAGGATGACTTAAGGCTCTTTGTGTTTTACTGAAACCTTGCTAAGGAAATTCAATGTCATAAAATTTCCTTACTTTTTTTTTTTTTAATTTCTAGTATGAAAAAGATTCTAAACTCTTAACAATCTCACCCCATTGGAGATTAATACAAAGTCAATTTTTAACAAGGCTAATGTTACCACACTTTATAACTGTCTTTCGGTTTCTCCACTTATCTTCAGATATCTTATCTTTTCTGTTTGTTTTAACCCATTGTCCACAGATGAAGTTGGATGGCTAGCAGGAACAGAGATGATAATTTCCTGAAAAAGAAAGAAAAGAAAAAAAGATGGCTCGATGTAGAAAGGGAAGTGGAGATAATGCCTCCAGTGAAAAGGAGGTTATAAACCTGCAATTTCTGTCTTCCCAGAAGTAACGGTCATCTGGTCAGCAGAGGTGCACACAGGTAGCTCCAGAATGGTCAAAGCATGCAATGTCACTTGACTGGCCCAGCATGGAGTGGTGGGCCAAACGTGGAGAAGGAAATCCACTTGGCACACAGATTGTTGACTGAGCAGGAAAGCGTTAGGAGTTGTAGGACACAAATCTGTAGGAAATATGCTGCATTAATTCTATTTGTAAAACTGTTTCTTGGGGTCATAGGTTCATAGAAGTATTGGGTAGGAGGTGCTGGAGGCCATTAGGTCCATCTCTTTGAAGGCAGGAGATCACCAAGAACAATTAATCTCGATGGGGATTTGCCTTCAATGCCTCCTGTGACAAATAACTGATGGCTTCCACAGGCAATCTCCTCTGGTGTTTAACTAGCCTCAGCTTTGCAGTTTTTCCGAACATGAAGACCAAATCTTGCTAAAATTTAAGCTTATTACTCCTTAGCCTGCCCATTGGGAATACAATGAACTCTTTTCAAGTGTGTAGAAAGCTGTCTTGTCTTCAGAAATAATCTATGTTTACTTCAGCAGGAACTGGGTCAAGTTCTGACTTAATTCCTGAAGAGGTTCTAGTAAATGTACAATATAGTAGTTGTAGTAGGCAACTGTACCCATCGTACCACATAAAAAGTATTCATGATACCATACGAAAAGTTTTAAAACAATTTAGATCATAGCACATGGGCTGTCACTTTTTAGAACATTCTTTTTGAATGAAAAGTATTCTTTCTAACTTTCTTATTGAAAGGTGGTTTTTCTTTTGGAATTTTTGTGTAAAATCTTTTCATAAATTATAATTTGGCAAGAATGAAAATGTAACTTGTATAGAGAAGCTAAATCTTATTGGCTGGTACAGTAGCACATTCACTGGAAATGTGAATTAAAGAGCAGATTTAAAAAAATAAAAGTACAGTTAATATATTAAATGATGTGTTGAACTATGGTAGGGAGGAAGGCTGTGTTAACTCACATTTTTTCTTCTAGTCCAGAAGATGTCTGAAGTTTTAATACTTGAAATACGTAGGATATACCATATGGCCAACTTAAAGTTGCTTCAGATTTCACCTGAAAGATGGAATTTCAGAAGAAGATTTTTAGATACTTCATGCTGCTTTGACATTTTTTCCACTTAATGACAATAACACCATCTATAAACAAGTAAGTGTATTTTTGCTAGTGCATTTTTAAACAATGCACCCACCCTCAATATGAGCTGTGTGTGCTCGTCTGCTAGGGGGGGAAATTTAAAGTCCTGTCTGGAAAACTCTCCGTAATCCTTTCCTCAAGGCTTGCTTTTCATCCAGAGCACAGACTGAAAACCAGAATAAATTAATGCTTAACTAGTGGGTGCTAACCACAAGGACTTCCTAACACAGACCAGCTTCGTGAGCCGTGTGTCAGCTGGTTCAGCGCTGGAGTTTTCACTTGACTTCTGTGTTCCCAAACACACTAGATGTGTGAACTAGCAAAATGATTCATGACGTGGTCTTTGCAGCATCTCTGCGATATCGTTTTGGCTGCCTACAAAGAGATATTGGCAGTGTCACGGAAGACTGTGGCTAATGGGTGTTGGACTCAGAGGTCTGATAAACATGCCTATAATCAACACTTTCTGTAATTTGTTTTTGTGTTGTTGATACGGTGTCGAAGGGCTTTATTAGAAGTAGAAATGCAAAACAAGTGCAGGGAGAATCCTGACTGTGAAGGGCTTTAACTTAAGATGCAGACAGTAGGAAGAGGCAAGAAATGAAATGAGGTTTGATACAGGAGAATGAATCATGAAGCATGCTGTGGTTTTTGGAGGCTGCATATATTTCTTTATGGTTTTAATGTACCCAGCCCTAGTTGACATGCATGACTGTACAGTCTGGAATGTGTTAAACATTTTTGAAGGTATTTAGGAAAGGGCAAGTTGAGTTTAGTTGTCAGTGCAGTGTTACCTGTATGGGTGAGTTATTGCATAATCTTGCTCATGTTCAGCGTGTTATGGCAGGGGATTGGTTATTTTAAATATCATGCTCACACTTGACCACTTTAAACATTTATTGTGTATAGCAAATTTTCAATTGTAATCAAAGTATTGCAAGATACTAGTGGAGATTTCTGGCACAAACAGTTATTAGACTTCTTAATTGAATATTCTAGTTGGGTTGCTATAACTCAAACTATCCATCCCTTAATTAAAAAAACTCTGAATCTTAAAATTGCTAATTATGATAACTCATGCTTGATTGCTGATGGCTTGTTGGACCTGCTGCTTTTCTTAAGAGGCAAGTGTTCTCTGTGGTCTCCATTTGTTTTGGAGTAATGTGATTCAGAGAGGGCTAAATGCAGGTGCAGTTCTTATTTTCTGCAATGGAAATGTCATCCTCCTAACACTGAATTTGATTTTGTCTGATGATGACTGCATTCTGGCAGCACCTTGCGGGTGTGTCAGGCGCTTCTGTATTATGTGCAGTGTACACATGTAACAAAAAAAGATGCTCCTTGTTCCTCTTGCTTAGGATTTAAGTTTTAAGGAACTTGAAATACATGATTCTCTTGATTAGCTATGAGAGTGGTGTTTTTTCTCTTCCACCACCACTGCCATAAACCCTGAAAGCATGTCAGCAGTGTAATCTTTGAATTCAATAGGAAGAGAATATAATAGAGATATTATTGTGAAGGATGAATACCCTGGTAATTGATTTGAGATGGCATTCATATCTGGAGAGTCTTTTGTTTGGATGCTGTTTTGGAATGCTGAGATTTTGAACTTATAATGGAAATAAGACGGATAAAGTATGAGCCATGATGGACAGAGAATGAAGAGCATCATTATGAAAAGAGCAGGAAGAAAGGAGACTTTTGAGGCTTTTGTTTGTTGTGGGAACCTTAATGAGAGAACATGGGTAACAGATGCAAGGCCTCAAAGTCTACGGTTGCAGGCACCAGTACAAAACCCTGCAATAAATAATTCTTGCTGAGTAGAGCAGAGAAGTAGGAGCTTGGAAAGCTCAGAAGATGGGCAGTACTGGTTGGCAGCAGGCATTTGCTGTGTGCATCAGCAGCAATAGGGGAGGTGGAAAAGAAGCTGTGGCATAAAGGGAGAAGGCTCATTGCTGAAGGAAACTGTGATTTTTTTTTTTTCTCTATTTCTTTTCCTTTGGGGTGTGGGAATTTCACAACACAGAGTTTTCAGGAACTAAGAGCAACTTCTTTCAGTCCGCACCCAAAATAAGTGAAGAATAGCAATGAAATAGGTGACTCAGAGAGACGACTGACTCTAAATCCAGCAACTGATTGGATGGAATGCTTTCTTGAGTCCTAGACATCTGTATCAGACTCCTGAGCCTGTTTTTTGGTGCTTGCTTTTCCAAATATCTGGTAGCAGAATGTTTTCCAATCCATATTTGGAAATAGTTGATTCATTCATAAGGATAATATTTGTGCAGTTCAGGAAATGCAGTAGTTTGCTCACACGGGTCTAATTCAAATGATGGTGTAAAACTAGACATTATTTTAATTTCTAAAATAGTATCAAATCATTGAGGGCTGAGGACTATATGAAAGCACAAGCGATATGTGCTACCTATGAGTAACTCAGGTGAAGCAGAGGAAATGCTGTTCTTTTATTTTAAAATGTTGATATTTAGTTAGCTATTCCTTGTCTTGAAATTTAAAATATTGCTAAGTGATATTTCCTTTTAACGATAAGATGGGGTCTCATGCATCACGTGAGTTGGAATTCTTCCCAGACAAACCTCTGAAATTGGCCACCATGTAGTCTGCTCTTTGGTTACTTTACAAACTCGCTGTTGTGTTTCTTGTGGGGTTAGGAAGGACTCTGTGTGTGCAGGTGGAATCAGGCTATACTTCGGCAGTGCTGTCAAAGGAGTACCAGCTTTGAGCAATTGGAATGGGAATCTTATGTGTGATCTTGTAGTTCTCTGACATAATTTGTGTTGGGCTTCAGGTCAGAGCTATGGAGTAGGCTTGAAGAAAGCTGGATCATTGCTTTTCAGAGTACTGCAGACTGGACGTGCACTTTTGACTCAGGTATTTTCACAGCTACACAGCTGGGGGAGAATTTTCTCTGCCAGGTGATGATGAAATACTGCAACCATCTGCCTGGGAATGCTGTACTTTTTAAAAACATTAAACTCACTTTTGTTTCTTAACTCTTTTTTAGGAAGTTATTAATGACCTCTTCCTGGCATTAAAAAAATAACCAACAAAACCCAAAAACAAACAAACCAAAAATAACAGCAATGAAACAGCCTCTAAAAAAAAAATTTAAGGTAAGGTCCACAGAGCTGGAGAGGGATAAACTTTCCGAAGCAGAAATGATAGTGGGAAACTTGGTTCCCATCCAAGGTCACTGAGGAAACTTATGGCAGAGCTGAGAGACTAAAGATACGTCTGCCACAGCCAAGGCACATTCTCTCTGTGTTAGTTTGGGACTGGGGGGTTTGTCTTCCCTTCCTTTTGCATTTTTGTTGTTTTTCTCCTAATAGCTTCATGGGATTCTGCATGCCACAAAAATAGTCAAGAAAAACAGCTTTTATTTTTGTTTTCTTGATGACCTTTTAAAAAGTTTATAAACAGTAAAAATTGAGCTTGTTGCCATAATAATTAACTATCGAATCAATAAAGTTAAGCTGGTTGCTAAGGGAAGGCCATGTATAGTCGTGATGTAACCCTGACTGCAGCAGCCCATCTTATAACGAGAGGCATTGCGGGGAGGATGATTCTACTGCAGGGAGGGCTGCTTAAATCTGAATTCAGCTTAGCGGTGTTGATTTGAAGTACCTTTCTTTGTTATGGCAACAGAAAGGAACTATCCTATGTCTTTTGAAATATCTAATCTTGCTTGCCTCATTGACCTTGCTCTTCATGAACACGATTAAATATCTTTGTAGGAAATTTGCTTTAGCGAGTGTGCTAGAAGCATGTGAAGATGTGTATAGCTGCAGAAGTGAAGAGTAGCAAACTGCTTGTAATACAGACTGAATTAGCCCCTCTCATTTTTCTCCTCAAAGTTCACCGTTTCAAAGTAATCACCCCATGTCGCGAGAGGTGAGTCCTCCAGCTGCTTTGGAGACTTACCTCAACATATTAAAATTCTCCGTGTTTGTAAAGCTTTAAATCAGCAGCAGCTGCTATACTGCCACCCTTTGCAGCGGCTGAAGTCACAATGACTTCCCCTCAGCCCTGCCATCCCTAGTTGATGTTTTGACCTTTTGGAGCTGTTGGTGGCTTGTCTGTCTGAGAAGGACTAGATAACTGGCCTTGCTAGCTGGGCGATGGCATGATGATGGCCAGAGAATGTGTTTTCCGTGCCTGCACTTTTCCTCGGCTTTGTGGTGTGCTTCTTGGCTGCAGCTGGACATCAGACCATTGTGTGGTGAACAATCACTGAACAAAATGGGATTAAAAAAAAAACACAATATGGATTGTCAGCTCAAGGTTACTGCACAATCAGAGTGAATAGCTAACTTGTAATGTAAATGTTTTTACTTCAGGTGTTTATAAAAGTAATATAGAGAACAGGATATCTCAGAGGTATTTAATGAGAGAATGTGAAATGGTTCCCTTGAAGGCCTCCAAAATTGGTTCTCTCTTCAGGTAGCAGTTCAAGCAAACTATGAATATTGAGCAGAAGAAAGAAATTATTTAGTTGATTTCTGGCTCTCATCACAAAATAAAAATTATAGAAAAGGGCTAGCTACCATTCTTCCTAGAGACACCAACAATTACATTGACATAGAAATTTATCCTCTTGAGCTACTGTTTTCCTGAGTCAGGGTTAACACTCTAGGGCTGGGCTGCCTGAACTGCCCATGCTTGTATCTACCTTCCCTTTGCAAAGAGCTTTGGCTCCGGAAAGGTTGATCTGCCAATCTGGAGGTCAAACAAAACCTGGAGAACAAATACGACTTGCAGCTTGTTCCATTAATGGTTACAGATGGGTATTAGTGCTACAGTCTTCATCATGCTTAGGCCCAACCTGAGAAACACAAATGTAGGCAAGGAGAAACACAGTGTATCTCATGGGTGGATGACCTCAGAAAACAGATTTGTGTTATGAAATTGCTTGCATAAGCAAGGCTTGATTAGTTGTCGGGTTTTATTGGTTTGCTTTATTTTTTTACTGTTGGGATTTTAATTTTTTTCATTAGGTTGGTGTGAGTCACTGCTGGTGAGATTGCAGGAAAGGGTGTGTTTTGAAGAAGGGAATGTAAAGGACGAGAGATAAGCTGCCTTTCAGGTTCAGGGAGTATATTTTGGAAAGTTTTGGGTCTATAAATGACAAACAGCAAATACAATTATAATATTTTGATATTACAAACCAATGGAGTTTTACTCTTTTGTGTCTACTATCAACCAGAAGTCCTCAAAGAAATTACTTTTAAAGCTTTCATGCAGACTTACTATTTTGCTTGTTTTACAGAGTTTTGTGTTTTGTTTTCGGATGTTTTTCAGGGAACTTTGTCAGTACATTGTCCATAAAATATCTTGCTGTGGGCTGACTGGCAGCGTGGGGCACAGCTGGAAAAGACATGCCTCGTAAGCTATTTCATTGCCTTAAATATTCTCTGCAGATAGAAAGCAGATAGCTTGCTGCACTTTTTAGATGGCTTCTCCATCCTCTTCACAGGTGCCCAGCAGGCTGGCCATGCTGATGTGCTGGGGCAAAAGGGAGGCTCCTCCTTCTCCTCTCCCTACTTTTCCTTCTTAAAGATCCCTGGGGAGGAGTCGTGGCTCCTAGTGCATGTGCTACACCCATGACCTCGCATCTGAGTAGCTCTGCTTCATCTGTACGCGTGTACGTAGGGCTTGTTTCTCCCGCCTGCTCGTTGCCCTATTGATGATAACAATCTGGCCTTTAGCGTGTTTTCCACTTGGCAAAATCGCCCACAACCAACCATTGTTTAGATTAATGCTGACCTTGTAGCTTGTGATGAACCCAAGACCTACGCAAACAGAAAGTGAATAGCCACAGTTGAAAAGTATCTTATCAGATATTTGAAAGAATAATAAACAAGAGGAAGTGGATAGAAGAATGCCTTTCAGTGAGACCGTATTAAAATAGAGCTTCATGGCCCAGCTTCTGTGATGATAGAAGAGCTTACACTGAAGCAATGTTGTTGTATTTTCTTTGAGTAGAGTTCTTAGAGTAATCCCCTCTGTTGCCTGGGCTATATAGACACAAGGATGTCCACATCGCTTCAAGGCCTACATTGGGCAGTCTGTATGCTGCAGTTGCACTTTTATTCCTACATGTTTGTCAAATACATTAACATAATCGTACCTCAACGTAGAGAGTATTAGCTGAGAATTTCTGAGCTTTGCAGTGCCTGGGTTCTCCCTGTAATTTCAAGGAGGATGCCCAAGTAAAAAATGCTTTCAGAGTCAGATTGTCTCTCATTGTAGAAGTCCCTTATTGCGTTTCAGTCCAGGAGCCATGTTCAAGTAATTTGGCAGTGAGACCTTCC
This sequence comes from Gallinago undulata, assembly GCA_026546715.1. Lineage (NCBI taxonomy): Eukaryota > Metazoa > Chordata > Aves > Charadriiformes > Scolopacidae > Gallinago > Gallinago undulata. The sequence goes on from JAOTQQ010000023.1 coordinate 46,922,938, forward strand.
TGAAGGTTCTTCAAGACTCAGCAGCAGGTAGTGAACCTGTAATACTCAGCCGTGAGGCTCAGCCCTCACTTCTGCTGGGACTTCCTTGCCAGCCAGCCAGAGCTGGCCAAAAGTGTGTTTGGGAACCTGGAGGTTGTTGTGCATTTGGCTCCGAACATGACATGACATGTACTGCCTCATGTCTGGTCAGTGAGCCAGAGGCAGGTTAGACACATGGGAGAGAATGTTGTGGGAGGATGTGTAGGGGATGGGAAAGGACATAGAGTGCCAGCATAAGAACTCAGAGAGCTGGAGATAACTGTGGAAACAGCCTGGGGGTATAGGGGAGCACTGCAGGAGGAAGGCTTGTTGAGGTGAACGGTGGGAACGTAGTCTGTGTATTCCCAAATATGGTGTTTGTGCTCAGTACAGTGATCTAGGGTTGTGGTGTGCGGTTTTGTTTACTCTTAAATAATACATATATTCCTTGCAGATGGGCATATGCCATTACATATCAGTAACTCTTCTGTTCTGCTTTACCATTTTGTGCTGAAGTATCAACTGACAGCCAAGTTGGGTAGTGACTACAGGTGCTGTAGCTGAACATGGAGGCAGACAGAGATGGACAGAGGAAGAACCCTGGGGCAAAACAGCCTTTTACCGACAAGCACACTCTCTTCTTTTAGGGTCCTGGACATTTTGGGAGGGACCTGCAAGGATGAGTTCAGGTTCTCTGTGTAAAATTGCATAAAATATTGCCCCTTTTTTTGCTCCTTTACTCCAGTCTCGTGAGACCCCACCTGGAGTACTGCATCCAGCTCTGGAGCCCTCAGCACAGGAAAGATATGGACCTGTTGGAGTGGGTCCATAGGAAGGCCACAAAAATGACCAGAGGGATGGAGCACCTCTCCTGTAAGGACAGGCTGAGAGAATGGGGATTGTTCAGCCTGGAGAAGAGAAGACTCTGGGGAGACCTTAATAGCCTTCCAGTGCTTAAAGGGGGCCTACAGGACAGATAGGGAGGGACACTATCAGGGAGTGTAGTGATAGGACAAGGAGTAATGTTTTTAAACTAAAAGAGGGAAGATTTAGACTAAATATAAGGAAAAAATTTTTACAATGGGTGTGGTGCAACACTGGAACAGGTTGCCCAGAGAGGTGGTAGATGCCCCATCCCTGGAAATATTCAAGGTCAGATTGGACAGGGCTCTGAGAAACTTGATTTAGTTGAAGATGTCCCTGCTCATTGCAGGGGGGTTGGACTAAATGACCTTTAAAGGTCCCTTCCAACCCAAACTATTCTATGATTCATATGATTCTATGACAACCCATTGGCAGTGAGCTAGCTGTTTAAAGGATTACAGTAGTTGTCCTGAGGATTGTGAGCGACAAGCAAGAATAAATGTCAGTGAGAGCTCAATACAAATGAAGGAAGTGAGGATAGCAAAGCCTGCTTTTCAAAACAGATCTGTTCAAAACAAACCCTCCACTGCTACATCTCAAGGAGCAAATGTTTCCTTTTATGTAGTGTAAGTTAGGAGTTGAACGTCATCTAACAGTTTCTCCTAGATTTGATCAATTGCTTAAGTATATTGAATGCCAGTGAGACTGCTGGAATTGAACACCTAATTTGTACAGGACTGTGGTTCACATGATGGATATATTACAGGATCTTTACCCCAAAGATTAGGTCACCAGTCATCAGGAGCAGGGATGTCTTTTTTGGTTGTTGTTTACTTATTTATGTATTTTTAAAAATCTCTTGGGTTTCTTTGGGGGAAGAGGGCTGGTTTCTACAGAAGCCGTTGTCCCAGTGGGAAGTTACTCCATTGGCAGCAGCAAGGGTTTCCCCTTCCTTGCAGCCCCGCACAACTTCTTACTGCCCTGGGGTTTCTCCCAGCAGCCTGCATAAACCTGGCACCTCTGAGACTGTTCCGAGTTGTGCTCTGTCACCAAACACTTTCTGTTTGCTTTGAAATGAATGCTTAGGGGTGTTTGCAGAATGTGCACTGAAGATGTGGGGTAGGGATTGGTTTGTCTGAATTTTTGCCTTGGGAGAAGGGCTTTTGGGGGGATGTACAGAAAGCTTTAGCTGTTGTCAGTGCTCCTGAACTGCCACAAACAGCAATCCACAGTGAATAAAGTGGTGGCAGCTCCGCTGTCTCCCCTGTGCTCCCTCTATGGCCTCCTCTGGGCTGCTTCTTGTTTTAAATGGTTGAAACTGCAAAAGCAATCTGAGGCCTACAATTGATCTAAATGGTTTAAACACATCTAAAGCCTTAAGGCCAAATCAAGCTGTAGCTATTCATGTGAGTAGTTCTGTTGACGTCACTGGGTTTTCTCGTTTAAGCATATGAGATTTGACAGCTAAGTTAGAGGTTATCAAGACTTTAAGCCATTTGAGAGAGGGGGGAAAAAAAAGCAACCAAACAGAAGTTCTTAATGCCCCTCAAACTGAAGCAGTGCTTTTAGGGGGGGCAGCAAAAAGCATCTGGAAGTACTTGGTTTTGCTCTCTCAACTTTTATTTAAGTGGAATAACTCAAGAAATGTACAGGGACGCCAAAGTGTGGAAGTACACACATGCTCTGGAGCCACCCAGCCTTGTGGCTGCTGCTTCTCAACTAGGATTTGTCAGGGTTTCAAATGCTCAGGTTGCCACTTGCAACTTGGGAAACAAACAAGCAAACAAAAGGTCTAGTAAATGCAATGAAGGGGGAAAAATAACCTGAGATTACACTAATATACAAACTGAAGCTAAAAAAAATAAATCTGTTTTAACTCTCAAATTCCCCTGGCGCAGCCTTTAACTTCCTAAAAATCTGAAAAAGGCCTCAGATGCCCAGATTCTTCTCTCTTTCCAGCTTTGTCAATTGACATGGAAAAGTTTTGCTTCTTCCTCCAAACTTTGCCCTGCTACACGGTTACGCCGTTAGGCTATAATACTGTTTCTGATTTAAACTTGCAGTCGCTTGTCCCTGGGAAATGCGTGTATGGAGGACAGCGGACAGAGAGACTTGGGTTGTATGGGCCCACCTGGGAGGTGCTGTCAGGACTGGGCACAAGGGAGAGAGAAGAGGCTGCATGTCCAGCCTTGCCTTCCCCCCTGCCTGCCCTTTCGGTGCTTCACTGGGCAAATCTCTTGGAGGAGGGATGGGTTTTTCATTGAAGAAACACTAGTTGCGATATATTGCGCACTTTAAAGGGTACATTTTGAAGATAATCTCTCTGGCAGTTCTCTGCTGTGGGAGGGTTGAGTTTTATAAAGCCAGGATTGCGGCAGTGCGAAGCGGAGCAACCTTGGTTTGGTGCAGTACCGAAGTAATCCCAAGAGCACTTTGCAAAAAGTGGCAAAGTACATGTGAATACAGCGGGTGCGTAGGCAGGAGATAACGAGGCGCTGAGGAGAAGAATGGTTTAGCTGGGGAGGAGATGGAATAAAGTGGGAGTGGGGCTCCCAGCCCCAACGCCGAGCCTCTGCAGCATCCTCAGCTGCTGCGTGTCCGGCCGGGAGCGTGGGGCAGGGTGCCGAGGTGGCAGCCCCTGTGGGATGGATGGAGGCCACGGACAGGGGGGGTGGTCTCGAGCAGGACAGGCGTGTGTTTGACAGTGCAAGCCTGATTTTGTGCTGGGCTATGTGTATTTTATTTCCCGTCGTGTCTCCGCTGTACCAGTTCACAAGACATGACTGGCAGCTTTGCCTTGTAATTTATTTGATCATAGTAATTTTTTTGACAGGCTTCCTTGTGATTTTTTAATATATCAAATAGAGTTTAATAATAGCCTGCTATTAAGTCCTTTTATTTCTCCCTTGGGATTTACTTATGACTGTTGCCTCTCTTACCCATTTGAAGCTCTGAATCTATTTTCCAACTGTGAAGAACTTAGCAGCATGAGTGCATGCATAATTTGTAAAAACATGCAACAGTATTGTTGTTATGCTTGGGAATTAATAAATGTCAGCATTGGGAGTAATGGAAGGATAAACGAGGCTTGCTTAATTACCAGGGGTTTTCCTATCAAATTCAATGGGACAGGCTGTCAGCAGGATGCTCTCCAGAAGATTTTATTTTATTTTATTTTTTAAATTCTGATTTTACTTCCATTCCTCTTTTGAAGATGAATTTTGTTGTTGGCTTCAGGGTCAAGTGACGTCTGAAGAGAATAACCTCAGTGAGAGCAAAATTGAACAAAATAAAGTAAATACTGCAGTATAGCTAAGAGCGTTGAAATATCAAAGACAATAAAAGGGAAGAGGCTATGTGCATTTAATCAAAGTAGGCTAAGCGTATCTAAATGGAATCTAATGATAGACAATTATGTTCTGTAATGGGGGGAGCCAAAATCCTCATTTTCCTTACTCCCTTGAGACTGTTGGTGCTATATCTTTCACTACCTGTTTTCTATTCCCATGCATGCTAGGCCCACCTATTTTTTTCTGTTTCTTGCTTTCACTGGTATTTTCCAAGAAATTCAAAAGAGGACTTGTCCTCCAGTCATTCCCTTCATATGTGATGTTGAAATGAGGCTTGCATAAAGCCTGATCTGACCAGTGCACCAAGGGTGACTCACACCTTCTTATCTCTTCTCATCTGCTTGCTGCCACTCACTCGGGTTGTTTAGCCCCAGTGTGATCATTCAGATTTCTCCTCCTTCTCCTCTCCCACTCAGATTTTTCTGTGTGTCCTTGCCAGAAAAGAAACTCCCCCAGATATGGGACAAGCGACATTTTCCTGAATTCAGAGTTCACAGGCAAATACTGGCTTGTGCTAAGCCCCAGTAATGCTTGCAGCAGCGTGGGGATAACGCAGCACTCTGATAAACTGCCTGCCAGCAGCAGACCCAGGCTTGCAGTTGTGGTACAATTCTGGGAGAAGGGTGTTCCTACAGTGATAGGATGGTGGGAGCTCTACCAATTCAACCCTGTGCCTGTGTGTCACACGGATAAGGGAGAAGACACCTAAGTGCACCCACTCACATCAACAATTAAAGTCATATAGTGTTTAATTGCTTTGCTAAAGAAGAGCTGACAGTGGTTTGCGCAGCAATCACTCCTCCCTTAGTAGAAAGCTCAGACCTGTGGAAGTCCTGTGGTTCCAGTAACTGCCCCTGAGCCAGATAATTCAGAAGGAGACGGCGTGGTGGTTTGATCTTACTTATTTTTATTAAATGGGAATATTTTCCAGGATATTAGGCAGCCAAGGATCATTCCTTTGTAATGTGAAATTCCTTTAGTCTTTTGACATTTTTATCATTTGTCTCTCCTTTTCCTCCTTCTTTGCAACGGCATTTATTGTGATCATTGGGAAGAAAAGTTGTTCAGCTTACTAATATTTTGGTTCCTCTTAGGTAGTTAGAGGACTTCAGGGAAGCACGGTGTTTAGGTCACTTACTGCAGCTGTGTGGTGGTGAAGACTAGACTAGAGCTTCCATGGCCATAGAATAGCATGTGGCTCAGGAGATCAACTCTCAGTGGAGATAACTTTATACCTTTCATGAAGGCAGGGAGAAAAATCTTTCAAGAAAGAGGATTACATCAAGAACTAATATTTCTGCTATCTTAAACAAAAAAAGATAATTTTAATGTTAGGTGGGTAAATCTGAGTGCCTGTATAGGGACAGTGTCATAACTGAGGTTCAAAATGTGGCAGTGTTTGGCAAACCATGTAGAAATTATCTTGGTGTGTGCTACGAAAGCAGTCATTTGGAGGATCCCAGCAGTCCAACACTTTTTTTAAGTTCTAAAAATACTAGTGCACTTTAATCTGATCTTATTATTCCTTTTCCCAAGAAACAGTTATTCAGATAAAATGTAAATATTCTAAAATGTAAATATTCTAATCAAGAAAGCATCTTGGACTTCCCTGAATTTCATAAAACCTGCAGAAAGCTCCAAATATACTCAAATCCAAGTTAATTTTGAACTAGAAAACTGTGAACTTTTCAGAGCCCTCAGGCCATTTCAGGGAATGCTGCACTAGCTGTAGCTATACAGCACTTTCCCGGAGCATCCCGAAGTGATTGATGATGTAAAAGCAGGGAAGTTAATAGAAACGGACACGTGTATTTTGTAGCTAATAGAAATACAAAGTAAAGCAAGAAAGCGGAGCTTCTTCTTTAGCGAAAGGATACTGACAGAAAATTCAGTCCCCTCCTATGCATCATGTCCCATTTTGTTCCCCAATGCAATGAAGACAAGAGGAGAGGGATCAGAATTTATTTATCATTTTGGCCTGAAGGATAAAAATAAATATTTGGAAGTCTGTGGAAGATCTTTGCAAGTTTCTTTATTTCTGGATATGAGTTGAGTAAATGGCGAAGCTGTTATGTACTCTTTTTCTTTCCACTAGTTTATCATTGCCTCTGGATTTTTGTGTCTGAAGTGCCTGCTTGTTGCAGGAACCAGGGGACTGAATCATTACAGGCAGCCCACAGGTCTGGTGACTTCATTTCCTGGGTTATATAAAATCCAAACTTCCTAAGAAATTGTCTGCAGGAAGTGTTTACCACATTGCTATAGAACAATTAGAGTGCACAGAAACCTGACCAGGTTGAGAAAACAATTACGTGAAGCATTGACGTTAATTTATAAAGACCTTTAAACACGACAGTGAGGTTGCCAGCCAACGAGCAACCAACCTCCTACCTACCTAAGTTCCTGGGCAGAAATATTCAGTTAGATATCAAGACTAGATTTGTTGTGAAGGGTGGAGACCTGTGTGGAAAAAAATGCAATTAAGGCATTATGTTTGGTTTGTTATGTTCTTTCTAATAAATTGCTTACCCGTCTAAAGGAAGAGATCCCATATTCACATTTGTGACCCTAAATCTTTAGTAAGTCTGCTGAGGTCCATAGAGTTAGTCTTGATTTAAATTTTCCTGTTAACAACTGAATTTGTTTTGTGTGGCCCCCCTACTGCAGAAACTTAGTCCTTTTCTGAGCCACGTGGAGCTCCTGAAGTAGGAGGGCTTCCTGCACTGGGATGGTGATGCTGCAGGAAGTAAGTTTAGCAGAAACAAGAACCACCCATTAATCTCTCACTGCACAGAGTTACAAGTAAAACAGTATTTCCCCACCCTGTGTAGTCCACAGGCACTTGTCATCTTCTTTTGCCCGAAACGGCAGCTTTTCCCTGACTAATCATTCTTTATAATACAAAACAGCAACAGAAGAAAAAGGAGCAGAAAAATGTTGACAACTACGTAAAATATTCCTCTTTCAAATTAACCACTTTATTTTCTAAAGAGCCCAACCAAAACAAACAACTTCTTATGGAGCTGATATTGAAGTCGTGTTTGTGAATCTTGACTTTCTGACCAAGTTCCATTAGTTACTTCTATGGTTTGTAAATTTTCATGAGGATGGCAGGCTGCTATTCATTTAATATTGCAACTTATACTTCTTGTCAAAAGCATTTTTGTCAACATTCATAAACAGAACCTTGGCTTAGAGTTTGAAAATAAGAAAGATACAGCAGTGTGATACCCAGCCCTGCCTTTATGCAGAAGATGAAACAGGAGGGAAACTGGGAAAAGTACATCTTCACATTCAACTGGAAGTGTAGAAAGGAGAAAGCAAATCAGGAATCTACTTAAATGAACTGGTATTTAGCTGTTTCAGCATAGCTTTAACTGAGATCTGAAACAGATATTGCTTCGACTGCTGTTTTACATGCAGCAATGGAAAATTGTTCTCTGAATCATGACTACCTCAGGAGTTCTTGTTTGAAGGTGGAGGATGCCCACTTCTAGGGAATTCCCAGTGCCATAGTTTATTCTTAGATTCTTCAGTCAGAGTCCTTGGTGGTGCATAGGACTTGCTAACATTCAGCCACTTAGGTGATTGGTGTTAGACACTAGTACTGTCAAGTGATTAAAATTCCCAAATGATCTGTGTAAGTGGTGCACTGCCTCTTGATCTGCAAGTTTCCTGTTTGGATACTTCCCCATCAGGACTGTTTTTCAGAAGGTTAATTGTTTAATGTTTGCTGTTTCACTTTTAGATGATAATGATCAGATCTTTTGCTATGAAACTGCAGCTTGCTTTACTCTTCTAAGCAAGCCTTGCTCTTAAGTATCTGGGTGGTTTCTTGCTGAACTTCAGTGACATGTTTGGCTATTGAAGGGTCTCCAATCTGTTGCCTTTATAGAAGCTTATAATACTGCAGTCTTTGCATGTTTCCCATTTAAAGCAGTACTTTTTTTTTTTTTTTAAACCATCTCCACTAGAATAAGATGTCTTTCTCAGTTAATTTTTCCCATCTATGAAAGGATTGTGGTACTTCATTACTGTTGCAAAGTATTGAGATCTCTGGCCAGTAGCACTTGTTATGACTGTTAAATATCATGCTACACTTAATTCTGTGCTTGGACTCCCAAATAAAAATAGTATGATTTTTCAGAGGTGGTGAGCAAATGCAACTGAAAGAGAAGCCAATAAATACCTAAGAAATCAAGCTGCTTACATTTAAGTGACTAATGATGTTGACTATAGGAATCTGGATCTCGGGAAAGTATATGAATTATGATTATGTGCTAGAACTGTCAGTATTTAAACTTGAATGTGCCCAAGTATAGAACTAGGTGCCCAAGCTATTACATCTGAATTTGGAGAGAGCTTGATATTTAGAAAATGCTGAGGTCTTATCTTCTGCAACTTTGGCGTATCCAAAGCATCTCAGAGGGGGCATCTAAAATTACTAAATACTTGGAGACCTTTTGTCTTAGGATTTAGACTATACATTTTCCCTTTATTGGGATGCAGCCATTTAGAGCGCCTGCTGAAAGATACAAATAGAGATATCTTCTTCAAGGAATTTCTTGTCAGCATTCGTGTTGATATCTAAATCAATGTACTCAGAATTTTTGCTGAAATTTGTAAAGAGTGCATGCTCTTAACATATGTTTCATGTTAGAGAATGAAGCGGTCTTTTTGCAGTCTGACTCAGCCTTATTTGCATTGCAGGCTTTGACTACGCATGAGGACATACCTGTAGACCGAGCACTTGATGTAACAGTAAAAATTATATGCATTTGATGCATCATTTCTTACGTGAATCAACCTTTAGTGCTATTAAACTGCTTCTGTGGAATTTTTTAAAGAGTGCTTGAGCCCTATGAGATTTCATTCTCTCTGTTCCCCAAGCCAGCCTTTTTTCATTTTAAAACAAACAAATAACTTCCCTTCTCCCCTCACCCCTCATCAATCCTGAAGAACAAACTGTCAGCTTTAGAAATGCTCTAAACATGAGGACAGTAAATGGCATTTTTGTTATAATCTTGTCCTTTGGATGGAAGATCTGAATGAAGAGGTGGTAATCAGAAGCAGCTGGAAAATACATCTGTAAAGAAATTAATGGAAAATAGAAAACTTCTATTAAAACAACAAAACAAACCAAAAAAATCTCATAGTGTCTGTGTAGGAATATAATGGAAGCAAAGCTGATTGCTTACAATACGGTAATAATCCCAGGAAGACTGTTTTCAGCTCTGCTTGCTCTGCTCCATGGCTGTTGAGCCATGTTGTCAGAGCATATGTGAGAAATTACTGTCATTATAGTGAATCTGGAAAAGGTGGATGTGGTTCTTTTTGCTCTCTGGGCTTCACATGACCAGGAAGCTGAGTAGTCCTTAGGTCTCTGTAAATCTGTAGCCAGAGTCAGAGCTGTTTTGGCTTTCAGTTCATAGGAGATCTGCTGCTGAGCTGCTCCGAGTGATCCCTTGCAGTGGATTCTCCAATGTGTTATTTTGGCCTTGCCTTTCCTGTCCTGGAAAGGCTTGAGGCACTGATGCAAAGCAAGCTCATCTTGCTCTCACCTCTTCTTTCCCAGGAATCCCCCATAAGCTGACAGAGGATTTCCACACACGGATCAAGTAGTTCTGTGTTGCTTCATATGGACTGTGTAGGGTCCATTGGGTTTGAAGTGAATCACCACCTATCTGTTTGTGTGTGCATGTGTTTTCATTCTGCAGGTGGATGCTGGAAGGGCTCCTTGCTGTGAGATTCCTGGTTACTCGACAGCTTTCTTACAAGTGGCTGCTCCTTGAACCGGTCGGAAAGACCTGGCGATTGGGAACTGAGAGGTTCTGGCTAAAATGCAGGGATGTGGGGTGGATAAGAAATAACAGTGTGTGGGGCAAAATGAATGGCAGCAGTATTCTGTAAGTACAGAGCTCATCTTCATTGTCTCTACTCAACTGCAGAAGGCACAGCAACCAGCATCAATGAAACAGTCCTGCAGAGTAAAGGCCATCATCTTTTGGCAGCTCTGTAGCACAGTGGTGCTCTCATTAGCTGTGTCTCAGGGAGCAGTGGAAAGGTCCCGTCTGGCTCTGAACATCTGCTGAATCAGCAGGTTGCATCTTGGTGCTGCTGGGAGGGAAATCTGGCCTCCAGGTAGTGCTCTGTAAAATGTAAGCAGGTTCTCCTTCTCGTCCCTTTTAGTGGCTCAGATTGAATACTGTTTTGATCCATTCAGACCCAATTAATCTATTTCTACTTGTACCTGCCAAACCCATCTTAATTGCAAAATAATTTGCTTATTAAATTACTGGTAAATATGTATGTCTTCCTCATGCTATGAAATAGCAATTTTGCCTGTCCTTTGAAGAACCCATATAGATTAGGGCTTCAGGAAGAGTAAAATTCCCCTTCACATGAGTGGCTCAAGAAGGTTTTGGTGGAGGAATGGTAGACAGCATAGATTACCGCTTTCTTGTTCTGTAGCTGCTAGCGTAAATGCTGTATGCTTCAGCTTGTGCCTCTTTTGGCATGTTTTACTAAAATTAAGCTGGTATGAAAAAATAAAAAATGTGGGAAAAGATGTAGTAGAGCAGAATAATTTTCCCTGTATGCCTAAAGTATTTAATCCAAAAATCATAAAACCTCTTATTCCTGAGTCTGAAAACAAGGGCACTAACTGAGTCATGGCACAAAATCTCCTGTTAAAAATCTCTCAAAAATGGCAAATATCAGTTTGCATTCTGAGAGACACGTCTCTCTTTAGCAGACGTGTACAAGCTGGCAAGTGGGATGCAGTTCCTATGGGCTTGGTTGCATTTACCTATCTACGTGGCCTGTTCACCTCTTTGGTGTCATGTATAGGTTCTCAAGGAGTTAGGGCTTCTCTGTTCTGTTAATTTTTTTGTGTGAGTTAAGGGAAGTCACTCAACTTCTGGTTTGTATTTCTACCCAGTTAGTATAAAACACAGAGACAAATGTGCATGGATGCTGCAGGGACCAGCCCCAGGTAAATCCTCTAGCGGGTTCTGTGGGCTACCCAACTAGGTCCTCAGTGCTTCTGGAGAGAAGCAGACCTGCTTTTGACAGGATATTTTTGTGTGTGATGATAACGATTTAGATAAGTAAAAGACAAACACTTTTGGTTTGCCAATGCTGCTCAACTTTGCAAAAATAACATAGTTAAATTTGGGATCGGGTGAAAGTAAACCATTTAAAATGAAGATAACCTTTTTTGATAGTCTAATTTTGTAAGTGAAAATAACTGTGGGCAGATGCTGGGAAGTGCAGAGAAGCAGACAGTGAAGGGCACACTGTGGGAAAAGGTGTCTCTGTTTACCAAGGACTCATCCTCTGGAAATACAGGCTGTATTCCAAGGTCTTCAGCTCTCTGGCATTTGCAGAGCGGTGACTGCCTGTGAGAGGAACATCCCAGGACTACCCTCCACAGCGCAGTGAAGCTGTCATTTTTTTATCAGTTTCACTGCTGCTTCCTGTTTATGGGAAATTTGTGGTGGGAATGGGATTGTTTGGGGTTACAGTTCAAATAGAGTCGAAGGAGAAGTCCTGAGAGCCAGGACCTTGGCTGTTTTGGCCGCTTCAACAATCCAGTCCTGTTGCTGTAACTCAGCTTTTCCGCCTTTCCTCTTGTGTCTTCTCCTGCCAGGAGCTGGATTTCTGTCCCGTCAAACAGCGGAACGCTTGGTAGGGCAAATCGTGAATGTTACGCTACTGACCTTGTTGAATTTTTCTGCTCAGTGAGTTACAGCTGATGTGGGCATTTTTACTTTGGTTTTGTAAAATCAGCCTGAATGGTTTCTCTCAGCCAAAGGAGGCTGAGCAACCTGGTTAGTCCCACAGAAGGACTCACTTGGTCTGGGGTCTTTCCTTGGTGCTTTCCCGCATGCCTCTTGTCCTTACTTGGAGGGTGTGCACAGTCTTCTTGTCTCCATCTGTTAGCACTGGCCTTCATTTTGCTCAAAGAAAGCTTCATCTTCCTTTGACCCTTATTGCTTTTGGTCCTGTTGAGCTGTTTTATGTCATCAGTGGTATAAATGAATTACTGCTCCTGGTGATCTGTCGCCTTAGTGTTGGGTGAGAAAGGTCTCCTATTTCCAGTTACTGTTTTAAAGGGTGAGGAATCACTGACCAAAATGCTCATTATGGAGAGAAAGATAGGTCATCTGTGAAAGGATTGCATCTGCTGTTGAAGAATGCCACATGGCTAGCAAAGATTTTCTCTTCATCGCCTAAAATGTCCACGTCTCTTCTCTCTTTACATTTTAGGCACAGGAACCAGGAGTGGCATTAAGGGATAAAATATCCCCCTCGTTATCATTAAGTGCATTGCTTCATGGCCTCTTTTATAAATCAGTAACAGAGGGTAATGAAGCAGAAGGTTCTCTCTGAGATCTTAATTAATCCAAGCAGAGATATGTGTCTGTGATGTGAGTTAGGATTAGAAATCAGCTCTAAAAACAAAACACCCTATGCAAAATTGATGTATCCTGGCCTATAAAACAATTCAGTGAATGAGTTCCCATTTGTAATGTGGCATTCCTTGAAATAATTGGCCAACACAGTCCTCGTCAGAGGAGGTAGTAAAGACTGAATGAAGAATTTTATCACTCAAAGTGATTTTATGATGGTGTGAAGAGGCTCACCAGCCTGTTTGTTCCCTGAGCCAGAGCCTACCACATTACTGCGGCCTTATAAAAGGTGCTCTTTTTGCTTTTTGAGCTACAACTTGAATTTAGAAGCCTGTGACCAGGATGGGAGGTTCAGTCAAGCTCCGAAGGAGGGAAGGCATCCAGGAAAAAAGTATGACTGTCTATGTGGGCATCAGAGAAGAGAGGGGGGTTGGAGGAATGACAGGCTTCCATGTTAGAAAGTGAACTTCTTCCCTACGCAAGCCTGCGGGAGTGGGCGTACAGGGGAGGCTGACTGCCTGACTTGCTTCTGGAAATCTTCCATGTTTTCAGCGGAGTGAAAAGAACATTATTTTTATTACTATTAGAAAGTGCTTCTGTACTTACAGTGTCTGCAAGTGAGTATTAGAGTGCTGCTCCGCAGAAGGTTAGCTGAAAGTCAAGGGATATGTTTAGTCTGATGCCTTGGGAGGCCTCAATCTGCATTTCACCTGTGTGATCTCAAAACAAAGTACCAAGGATTAGGAGGTTCCCGCGGTAGGTAATGGGATACAGGAGGCCTTCATGCAGGGCAGGGGGGCTCTTTAGAGAGCTGTGGAAGTGGAAAGTGAAGGCTGTGAGGATTACAAGCAAGGAAGGAATCAAGAAAAAGCATGTAAAAGGACAAAGAATGGTCCTGGGGAAAGGAAGGCAATTAATGACCATTTCCAAAGACTCCAAGTATATGGAGTGTCCTTCCTGGGGGCAAGGCATTAGCCTGTTCTGAAAGGGTGTGTGTGTGTGTGTGTGTGTGTGTATGTGAATGGCACAGAGATTGAAGGATAATGGTGGTGACAGAAAGAGGGCGGCTCCTGTGTATGCCCTAATCCCTCAGGAGACCTCCTAAGTGACAAAATTTTGCAAGGAATGAATGCTGCCAAAAAAATGATTTCATAAAGTGGGTTTTTTGTTGTTTGGTTTTTTGCTTTTCATTTTTTTACCTGCTGCTTGGAATACAACATGAGGCTACATGGTCATATCTACCACATCCCCTGATGTTAGGTGGGCAAGATATCTCATTTCAGCCGAAAGGATGCAGGAAGATGAGAATGATAAGGTCTTCAGTGGTCAGCTGCCCTTGTGAGTAATAGGGCACCAAAGACAAGGGTGTTTGCCAGGAAGCTGCCAGGAAGGTGCCTTGGGTGGGCACTGGTGCTGTGATAAGCTTGCTGTGTCCATCCTGGATGTTGCCCTGCTAGAAGGGGAAGGCAGCCTTCATCTCCTTGCTCCTCCTGATGGCAGAAACAGGTTTGATGAGCCTGCTGTGGTCTGAGCAACAGATCTGGTGTGTTGTCCTGTCCCAGCTGCAGAAATCAAGGGCAACTGTTACTGGGGGGGGACAGGGAGAAATCACAAATGCCCAGCAGGGAGCTTTTTGGCTTCCCATGGGGACTTCCTTATCTAGCAGGTCAGATCCATGCTCATTTACTTTTCATCACATTCTCACCCCTTATGTGTGTTTTAGGGGTCAGAAACCAAATCCTGCTAGGAAATAGCTTGTCCTCCAAAGCATGGGAAGTTGCTCACCACTCCGTCCTCAGTCTTCTCTCTTTTTAGCTCATTAGGGATCCTTTGCCAATTAGGTCTCCCAAGAACCAGCTAGACACGAGTAAGTTTGTAGTGAAAGTATCAGTTTGATTGCATGTGTCATTTATACTGCTTGGGAGTAAATGATTGGGGGTTTTGGGTAGTTCATAAATTTGTCTAATTCTTCACGTAATCCTCACACAAAAAAAAGAAAAAAAAAAAAGAAATACACAAGAGACCAGTCAAGGGCACCATTCCTCAGCAGGAATAAAAAGAATGTGAAATTTTTAGACCAAATTACTTTGGAGAGCTGACAAATCCAGCAAGTATTTAATAACACTTTTGAAAATGGAATCCAGTCCTCTTTTATTTTATTTTATTTTATTTTGTTTTTTGATTCCTTTCAACCTTTTCCTGGTTTTTTTTTGGTGTTGTTTTGTTTTGGTTTTTTACCCCAGTCTGATAATTTCATGATCGAAACTCAAGGGGATGAGTTAAACTGTGGAAAGGATTAGCTTCAGCTTTATTGAGAAATTACTCTTCCTTAGTGATATCAATGTCCAAAAAGAGGAAAAATGAGAGGATTGTTTGGAGACCTGTACCCATTGCCAGCCTGGTTAATTACTATTGGGTAATTATTAACACTTTGATACTGGCTATAACAGAATGTTATGAGCACAGTAGAGCACAAGGCTGAAAGAAGCAGCAAAGTTTACTAGAATGGAATAGGGTGGTAGAGTCCTGCACCTCCTCTGCATGTGTGGCCCAGGTGCAGGGTGCAGGGAAGAACTGGTGTCCCTGACATCCTTCCATCAGAGAAATGTGTTGCCTAGACCAGGTGCATGAAGGACAGTTGGTTTGATGCTAAGGAAAGTGTATCTACCCCTCTTTAAGGTTTGGAAGTGAACAGATGTCCTGGCCTGCCTCTGCCAGTGATGTGGCAAGTGACATGAAGGAAGGGGTGTGGAGATGTTCCTTACAATCCCTGTGCTCTTACCCCAGTAGCTGCTTTGGAAGAATGTCAAGAGGAGGGAGAAGCTATATGATGCTTGTGTTCTTACATTAAAGGGTAGGCATCCTGCTCCCCCTGCCCTTCCATCTTCCTCCCCGAAGGTCTTGCAGCATATTTCTGGTGTGGTGCACATCATTCCTGCGTCATAGCTGTCCTCTTCCCTTATTATTTTTCTACCCTAATTCATCTTGTTCCACAATGTCAGGCAAGCCTAGCAGTAAAATAAAGCAATGGTTTATTAATCAAAGCCCATAAAATACAGCAATGGTTTATTAATCAAAGCCCAAGACAAAGATACTAGCATTTAGAAACTGATGACTGTAAGCAGAGCAAACTGCATGTTGGCTATAGCCTTGGTTTAAAGCGAGGTGCTTCCCAAACTGTCTCAGTACATCTCACTCAAAGACCATGTAGCACACACTGCCTTGAGGTGGATGACCTGGTCTTTTCCCACATCACATAAATACTTCAAGTTCTCTTCCCTCTTTTTTTTTTCTTCTTTTTTTTTTTTTTTTCTGGTCTTATTTTTAATAAGAATAATGGGTCAGTAGCAAAACACTTTGCCAAGACCTGCTAATACCCTCCTACAGTCAGTCTCTGGGCCACCCTCTCCTCAGCATGAGGGAAGGTTTTGGAAGAGAGCATTGTTAGCTCCATGTTGTATTCCTGCAGTGCATATGTTGACTCCTGTGCGCTTCTGGGGCCAAATTACATCATTTCTACATTCTCTGTGCAGGGTGAGAGGACAGGATGGACAGGGAGGCTCTCCTGAGAGATATGATTGTACCAGTTGTGGTGGCTGCACACTGATGGTGGGTAACTCCTTTGAGAAAGGAGCAGTCCTTGTCTTCCTTGCATCTGACTCACCCTACAGCCATGGCAAACTTACCTTCCCGACTCCATGCTAGTGAGGGGGTACCCACATTCCCTTCCCTCCCACCTGGAAGGGCTGAACAACTGGGTGAGACAAAGGCTGATCACTTCTCTGTCTAAGGTGGCCACCATAAGCAGGGTTGGGACCCATCCACCCACTGTACCCTATCAAAGCTTGTGTTGCCTCCTGCTGCCAGCTGCATTACCATTGCCATGGTCTGTAGAACTGTAGGCTGCCATGCAGGAGAACCTGTGTGTGATGTGTGCAACATGAGTGGAAGAGGAAAGTCTGCTGGATGTGGTGGGAGAAGAGCATGCAACAGGTGCCTATTTCAGAAGGGGATGAATATTCTAGTTCCATGTGTTGACAATGGAGGAGAGAAATGTTAAGATCAGTAGCATGGCCTCCCATGACCGTCAGTAGTGATATGCTTGCATCTGGCTAGAAATTATTTTCAGAAGAGTGTGATCTAAACCTTGGGTTGCTCAACAGAAGCCAGAGCTCCAAGTACTGTATCAGTAGCTGCTTGGTACAGGGAAAGGAAAGCTGACTTTTATGAATATGATTTTAACTTATCTGTGTCTCTTCAATAGAGACAGTGGTATCTGAGGAGGCTCTTGAAAACCAGAAGTTATATTGCCAGGACTAAAAGGTATCAGTATACATCTAGGGTTTTGGAATAAATGGTGTGGAATCACAAAAATAATGAACTGTGGCTTCATCCCAGTCCTGGTGAAGTCCAGAGAAACCTCAGCATGCTGAACAACATGTATTATTGCAAGCATGTAATAAATAGAGTTGTTGGTCCTTTAAAGGACCAGACAGCTTTATGAATAAGTTTTGTATTTTAGCAAGTTATGACTAGCTGTTTGTGAGAGGAAGTTGTTGTTGTAGTCCCTGTTATTGACTGCTTGCTCAGACACTTCAAAGTGTAATTAGGGAGAGGAAAGGCCAGTGTAGGGTCCTGGGGAACCAGTTCCTGGCCAAGTGCCACAATTTTTTAAGATCTTTTTGGTGTAGTCCTTTGTAATAAACTTTAAAAGCAAATACAAAAGTACTGAGCAAACAGCATTTATTATCCAGAATCGATGAGGTAAGATTTGGAAGTGTAGGAATCTGCTAAGCCAAACAAGGGGCATGCTCTGAAGCCACAGAATGAACAAATGGTGACTAGTGGCAACTTGGAGCAGAGCAAAGTTAAGAGGGGACTTGTAGTTAGGAGAAGTTGGTACTTGAATGAAGAGCATTGTAGGGGTTGGAAGGATTTAGAGGAGGGAATGGAAAGTAAATTGGTAACTGGCCTGAGGCCCTGTGAAATCAGTGGGAAGACTGCCCTTGGGCTTCAGGTCAAAACATGAGTGTAGAGGACAGAAAGGACCTGAAGGTTTGCAAACACCAGTGCAGATGGAAAGAGAAGGAGGAGGAGGGTGAAGGGCATTGAAAATACAGAGGGAAGTAGGAGAGATTTCATATTAGCTGAAAACACCACAGAGGTCCCCATGAATTCTCATGGGCTTCCTTCTTCCAAACACTCGTGGCTTCTTGTGGCTAACCTGGTGGGGAAACCACAATAACCACTGAATTTGCTTGGATACTTTGTTGTATTTTAAACAGGGGATTAGAATTCAACTAGAAGATATAAACTATGGCATAGGATTGAGGGTAGGCTGGAATATCATGTGAAACGTTGCCATATCCTTCAGCGGCAGCAGTTGGGAAAGATGTCACAGGAGGAGGCAGGATCAGTAAAGAAGAGATTATAAAGACGAAAGGTTACAGGAGACAGGCCTGAGGCTTTCTGAACTGTGAAGGAGATCACTATCTAAAAATATTAAAAAAAAAAAACCTGTGAATGGAATAGTGAAACATGTTCATTTCCTCCTGGTCTTCCTGTTGAATGAAGACCCCCCCCCCCCGAAAAAAAAAAGAAACATGACACACTCCGTACTGTAAAGTTGGTATAGTGTATGTAGAACTAATTAAAGGATATACTTCCTTTTCTAACACCTCGTCAGCTGCTGCAGCCTGCAGTCACAAGAGGTGGAAATGCATGAAATAAACTCTATGGATTTGTTGTTGAAAGGCTGGCAATTTTGCAGCAGAACGCAACATCTGTATTGTAGCACCTGAAGAAATAAGTGCTGGTATTGCTCACAAGCAGGTAGGGGGAGGTAGCTCCTGTACAGCCCACGTACAGCCCTACGCAATTAGCTGGTTACTTACCTCTTCTCATTTGTCACTCTCAGTCACACGCATCGTTTCTCTCGCGCTTTTAGAGATAGCCACGGCTGTGCTGGCAAGGCAGCCCCAGTGGGCCACTCATCTAATCTGCTGTGGCAGCTCCTCTTCTATGTAGGCCACTGCAGAGCAAATTAAATTTTTGGTGTCTTCAGCCTCTTCTGTGAATGGCTTTTTTCTTTGGCCCTGCTTTAATTTATATTAGCATCCACCTTTTTTATCTACTTGGGTCTGTCCCTCGTCTTTGGCCTTGAGTGAGTCCTGTTTTACTGCAAATGGCAAGTGTATTTTCAAGGCCTAGGTTTTAAATTGCTGTTCTGAATAAAAAAAAAAAAAAAAAAGTATAATATTCCTCTCATGCCCCTGACATGAAAATAACAATGAGAACAATGGGAGCTGGCCGGAGCCAGCCTGACGCTGGAGCACACCGTGTGGAAGGAGGTTGAAGAGAAAAAAAAAAAAAAAAAAAGGAAAAAAAAAAAAGCCACACGCCGTCGAGGGAGGATGTTCGGCAGACTATTTGCATCAGAGTTAGAGAACCCACACAATAAAAATGAAAGTGCAGAGTGCGGGCCAGCTGCCTGCGATAAGATCACATTGTTGGAAAGGGGAGAAACGTACTGTCTCCGTGCTAGCAGGGCAGGCAGCAAAAGTATGAGACAAATGGTGAGATCGCACATGCGGCCCTTCTGCCTTGGGCGCTGACGTATCGAGCGATTTTGATTGATTTTTGTATGTCACGGTATGCCAAAGCCAACCTGAGAGAATTACAGCAGATGGTATAGCGTGCAGGGGAATTGCGCGGAGCGTGGATACGGAGGGGGAGCTAAAATCAATCATTTTTAACAAGTAAATGCAACTTAGTGCCGTTCCCCAGCAGCGGTAGGGCCGTAACTGATGTGATGGCTTTATTGCAGCTGTTTGTGGGTGCGTTTGGCCTCGAACAGAGAGGAAAGAAGGCTCCCCTGTGGCTCAAACAGAGCTCTCGTTTGTTCTCTACACAGCTCCAGGATTTGGTTCCTTGCATCTGTGGCAAATCATCTTATTTACCACCTCCAGTGACCAATTCAGATGTCTACAGAAATGGCAGTTTAAAAAATTCAGATATGCTACTAGAGATAATGGGCTAGCTGGATTTTTTTTATCATATATTTAGCATATGCTGTGATGAGACTGCAGTGTTGGATTCAAACTCTCTCACCTAATTTTTTTCTCTCTTCTTTTAGTGAAATTTGCTAAAAATAAATTTTGAAAAACCTTCTAAATTACCTATAAAGTTCCTGCGCGCCTTCCTCAAGCATTACATAATGTTGTGAGGCCGAACTCTATCTTCATTTATTCTGCTCTGAGTTCCTAGGTGATTGCGACACCAAATGAGTGCATGTCATCATTTTAAGATGATCTTGATTTTAGCCGAGTACACCAGAAACATCCCTTTGCCAGAAAATGGGGCCTGGTTCCTTAGTCTGTGTCTTTCTTAATCTCAGACTGACTCGCATTTATTAAAGAAGCTTGTCTGTAGGAATCAATACTAAATTTTAATGCTATTTTCTCAGATTTCTTGTGTATGAAGAGGGCTAGTAGATGCAGGTATTCCAAGTTTCTTTTCTTCAGTCAGTGACACATCTCCTAAGAAATGCAGGTGATCTTAAGAAGATACATCCTTTACCTTTGTTCTGTTTGTTCATACTGAAATAACTTTATTCTCTTTGTTCAGTATATCTACTAAACCAAGGCCTCCTTTGCTCATGTTGATGAGAAATGAGGCCAGCATCTTGTGTTGCTGGCCAGTGTTGTTGGTTTAGTGCTCTGCGGATGACTTTCCGGGCCTTCCACACTATTTTTATACTCGGTGATAAAAACCTTTGCCTGTGTTATTGCCAAGGAGAGGTGGAGGGTTTATTGCAGTGCCTGCCGGCCGTTCCTCTCCACCCTTGTGCGTGCAGGTGCTAGCACGTAACAGTGCCTTCACCTCCAGTGCTCTCACCTGCTTTGTCTTCTGGGGCTCCTTTTCTCTTCTCTCACAGCTTCTTAAAACTTTTAGGAAGAATTTTTAGGATGAAGTGCCTAAATGCTATGACACCAGCTTTATGTCTCCTCTGATGTAAAGCGTAGAAAACAGCTTCTCTTTATTGCTTTCTCCGCCCTTGCCCTTGGCATGAAGAATGTCTGATGTAGCCTAAACTGAGGAAATTTATCACAGAGTGTGGCACCGTGTTATTGCTTCCTCCTACCAAATGGCTGTTAGGCTAGCCCCCAAGCGAGGGATTCTCCTGCATCCTTTGCAACCGCTGTGATGGATGTACTAGGAGAGCATACCTTGCTCTGTAACAGGACACAAGGCTGTGACCTGTGCCTGTTGTGGACCGTGGCCTGCCAGACTAAAAGTGCCTGTCTAGAGATAAATGCCACTCACTCCAGCATGGCTTCATCAAGCA
Organism: Gallinago undulata; assembly: GCA_026546715.1. NCBI lineage: Eukaryota > Metazoa > Chordata > Aves > Charadriiformes > Scolopacidae > Gallinago > Gallinago undulata. The sequence goes on from JAOTQQ010000023.1 coordinate 46,943,931, forward strand.
AACTGGCTCATACCTTTTGCACCAAAGTGTGAAGACGTTATTGCAGTATTCTGTCCTGTGTTGCTACCCTTTGAAATATAAAGTTCCCATTTTCACATATTTTTTTTTCCTGCTGTCAAAGACATTGACAGGACTGGCCTTACAGTTTAGCACCACAGGCAGTGGTGGTGTCTGTATGGAGTTGTAAAGGTTTATGAATGCTTTGGCTCAGGATTATTACAGGAACCTTATGTGTAGACTGGGCCTCTTTAGCAGAACTGTTTAAAAATTACTTTCCTGTGCTCAGCATTAAATGCAAGCTGCGTTTCGACGAGTGGAGATGTGGAGAGGCTGGTCCTATGCTCATGTTTGGTTTGATTTATTTAATTATTTTTTTGGGGTGAGCTGTTGAGTATGTGCTTATTGATGCACACACACACAAATGAGTATGTATCTGTGAGAGCCCACCTGGTTTACTGAATAAGCCCACAAGTCTGGTGGGTAGAGGAGACACTAGCAAGTCAGGCTGCAGATTGCTCCTCATTCAGGGTAAAAATGTGAGCAAATTATTTAACCTTTCAGTGCCACTTTAATTCCTCCTCTTTAAAACAAGCATTGCAGAATTTGGTTCTGGAAGGATCTTTTTCTTGTTGCATAAAGGTGTTATAGAAGGAAAGAGCACCTCTTCAGATTCTTGTGAACCCAGCTCTGCCAGGTCAGCCTTTCCTCAGTCAGACAAATGCTCTTTGTCAATTATATCAATATTAAGGAGAAAAAGAGCCCTAACTAACTAGTCTGTGGGTAACAGGTGGGGATTGTGGCCTGCAGATTAATTAGGTTGTTTGTTCCGTCTGTTTACTGATACTTGAATTTAAATGGGTACATCCTGCAGAAAAACATTACTGAAACTGTGTTTCCTGGAGTTTTAGGAAATACAACCTTCCACACTCAGCTACATCTCTAGAAAGCTGACTAGGTTTGTTTTTTAAATCTAGCTGTGCTTTTTAAAAAATGGGCTTTCATTGAAGGTGAACTTTTACACAAAAATATACATCTATAGATTTTTCAAAGCTGTGCACAGTAGTAGGGAACAGAGTCCCCACTTTTCTGTAGGATAATCTTAAAGAAAAATAGTAGAAACAGGCATCACAAACTATAAAATGTTGTAAGTTCTCAGCAAGGTCTGTTCAACTCTTTTTCTCCCTCCTAAAGAGATACTTTTCTATAATCCTTTTCCATATATACATGGATTTATTTTTCATTATTATTTTTATTAAAAGAATTGTGTTTTAAGAACTGCTCAATCCACAGGGCTTAAACTAAGAATTAATGTCTGAATTGTCATCATAATGTAATTTTTAGGCTGAAAATCCTTCTGGTATGGGATGGTTGTAGCCTAAAAGCTTTCTGCTATATAAGGAAATGGATTTTATTTAACTTCCTCAACCACAGTCTATGTGCACAAGAGAGGAGGATCCAAATTCAGACTAAGAATAGAAACTTTCTAACTACATTAATGAGTTTCTGCCATAGCTCTCTAACTAGTAGTCAATAGTACAGTCTTTGTGATTACTCATTTCTGATTTCACAAAGGTTAGAGGTCACAGGTGTGTTTTCTCAGTCATTTTAATATATTAGAGTATTTTTTGTTTCAAAATCAATGGTTGCAACTATTGGGATGTGGGCTTTTCTCTGTCTTCTCCTTGGTTGTTCCTCCCACTGTGTTGACTCACGGAACTTGTGCGGTGAAGGAAATGGTGAAGTTTTAGGGTGTTGTCAGTCCTAGGATTCCTGAAATCCCAGTCCTTGCCTGTGCATCCCATGTTTTCTGAAGTGGATGGCAGGTCTAGTTACTGAAGACCAAGCTGCCAGGTAACACATGCCGCTCAAATCCCCAGTCCTTTGTGCACTCCCTTTCAGTGCAGTGGGTTATGCTGGGGTCTATGCCCCGTTGTATCAAAACCAGCTCTTGAGCTCCCTGGTGCAAGCAGTTACACCGAGTGGTGGGATCCAGCCTCCCGAGATCAATTCCTCTGGCCCCAAGGGGGCAGCTGGTGGCTCCTCAGCTGTCTCTGGTAAGTGGAACGCAAGGCGCAATGGGGTGGGAGCAGGCAGGCTGAGTTTGTCCCTCTGGCTTTGGCAGCTCTCTAACTCTGATGCCAGCCAATTTTCTGGGGTAAGGGTGGCTCTTTAGGCACCTTCCCTTAGGGCTGCATCCACTGAAGGGGTAATACTGCTACGGGGGTGCAGTATTTAACTACTAGCATTTCACTGCTGCTTCAGGGAAATGAAACCAGTTGTGTCCCATATTGACCCACACGTTATACTTTCCCGGTTGAGGGAAGTGAGGTGTAACTCCACTTTCCCTGCAGCCCGTGGTCCCTCCCCACTGTCTGGCAAGCTCTGGGACAGCGTGTAAAATGCTTTGGTGGCCCAAGGCAGAGAAGGAAGGTGCGGTGCTGTGATGAGCTGCCTGTGAGCTGACCCCTGCCTGTGGGAGCCCACCAAACCTCTTCTCGCTTGGTAATGAAGCGCAACAGGCTGCTTCACACGTCTGCTGAGATGCATTTCTTTTGCTTCCAGTGCTTCACGTTGATTCCTCTCTCTAAGATCTGATTTTACTTTTCACTGTAAATTGTCAGCAAGTCCCTTGGTATTGGAGAACTTAAGTGGTTTCAAACAGGAGACGGAGACCTACAAATCTGTGGTTCAGGTGAATTTGATGGTTGGGTCCATGTGTAGTTCTCTACAGCAGATATTACTGTTACGCATAAAGGATACTTAAAAGCAAAACCAAAGAAGCTATAAATGTTATGAGCAACTTTTGCTTTTGCTTCACCTTCTCCCCCAATAATGTCTGTTTCTGCCTGTCTGTACGCCACTGGCCAGAGAGATTTGGGGAGGAAGTTGCAGGAAGTGAACAAGTAGGATCAAAATGGGCACCCCATGCTCCTGTTGGCTTTGTTCTGGTTTTGCCCTGAGAGAGTGCCCATCACTGCAGCTGCTACAGGGCCATTTGTGGTGAGTACTGGGATGATGGTGGTGGAATGGCATAGCGTGGTGTGGTGTGCCCCCCATGATGATGGCAGGGAGCTGCAGATCCTCCCTGGCCTCTCCCCACAGTTTTCCCTGGGCTGTTGCACACTGGCAATGGGGCTGCCATTGCTTTGGGCAGGAAAGAGGAGATATCTAATCCAGCCGTGCAAATCCCCCCGTGTGTTGCTGGCACAGGGTAACCCAGAAACTCCCCTCACCATCTCTCTTCTCATACTGTAAAATGCACAGCTTTCAAACTGCTGTGGGAAACTAGAGATGCATCAGCTGGAAATATTTCCAGAAAAGTCTTTTTTTTTCTTCTTTTCTCTTTATTGAATTTGGCTCATCGTGGTGACAGGTATTCAGACTATACTTGCATGTTCTCCCAATACATGCCACATCTTCCTCCTCCATGCAGAAAGCGCAAAAGCTCCCCATCAGTTGGACCCCCACACAACAGACTCACCCAGCACCTCAAGTTATAAGGCATTACCTATAAATAGAAGAGTTTAAACGGAGCCCCAGGTGAAGCTTGGCATTGTGGACAGGGTATGCGTAATAGGAGTGGAAATAGGTTCCTGCCATTTTGCTCTGGAATAGCACAGATCCATGACAGCAGTATTATTGAAGCTCAAGGACAAACAAGGTGACCCATGAGTTTAACCTGCTTTGGCTTGCAGGAAGAGCTGATGGAAGTTTGTTGTGCCAGTGGCTCTTGGCACTCTATATGTAATACATACTTATCAAGGAAATGCAATACAACAATGGCTGTATTTAGAACTCAGGCTCCTCTGCTAAAAAGTTAATTTTCCTGGAAAAAAAATTAATTTCCATTTATTTAGTTCTCTAAATTTATTACCAGAGGTAGTAGGAGCTTGTTCATGTAGGGAAATCTTGCCGGTTTTACTAGTATAATTATAGCAGGATGGTTAGAAACATCATTCTTTACATAGATGCTTTTATTCCAGTGTAGTAGTGACTTTTTGACAGAGCTTATATGTCTTCAAGTGACAAAAATAAATTAAGAAATGTCTTTTTACTCCAGGAGTCATACTAGAATATCTCTACCTAACTTAGCTCTCTGTTTTATGCTGCTATAACTTTTCTGGGTGGCATAGGTAAAAATTCCAATTAATGATCTTCTTGATAATATTATACTACTGAGAGGGGCAGCATGTAACCTTCGGTCTGAAGTTTGGGAGTTTCCCTACCTGAGCCACAGATTCTTCTCTTGCTTTTGAAGCAAGAAGGGATCATCATTTAATCCACCTGTGTGTGTTCATTCACCCTGTTTTAAAAGCTAGGAAAACCTATTTTCTTCAACTCTCCCAAGGTGCTGCCAGGTTTGAGTCATTAAACTTCAAATCTGGGAATGGAAGGCACTATTAGCTTTACTGCTTGATTGTATTATATTATTATTTTTATTACTGTGGTGGTTCTTTAACAAGCACAATGCTTTATAATCTCTATCCTAAAGAAATCCTATTGCACAGAGGAAGAACCATATGCTGTAGTTACAAGCAGGGTTGCTATTAAAGACCAGGCTGTTGCTAATTTTCTGCTGGCATCCAGGATCTCAGAGGCATCCCCTAATTTTGCTGCCTGTAACTGGGAGCAATACTGAATTGTAACTGCAACGGGAAGAACAGTGTCTCTGAGTGGGCTCCTATACCATCCCTTTTAAAAGGACACATGGACCCACAGGCAGCAGCCCTTGCTGTAATGAAGACTGCTTCCCCGCGGATTTCTTTGAGGAAGGTCAGGTATGGTCTGCACCTTGTGGGTTCTCGGTTGTCTAATAAGTGGAGGGTATGCTTGCTTTCAGGAGAGGCACTAATAGGGTGGTAGCCCAGCTTTCCTCTTGCTTCATTGTGCAGAGGCCTCTGGGATGATGGCTGGAATGAAGTGTTAATAAAGCCAAGTTTTCTCCAAGCCTATGGAGAAAAGCCCCTTTCATTTCAGCATGAATGTAATTTGGAGAATCTGGAGTCATCTAAGGCTACTTTAAATTCTCTTTCACTTATATTGGTGTAGCTTCATAGTCTTCTGTGGAGTCCCTCATCATTTTTGCTGATATAACAGAGATATGAATCGGTCCCTATGTGCTTTGCTGACTGGGAGGAGACAAAATTAAACACAATGTTAGTGTTGCCTCTTCCTTCCTATCCCCATTTCCCTGTGGTTATCCTGTTAAGCAATTCAGAGTTGCTCATTTTCTTTGACTCTCTTCTCTCACCCATCTTATAGTCTTTGCATTATCTCCTTTTAATATCAATGATACTGTTGTGAAGGGCCTATTAGAAACAAAGAAGTTTGATAGCTGTATCATTTGAACTTATCTGGGCTTCTATTTAATCTCTGCTCGTGGTATGTCATGATGAAGAATAATGCAGGAGAAGATGACGTGTCTCTTATTCAGTAGCATCAATCTCTTCCTTCATTCTTCTCCCTATTGTAGAATGAAACAAGGATAACAAAGTTTAGATCTTGTCTCTTTCGATTGCTTAATTCATTTTATAGCTGTGTATTTGTAACATAGCTTTGACAGGTATATCTCTGGGAGAAACTCTGACCCAGTTCTTGTCCGCATGGGCAGAATATTGAATATTCTTGTAGATGCACTTCCTTTATCACAGGAATTTTTTGTTCTTGCAATTCATTTTATTGTCTGTTAAGTTCTTTGTGAGCAAGGTGATGTTAACAGGATCACAGTCAGCAGGTACAATGGAGAATTGTGAATACGGTGCAATGCGGGTCATTGTGAAGCAGTAGGCAGGTTTCAGAGGTGTTCTGTCTTAAGGCCACATGTTTGTTCCTCAAGTACCTGTAATCACATTGTAGAGGAAAATGGTTTTAGTAGATGTGTTAAAATAATGACTTTTGTTTCTAAGCACATCAGGACTTATATCTGCCTTTGGGTTTTTTTTTTAATGTGAGACCTACATTTCAGACATCCCAGGTTGCTCCCCGACATTAACAAATCACTAATGTAATGGCTATGAAATATTTTCGATTTATTGTCATCTTCATATTGCTAATGTTTCCAAATAATATAATTTGCCCTCTTGGACTCAAATGGTTGAGCAAAATTTCAAGGCAAGGCAAGCTGTACTACTGAGGACAAGCACATGATGGTGTGAGTTGTGTGTCTGTGCCACTCCCCTGCACGTAAGCAATGGATATGCAAAATGTTGTATGGCTGCAGTGGGGGTGTGTATGTGTTGCGGGGGATGAGGACAGGAAGGTGGTGGAGGGAAATGGAGGGAATGGGACAGAACCCCAGATAGATGCTATTTACTTGGAAAACAAAATACTTCTTGCAGGAGCAGGGTCTGTGAGCCCAGTTTTTAGTTGTGCTGTGCTCCCTTTGCTTGTCTGTCTCTGTAGGGGGTTTCTTTGGCTTGTTTGTTTTTTTTCTCTTTTTTTTTTTTTGGTCATATATCCCCCTGTTACAGGATAGTAGTCACTGAAAGACCCTTTTTCCCTTCACATGTATAGAGCATATGCCTGTGTTCATGGAGTGATCCGTGCCCATGTTTAATGAGGAGGCTGCCTTTATTGCCTTTATTTCTGATACCTTCTCCCAGAAACAGGGCTGATTATGTTGAGTTTTTAATGCTTTTTCTACGTGCTGGATTGCTGTTAGACTCATCATATTTCAAAGACGATTAATACAATCCATTACAGTATCAAGTAATTACTCATCTATTGTTGCATTAAGTAAACTGATCATAGTGATGCTTAAAGAGCATCTGTAGATAACGTAGGAGATATTCAGAAATTCTGCTTTACACTGCTTTTTTCACTATTTTTGATGGGTAGCACAGTTTCTGTCCTCATTTGTAGCCTCCATTGATCTCTGCCTATTTTTCCATTAATGTCACTTCCTTGCTGGATGTTTCTTAGTAATGGTGTGCCTATATAATGGTTATTTGCATTGTTTGCTGGTGCCCTCTATACGTACTACCGCTTGGTTTTCCTACTGTCTCTAGTTAGTCATGCCGAGGGGTCTTTTGGGTTGTTATGTGTGATAAGGCTATCACTGAAGAATTCATTTCATGCTTTCCCTGTATACACATTATGTGGTTGCTGTTGGAAACATTTGAAATAGCTTAATCTTTATTGTATATTTCATTGTGTTTATTAGACACAGTCTCTGTTCAGAGAAAAGAAGGATCAAGAAAACTGAATTTGAACTAGGTGTTCGGGGTTCAGAAAGCAGAACAAAATGTCCCCAAAATTACAGCATACTTTTTTCTCCCCCTGCTGCTGTGCAGAAAAGCGTTAAATGGCTCTTCTGCCCTGTGCAATGGATGCTTGCCTCTTTAATCCCAAACATGGGCTTTTCTATTTGGTGTCTGCCTTGAACCAGACACTAACCAGATGTGGACTATCACTGTTTCAGCAGGCTGTAAAACAAAAGGAAAGAAAAAGAATTCAGTGGAAGTGGGAAAGTTTTGCCGGTCATATTAAACTCAGCATCAACATGTAACAATACCATACTGTAGCTCTGAATACAATTTTCTCTCCAGTCTGTTTGGATGAACTTTAAAAAAAAAAGAAGTGTTTTTGGGGTGATTTTGCCCCCCTGTTGCAGCTGTGATCATTCAAACATAGAAAACTGCAATGACTGGTCCAAAATCAGTGTTGGGAACAGTGCAGAGCATGGTTTGACTTTACAAATATTACAGTTTCTAAAGGACAGATTTCCTAAGCGGAGGATGCTTCTTGTGTTGTTGATGCATGTGTTGCCATTTTGCTTGCTTTATCTAAGATCCATATTTTTAACACTGTAACAAGCATAAGGTAAGGTTGGGGTTAAAACCTGATCGTGCTGCCGCAAATGAGATATTTGTCATTGACTTTTGAGAGAGGCTGAAATTTCACTGTTGAATTCTGTATATGCTTTAATGCTGTTCAAGGCAGGCTGAAGATAAGTTATTGTTCAAAGAAACTGTGTGGCTATCCTACAAGTTTTATTTTTCACGGCGGTGATCCTAACCAGACCTCCAGTCGCAGGACTGACACTGAGCAGGAGGAAACCTAGTAGTACAGTTCTTGGCAATTCGCAAAGTAATTTGGCGTATTTGTTTAACACTGCAGTCAGCATGTTTGTAGAATTGCTGGATTTCCCCTCCCCCCCCCCATTTATTTTCTTTGTTTTTATTGTCTTGGTGATGGGTTTGGGGCTGAGTGTGTAGGTTTGCCAGAGTATTTCCTCTGCTGTTTACACCTGTTATGTAAATCCTTGGCATTAAGCTATTTTTCTCAGCTGTGGAGTCATGTTGGTTTGGACTTCACTAGCAGCAAGTGTCATGGCAGTAATGGGACTTTGTCTGTGCTTATCACTGTTTATCCAAGGGCATCCCAATCTCCAAGAGGCTGAGAGACTGGGGCTCACAGCCACGGTGTTCACCACTACTGATCCACCTATATTTCTAAGTCTGTTGCAAAATAAAAACATTAAATGTTTGTTAATTTGTTTAATTATTTAAGTAAGACTTGAGGTTAAATCTCAGATTAGGAGTCTGTAAAACAGGGAGAAATGCATGGGTGCATGTTCTGCAGGCCTCTAAGGCTTTTTTTTTCTTAGTCTAAATATTCTGGGGTGCTGTTGTAAACGTTTGAGTGGTCGGTCTGAAAATAGAAAGCAGAAGTGATTCTGGATTGTAGTTCTTTAGTGTCTCCCCTATGGATTGATGTGCCATATCAAACAATTTTTTTGTTTTGATGACTTGGATTTTAATTTCCTTTTTCCCCCTTATTCCTATTATTATTAATAACATTTGCTATTGGCCTCAGACAGTATCCTGTAGTAGACGGGAACTATCCTACATCTCCTGCTTTAGAGAGGTGTCAGAGGATGGGGGGAGGCAGGACATTTGGGGCCAAGTTTCTGTTTGATCATCAGTGGCGCCTTGGTGGCAGCACTGCAATTCATGGCAGCTTTATTTACAGTTTGGACTGATGGTCGTCTGGAAATAAAAGACAGGAGATATTCTGGGAGAAAGCTTCAATCTCTTTTCTGCCATCTTGGCTGGTTTTGTCTGCATGTAAATCATGTCATCCACATGATTTAAATAACTCAATAAACTTATTTAAAGGTCTCTGAACAAGCCCAGTGCAAGAAACCTAGTCCTGTTAAACATGCAGAGGTCCCCGAGGACAGCCGTGGACATCAGCAGATAAGACATAGACAATAAAGGTCCCAGATTTGGCCCTGAGACTGCTGTGTATTCTGACCTGAAGCTACGCTCTGGTGTCTGGGCTGCAGCTGGTGTTCGGGGATGCTTAATCAGAATTGGTCTTAATGTGATGGAGAATTAGGAAAGGTCTGTACCTAAGGTGGGGAACAACACAAGGTTTTTGATTTGGACAACATATTTAAATAAATTCTGGTGTTGCTGTCGGGAGGACCTGAAACACTCAGGCTTGTAACAGTGTTCATTCTGAGTGATGAGATCTGGCCCATCCCAGAGACGTTTGTTCACTGTTTTGTGACCCAATTAGCTTAAAACATGTAGGTAAGACAGAGGGTGTTAGTTATCCTCCAATAAGAGGGTAATCAAGAGTACAGCCAACATCTTGTCTTCAGATGTCCTTGCTGGTATTACCAGCTTCCTGACTGCCGGGGAGCTGGGGCTGGGTGTGCAGTACTCCCTGCCCTGGGATTTTGCAGAGGAATAAAACTCCTCCTTCAAGCTTACAAATCAGACAGTTCACCACCAAAAGCCATTTCATTCCTGGTACTGTCAGAGGTAGCAGAGGTCAGGCCAAGGTCACTTAAGGTTGTGCCTGTTGTTTGAGTGCCAAAGACTTTGGAATTGCTGCAGTGACAATATGACGAATGCTTCTATCACAGGGTGGTGGCAAGCAATTTACAGTGTTTATCCGGTGTCTGGAGATGGATTTGGCAGGGCTGATCTTTCCAGATCTGAGAAGTATTTCAGAAATGTAGCCAGAACTGGGTCGAGAACTAAGAGCAGAACAGGTCCCCCATTTCAGTTCTGGCTAGTTGTTCTGGTTGTACTATTTTCAAAAAAGTTTAGTCATGTCTGAAGAGCAGTATAGGTGAAGAGCAGAGCCAAAATCAAGCACGGGTATAGCATTCACAATCCCACTGTCTAGCCACCACCATGCTTTCTCTCAAGGAACCATTTTTTATTTTGTTTGTTGATTTGATTCCACTTGAAAAGGGTACAAGACAGTGTTCCTCGAGATAGGTTTATTTGGGCTGGCACACCTACCAGTCAGACTGCATGGATGTTGGCCATGAGCTCTGTTCAGAGAGCAGATCTGAAGCCCACTGTGTTTATATGTTCAGCAAAATTATATCTGATGACATCAGCTGCTGTTTCAACCGAGCAAGCTTCTTGCAATGCATTATAAATATTTTGAAGAAGTGGTTACAGTGGGGAAGCTTAGGATGGACTGAAGCAGGCGGTGGTTACTGAGCAATTGAACATCCGTACCATTGCCCTCCTGAGTCACCTCCTCTGCTGGTTTGACCTGTGAGAGCTCTGGGCTGACTCCTTTGTCAGAAGATACATGCTAAAAAAAAAAAGTGTTTGTCCACAACTGGCATTATACTGTATTTTCAGACAGCCTAGGACATACCTATGTGCTGTTGTCATGATTTTTGGCGTGAAGTTCTAAGGCAAGAATGTCGCTGAGCACTACACTCCCTCTACCTTGTTTTCCTTTGCTATTTCAGCTGACCAAGGTCTTCTTCGCTTCCTGCCGTGATGTGTGTCTAGCCATTGCTCAATACAGATCAGATATCCACCAACAGGGATGATCCCTGAATGTATGAAGCTGAGAGATAGAATAATTGATATATAGATATTAATATTCTTCAATGTATAAGCTGTTATAACCACTGCTTGAATTTTCATGATGCGCTGCCCTTGTATATAATTGTCCTTGACTAATTGGCTGTGACAAGAAAGATGAAATCTAGAAAAACACTATAGTTTTAAAATGAATATACTTATCTTGAAATTGGACACAACTGAATGATATGGGTCCCAATTATTCTTGTACTATAGAGAACTTCATGAGATTATTTTTTTTAATGGAGGCTGATTTTTTTTTTTCAGTTTATCTTCTGGTCTTTGAAACTGAAGGGTTTAACTATTATACCTTTTAAGTAAATCCCTGGTGATCAAAGACCAATATAGCTTTTATTTAAATTTATATAAATGAAAAATGAGTGCTAAGCTGTTTCTTTCAGACCAGAACTGAGTGAATTTGTCCAAAAAGCATCATGAAACTCAAGTTGCAATAAAATGAGAATTAGAGAAGTAGGGGAATTTAGCAATACCCTAGATATTGTTTAATTCAAAGCCACAGTGAAATAAAACAAGCCTTTCATGACTTCACAATTCACAGGGAATTTGATTTGACCTATGTGTAGGTAACAAAAATTGTATTAAAATAATTTCTTTTACTGAAAAAGGAACCCATCATGTTATAAAACCATCTAATGCTTTAACATTATGTTATTTCATGTGCAAATTAACACTGTCTAATTAATATCCATTTACAAATAAAAAGAATGATATTGAGTTCAAGTAAATTTTAGTGATTTAGTCTTGAGAACATACTATGCAGAAATTGTTAAGGAGCACACACAATGTGAGAAGAGACTATAATTCCTGCCTCTGCTTTTGTTTTGCTGTGTTTTGTTTTGAAAGGGTAAGCATGTTTGATGAGTTCAGACATCAGAACAAAAGGCTTTCTGCTAATCTTTAGTGAGGAGAAATCACCAGTCTTGGGTTTGATTCTGTTTTTAATAAACACAAATGGTGATGACAGCTTTGTTTGGTTTTTAAGATTGTCAGTCTGTTCGGGTGCTTTTCCTGCTTGAGCTGAAGGCGGGGGAGCATTGCTGGGGTGGGCTCCGAGGCCCCCCCACCAGGGCCAGAGGGGTCTGGAACACCCAGTTTCCAGTCCTGCCTGCAGCGCGGTGAACTGGGGAGCTCCTGCAGTCTCTTCAGGAACAGCCTACGTAACTGTGGTCGTGCCAGCAATATGCTGCACTGTGAAATAGTCTCTTGCCTGCTTGCTGGCTTTTTTTTTTTCTCTTCTTTCTTTTTTTTTTTTTTTTCCCTTTCCTTCTCTCTCGGAGGGATTGCATCATCTGCCTGTATTTCACAGCTTGGGCAGCAGGGGAAGGGAATGGAATAAATCAACATGTTGCTTTTGTCAAGTAAACCTCTGTGATGTGGCCTGGTCAGAAGAAATTTATATTCTTTCTATCTAAGCCGTATTTAAAGAATGTTTCACCCTCCTTTTCCTTTCAAGGATCTTTTTTTAAGGCTTTCCAAATCACTTTATCAGAATGTGTGATAAGTTAAAAGGCTGTGTTTTCAACAGTTTACAAGACTGCAAAACCCTTTTCTCAGAACTGAGAGTACCTAATGAAGTAATTCGGAAATCTCCTTGCCCTAAAGTCGTGGTGGAACAGATACCCGTTTCCTCCATGAGAGGTAAACATCCAGCACCCTTTCAGTGGTTTACCACTGAGTTACCGTGGACTTGCAGAGAGGGAAGGGAGGAGAAGACCTGTCTCAGTGCTACCCAAGGCTAAAGGAAGTGAGATGGGTGTGAGAAAGCAATCAGCTATTAGTGGGAGCAATGGCAACTACATCAGAAAAAACATGGAGCTATGATGTCAGGTTTTAGCACACAAAAATATTTTCAGCTCTTCAAATATTCTAAAGTGGCTACAGCCACAATTTCAGTTGTTGCCAAGGATTACCTCGTTCCACTTGTTTATTATTGCTGGTTTTCATGTTTTCCTGTATTTCTTTAAATTTTTGTTTGTTTGTTTGTTTTTCTTCAAAGGGGAAAAAGGAAAGCTCTGCTTGGTTTCCAGGATCATCCTCAGTGGTGTTGTAGTACATGCTCTATATTAAATACAGTTGGATCCTTTTTATCACTTTATATTGAAATATCTCATTGGCTTTCAAGATGACAAGATAAGATTTGGGTGTTGGAGAGGGTGTCCCCTTAGGCAGATTAATATATATATATTAGCTGAAGATCCTCAATCGAAAAAGCAAAAACCTTCCTGTCAATCCTTTAAGCTTGAAAATACATCCTTATATTTGAGGATGCATAGGTATAGAATTATTTAATCTCTCAGAGCTTCTTGTGGGTGAAGCAATGCTTTGTACAGTCCTCACAAGAACTTTATTTTAGAATAAATTTGCTCTACTGCTTTTACCTTCCACCAAGCCATGGCTGAAGCTCGGTGAGGGCTGGGGGTGGATCTATAGAAAGCCATAGGTACGGCAAAGAGGATTGAAGCAACTGTCTTCTGACAGATAGATCCCTGTTGTTGCTACTAAAGGCTAGTTCTAGGTGTTGAAAGCATCCGCTCTGATGTATTTATATTCTTCTTCAGGTATGCCCAGGTTTGATAAACTGTTGTCATCTGCAGGCCAGGACCTGGACGTGTCTGTTTTGGTTTTGATTTATTTTTACTAAGGAAATTGCAATGCATTGAGCTTGGAATCTCATGTTTGAAGTGTTTCTCAAGAACACATTTCCACTTTGGGATATTTATATGTCATTTAAAAGTCCTTACCTGGTTATGAAAAATGTTTTAGAGGATTACAACAAATGGTTTAACACAATGAATTTACTTTGTCATTTTTATGGGTTTATTAATTTTGCTTTTTCACTTCTCTGCCTGCAATTCAAAAGTAGATATGTTTTTCTTTTACTGGTAAGCAATTTCATGTTCCTTGTTTGGGACACAAATTATGTGCCTTGAAAGTTAAATTTATGTATTTTTTTAAAGAACTAATATTTTTATTTTACTCTAGCTTATTGCAAGCTGTATTCCGGGAGCCAGTTTAACTTGTCAGTGTTATTTTAGATGTAGACATCGTTAAATATCTACAAGCGAATTAAAATCATTCATGTAAGTGAGATTTTCTCGATAATTTGGCTTTCAACACAAGAAATACAGGAAAAGAGTGCCAGGGGCTTTACTGTGTTGGAAGGAGAACACTTAAGTGCCAGTGAAGTATAAGATACCTTTATATAAAATAAACATGCTAGAAGAAAACTTTCATCAGTATCCTTTGCATTTGGTTCGCTCTGCTGAGAAAGGAAGTGTTTACTTGAGAGAGCATCTGGATTTTATTGTTTTTTAATTCATTGTGGACAGCCTGATGGAGTCTGGAACCACTTAGAATGTCACAACCTTTCATTGTCACATGCAATGTGGAAATGAAATAAAAAGCAATCCAAATCTCAGACTACGTAGCCCGAGTTGTTAAGTTTGCTGTGGTCTTCCTTCTATAAGACAGCCCTCTTGAACAAATACAAATTTGTAGTGACAGTCCTTAAAATGCTTTTTTGTTCATCCGAATACTCCTCAGTGAGCCTCAGTGAGGTTTCTCAGAACTAGGGAAACATGAGCAAACCTGGGTAAAAAAAAAGAATAAGCAGACTCTAATGTGGCCAGTGTTCCTTTTCTCATGAAGGCAAACAAGAAGAGGTGTGCATTGATGGTGGTGCATCTCAGACTGGGTTCACTGGGGTTTTTTGTTTTTTGTTTTTTTTTTTTTCTCCCATGTGGTTCTGGTCACTTCTGTCTACTACAATAGGTGACATCCCAGGAAAGTTAACTCATCTGCAAGATCAGCCCAGTTTTGCGCAGAAGTCTGAATTATTTAAATTAAACTATAGAATCATGCCTGATTTTTTTGGAATTCCACACAACAAACCTTCCTGTTTCCAGTGACTCATTTATAAGAAGATGAGATTAATGTAGACAAGCTGATCTTGAGTGAGCTGCATCCAATAATTTTTTTTTCTTTTAATTTCTAATTTATAGCTTTAAAGGTAACCTGCCCACCTACATGAGTATGGTGAACAGATGATACATTTCAAGAGCAGATACTTTCATTCTCACTCCTCCTCTGAAGCCTGTGAAGTTACATCAGAAAATAATTTGGACAAGTACATCTGAGCAATCCTTTTGTTTAATAAATATCTGCAAAGGAATTTGGTATTCCCTTTCTCCTCGTGTTCCCATTCTTTCTTCTCTTTGTTTGTGTTTTAAATAACACTTCTTTGTATCAATCTGTTGCTGGAAATGGTGTTCCCGTCTTCAGTAACGCTTTCTGATGGCAAACCCTCTGCGGCATTAATGCACAACAATCTTTGTTGTGAAAGAGCTATGTTGTATGTTTATGTGTATATAGCAACCCTGATGGCCCTAAGCCACAAAAGCGTAAAAATCAAAAGCTGATGTACATGCAGCACTGCTGACACAAAACCAAAGAAAAGGAAAAATCTGGAAAATGAAGGCAGTGCATACCTTCCACCCACATGTCCATCCCTTACCGTTACTGCAAACTCCGCACACTTAATTAGCTGAGAGAAAGCTTGCCCTTCTGCACTGTCTTCACTAGCGCCTTCTCCTTCCCCGCAGAAAAGGCAGGCAGTGGCGGATATTTGCTACGGCACTGAGTTGCAGCAGAAAGGAATGGTGTGCAGGAGCAATAGGTAATTGGAATGGGGGAAGGCTGATGCTGCTGTGGAGCAGAACTGAGACTAGGATTCATGGTCTGTGATTCATGATGCTTGTGTTCATAGTAAAATACCCTCTTGTAGGTGGAGGATTAG
Source organism: Gallinago undulata (assembly GCA_026546715.1). Taxonomy (NCBI): domain Eukaryota; kingdom Metazoa; phylum Chordata; class Aves; order Charadriiformes; family Scolopacidae; genus Gallinago; species Gallinago undulata. Next base: position 46,959,594 of record JAOTQQ010000023.1, read on the forward strand.
CAAGTGTGTATTGTTTAGGTGGTTGTGTTAGCAATGCTGAAGGCACGGTGATTGTTGTTTCACAGTGCATGATAATTTCCTGGGTTTATTGGAAGGCAAGTCAGCGAGGAGGGTTCCACTGGGCAAAGATTTTCCACTAGTGAGAGCTGAGGTGGGAGGAAAACTTCATCTCCCTAGTTAGCACAGGCTCTTGGAGTGAGACCTTAATGTGATGCAATGCTAAATGGCACAGTCAGTTCCCTCCCTTCCCACACAGTCTCCACTATGGTTGTGCAGGATCAGCCCTGGGTCAAGTTAGGGAGTGGGGATAAAGTAGAGTTACTAACAAAAATGCAGCTTCCCGTGAATCTTCCTTTACTAGAAGATAAAACTGGACCCCAAGGAAGAACATATGTGAATTATGACTAAAAATTGTCTGTAATTCCAACTGTTTTTAGAAGCAGTTGTTGTAGAGAGTCTGGTCTGTTGGGATCTGTGAGGTTTCTGTCTTTCTATGAGGTTCTTCCTGGAACAGGATGGGAGAGAGACTATAATTTTTCGTTTACATTTTATTATTGGGGCAGGAGAGGCTAACGACAAACAAAGCGTGGGTTTCCAAAGGAAGATCAGCATGTAGAGAACAAATGAGAAGGCCTCATGAAAAAATATGAATATACAAAAACAAAGGGAGTTGCTAAATTCAGCAGGCCAGTGATATCTTAATATAAAATATGTGTGCTAAATCCATGTATGGAAAGCGTATGTATTTTTGCAGTTGTATGATGCAGGGAAAGTGGATATGTGAAAGCTCATTACAATATTATGGCTCCAGGTTGTAAGTCAGTGTGGCTGTCAGGCAAGAGTTCACCTTTCAGTACGTGTGTTATTACTATTGATTTTATGGGTCCTTCCATGTATATAGGGTGAACACGACCTTGGCTGCGCTGTGGGTATTAGTCCAGTTCATGGTACAAAGTGCGCGTCATGCTTCCCCGTGGCTAAAATACAGTAACATCCTATCACATATGGGTGATTCATAGCTGATGAAGGCCAAAAGACTTCTATGCTTGTCTAATTTGTCTTCCTACAGAGGAGACCGAACCACGTTTTCAAACCGCGATGGAGCTTTTAAACTCTAAACTTATAGTAAAAGTCTACACTGTAAGTGAAAGGTTTTGGTTCTGTCTATGGAGGAAGCAATGTGGCTGTGTACGTGGTGTCTGCAGAATTGCGTGCAGCTGCAGATCATTGCCATTGTATTTCTGGGTATTTTCTTGTGAAAAAGCGGTTCCTGCACAGTGAGCAATTGGCCTTTTTAATTGTAAACGCCTGTTTAGTGTTGCCGTGGGTGTTTTTCCTATTTGAACCGCAGCTGAATGGTTCAGGAATCTCTCTCGTGCAGGTTACGATCTGCTTTCTTTCTATTGAATTAAAGAGTCTTGAGTCCGGCTGTTGCCCTCTGGTGTGACACTACTGCAGCCTCTGTCAGTGAGCTCTGCTCACCCATGTGATGGTCTGGTGATCTCGGGGCTGATTTGTATTTTGTTCCATCAGTGGGAAAAAGTAACCGCACATTTAACTGTCTTCATAAATAATAGGCTCCTTTCTCACGGAATTCTTTTGTTTGTAAGGTTTTTATCTGAATTTTAACACGTATTGGGGAAGTAACTCAATACACAAACAGAATAATATTTTTTGAGCAAGGCTTGTCATTGGTTTCGTTCTGAACAATTTTTCTGGAAAAATATTCTCTTTTATGAGGATATGAAAGCAATTAGCATGCTGCCCCTATGGTAGCCTAACTCATTGGCAGAATTATTAACTAGAGCTCACCAGTAATTTTCATACTAGGTAGTAAATAAGTATGAAATAGACTTGATTATGGTAATGGGACAGTACTAAAAGAAGTTCAGTGTCATCTCACTCTTCAAATTTCTTACATGACATAGCTCCTTGGTACTTGTGTCCTCTTTTAAAGAAATGACCTTTCCTTCCTGACGTGCAGACTCTGTGTTGTTTGGAGCAGAAGCAATGAAAAACGTTCTGGAAAATTAAGAGAAAAGGTAGGAAGTGAATTTAATATGATCTTCACTGAACTGAAATTGAGAGAGAGAGTTTTCGGACTCTTCCATGCATCCCTGTTCCCATAGTGATGGCATGATACCAACCGATGCTGTGTTTGACTAGCCCAACCCTGGGTTAGGTGTTGGCTATTGCTCTCTGTTGCTGGGGTGCTTTACTGAAGGACTGGGGTCTATTGATATTTGTGGGTGTGGATAGCAAGCTCCTACCCAAATCCCGGGAACAACACAGAGACACTCGTTTATAAATGTAAGTCACAAGTAATGCACATTGTCATTTCAAGTCACCTGGGCATCCTGAAGGTGGGAAGCAGAAGGGGTAGGGAAGATGTATAAAAATTTGTGGAGGGGATTTGTTTGCTTCCCCCATCTTCAAATGAGGACGGTGTTTCACTCCCTGCTTCATAGAATGTTGTACTGTTTTCGCCTGTGATAGAGTTAATTTTTTTCATTGTTGTTGAGTATCTGTATTTTGGATACTGCAGCAGTAATAATGCTGCATTTCTCCGTGCTGGCTAAAACTCCCAGTGACAAATACTGTGCTAGCAGAGCTGCAGTGCTTGTTTGTCCCCACGTGGGCTGTGTGACACCATACCCCCTGAGCACTCCCCCAACTGTCAGTGGGAGCAGAGGGTGCAGCGCTTGGACAGAGGTCCTGAGCAGACTGTCTCAAAGGGAGCTCAGCTGCCTCTGCAGGAGTTGCTGGCACACATATGGGATGTAGTGTGGAAACCCTTTCCTCTCCTCCAAAAACACCCATCCGCAGATAGGGATCTCCAGAATCTTGAACTTCTTTAGATTCATATAGTAGCACGAGAGTGGGGTTTTTTAAGGAAAAAAAAAAGGAGAAAATAAGTTTCTTCTAATTTTTTAATTCTTCTGTCATCTAATCTACGTACGCTGAAGGCATTGATTTCATGAAACTTCAGAAAATCCCCTATAAAAGCATTTTTTTCTTTCCCTTGGAGCTCACATGTAAAGAAAACACTGTACTGAAGTCTCTTTTGGGGGTGGGTGAGGCACGCTTAGCTTTCAAAGGAAGGAGCAGAAAATCCAATCAATTCATGAGACTTATTTTCTTTGTTCCTCTTCATAGTTATACTTTTGACTTTTAGTAAAGTTCTTTGTTTCAGAAAGTGTTCACCTTGAACTGCTCTGGTTGGCAGTGCAATGGGGATGTCAAACTCACCTCTGAATGTCAGGCATTGGGTTGTGAGGGCCATCACAAACCACTTTCTGTTCAGTTTTATTTGCTGTCTTTGGGGGTTTGGTTTGGAGTTTTTCTTAAGTTGGAGAAAATTACTGTCTTTAATGCTCCCGCCTTTCCAAATCCTCAACAAAAGATCAGAATATGCTTAAAAATGTTTCTGCCCATTCAGTCACTGCAGGTTAAATAAATGTATTTGACCAGCCACTATTTTAATTTCTTCTTGTTTAACCAGAAGCCCAAGACTCAAAACTCTTTTAAAGTTCAGTGTTGTCTCTTTTTTTTCCCGTGTACAATGGCCCTAAGAGGTAGTGAGTCACCCTAAATAAAAATTCTCACTTTTATTGAGCTGTTTGGAAAATGCAGCAGTGCATTACCTGAAATACTTACTTGTCTCAAGAAACAGAACTAACCAGCCTCCCCAAACTAGCTAGTCTGCTGAGCCGGACAATAAGCAAAAGAAAAGAGTTGCCCATGAAAGGAGGCTTGCAGAGTGGAAGGATGCGCTGGCTTCCTTGCGCGCCACTGGTGCCTCAGGGAGGAGGGTAGAACAGGCTGGCACTGCAGGGACCTGGGAGATGACACTCTGCAGGCTCCATCCATCCTGTGCTGGGAAGCAGGAAAATGATGAGTACTGGGGTGCACAGCCCCGTTACCCTACAGCCTTCACGATCCTTTCAGCATAGGAGATGTGGATTCATCATTTGTCAGTATAATGGAGTACACTGCTGGGACTGCACTCTGAATGTTGCCAGCCAAGGGGAAATAACATTAAAGATGAAAAGTGCAGAAAATTGTCAGGTCCCTTGCAATTTAATTTGTTACAGAAAGGGAGAACAAAGTCCTGAAGTGTCCAGACTGAACTGGAAGGGGTTTTTTGTTACGGACGAGCTTAGATTTCTGGGGCTGTTGGTTTTTTCTTCATTCCCTCATGCAGTATTTGCCACTGGTGTTTAATTTTGATACTTTTATGACCGCTAAACTGAATGACACCTGTTGTAGACTATATATTGAAAGTATGGGAAACCAGAATCAATCATTTAGGATTCAGAGCTTATGCAAAGAGATTTTGGATTTTGTTTTGCCTTTTTTAATATCATACTGTAAAGAGGTAGGAGTATGTACGGTACTGCCAGTTGTCTCTCGTTATGGAAGTTGCTGAAGCTTCCCGTCATCATCAAATATGAGTATCTCCAGCACTAGGAGCTTAGTCCTGACATCATCCTCACGAGGTTGAGAAGTACCACTAGTCTTGTTGTAGAGAGTCAAAAGAGGCATTAAATCATACTGGAAGTCTCTTGCGGAGCCATGAACTGGACCTAGCTTCAGGCCTTTGGTGTCAAACCCGTCTTCGCCTCAGTGCTCTGACTTCTAAGCCACTTTCACCTGAAGTGAAAACTTAAACACTTGCTACCTTTAACAACATGTTCTCTCCACCTGATGAAGTTGGTGACATCACCTAATGATGATACAGAGGAAATGAAAGCACTAACCAAACAAATACATGTGGGAATAAACCTGGCAGATGTTCTTCCTCCCCCAGGCTTTGAGCTGGCAGTCAGGAGAAGGTCATATGTATGTGCTGCTCCTGTCTGCACCATTTCTGGGCTGCAGAGCTCCTAAAAGTCCACAGTATAAGACTGTCCTTGTTACTGCCCATGCCTCTGTTGCCAGAGTATAGGAAGCTCTTATTATGGGTTTTCTTTCACCATTGAGTTACTATGTGCCGATGGACACAAGGTAACTCTTTGTGCCTCTAAAAATCCATTGCTTTTACCTAAACTTCTGCTGTTTGACTTGTTAGCCTGTGTGATTTATAACCCTAGGTTAACCAGTGTGTAGTGTCTTCCCCGACCACTGTAAAGATACAATATGCATAAGTCCTAACAAGACTTCAGGGAACCTAAAGAACCTTTCACATGTCTCTCTGGGAATACTGTCTTTGACTGTGCTTCTTTGCTACAGGCTGAACTGGAATGTACATCCTTTAATTCATTTCACTGCAACAAAAAACATTCAGAGGAGCTGAATATATAGAACATGGTCTCCCCACAGCTCTTTATTAAACACAGGGGTCTCAAGTGATTTGTTTTAATTTGTTTAATAGTTTTGAGATAATTCTGGGATCTTCTACTGATTGCACATTCAAATACCTTAGGGAGTCTTGGTGGAAGTTGCTTTTGAATGGTGTGTGTTTAGTAATGTGTGGAGGTTTAACTACCTTCTAGTTTGAGACTATTGCTTATAACTTTCTTGATCTTTTCAGAGCAGTGATTACAAAGACTTAAGAAAAGACAGTTCCAGCTTAGCTGGGGCCTAACATTCAGTTGTTGAGTTTAATTTAGAACCTTAGTTTACAAATCCAGTCTGAAGCTAACTACTGTCAAGTCTTCATTTTTCAGGGAATGAGGAAGGGCTGAAAATCAGATTTAAAAACTCACAAGTGTTCCCTCTAATCTTGCTAAGACAAACACAGGAGCCTTGTGCTGACACCTTGTAGCCAGAGCATAAGATGAGCCGTCAACAGAAAGCCAGATTGTCTAGAGCATCTCTGGAAGAAAGGTTGCAGAAACTCTGCTATGATAAAAATCCCAGAGGCCAGGCTGGGCTGGGTGGTAGAACTGAACAAAAGTCACAAAATCCACAAGGAAGGCATTTTGTCTGTGTTTTTTGCATCTTCTTGGTGGACACCATGTTGTCTTCCAGATTATGTATAAAAACTTGCTGCCATTTGGCTAGGGATGTCAGCTTCAATTATTCACAGCTCGGTGTAAAGTAATACTGTTTTCTGGGGTTTGGCTTGAGTTGTTGGGGTATTTTTGGTAGAGTTTTATTCAGTTTATATCCCAATACCCCCACCTTAGGTTCTGGACAACTTCCTTTGTATCGCCACGTTTAACCTGATTTTAAAACTTGACTGATTAGTTTTAAGCTGCAGCTCAAGCACTATTGCCATGACCTTAAAACAATAAAACATTCTAAGAGGAATTTTTCTGTCTGTTTTTGTGGTCAAAAGGAAAAAAGAAGAATGCATAAGCATATAGCAAGCACTGTCAGGGGCCTTAAGTGAGGAAGCTGAACAATTAATGATTTTTTTAGAGCAATTATTTCATTCTGACATGCTGTACTCAGTGCAAAAGTTTCAAGCGGGCATGTGAAAAGCTGAAGTAGCCCTTGTCTTGTTCAGATATTTCATATACCTCCATTTTGATATTAGGCAACTACAGCACAATGTGACTGGATGCTACTTCTGTTTTATTCTTTTAAATACTTGGGTTTGTAAAATATACTCTCTTTATTGTAAACAAGTAGCTTCTAGCCTTCTTTAATGCTGTTCTGCCCTGAACAAAGAACTGGAGGCAAAACGTGCCAGAATCATCGGATCAGGGATTGACTGGCGGAGGGAGGTGAAAAGCTGGGTGAGCACAGGGAATACAGGAGTGGAGATGAGTGTCTCTGACAAAGGCAGTGAGACCACGTGAATTTTTTTTCACATCAAAAGGAGCTAGAAACAGACAAGCGATTTGAGGAAGAAATTCTGCCGCTGCAGTAGTAAGAATGATGCTAGAAACAGCACTCAGCATGACCTTGAGAGAAGTGAGCACATCTCTGAAATCTGCTGATGGTGTGTGCTGATTGTTCCCATTGGCCAAACCATGACTGCTTCTCCGGCACAAACCAAGACACTTGCTGTGTGACTTGAGATAAATGGTTGAGTGTTTCGGAGCTCCAGTTCTCTATGTGTAACACCTGCCTTTGGGAAGTGCTGGGAGAGCCTTCCTGGGAGAGAACAGTGCAAGGGACAGTGAAGTGCTTGTATTTGATGTAAACGACCAGCAAATGATGAAGACAAAGCCCTGTCCCTACTCTGCTCCTCACTAGCTCAAAGGCAGGGTACAAACCTTCCAGATTTAGACCTCTGTCTCCTTGCTGCCAATCTTTAAATAGAAAGCTTTCCCAATGGTGATAATCAATGGACTTTTTAACATGCTGGCTACAGAATCAGGCTCATTTCTTAAAATTGCTGTTAATGAATGAAGTGGATTATTCAGCAATCGAGTCCACATGGAATCTGATTAAAAAGCAAAAACCCCTGAATGTCTGTTAGGTCAGATCTGTTGGTTCCTCGCCTGAATCAAGACCAACAGCTAATGCATAAAAATGAATTTGACCTGATTTACGCTTCATAATTCTGTAGTGACTCACTAATTAAATTTCACAATTCCAAGTACACCCCCTGGCTACTCATAAATATCTCAAAGGGTTTAAAAAAAATGTAGGTGTTAGTCTTTTAGGAAGATAATGTCAGCCTATCTTCTAGAATCTTTATTTGCTAAATGCTGGAACTATGTCGTCTGTTTCCAAATACTTGGAAAATACTTCTACAAATAGTGAATGAGTCACGTTTTTCATCTTTCATCTCTAGGTAACTCACACTGATACAGTGCTTCATCTCCCTCTATCCCTAAAATATGCTTACTTACCCCTTGGTCAGGACCTCTTTTCTGCTCTTTGCGCCTATTAGTTCTCTTGAAAATGTTGTCAGTATTGTTAATATTTATTTCCTCACATATGGAATTAGCTGGTTCAGTCCTACAGCTTTCAAATGAATGCTTGCTTTGTTATCTCTCAATGAGCCTAGTTTGCTCTCTCATTTTTCAGGTTTTTGTTATGTTTATTTCTCATGGAATCATAGAATTGTCAGAGTTGGAAGGGACCTCTAGAGATTATCTAGTCCAACTCCCCTGCCAAAACAGGAACGCCTAGAGCACATCACTCAGGATTCCATCCAGGCGAGTCTTGAAGATCTCCAGAGAAGGGGACTCCACAACCTCCCTGGGCAGCCTGTTCCAGTGCTCCGTCACCCTCACTGTAAAGACATTTTTCCTCATATTTGAGTGGAACTTCTTATGTTCTAGCTTGAGCCCGTTGCCCCTCATCCTATTGCTGGAAACCACTGAAAAGAGTCTGGCTCCAACATCCTTCAACCCACCCTTTAGATACTTATAAACATAAAGAAGGTCTTCACTCAGCCTTCACTTGTCCAGGCTAAAGAGTCCCAACTCCCTGAGCCTTTCCTCCTAAGAGAGGTGCTCCAATCCCTTAATCATCTTTGTTGCCCTATGCTGGACTCTCTCCAGTAGTTCCCTGTCCCTCTTGAACT
>JAOTQQ010000023.1:46968124-46986608 GCA_026546715.1 Gallinago undulata
CCCTTCATCTAACCAACCAGTTACAACATCACAGAAGGCTATCAGATTGGTCAAGCATGATTTACCCTTGGTAAATCTATGTTGACCAATACCGATAACTTCTTGATCTTCACTGTGCTTGGAGATGATGTCCAGCACGAGCCGCTCCATTATTTTCCCTGGGACAGAGGTGAGACTAATTGGCCTGTAAATAGTACCTTGTGCTACTATTATCTCAGTGGGCTTAGTCTACCTTGTTTTAGCTCCTTTGTTCAAAATTCCTTCTGTTGCTGCTTTTAGAAGGTTGAATGGTGCTAGAAGAGGAGATTGGGAGTTTATATTATGATTTTACTTCTGAGTATGGTCTTCAAAAATGCCTACTCTGTAAGTTTCCCATGTAGTGTCCTGGAGTCACAAGATGGCTGATTTACTTGGAATTGAGGCAGGGCTGTAGTTTTGTACTTCATCTTTCCATCCTGTTGTCCTCCCCCATTTCCTTTCTGGAAGACATCCTGTTGTTAAAGTAAAGAAAGTCTTATGCTCCAGGGCTTCATCTGGCTGTCCACAGGGGTTAGGAAGGGTATTTCCCTCTGCACAGTGTTCTGGGAGGTGTTTGTTTTTCTTTTGACTCCTCAAAGACAGGCCACAGTTGTAGATGAGAGACCAGAAAGGGTAGATAGGAGAGGGAGTTCTCATTTTAAGACACCTGTCTAGTGTGTAACAGTCTTATACCTCATGAGAAACTGCTGATCAGATTTGGATCAGCCAGCGGAAAAAATTATTCTCCTGGTCACTCAGTTGAGACCTGGGAAGCATCTTGATTTTTCTCTCAAGATAGGTATGTGCATCACCTACAAGGAATGTGTGGTTGTACCACACCTGTGGTTGCAAGTATATGAGCTCCTTCTTCTCTTCCCGCTCGTAGTCTTGCGGCGTGCAGATAGCTTGGCTGACCAGTGAATGAATTGCTTTATTATTACTAAAATCCGTATTCTCAATAGAGAGGGCAGTACTGAAATTTAACAACCAGTGATAAGCAGGAGGTCATGGTAGATCAACGTGTGTTCTCTTCTAGCTTTAAACACTATGAAAGCTCCCTCCAAAACTGATGCCATTATTACTCCATAGGTTAGCTGGCAAGGAGAGGATTTCAAGGCAAGCATCCAGCACCCACCCACAGATTGTGTTGGCTCTGAGCCTGGCAGTTTGAGTCCCTTCCAAAATGTATCCAGGATCTTCTAGCTAGGAATGCAGCATATTGCTGGTTGTGACACAGATACAGCTGAGTTTACTCCGTGTCTTATCAGTAACCTTTTAACGTTTTCACATGGCTTACTCATTTGCAGAAGCTTTTGTAAACCTGAAAACAGAAAACAGCATGGGCTTTATGTAGCTACTGCTGTTTTCCTTGATTTAAGATGTTCCCGGTCTTGCCTCTGGGTATCCTTCATGTTACTTTCAAACCTCCAAGGGTCTGCAGTTGTTGCTTTCTGGCCCGCACCCTTCATTTTTCTGGGCAAACCTCCCTCTAGCCTGTTGATGTAGTTCCTAATTGCCCAAAGGAATCATTGCTGAGCAATGTGAGGCATTTCCTTCCCTCTTATTAAAAAGCACCAAAATAAAATTCAGTCTTTCATAGCAGTGGCTAAACCCACCACGTCTTTAAATTGTGTTATGGCTACAGCATTTTGGACTATTACTGTGAAGCAATAAGGTGTTTTAAATCAGGTTTTCATTAATGTCTCCTGCTCCCTGACATTCACACACACTGTATATACATGCATGGAGACTCAGTGAAGACTTCCCTACCTCAGTGTTCCCCTGGCAAAAAATTTCTTGTGCCAAAGTCTTGTGACTATGGCAATGCAGACACTGGAAGGAGATCACTGTGCTACTGTTTGCATCCCAGGGACAGAGGTTGCTCCTAAAATGCAGTTTAAAAAGGTCAAGTGAGAATGGTGCTTCTAAGGTACTTTCTCTGTGTCCCTTGTACTGACCACCTGCTATTTGTTTTCCAGAATTGCCTTGGAGTAACCCAGAACAGAGATCTCTTGTGCTAGTTTGTCATACTGCTTGAACTCAGAACAGTAGACTGTCCCTGCTTCAAAGCCCTGACAAGCAAACTGGTAAATACATAGTCTAAATGAAGTATCAAAACCCCATACAAAGCTAGGTTCAGACAACTGCTACTTCATAGCTGTACAAGTCAAGGCTTTTCCTAGTAAAAGAGAAAAAAAAATAATTACAGTAAAATTCTGTTGACTTTTTAAGGAAATGTATGGTGGCTGCTGAACACAGTTTGCTCTCATCACTCTGTCGAAGTCCAGGGCTCTCCCTGGTGTTCTCCTGGCCTAGCAGAGACAAAAAAATGAGGAATGGATTGTTGGACTATTACTATAGCTTTCTCTAGTACTGTTAAAAACGCACATGAGTCTTTACAAGTCCTTGAAAATTAGCTTTCGTAGGTGCTAGCACTTTCCTGCAGTCAGATGCTTTGATTCATTACACCCTCTCATAAAACTTCCCCATGCAAAAAAACCCCAGTTCTCGACAACCAGTTAATACCTGAAGGTCAATAAACTGGAAGGAAAAGTCTTGAGATTCTTCTCAGGGTAATGGTTAATAATAATCAATCTCCCAAAAGTTAAAATTACTTTTCAGATGGGAGGTTGGGATTGCTTTTTGTAATAGAAATTCGTGTCCATGAAAATGCCACCAAGACCCTGAAGTCATCCCAGCTGTGGAAACTCCAGCTGCTCCTCACCAATAGCTTTGAGACTGGCAGGCCTGGACTGAGATTTAGTCACAGAAGCAGTGTCATGGCCCTATTTGATTCCTCTGGAAGGACTCTTAAAAATGACTGAAGAGAGTTAAGTCTGCAGGCCAATTCAGCCTCAAGTTTCTTCCACTGAAACTACGGAAGCTTGTTAATAATTTTTCATTCTAGAGATGTATTTTTGAAGTATGGTTTCCTTCCCTTTTATAGAAATGAATTGCAACCATTAATGCCCTACAGGCAACCAGAAAGCCATCAGAGCACAGAGAAAACTTTGAGCTGTACTTGACAGAAACACCTCCCTGCAAATGAAATGACACTCCTTTTCTTAAGGGGTGAGGAGTGCTGTATTGCAAATTATGACATTAATAACTGAGTTATTAGTCTTGTTAGCCTCAGGTGAAATGTTACTAATACCAGTCTCCTGACATACCCATTCCCCTCTACTTTTGTACCATTGTGTTGATTTTGATGCTTTATCTTGCAAAGGAAATTGCTTTGGTATCTTTTCTCTCTTACTTTGTTGTTACTAAAGATACTAATTCAGTGATGGGCTGCAAACATGTGCCGCTTGTTGTGTTTGATGCTAGACTACTATGTTGATGCAACCCATTATGCATTAATTGTATGGTTTCAAATTGCCATCAGGGACCACTCAAGGAATAAGCAGAAGAGTGAATTGGGCCTCTGTCACAGCACTCTTGGTTCCTTCCCCCTTCACAGCAAGTCAGGAGCCATTCTCACCTCTTGGTCTTGTCCCTGGCCTCTATGCCTTTCCTGCCCTCTTGCCCAGACTGTAATTGTCCCGACTGAGAACATCCTCAGAGGGTTTGGGTGATAGACTCACTGGAGTAGAGGGTTGCACTGTGGTCTCCAGATAGGTCCTCCTGAGTGCTACCATTATACACATAATTGAGTGACCTATGCATCTTTAATTTCTTCTGTAGGTTAGACGGGAAAAAACTATTCTTCACAACCCATTTTGTGGTATATACACATTATCTGCAGTTCAAACTGGAGAAGGCGGGACAGACAGATGTGGTTACTTTCCTGCAAAACTTGAACAGCACGGTGCTTGTTGCTCCTGAGTTAGCAGTGAAATTCAGTGGCTGGCGTTTGTGGGAGAGGAATGCCAGATCTGGCATGGTGATGTGGAGAGCAAGGAAAATGCAAACCACCAATTTTTGTCAAAGAAAGGCTTATCAGAGTTTACCTCAGGAAATTGGTCCTTGACACAAGCTAAATCTCTAGTTATAATTTCTCAACTCATCTTTTCTGGCTGGAGTTTACTAAGACAGCTCAGATGTAGTATCTCCAGCAGTGTCTGGAGTTAATGGGATGTTTTGGTTCTGTTCAGCTCAATCCTCTCTTTCATCAACATGCACAGCACTTTTCAATCGAGGTAAAAATGCCCTGAAAAGCTTCCAGCCCAAGTTAAAAGGAGAACAAAGAGGAGGGAAGGGCTACAAGGAGGAGGTGAAAGAGAAGAGGGGAGAAAGTGAGTGAAGGCAAGACCAGCATGATTATTGGAAACACTAATTCAGATTATTGATGCCAGTGAGTTTTCCAGATTAATATGAATAAATTTAAAGGCATTTTTTGAATGTGGCTGAGGCCACTGTTTAAGTCTCATTGAAGTTAATTTTGTGAAGGGGTATAAGGTGGGAGGAAGAGAGAACGAATACATGTCAGATGGGATTTAAGAAGAAATCCAGGCAGAGAGACAGTGTGAAAAGAGCTTGCAAGCTGGCATGTGAGGGGAACACAAAGGGGCTTGAGGGAAGGGGTGAATGGGGACGGAGGAGGCTTGGGTTGAACAGATGGAGACAGCGAGAGGAGGAGGAGAATGGGCAGGGGAAGAAGGGGGTTTGCTTGTAAAGAGATCCTGGAAGGTGAAAGTGAGGAGTTTGGCTTTGGCTAAGAGGTGGGGGAAGGGAGAGCACAGGGAGTCCCTGGGTGCTGAAGGCAGGTGGTGGTGCAGAGCTCGGCACCCCGTGTGAGTTTGGGTAAGTCTGGAGGGGGGTGAATCCTCTTTGTGGGGCAGAGCCCACTTGGCACCCCTGGAGACCAAGGCCTCGCTCCAGAGTTGCAGTGGGTGCATGGACAGAAAGGATGAAGGTGTTTGGAGGTATGGGGAGAGGGATTTATCGAAGCCCTTTCCAGGGAGTCTTTTCATTGTGCTGCTCAGCACTGCAGCCATGATTCAAACACAGGCATAAAGATGTTAAAAGGAAACAAGGCACCAGCTCCTGGAAACTCAAACATGCCAAAAATTGTCAAGGGGACAGCTGAGAAAGGGAAGAAGATAAAGCTCCACGTACAACGACACGAAAGACAAGGAGATAAAAATGAGCTCAGTAATGCTCACACTTACAGAAATGGAGAACAAACATGCCTAAAAGTTTCTCAACATAAAAAGTAGGAAACTTCCATTGCCTGTTGTTGAGGAATAATTCTTGCATCCCAGCAGAGGCGACATCTGCCTGGCTGCATTAAGAATTGGGGTTAGGTGACACAAATTGAAAACAGCTTCATAACTTGGGTCATCAATTTTACCTCATCGTTGCCACCCTTTATGAAATGGGGAGGGGGAACTGCTGACAGTTTGGATGACTAGCTAAAAGTTAATGGTCCTCCTGTCAGCAGAGAGCAAGAGGAGAGAGCAGGGTACCGACAGGATGCCCTCTAAGGGACTGGATGAGGAAGGCGGCGCTGTCTCCCAGTATGAATATGAAATGCAGGTTCTGGAACATGAAGATGAGGTCATCAAAAGCTAAAATTTCAGGAGATTTTGGGGTTCTCTGTGCGTCCATATCCATCTGTCCCTTTCAGTTTCCTGTTTACATTTTATTATTCCTTTAAAATAACTTTTTTGTTGTTGTTGTTAACGTATTCATTTGGAGGAAAAAACTTGAGGGGGGAAAACAGCTGAACTTTCTAAAAGGTGGAGTATTTTTCCCAGCTGAGCTCAGCTGGCCTTGGTGGCCAAAACTGTCCGGTGGTAACACGCAGCTCCTTGCGTCTCAGCCATGTATACGTTGTTTGCAATCACCACATCAAGCAAATTGTTGCTTGGGGAATTACCTTTTGGATGAGTGTTGGGGTGATTCAGAGTGCGTTCAGTTTTGTGATTCATGGAGCTGCAAAGGAAAACTGATGACTGGGGGTGGGGGAAGGAGCGAGACAGTGAGGCAGAAAATCGATGGCCAGAAGGCATTTGTGAACAGGCACGTTTCAAAGTTTCTAACAATATGGGACAGTTTCTAACAATTTGGCAACCACTACATTTATACTGCATGCTTTAATCTCTACTTTTGACAATATTTTAATGTTTTGCAAAAACACTATTGCTAACATATGAACACTAATATTTTTAGATCACTTCCTACTCTTAGGTACTGTTATATCACACAGAACAAGTTAAACCAACTGTGCCAGCCAGGTACTGTTTGGGAATGCAGTCTGTTTGTTGGGCTATATTCTGAAGTCCTTATTCATCTTCTGTTCTGCCAAATTTCTTTTTCATGTGAAATGCTCCATTGCTCTGGTTAAACCATGCATTCCCCTTTCCCCAGCAGTTTTGTTTTGATTTTTTTCCAAAATTAGATTTGCGAGAAACATAGGAGAAGCCATTGCAGATAGGCCTGTCTAGTGGCCTTGCCCTACTTTGAGAGGGTCCACTCTTGGAAACTTTGGAAGAATCTGCAAGAAATCTCAGTGAACTTGTGGAGTGAACTGCTTGTGGGGGAGGATTTTTCCTAGCTTCATTCATTGAATTGCCAGCCTAAACTCTGAAACTTAGGTGAACTTAGTTTCTAATTTCAAGGTTAACCTTGTTAGCTGTCTGTAAGCACTTCATTTTTAAAATAGCAGTGATTCCAACGGCATGATTACATGTTGCATATTTTAAGTATTTTTAATGAGTTATACGGTTTTAGCATTTCTGGAAAAGAAGCAAAAGCTTTCAGTTATTAACAACACTACACTAGACTGTTTCAAGTTTCTGAAAACAACAGATACCATCACCATTCACAAGTGCTTAGGTATACCTCAGTATTTAGTGTTAATTATTTAGTTAGTTCTGTGTACATAGCCATTTGTATAAACACGGTGTTCACAGAGTCCTTAAACACACAAGAACAAAATGTTCCAAGGACTAAATGTGGGCTGGAATGACCTGTCAGCTGAGGATGGTCAATGTTTGTGCTTGGAATATGCAAACCTCTAAAAAAGCCATGACCATAATGTGTACCAGTGGAGTCAAAAAGCCAATTCCACTGAGCTCCTCTGGGAAGTACAATACAAAATGTTACACCAAAAGTAAAGAAATTCAGAAAACCTTTTTTCAAGTAAAAAAAAAGCCTTTCCCAAGCAGCAGGATATAATGGGTTTGAAGATATCTGCTAAGCCAGAATTATCCCCCATCGTAACCTATGGTGAGTTACCTAATCAGTCAGTGACATGAGGGAGTAATGTCACTTACACAACTTCTTTGGTGTATTAAGTACAAACAGGCTTTTATATAGCATCTATTCCTTTTGTCCCACTTGATTTTCTTTAAAAAAGATACATACTGTAAAGAACATTAAAAAAATCCCTTTAATTCAAAAGTTGATGCAGGGCTTGAAAAATTTCCCTTACATCTTAATAGCCCCGTTGTAATTATGCTTTGCTTAGCTTTCTGAGGATTGTGTTTTGTTTTGTTTCATTTTTGTTTTCAAGCATGCTTGGAAGGCACATGTTGATGAATCAGCAAAATATGACCAGTCTCGTTAGCTTTTAAAGTCATTTTCCATCTGGTAGATTCATCTAAATGAAGTGGTGGGCTTGAAGTTGTTCACTGCTGCTCAGTTCATGCAATTTGAAATGTTGGGGATTCCTAAACTTCTCTCTGCTTCCAGTGCTCATCGAGAAATGGATCTGCTCCTTCTCTCATGTAACTGCAGCAAGTACTCACCTGTAGCATAAGGCTTAGGTAACTTCTAGCATTTTTTTACCCTAGAGAGAGAACCTCATCTCAACCGCATCTCTGTGAGATGCAGTTGAAAGGGCTTTGAAATTGGAAAAAAAATAAAATAGTGAAAAAGAGTGATAAAGAAAGGCAGCCAAGGAAAGGGCTGGAAGGAAAGGCAAAAAACATGCAATCTGGCTCTTCTTTGATTCTGGTAGAAATAACTGAATTCATTGAAGTTCATGGCTTTATGCTGGTACAAAGCAGAAAAGGATCAGGGACAGGTAAATGGGCAGGTAAACCCATGAGTTATCATTGTTCAGCTTTAACTTCTCATCAAGAAGATTGTTTTATAGTTCGAGGAGTAAGAACACGAAGAGTCCGTTAGACAAGCATGTTTCTTATGGCCTGAATCTACTGCAAGGGTGTGGTAGGATTTACAATAACTGCTAGCTAATCAGCTAAAAAAATGTCCTGCTTTTTCAATAAAGATGATGCATCCTTTCCAGGGTTCCCCCAGAGCTCCAAGATGGTGACTCGGCATACTTTTCCATTACTTTTCTCTGTTTCCCCTTCTTCCAAATTTTAACCTGTTATTTGATAACACAGCTGTTTTTCCTTTCTCTTTTGTATACTTGCATACATCAGATTTCTGGATCTCGCCCATTCCTTCCTACATTTATTCTTGCATTTCCTTAAAGTGCTATAGAGAGTGGAGGAGGTAGTATGGGCTTTACAGTGAGATATCTTTGATGAAGTACAACCCTGCTGATTGTCATGGAAGAGTAGTAGCATGAATTAACTTTTTTGTTGTTACGCAAAAAGAGCCATTTCTAAATGTCTTTTGAAAAACCTAATCTGACACACAGCACACACACAGCAGTAGCAGCTGTAATAAATCCTGCTGTGGTCAGGTCATTTGTGTCCCAAAAAGGAGTGCAGGTCAGTGGAACTACAGCAGCTGCTGCTGTGTCACTTATGTTCATATTGCTGCCTGAAACCCAAGCATTGGAAAAATCTAAGAAAAACTTCAGAAGCATCTCAAAATGTGTGCCAGGCTTCAACACAGGTCACATAAATCAAATATTTTCATTTAGCAGCATAATGCAGCAATCTCATGAAAGCTGTTAATATTGACAATGCACTAATCACTAGGTGGGAATCTTCCTTCTACAGCCAGACCAGGACAGGTATTTGATTACAGAAAACGTGTTCTCCCTTATAGGAAGGCATGTGCAACTGGAAAAGTGGGGGGTTTTTTACATCTCACCATGAACAAGCAAACAAACTGAGAGTTTTTGTATCGAGTAACAGATCAGTTACTGCTGCTAAATTTCTTCTCAGATTAAGTCATTTAAGTACATTGCAATTTAATGTTCGGTAGAGAGGGCTTGCATCGAGGGCTGGTAGTTCCCAGCTGAGGGGGGATGATTTCGTCTCAAGACTGAGTGTGGTTTTGAAAAATTAGACTTCTGTTGAATGTGAGGGTTTGTTTTAAAAACTGTTTAGTGTCACGTATAACAAAGAAAAATGGCCATGGGAAGAGGGAAAACAAAAGAGAGCAGAAATTTGTTTTTCCTTAAAAAAGCAGGACAGCAAGCACTAAGGACAAGCCATGCATTGTCATCATACCCTCGGTGGCTGAGGCAGCAGGAGGCTTTTCAGGCAGGGCTGGAGCTGTGCTCTCTGGGTGGCTACCCTGCTGGAAGAGCTCGTCTGCTTGCCTTCCTGGAAGGGCAGAGCAGGCAGCCAGGTGCCCTCTGGCAGTCTGCGGCTTTCAGGATCTGCTTACTTTGCCTCTGCCTGAAGCCATCCCCAGCCCAGACTCTTTCCTCATACGTGCGATGGATGAGAAAACAGAGGGTGATACTGCAGGCAGAGGAACAGAGGGGGGACCAGGAGACTTTTGTGTAATTCTTTCAATGATCTTTTAGAACTCTTTTTTTAAACGCCCTGCATAACTTTAGCGAAAATGTTGAACTTCTGTGTTTCTTCCTCAGTAAGGCTGCGTTCATGAATAATTATTTCCCTGTTTTTGCAGAGCTGTCAGGCAACGGCTCGAGTATTTGTGAAGTCTGGGGAAACACTGGATGCTCAGAATGTACCTGAGAACAAAGTACTTATAGCTAAAGGGAGGACAGTTGCCTCACTGGAAGGTTACGAGTTGAATTTAGCAAGAATTTGAGGACTGAACTGGCTTCATATTTTCTTTCCTGCATGCAAGTAAGGGTGTGTTAGCAGAGTTTATAGATTATAAAATTTGAGAGACCATTGTCTGAACTGGAGCAGATTTGGGGATGATTCAGAGAGAGGTCTGAAGTCTGTATTACTGGAAGTGGGATGAAATGAAGCAATACGAAGGACAAAATCATTCACGTGGGGACGAATATGAATTTTGTCTTTGAGCTCATCAATTGGAAACAACCTAGAGGAGAGAAAGTCCTCATGGCTGTGTTCATCACAAGATAACTTGGGTAACGATGGCCCCTTCCATCCCCCCAGTATTGCAACCATGCTATATCAGGCAGAATTTCTCCAAAATAACTGGACAGATGTTTAAGCCATCTGTAAAACCTTAGTGAGAGTGTGTCTGCAACTGAGAAAAGACGAATTCCAAGTGGAAGAGTTGTAGAGAAGAGCTTGTAAGGGGATCCATCAGGAGACTGGAGTGACTGTTCTATGAAAGAACTAAAAGATTGTGCCTCGATTAGTCAGGAAAATGAAGTCTGAGAAAGATATTACTGCTCCTTTTAAATATCAAAGGTCAAGAAGTCAGAAGAGATATTTAAGCTAGAAGAAAAAGCTGGTCCAATAGAAATGGCCATACATTTATTTTGGATGGAAATTAGGAGGAGGAAGAGTGAGATTCTGAATGACCTTTTTTACTGAGGCACTGGCAGAAGTGTAACTGATTTTTGGATGTGTGACCAGTCTACGATAGTAGGGACTGACGTCAGGGATCAGGGGATCCCTCACAGGCCTCCAGTCCAGAGCTCCACTGACCTGGAAGATAGTGACAGGCTCCACGTGGCAGCACCTGCAGCCAGAGCATGACTTCTGGGCATAAGGGTGAGAGGTGGGCTCCCTTCTTGTGGCACACACCATTTCCCAAGCTTTTCCTCATGCCAAATCTCTGCCCAGTTGTCTCATTTCCATTTTCTTGCCCTTTAATGGTTCCTGTGGATCTCTTTCACTCTTATTTAAAGCCTTGTCCCATGGATCAATTAAAGCTGTGTTAATGGTAGCCTATTATTTCGGAGCTCTAAGGGGCTAAAATAATTAGAAATTAGACTTTGATAGTTTTGTAGGTGAGAAAAATGGTCTGTATTGTGATAAGCCATGTGCAGAACAAAGGCTGACAGCAGCAATAGATATTAGCAGAAAAAATCTGCTTTTCTAATAAAATCATTTAGATTTTATTTAGTGAAGCCATATTCAGTCAAACCACAACTTTGGTTAGAGTAACCACTGGTGAAAAAACCCACATAGAGCTTTAGGTTAAATAGGAGGTTTGTGGTCTCACAAAGGAGCCCTTTCTCCAGAAATAAACTCAAGAGTTGCTCCTGCATTAATGGCTTGTTTAGTCTGGATGTCAATCTGTACTTAAAAAAAAGAAAAAAAAAAGGTAATGATAGATAATTATATCTGAGTGTGCATGAGCCAGATCAGATGTAGAGATGGTCTGATGTAAGTTGGGTGTTGGGACTACTGTATGATTTACTTTTTCTGCTCTCGGAAACAACAAAGTAGAGGGCTTGCCAGAAGCTTTCTCAGTATAGGGATTCTGAGTTACTGGATTTGGTGAGAGCCACATTACTGCTTTCTTTTGAAAACAATCAGAGCCACAAGGGCAGCATTTACATCTCTGCAGACTGTATCCAGAAAGGGAAAGCTGAACTGAGGATATTGTAGACATTGTTTCAAGTTGGTCACCGTGCTTTGTCTTCTACTTTTGTGCTAAATGTGCAGGAGATTTGTAGAAAAAAAAAAAAAAAGAAAAAATGATCGGTTCAAATAAACTTTTTGTAAAAATGTGCTAGGTACTCAGGTCTATTCTTTCTTTAATGATTACAGTGTTGTACAGTATATTGCTCTGTATTTATTTTCTATATAATAAAGCACTCAATATCTTTTAAAATCCCCATCCTGACTGGTTAGCATGAATACAGAGCTTCCTAGCCTGAACAGGACTCCTGTCAGTTATACCTATGGAACATAAATTTACTTTCTTTCTAAGGAAAACTCATAAAGAAATTGTTTGTGCTTATTTTATTTCTGGGCTGGTTTGGAGCAGCTGCTGATTCTGTATTATCATGAGGATAGGATGTATCCTGTTTATTCTGCTTGAGCTCCATGGTCTGTACTCAGTATCTCACTCATAGGTTCAGGGAACCTATGCAGGAGAGCAGGAGAGATGAGCCTGTCTCTGTAGCCAGGCTGATGAGATAATGCCTCTTCATTCCTAAAATCCTAAAACCTCCTCCACAGGCAGCCCCAGGCTTCTGGTGGAGCATAAGTAGTCTCTGTCCTTTCTGTTCCACTGCTTTACCAGCTGCCCTTTATTTAGACCCAAGATTTAAGAAGAATCCCTCTCCCCTAGTGAGGATCAGGGTTGTCCATAGGACCTGGACAGCAGAGAGGCAGGAGGAGGTGCTTCTGCTGGGGAAAGACTTTGGAAGCTGCAAAGGGAAAGCAGGTGAAGAGCTTGTTGCAGCTGAGACAGCAGGGATGCTGCCAGCTTGAAGAATGTTTGCTGAGATGTGGCAGATGTAATAGCGTGGGGAGAAATGATGGAAGAGAAGGATGGATGGATCATGCATGAGGGAGAGAAAGCTGTCGGGGTAACGGGCTGGTAGCTGATGGCAAAGGAGATAATGGGGAATAAGTAGACAGGCAGATAAAGAATGGACATAAGTACATGGCAGTGGTGTCTTATTTCTGGGGGAGAAGAATTGCATTTAATCAAATAAGCTTGTCTGCAGTGGTCTAGGGTTGCGTATGCGAGACAGTGTTCGTTCAGGGATGATGACAGTAATACCCCAGCCTTCTACACGGTGTTTTTCACATGTTGATATTATTTTCCAAAGGCAATCTGTACCATTATGTTGATTCTGCAGCTAGACAAATACTGGTTCTGTGTATGGGTGTGAGAGAGAGGGAGAGAAAGAAAAAGAGAAAAAAAGAGAGGGAGAAGTATGAAAAAAGATAGCAAGTATGTCCTCAGGTGGGATATAACGACAGCAGGTACATGTTCATCATATGAGATAAATTGGGTTGAGTTTGTTGGTGTCTAAAGTGAGGTTGGGACAGAGAGAAGCTACTTAGATAATAAACTTTTATCAATTTTATGAGCTTGACTGTGGTGTTGAATGAATGCATGTTACAATAGCATCAGTTGGAGAGTCCACACAGGAGAGCTGTGGGCTGCACAGCAAACTTGAAGAGTTCAACCTTTCATTTCAAAGTCAAATGTTCTCGTTTTCAGGATTGCAAAGAAGTATTTCCACACTGAAACAAGGCATGGAATGAAACCAAACTGTTTTAGAAAACATGTTAAATAGCCTGTGGTTCCTAGAGGTATGCATTTCTTTGCACTTTTTGCCTCATCAAGATGTTAACTCTCAAGACTAATGGCTGCATTTCACTATCAACAGCCCCAGTTTCAGGACTGACTTTTTTAACAGACGGGGTGGCAGTAGAAGTCCTCTTCTTCCCAGGGAAAAACTTGGTAGTTACTGCAACTGAGAGAAATGGGATTTATCAGAAAGTGTAAAACAAAGGAGGAATTAAAGTGAAAAGGATGAAGAATTGTTTAAAAAGAAACTTGTTTCCCTCTGAGTGATGCTCAGAAGTCATAACAAGATGCTTGAATTCAACAAGAATTTGGTTTCTTTGTAGATAATTTCAAAGGCTGGACTCAGTCTCTTCATTTATTTTTGCACCTGCTTATAATACCGAAGAGGAATCATCTGTAGGCTTAGGCTAGAACAAAGCCCAGAACTCAGAGCTGAGATTGCAAGTTCCATCAAAGAATTTGGCAGTGATGGGGCAGTGGGATTTCTCATGAACTGTGCAAACCATGTTGGGGAAAAGCCTGCTTGTTTTTAGTGGCTGAAAAATTTGGGAAAGTGAAGAGTGTTGCAAGGGAGAGTTAGGGGGGGAAAGCTGGCATCCCTGTCATGACAGTAACAGTGCATGGGCTGTGCTATGTGCTAGCAACATGTATAATTCATGGTGAAGGAGTTAAAGATAAGTCAGTATTAACTTTTTCTTTTGGATTTTTCTTAATCTGTTACATACAAAGCAACTTTAGTTCATGAAAAGGTTAGAATCTCTATGTTCCAGTTGAACACAGAACTGAAATAACTTAATTATTTTTCTCTAGCAGATAGCAAATTATAACAATGTTCTTCTGCCATAAATTAACTCAGGATTTCATTATGAAAACAGAAAGATAAAATTACAAAAATTCTGATAAACCTATTTTTTTTTGTTGCAATAAAAATAGCAATTCCAATAGTATTAGGTAACAACAGTGCTGTTGCCTGCCATGCCAACTGTTATGTCGTTTGCCGTTTGTGTTTCATTACTACCTAAGAGGCCCTGGTCCCAGGCCAGGATTCTGTTGTGCTGGACGTGATCCAAAAGATAGTCTTTGTATCAAAGAACTTACAATGTTTATCGTGCCTTTGGTTTATAATACAGCATCTCAGTAAAAATGCTGTAAAAAAACCATCTCCTGGTGTTTTAATTTATTTAGAGGACAGTCTTTTCAGGTGGGAGAGGAGGGAGTTCTTTGCTTTAACAAAAGTAACTTAAGTCCAAACAGTTATTTCCTTTTCTGACCATGCTTTAACAAACAAAACCCAAACCAATAAATATCTGATATTTGTGCTGCCCAGGACAGCACAAAATGGTAGATGGCATCATAAGGTTTCCTTTCGCTACTTGCATAGATCTTTGTAGGAAACAAACCCAAGTACATTGGTAGGGAAGTGAAATATAAATACTTCCCTTTAAATGCATTGTCATTCCTTTTAAAATTAAAGCTATTTTGCTTTTTCTTACAAGGTAGTATGTAACATTATGTCTACCTGAAAATTTTCATATTAAAAAGTCCCACCCTTGCACATGAGGTATCTTCTTTCCATAAACAATTGCAGTTTTCCCCTGAAAAATAACTTGGCATAGTTTTGTGTTTTCTAAAAGGAAAAAATTGCCAGGAAGAGACATGGTCTTTACATCTTTATTAATGTACCAACCATCATGCATCACATAATATAGCATTTCTAGAGAAATTTTTATTCTTTATAGTTCCAGCCACGTAACCTTTCAGCTGTCACCTTGCAGAGCAGAAAGTGAAGTGACATAACCAGAGCTGAACAAACTATTGAAAGCCAACAATATACATATTTACTTTTTCCTTTTTCTGTATGTCAGTTATCTCTCAACAGACCTGGACTTCTTTTTTTTTTGGAAAAAAAAAAAAAAGGTTGTTTTGATTTGCTGAACAAATTGCAGTTCATTTTGGATCTCACAGTATTTCTTCAGCATCTGGACTAGGTAATTTCCAAAAACACTTTCAAGATGGCTGCTAGCACATGTTTGCATGTTATTGGCACTCGCAGTTAATATTCTTGTGCGAAAGAGGTAGCTTGTATGAGTGTTTGTAGGAATCAAAGAAAATGACTGATACACACCCTTTAAACAAATTTAATCCTTGCATGCGTATGATGTTTGGGAATAATCCTTTGTAAAAAGAATCTCTTAGGAAATAGGGTTGTCTATAAATTACTCTAAAGGTTTATAGAATAAGGCTTTAGGAAACAATGTCTTTTCTGTAGGTTTCTAATTTATGATAGCAATTCAGTAGCTGGATAATAATTACTGTATTCTGTAAGATCATTTAGCAGAAAATCCCTAAAAAAAAAGCAATTATTTTTATTAACCATAAGGGATTTAATTTGGGGCTGTATGTACTTAGCTCTAGAGCTTGGATTTTAGCTGCATTTATCTTTTTGCTCCTACCTTTGTACCTTTCCCGCAGGTTACCTTCTCTGTATTTCATTGCGGCTGCTCTTGCCTCACCCACATTCAGATGGTTGCTTCAGTTGGCTCCTCTATTGCCGTCATCCGACATTTTTCTGAACTCTCTTTCCCCATAATCTGTCTCATTCCTAATGTTTTTCAAGGAATTGGTCATACATCATAGAGGAGAATCTTAGGATATAAGGATGATGAGTGAGATAAGAGGATTTACCAGGCAAAAGAGTGGGACCAGATAAAACATGAGTCGGTCATTCTTAAAATGTAGCAGACAGAATTGGGAAAGAACAGGTGTTTGGTTTTAAACTGTATTTAATACCAAACAACTGTTGTTATAACTTGATTTTAATTTTCCCCCACAATGTTTTCCTTCAAGTGTTTTGATTAATATTGCCAGATTATTGCCAAATTGACTTATTTGCTGCTTTCAAACCAGGCCTCATCTTGTAAGTAAGATGCACGCTCGACCTCCTGATGGCTTCAGTGGGCACTCTGACTCCTGAACTCCTGCTAAATCTCATTTACCCATGCACATCAACCAAAGAGTTCTCTCGACTGTTGCACCAGCACGGTGCATTCATGCCAGAGCCTTTTTCTCTGATGAAAGTATTAAATATCAGGGTATCTTAATTTCCATTTCTTTGTGTTTCAGAGTTTTAAAAATCCTTTTTTGGAATGATACAGCAAACCTCACTGTTTCACATCAAAAATTCCTATTGGAGTGGGTGAGGCTTTTCCAGTAAATGACGTGGGTGTATAGTTAGTCCCACAGTGACATCATCGCTCTGTGGCAGTGGAGACTGTCATGCTGACTGAGCAATGAAAACCCAGATTGACAGATACATCGAGGAACGAGCAAATGTGATTCATCACTGATTTATGCCGAGGTACTGAGATGACCACCAAGCATATTTGACTTGTCCACAAATCTGTATATTTTACAAATCTATTATGTACAGAGCTTGAAAATTAATTTTCACTGTCTTCTGACTTTTCTTTTGTAATTGCTTTTGCTTGCCCATCCAAGAAGAAGGTGACCAATCAGGTATGAATTGCCAGTGGCTAATGAATAATAGTCAAATGAATAGTTTGTAAATAACACTTAACCTGAAAGCTGCTTGTCTAGAATATCTGATGATTGCTTACAAATCAAAATGTATTTTGCCTGCTTTGTTGAATAGACACATAGATATTTATACATGCACAATTCACATTCCTTGTATAAATACACGGATATCCAGTTTCAGGCAGTTGTATTTGAACAACTCTAGTTTGGCTGAACAGCAATTGAGGAATTTAGTGTAGATTAGCATAGTCAAACAAGATTTCTACAATTATAAATTGACAATGTAAAGTTTCAGTAATTTACTCTTGATATTGACAAAACAATTTGGGACTAGTCTGTCTAAGAGAGCACCTTTCATTTTTTTCAGGTGAATAGCTCTTGCTTTTTGTCAGTCATTCCAGTCTGATTATCTCTTTCAATTTAAACATTTTAGGATAAGAGATTTTCTAATAAGAAACTGTTAATTGCTAAACAAATAGGCTGCAGCAACAAAATACAATTCACTAAAGTTTTGTTTCTGTTAGTTAAGTTTAAGCTTTGTCTCAGAGAATTTAAATACTTGCTGGAACTTTAGTCATCCTGCAGCAGTTAGCAGAGAAAAGCTCTGTATGTATCGTAGCTAGTGCTTGGACTTAAGCAAATAAAAGCATCTTGCACAAATAGACATATGAAATACAAGTTAATAAACTGTTTTCATAAAATCAAATACACTAAGAGAAAATGGATCACAAAAGCTGATGCAGTTTTCTGTGGTTTAGTTCAGGATTTTTAGGCAACAGCAGGTTTTAAGAACCACGCAGATGAAAACACTTTAGTAAAACCTGCTCCGAGATTTTTGTTTTGTTTCATGGGTTTTTTGTTTGTTTAAGGAGAGTCTTTAATCTGTTTTGGCATTTTAAACCTTTTGCAAACTCTCGGGATTGTTTCTCAGTGTTACAGAACGTTCAACTGGCTGAAAACGCACTTTAATTTAAAAACATTCTTATTTTCAGAGGAATATCTTATTTCGCAGCCTGCCAGTTTAAGTTGGTACAGAAAGACTGTAACTTTGACAGGAGTTAGTATGTGTTCTACCATTAAAAGAAGTCCTGAAATGATCTGTATAAAACACTTGAACGATTTAAAATAAAAACCAAAAGCGTAGGTTTATATTGTTTTCAAAGCAGGAGTCGAAATTCGAAATAAAGGAGCCTAATTTTGAACGGGAATAGGAAGATTGCGGTAGACCCCCGGGACGGCGGACCCGCTAAGGCAGCACCTGCAGCCACACCGGACGGCGCGGAGGTTCCATCTCCGGGACGGCAGAGGAGGAAAACAGAATTTCCCTCGTTTCGGGTGCCCCGCCGGCAACAGCAAAAGAAACATCTTTTCCGTGAATATCTGCAACGGTTCCCACCGTGCCCGCTCCCAGCCCCCCCGCGCATCCCCCCGCCGGCGTCCGGGGTCTCCCCGCCGCCCAGCAGCCCCTGTCCCAACAAAATCCGCCGCCGGGGGCACGGCAGCAGCCCCGCCCGGGCGGGTACCGCCGGGGCAGCCGCTTCTCCTCCCGCTGGCGAGCTGGAGCTCCCACGGGGACCCGTCCCCGTACCCCGGAGGGGCGCGGTGGGGGGGGGGGGGGGGGGGGGGGGGGGGGGGGGGGGGGGGGGGGGGGGGGGGGGGGGGGGCG
>JAOTQQ010000023.1:46986708-47005923 GCA_026546715.1 Gallinago undulata
CCCCGCGGGGCGCGGTTCCCCCCCCCCCCCCCCCCCCCCCCCGTCCAGATATTTGGGGAAGCCCCGGCCGGGACATCCTGCCGAGGTGGGGCTGCCCTGCCCCGCAGCCGAGCCCCCGAGCTTCCCCCGCGGCGGCTGGCGCCGAGGGAGCCGGGAGTTACCGGCCCGGTGCTCGGGCAGCGGGCTCCGCGCCTCAGCCTCCCCGCCGAGGGCGAGGAGAACCCCGCCGGGCGAGGGGAGGCGAGGACAGGGCGACCCCCTCCCGCGCCAGAGCCGCCGCCTCGGGGCGAGGGCAGGCACGGCGAGGGCTCTGCGAGCCGCCTGGGTCACGGACGGACCTCGCCGGTTAACGGCGCTGACCCGGCTGCGGGGCGAGCGGAGCCGCTGCCCCGGGAGGGGAGGGAGGGCGGCACCCGGCTGCCTCGGGGTTCCGTTAAACCGACGGGCGGCGCGGGGCAACGGCTCCCCAACGGCCGCTTCCCGGCCGGCCCGACCCGAAGGAAGCGCCCCGGCCCGGCTGAGGGGGAGCCCCGCGGCCGGTTGGAGATGCTGAGGTCCCTCCATACTTTCCGAGGTAAACTCCGGTGGACTTAGACCTCCCCCCACCCCGCCTCTCGGCGGCGGCTGGCGCCCCGGGCAGAGCGAGTTCGGGGCGAAAACGAAATACGTGGGGCGGGGGCTTCCAGCGCAGCCCTCGGCCCCGCTCCGTTCCGAGCCCGCCCTTGGGCTTCCTTTGGCCGGGCGTTCTCCCGGCGGCCGCCCCGCTGAGGGACGCCGTGGTGCGGCCCGCTGAGGCGCCGTGCCGCCGGGACGGGCGGCTGCGGCCGGGCTGGTGGGGAGGGGTGGGGTGGCGAGGCGGCGGCCGAGGGCCCGGCGGCGGCGGCGGGACCCTCCTCGGAGGGGAGCGCCGTCCCCTCGGGGGGCTGCAGGACGGGACCCTGCCTGCCCAGGGACCCCGCCGCGGAGTCGGTGCCACGGGCTGAGCTGAGTGAGCGGCGCCGGCTTCGCCTGTGGAGCAAGGCCGGTGACGGCCCTGGAGCCTACACCGCACCCGAGGCCGGGGTGTGAGGTAGCCCCCTCGGGGAGCCGGAGGGCTCGGAGGGCCAGGACTGAGGGGTGGGCGGCTGCAGGTGTGCCAAGTTAGAGACTTTTGGGGAGGGGTACAGGGGTGCTGAAGCAAACAGGTGCGCTGCGGGGCGTCGGGGAAGGACTATGCGTCTCTCTAGAGGAACGGGGGTTTGGTGCCCCACAACAACGGAGGGGGCAGTTCTCTGGCATTTTCATCCCAGGCGCCGCAGGGCGTCTGCCTTTTCATCTCGATGGCTGGAAATATCTGTTTAAAATAATGAGGCCGCATAGGGAGGATCTCTTTTTTTTTTTTCTTTTTTTTTCTCTTTTTTTTTTTTTTTCTCCTCGTGTCTCTCTCTCCCTGCGTTCCCTTTAGGTAACCGCTGTGCTGGAGCTCCCGTGTGCGCGCCTGGTAATGAGAGGCAGGGAGGCAGCCTGGGAAGCGCTGGCTCCGCCAGTGGGCGTTTTCTGGCGGCCGGGGCTGGTACTGGAAGCGGCACTGCAGTGATTTTATCTGCTTCTTTGCAGACGCGCACGCACATACGGGGCAATATTTGCCTCGCTCGAAGAAAATACAGGTTGTTGCCGTTTTCTTGCTTTGAATGCGAGGTGGGAGCATGAGGAAAAGCGGACTTTAAAAGGGGATCGGAGCCGCTTGGCGGTCGGTAGCGCCCTGTCCCCTCTGGCCTAAAGGGGGAACAGAAATGTGAGGATTTTATGAGGGCGGGGAGCCGGGGTGCAGAGGAAATACTGCCTGGGGGTTGCCGGAGGAAAAGAAGGACCGAACCGCGGTTGCCCCTCGTTTGGCTCCGTCCTTTTTCGGCTTCCCCTTTCGCTTTACTCTAGTATCTCTCCTAGACGTCCTGCCTTAAACTACCGCGAAAGGGAGGGAAGAGCGGAAGCATGTCCAACCCGGAGAAGCGGATCTTATCCCGCCCCTCGGCCCCCCTGGCTGCAGCACCCGGGGAAAAGCCCGGCTCCGGCAGCCGCCCGCTCCACTCCCATGGCCAGAGCGGCGGAGGTGGAGGCAGCGGCGGGTCTCCTCCTCCTCCCCCCGCTCCTGGAGGCGGCTCGGCTGCCTGCAGCTCCCTCTCTCTCCTCCTAACAACCACCACCAGCAGCAGGAGCCGCGCTGCAGGGACAGCCTCCTCCGCCGCCTCCGCCAGCATCGTCCCCAGAGCGGCAGCGGCTCCTTTCCTCGCTCCAATCCCCTCCTTTTCCTCCGCTTCTCCATCTTCTTTTTACTTCTTGCCGCCGCCTCCTCGTTTCCCCTCCTCGTCTTCCTTTAACCTCACAAGTCTCCAAGGGAGGGAAGGAGGAGGAGAGGCAGCGAGAGCGGCAGGAGAAGGAGGAGGAGGAAGAGATGTTGGCGGAGCAGCAGCAGCAGCTCACTTGATCGCCCATCCAGGCGGCAGCGGCAGGAGGAGACTCTTCTGTTCTTCCTCCATCCAGGGCTTGCTGCTCCGTTCCGCAGCCGCCGGCCCCCGGCAGCACCACTCCCGGCTCCTCCTCTCCCCGGCCGCCTCTCGCCCGTGGTCCTGCAGTTCCCTGGGTGCTGCAGCAGCAGCCCGCGGCGACGGGATCCGAGGAGGCGACGGCCCCGGCCCCGGCGGGAGCAGGACTCCTAGGCGGCAGCAGCGGCAGAGAGGCGCCTTCTTCTCCTTCTCGTCTCCCCTGCTCCTAGGGCCAGACATGGAAGATGGATCTAATTCTGCAAGCTGCTTTAGGAGGTTTACGGACTGTTTCTTTAACACAAGTAGGTACCGGAGCGCTGTGCCCGGAGGGTCGCGCTTGTCTCGGGGGGCGGGGGGGGGAGGCGAAGGGCTGTGTCCGAGGCTGGGTGCATGTCTTGAGGAAGGGGCATTTCTTTGTGAGTGGGGGGGAGGCGAAGACACAAAGGGGCCGTATACGCGGGGCGTGCGTGGACGCATGGAGGAGCGGCCGGGTGTGTATTGAGGATGCACGGACAAAGGGGATGCTCGATGCAACTGAGTGCTCTTTGTGGGAGCTGGCTGTTCACGCCTCGGGGATTTCGGCATCATTCCGGGATCAGACAACTCTACGTGTACGCCTTTTATTTACTGAATGCTTAATTTGCTCATGAATGATACGTAGGGAAATGGAGACTTTCCCCCCTACTTACTTGAAGTAGCGATAAGGAAGCATTATGGTATCGGCAAGGCGGTGGAGGACCGAAGAGAGTGAAACGTATCGCTTCTTTCTGCATCCCTGTCAGATCCGCCACAGGCGGGCCGATTCCGTGCCTTTGATCCCTCTTTGATAGTGGCTACCTCCTTCCTTTCCCTCGCCGTGGCTTATTGTAAGGCGGGCGAGAAGCCGGAGAGGAAACATGTGCTCCTTGCTGCGGGGGGCTGGCGGGGAGGGCGGAATAGAGAGGGCATTGAAGCGCTCCGCAGCCAGCCTCCGCCGCTGCCGGCGAAACCTTAGCCGGCTGCCCCCGAGCCCAAACGCGGGGGGAAGGCGCGGGGCCGCGGTCGCCCCGTGTCGGGAGTGGGGCGAGAGCAGACGCTCGGCCTCCCGGTAAGGGGCTCGGTCGGTGCCCGCCCCGCGCTGGACGGGGGAGCCCGGCGGCAGCGAGGGCCGCCGGCCGGCCCCATCCGCTGAGGCGGCCGGTGAGAGGAGGGTTTCGCGGGGCAGAAACTCCCCGTTCTGAGGGGCGCGGCTCGGCTCCCCCTCCGGTGTCTCTCCCCGAGCATGCCGCCGCCTTCCCCTCACCGAGGCGTTTCACCGGCAGACCGCGCCCCGCCGGGTGGGCGCCCCTGCGGCTGCGTCGGCCCCGGAGCGGCCGGGGCTTCGGGATGAAACCTCCCGGGGTCGGGTCGCCCCTGCCCTCCCGCCAGCCCTCACTCAGCTCCAATGCCCCGCCGGGAAACGTGCTGGGCTTCAGTTTGGGCATGGGATTAATGCATTTCCAAGTGGGAGCGTGTGTCAGGGCTGCAATAAATCTTTTACTTTTTTTTTTCCCAGAAACTTTTTTTTGGTCGCCTAATGTTTTGATGCCTAGGGTGACTGCGATCACCTGTGGTTGGTTGTGTTAGGGTGGTTTTTGCCTTTTTTTTTTCTTCTCTTTGTGACAATTTCTTGAAGCATAGATTTACGCCTTGAAGTCTCCCTAAGCTTGTGCTTTAATCTGTTAGCATCCTAACATAAAAGGTGGCTTTTTGGATACAGGTGAATAGTACATAGTTCACACATGTATGTATTTTGGGGGTATGTGAGAAGAACTACAGAGATGTCAGCTGAAACCTTATCGTCTGTCTTATTGTCTCGCAGCTGTCTTTAGCACAATAGTCTGCAGGTGTGGTAGTACTTGTTCTGTTCTAAAGTAGAGGTGAATAAAGATCTGCTGCATTGTCTTTTTCAAACTTTATTCAATAGTTGATTGTGTTACAGAGCTACATACTCGTTTAGTTTTGAGGCCTGAAGGAAAGCTCTTCTAGTTTTTATTTTCTCTGTGTTTAAGAGGGGTAGAATACTGCCGTACAAGTGGTACAACTCTGACATTTTAAAATAAGTGGCCTTGGGAGCAAGGGACTGAGCTGGAGAATGTGTGTCATGTAGGGCAACTGCACGACACACGTGGTCTGTACTAGACCAAGAAAAAGATAACACAGAAAACATCTCTCTGTTCAAAACACCATTTAAAAAGCAGTGGTGACTTCAACTTAAGCTAATTTATTACCACTTGAATGCAAGAAACCTGCTCATCTTTGACTGACTTTGACCTCTGACTGAAGATTTTCCTGTTGGCAGGAAAGGAGCAGAGCGGTTCTTTCCCCTGCGAGTTTACTGACGTCTAAGAAGACATGCACCCTCCCTCTCTGTGGAGACACTTTTCCGTGCTCTGCAGCCTGCTCTCATGAAACTTTCAAGAACTTAAATGTATGATATCTCTGCTCCTCTTGAATGTTCTTGAAACTGGCCAATGGGCTCAAAAGGTATTAGTGAGGTCAGTCGGGCAGATATCTACATGCGTATATACATATGCATACACTTCCCTCCCTCACTGAGTGATTGCACAAGTCTGATTTCCTTAGGAAACCAGGCTGAAAAAAGGAGTGGAGGGAAGTCAAACAAGATACTATTCAGTTCCAGTACAGCTACTGCAAAGAGCACTTGTCCAACTGTTTGGAGTACTGTGCACAGTCCTGGTTACAGTGTGGCCGGAAGGCTATTATTGTTTTGAAGAGGATGAGGTCATGTAGAATAATGAAGATAATGTGCTGCATCTCATAGCTTTTGTTTCCTGAATTGCATTTTAGATTCTAAATCATACTTATATACATAAATAGACTGTTAGACTTTAAAGACAAAAAAGTCTAAATATTTTTACAGGAAAACTTGGGAGTTCTGTAGGGAAGAGAATTGAGATGAGCTTTTTGGAGGGGAGATTTAAAAGTGACCTAATAGAATCCTCAAGACTGGAAAACAATGAAATCGCCAGAGATGTTTTGCTCTTTCTTCTCTGAGGTCTTTCGACTTGCATGCTCTGTGGTCAGGATTTTGTTAGAAGGTTCTTGATATTATTAAAATATTAAGTTCTGCAATACTGTTTGTGCCACATCTGGCTATTTTTAAGATTACTAGCAAAGCACTGAACCAGATTGCAGAAGCTTATATCATAGAATGGTTAGAATTGGAAGGGACCTTAAAGATCATCTAGTTCCAACCCCCCTGCCATGGGCAGGGACACCTCCCACTAGACCAGGTTGCTCAAAGCCCCATCCAGCCTGGCCTTGAACGCTTCCAGGGATGGGGCATCCACAAATTTTCTGGGCAACCTGTTCCAGTCTCTCGTCACCCTCACAGTAAAGAATTTCTTCCTGATATCTAATGTAAATCTGCTGTCTTCCAGTTTGATCCCATTGCCCCATGTTCTATCACTACATTTCCTGATAAAGAGTCCTTGTGCATAATTCCCGTAGGCTCCCCTGAAGTTATAAAAGCTGTTAGAAGGTCGCCTCAGAGCTTTTCTTCTCCAGGCTCAAGAACTGCAACTTTGCTGGCCTGTATTCAATAGGAGACACGCGCCCTCTGTGTCCTCCTTATGTTGGGAACCTCAGAGCTGGACGCAATACTCCAGGTGAGGTCAGTCTCACCCTCTCCAGGGGTGACAGTGGAGAGGGAACATCACCTCCCTCAACCTGTTGGCCTTGTTTCTTTTGATGCAGCCCAGATTACGGCTGGCTTTCTAGGCTGCAAGCGCACATTGTCAGCTCATGTTGAGGTTCTTATCAACTAACACCCCCAAGTCCCTCTTGGCAGGGCTGCTCTCAGTCCCTTCATCTGCCCAGCTGGTATTTGTGCTTGGTATTGCCCTGACTCACTTGGCCTTGTTCAACTTTGTTAGCTTTGCCTGGGCTCACCTCTCAAGCCTGTCCGGGTCCCTCTGGATGGCATCCCTTCCCTACAGTATGTTGATTGCATCACGCATTGTCGTGTTGTTGGCAAACTTGCTGAGGATGTACTTAATCTCACTGTATATGTCACTGACAAAGATACTAAACAGTGCTGGACCCAGTACCAACTGCTGAGGAACTCTACTTGTTGCTGGTTTCTACTTGGACATTGAGCCATTGACTGCAACTCTTTGAGTGCGACATTTAGGCAAGTCCTTATCCACTGAGTGGTCCATGCATGAAATCAGTGTCTCCAATTTAGAGACAAGGATGTCTTATGGGACAGTGTCAAATGCTTTGCATGGGTCCAAGTAGATGATGTCAGTTGTTCTTCCATTATCTGCTAAGGATCTAACCTCATTGTAGAAGACCACCAAATTGTCAGGCACAATTTGCCTTCAGTGAAGCCATGCTGGCTGTCACTGATCAACCTGTTTTCCATGTTTCCTCAGCATAGTTTCCAGGGGGCTTCATGGTCTTGTCAGGCACAGAGGTGAAACCTGTAGTTCCCCAGGTCTTTCTTTTTTCCCTTTTTGAAAAGGGGCGTTATATTCCCCTTTTTCAGTTGGTGGGAACTTCACTGGACTGCCACAACTTCCCATATATGACGGATAGTGGCTTAGCAACTTCATCCGCCTGTTCCCTCAGGAACCACAGATGCATCTCATCAGATTCCATGGATTTGTGCACCTTCAGGTTCCTTAGATGGTCTTGAACATGATCTGAACTTTGTATGGTGTGTGGTGTTTTTCTTAACAGTTTGAAATCTGTAACTTGGTGCATAACATAGTGTTTTGAGGAAGTTTTAGTATCTAACATCCTGGATCAATTCTCCAGTGCAGTTCTACCATATTTAGGGTAATGCAAGCTGCCAGGTGTTCCAGGCTTCTGTGAAATGCTTTACTTTCAGGGGGCCATCCAGTGTTCCTTCTACACTCAGGGTCTCTCAAGCTGCACATGTGTAGCATATTTAATCTGTGTCCCTTGGGTCCACTCACAAGTATGAGTATTATACAGTATAGGGGCTTTCTGCTTGTCTGAGGTTTATTGGTATATTAGTATTTTATACAGTTACTTTTTATCTGCCCTTTTTTTTTTTTGGTGGTGCAGCAAGTTTATCCTGAGCCTTTGTGATGGATAGTAAGACTTTCCAATTGAATAGTACTCTGAGAAAGAGTAGATGTAGTAAGATGTGTAGTTGTAGGAAAAAAATAGCAAGTAAGATTTCAATAAAGTTAAAAGTATTCCTGTTACCTGCGCTAATGGGAAAGTTAATCTTGGCTTGACTCTCTTTTTTTCCTGACTTGTGTATTCATTAGTTGCAATCAGGATTTTGTAAACCAAATGCTGATCTTCAGCAATGAATCCCATGTGTAAAGGTGGACACGGTTTGGTTTTACAATTAAATAATCCTTAAAATTTAGATGCTGATGTAGAAAACGGAATTGGCTCTGGTTTTCACTCCTGGGATTCTGGTTCCGCATTAATTGAAAGCAAAATTGTCACTAAAGCAGTATATAGTTACGGTAAGTGATGTCATTCAGCAACTCCCATCAGGACTGGTGTTACACAATACTGCATTTTGTATTAACATATAGAATGCCATGTATCCTGGTTCGAAGCACTGCCATTCTATTTAGAGGGATAATGGACCAATACATAGGACAGACAGTAAGGAATTGCATGGAAAGGGAATAGAAACCGTGTGGGCACAAGCAGTGAAGAGTTGAAGGAGGGATTGTTTGTCCTAGACAGATACTTTAACAAATGTTTGTCTATAAAGAATACAGTTTACATTGGAAATAACTAAACCTCTGTTGTTTTGATTCCTCAGCTCTGCTGCCTGAGTTTGCCTGATGGCTTGGGGGTACCTAGCTCTCATAGGCCTTCAGAAAGGAGGTGATGCCTTCACTGTTAACTCAGTAAGCTTGCTCCTCTATAACATGGACTGTGGAAGCTGTGGTTATGCATGGTGGGATAGTGTAGGCGAGTTGGGACAGGGTCTCTATTTTGTCACTTCTGCTAGGAGAATGGCAGCTCATTCAAGATTCTAACTCAAGGTTGGCGGCTCCAGTGACCCATTCGTGTCCTTTCTTTTGTTTGTGTCTAAAACATATTCATCAGCTGGATGTGGTGAAAACCTGAAAGCATAAAGATGAGTTTTTATTTCGGCATATACACGACTTAGTGACTTGATTTTGAAGCAGTTGTGTAAACACTCATTTCCACTAATGATCTAGGGCATATACTTGGCCTATTTGCTTTTAAATTTTCTGTTGTACAGATCACTACCACAGTACCTTTTGTTCAGTTTTAAGATTTTGTGCTGTAGTGTAATACAAATCAATTATACTTAACATTCTCTCAGTATTCTCAAATCATTAACTGAGTTTTATATTTGGAAAATAAGAGAGTCTCTCCATGTGTGTATTTGTAACCTGGAAATGGCTTGTGCAGCTTGTTGATCAATGTTAACTTTGTCCGTGATTAAAATCATATTTCAGTTTGGTGAGACTAATATGAGCTAAATTTTTTAATGCTACTTAAAAATATTTTAGTTTCAAGTCATGTTTAATATGATAAATTTCAATGTCTTTTACAATATTTTATTTTTTGCACTTTTGGCAATATTATATTCTAAAAGAAAGCTAAGATCATAAGTAAAAAAAAATATATATGAAATGAAAAAGGGATATTTGGTTTTTTTTTGTTTTGTTTTTATACTCCCTCTGCTGGCTGTTTCAATTACAAGTACCTGTACTCAAACTTTGTTACTAAATCTGCTCTTCCTTTACTGTTTCATCAAATGAACAGTAATGTGTATTGATTTCCATCTGTGTTTAGAATAAAAAAAAAAGGTCTATAATTGTTAAATGAAGAAACACTATTTGCAGGAATGGAAAATGTGATGCATGTCTTAAGGAGCAATGTTTTGATTTTTTGTTATACCTTGTATTGGTTTGAACTCTAAAAACAATTGAACCTTTTGGTGCAGTTGTTTCTCTTTCACCAGTAAATACCAGAGAAATAACAATTCATATTTTGTTCCAAAAGACTTAGTTATATATTCAATTTATTGTGATAAATGTACTGCCCAGGTTTGAAGAACAGGTGTGGCAAAACATAAATAATTATGCTATGTTTTGTTTTGTTATGTTAAAAAAATATTTTCATCATTCACAAATTTGGCTTGCATCTATATAATTAGCTACAAGGCTGCACTCAAAATATTCTGCAGATGTGATGGATAATTTCTTAAATACTGGTTTTAGTACACTAGCATACAGCAGGGTTCATCCAAAATATTTATAGCACTCAAAAATTAAAATTCTTAGGAACTTCAGAGATTACATACAAGGGTTGCTGTATATAGTACTGAAATGAAGCCATTGCATTCCCCATGGGTGTGTTAGGGTTAAAATTGTTCAGTATTTCTTGTTGATATTTCTGCTAAAGATCCAGACTTTGCTACGTAATGTGTCCTCGCTTGTGCTGGTATTTGAGTCCTCATTTGAGTCAGAGTTTGAAGAGTGCCACCTACTGATTGACAGCTCCTTGCAGTACTTCGGTCCTTTGCCACCTAAAGGCTCTCACAGATCAGCTTCACTTACCTTGTGGGATGTGACTTGATGTGCTTGAACGTGGCAGCTGTGTGCAATCAAGCTTCAGCTTTGACGTCTTCTATTAAATGATGCTATTTTTTCTTTGTAATTTGCTTCAAGGTGAGGAAACAGGATTTTCTTCCCAGGAAGAGGGCTTCTCCCCACTGCCCTCTGTACCCTTTTTAAAAGCTTGTGGGAAAGCAGTGTATTTCTGTGGTTTCATCATCACTCTTGTCAAGCTGTCATAATTAGTGTGGGAGGAACCAGCATGCCTGATGTTTATAGAAGACTTCAGCTTCTGCTATGCCAGACAACGTACTAACGTGTTGCACACTCGAATGAGACAGTTCCAAAGGCAGGTAACAGACTTGCAATCGTGACTTTATTAAATGAACATTCCAAGATACTCACGATGTGTTTATTTTTGCAGGGGAGAAGGACAGTCTGTTTAACAAGTAACACACTTTCATGGTAAATTGATGAATTAATTTTTACTGTTAATGCACACCAAGTGCTTTATTTCAATTTAGAAGTATATGTTCTTGGGGAAAATTACAAGGAACTCCTTTATTTTGGAGTTATTTTTATATATCTTCCCAGTGATTTATTGCCACAGGAAACTTAATTCTGAGCTTCTAAGCACCTTATCATAGATGGTGTTAAGAAGTAAAAATACTATGTTTCCAAAATTCATGTTAATTTAAAAAATACATTGATAGCAAGTTTTAGTCTGGGTGATGAGATTTTTAACAATAAAATAATACATCATTAAGAGATGCCAGATCTTATGGCTGAATAGGACTAGAACTGGGGTCTCTGTATAATTTGAAGACTTTCCAAAGTAGCTCTGGCTCAAGAATACCGAAAGAGAAGGCCTTTAGATGTTACTCACTGCCTTTAGAGAGCTCATGTTCGTTTCAGGGCTTTCTAATTAAAATTATAATAAAAAATGTCAACATAGAAGCAGCAGTAGTAATCTCACCTTCTTTGATCTTGGGACCCAAAGAAGAGATTGTGAGGGTCTGAGACCAGTTAATCCACCTTCTATCTGGAAACTGAAGATTTAATGCTTTCATTAGCACTTATTGATCTGATTCCTTGTTTCTGCATTATCAACCAACTCCTGTGCAGCTGCGCTGTACTTCTCTTCACAAAGTTTATTCAGCTGTTAATAATTCCAGCATTGTTCCTTCCTCTTATCTTTCCACTTGCAGCAAAAAAGAAATCCCCCGATGTCAAGCCACAAATAGCTCCTAAAGGAAAGAAAACTTCTGCATCTGAAGTTCTAACAACTTTGTACAGAAACCTCGCATCTCTAATCCTTCTGATCCATACATACCCAAAATAGCAGATATTTTTAACTGCTGACAAGCATTGCAATATTCACCTTAAGAATACTGTTTACTTTGATTCATCTTATGGGGAGATTTCCTATTTGTCAGGAAAGATGCCGCTTTCTTTGCCCTAGATTTTTTAGTAGCATCTCTGCAATGTTGAGGTTGTGTGGTGGTTCAGAGAATAGGATGCTTAGCCTCAGTTATGGTGGCTAAAAAAAGTTTTAAAAAGGTTTTTAAAAATTATATGCCTTATTATTTCACTAATGATTTTTTTCCTTAACGCATAGCAGTTAAGTTTATGGTAACTCATTCTTTTACTTACACTGGAGTTTTTTTGTGTTTATAGTTTGGTTTTCTTTCATGCATATACAGATACCTTGGCAGCTTTTCCAGAGTAAATTCTTTTTTGGAAAGTAGCTCTGTTGGCTGTGCTTTGTTTGCATAGCTTTCTCTTTTTTTTTCAGTTGTACCTGTATTTTTGGCTTAATATTATTTCCTCCTTGCCCACCCATCAGCTTATTTTAGCTGATGTTTCCTCCTTGATTGTTGAATTGTGTTGATTTTGCTCCTTCCTGCAGTGGCTCTGTGTCTTGCCCTGTCCTTTTTAAAAATGTTCTTATTTTCCCTGACTCCTTTGGTTATGTGAAAGCATTATGCTGCTGTTACTCTTCTTCTGGTGTTCACTTCAGCTATATTGTCTATTTTTTACTTTTTTTTAAGACTAGATTTTGCCTGGCAGTTTGAAAACTCTTGCTATGTGTTCCGTATTTGCAGTGACTCATTGTATTTCCTAATCTGCCACTGTCTGCCCAGCCCTAAGTGTGATGTCAGTAGAGATTTATTTTTTGTTCTTGACTTTTTTTTTAAGCAAACGTGGGACTGATGAAAGTTACTGTTTGATGTAACAGGAAGCTGAACTAATCTGTTCTCATAACAGGCACTGCCTTAGCTAGTATGCTCAGCTTTCATCATGCCAGGGCCCCGTGTCTCATGCTTGTGAGCAAATAGCTGTTGTGTGGATGTGTCTCACTGTTCCTGTTTCTTCAGACTTCAGTTTTCACCAGTAAAGACTCCTGAGACAACTACCCTTGAGAAGCTGCTTTTTCATCAGTCTTGAGTCTTAAATGTAGTTCTGTGGCCTTAAGTTCATGAATTCAAGAGTGTTTGGGTATTAGAGGTATTTTTTTGAGAAGTGCTTTCAAGAGGTCAGAGTATGGACAACCTGTAGTCTTCAATGTTTATAGAACAGTTCATTCCCCTTACAACTTCTGGCTTAGCTCTTGTGGTAGCAGAGAGAACAGGATCATCTGGCGTGTTGTAGGAACTTCTGTTGGGTGTTTGTGGGTAGGAATATGCTTGTAGGTAGCCTGTTACTTTCAAATTTTTTTTTTTTTTTGGACTTTCATTGGAGCTATATGCAGTCCTTATACTTTTGAACTAAGCATAGAGAGGATGTGGGCTTGAGGTCTAGTCCTGTCCATTCTGCTTAAGTTTTAAGCGTGCTCCTTGGTCCAGTTTAGACCAATGCTTAACTGCCCGCATGTGTGTTGGGAGAGAGCAGAGAAGGGGCTTTTCCCAAAAAGCAGTGGGAATGGTACTTGTCTCTTCTGACCTTGTGCAAGGAGAAGAGTTAACTTTGCGGACACAAGCTGTGTCATGCCTCTTTATTGCTAGGGAGCAGACTAGAGGCTGTTTTATTTACTTGTATAGGGACATGGCCATATGGACCATCAGAGAAATCTTTATACTGTTTGTGGCACTAGGGCAGACCCTGTTCCTACAGACCAAGTTCTCCTAGTGAATGAACCACAGGTGCTACAAAGTCCTGAATGAAAGATGTGTCCAATGGATAACAGACCATTGCTGGAGGACATGGCTTGCTGCCTCAGTGCAATTATTTAGCTTGTCTGTCTTTGTTTCCTCAACTTGCTGCTTTTGGAAGGCTTCTTAAACATTGCGGCTAAAATGTGTAAATGAATCTTCATAGAGGAATGAGAAGACACAACATTTGTCAGTTGACAAGGATGAATGAAGTGTGTGTGGTGATATCGCATATCTTATGTTAATGAAAAATGATGGAGGCTTATCCATCTATGGCAGTAGTACTGAAGGGGTAGACATCAGAAATAGAAAAAGGAGAAGTCTGGAACGGTAAGAGAAGTTTAACATTTTTATTGCTCAAAGGAATGTGATTACAGCAGAAGAAAATGTTTATCCTTATAGGGAGAACTATTTATAAACTCTGAGAGGTTTCCTTTGTGGTAGATGAAAGACTTGATATGTAAATATCTCCCAGCAAATCATCAAATTTTGAATAAATCTTTTCACTAAAGCATAACATTTCACTCAAGTGTAAGATTACAGTTTTTTTTTTAAGTGTGAGGATTATTTTTCTTTTTAACATCACAAATGCTTTCTTTCTGCTTAACTTCAATATTTTTTTCCTCTTTTTAGAAATAACATAATGGTGCCCAGTGAATCGTATATATTTTATGACTGTATTTACAGAAAAACTTCTAATTTATTTCTTCACCTTTTGTAGCTTAATGTTATCTTCACTGATTGGCAAACTGCTACTTGACAATCTCCTGTGTGTGCTAGCTGGCTATGGCTTTTACCGTGATTTTACTAGGTCACCCTGAAAGTTTTACTGTTCTACCATGTGTGTTTTTAATTCCTTTTTTTTTTTTTTGAAAGCATTATTTGTAATTTAGTAACTTATCTAACTTGTTCCAGTTTTTTTCTAACAGTTTATTAAAGCATAAATCTGGCTACATGTAGAGTGCATGCCCCTTCTCTGTCTCTTAACGTGAGTCGCCTTGGAGGGCTCTAGCCACGAGTATATTGTGAGTATAGTTAACAGCACTGTGGCTGGTGACTTTGCTGATGGTGACCTTTCACTTGTCTGTGACAAGCCTTCGTTCTTGTTTACAAGATGATGCAGTTGTTACATTCTGATTTGACTGCAAGGATAATTTTTTGTTTTTGTTCATTCAGCTGCGTGTACCTTTTAAAGTATGTTGAACTACTTTCTTAGCACTTTGCAACATCTTGTTTTAACAACTTGTGTTTGAATCAAAGCAACTAGCCCTTCTGCTGTGCCAAGAAACACTTTTTTCCAAGCACTTGTAGGAGGAGGTTTTTGTTTTTCTTGTTTGACATCAATTCTTTTGGTGTTTATGGAGCTGAAGGGAGGAATGGTAAGGCACCTGAAACCTGCTATATGTATCAAAATTAAAAAGACAACATGAGAGCAATTACACAGTTATGTTGAGCAATATTGGAGTATTACAATTCTTTTGCTAAAACGTAAATTGGTAAGACTTAAGTTTTGTTTAAATGTAGAAATGTCCTGTGCTGAACTTCACTTTGGAACTTAAAACTGAGTTGTCAAACTGTTTTGAAAGCCTGGGTAAAGACTTCTATATTGGCTTAAACTAGCATAATTTTGGTAGGTTTTTGACCTGTCAGAGATGAGCTCTGGCAGCTGAGATGCCTGACCAATGCTGCTCTGCTCAAAGTCACTACCAGCTCAGCAGAGGTGGCAGAAGAGAGGCTCAAGCACGTTGTCTGGCCTTCCTAACCTGTGATACATTGAGCTGTGACTGACGAAGAACTGCAAAAGTGACCTTGGGTCCTGCTCTTGTGCTGGTAGCCACTAGAAGCGGGTTACAAGAGGCTATTAGGAGCAACGAGGACATAGACTGTTACATCTACTTGCTTCATTCCCCTTTCTGTCTATTAATGCTGGAACGTGTCTGACCCCAAAGCAAGCTGCTTTAGGAAGTTTAGATGGTAGGTGTCTGTTGACTCTCTCTGGTGTAGGGTAAGTTCCCACCTACCCTGGTTAACTGGTTAACTTCCTGAATAAATTCATTGTGGAGTCAGAATATCACTGGTGCTGGTGGGAAAACAAGCTACATCAGCTGAGAGCTTTTCATCAGTAACTCAGATGAGCTTGGCTGTGCTTGACACAGTTACACCATAGTTTCACAGTCACTTGAAGTTCACATAAACTAACTATCCTGTTTAAAGAAATGGCCTAATTCTTCTCCCTTATGGCTGCTCTTTCTTATGTGTGTGTACTCCTCCCTTGTGCAGGCACGTTTGTGTGGCCTCGTGGTGATCTAGATTGAGAAGCTGCTTTCAATTAAAACAGACCGGGATT
Organism: Gallinago undulata; assembly: GCA_026546715.1. Taxonomy (NCBI): domain Eukaryota; kingdom Metazoa; phylum Chordata; class Aves; order Charadriiformes; family Scolopacidae; genus Gallinago; species Gallinago undulata. The sequence continues at coordinate 47,002,304 of JAOTQQ010000023.1, forward strand.
ACAAAGGGAGAAGATGCATGTCTTAAAGTGTTCATAAACTTCTGAAGTGCATGTTTATAATGTGTTAAGGTTAAGTGTCTTTCAGAGATGGGGAAATAGAATGACTTATGTAATGTAGATTTCTGCCATTTTGGAAGTCAACTTTATGAAGGTCTCTACTTGCATGCTTAGTGCTTTTTTGTGTTGGTGTTTGTTTTTTTTTTTTTTTTTCTACATGGACTTTGCTTGCCCAGTATTTTATTAAGCCCAGAATGTGCATGATTATGATTATAGCAAGTGTTACTTGGTATCTTCTTTTTTCTTAGCAAATCCTGAATCCTTCTAATTCTATAGTGAAGACTTTCCGCAGAGTGTGAAATTTCTAGTTGTCTTATGAGCTTTTCGACTGGTAGTGGTTGCATGAAAAATTTTGTGGGCGTGCAATAATTTTTTTATACTATGGGACAGTGAATAGGCTCTTGTCACTTGCATATTACTGCAGAATGCAAAAGGGATTACACAGAAATACAAGAATAGAGATACACTAGTTCTGTGTATGTTGTTGATTGGAGATAACGTGACATAACGGTATCTACCACCCCTATTTCCCCCTCCCTTCCAAGTGCTGAGTGAGCACAGCCTAGTTCTCACAACAAACCTAGAAGTTTTCTAAACCAGCAGGTTGTCTAAAACTTAATGCAATATGGACACCTCTCTCATCTTTCCAAACAGCTGAAGAAACCATTTCAAATTAGATGAGTGGCTTTAAAGTAGGAAAATGGCAGTGCCACAATGAGACTTCATGACCTGGCTTCTAATCCTCTGCCAGACAACATTGCTTTAATAATCCAAGGAGAATGTTGCTTCAGCTTCCTGTGACTTAATTTGTTGTTATGTTTATCTTTTTTTCTTTAAACAGCTCCCAGACGCTGGGGATCTAGGAGCTTTGAATGAAAAACATAATGGTGCATCATTCTCTTCAAGTCCAACAGTTAAACCAGTTTAAACGTGCTTGTAGTAAAACTGTGAAGTGGGGTAATGATTAGTTTTGATTAGACCTACTTCTGCTGCTGCCACTTTTCTAAGATACATTTTCATTGAGGGAAGAATTACTGTTTTAGCACATAGCATTATGTTCATTGAGAAACGGTAAGAACAATAAGGACAAGTTTACCTCACCAGTGTCAATGAGAATGGGGGGGAGAAAAAAGGTGAAGACAGAAGATAAGCTATCCTTCAGGCAATTCATAGTTTTCTGGGCTCTTAGTTTTCTCCCTTATTGATCTTAAATATTAGAATTTGCATCTGAAATTTTACTTCAAATTTTAATATGAATTTGCTCTGAGTTTCAGAACATAGTTTCTTCATCCTATGTATTTATTGGTATGGTCTGGCCATGGCTAATTGTGCTGCAGTCAGTGCTGTTGCTTCAAGAGTGCAGTATTAAGCCATGCTGAGGGAGAACTGCAGTTTGGTAACTGATGTTTTTTGAAGATATTTTCATAACTCAAACCTGTATCTTTGCATTAGTTGGGAAATATTTGTGGAACTGTATCAGAGCTCTTGAACTTCAAAATAATTATTCTTTGGGAGGTGGAGTGTCAGTAAAGGGTGAAAATAAGAAGAAATAGATTAGTATGTTTAAAATTATACAGTGACTGTAAAGTAATGTACCTTAAGTCCAGATGGTTAGCGATACCTTCCTGTGTTGCTGTTCAACATGCACGCTGTCGTTTATATGCAGGAGCATGGATAATGGGTGTCTTCCACTCTTTTGCTGAGGGAGGTTATATGTGGTCCTTTACCTACTGGTGTCTTTTGTATTGTTTGGCTGTCAAAATCTGCATGTAAAGGTTTAATCCTTCATTTTTATCAGCTGATGCACAGATCAGTAAGCCTTTTGAATTCAGGCTTGAGATTATTTATTTAGTTTTTCACAGTTTATTTTTATCCCACACTTGTTTGGTAATAATGCTGTTCTGAAAAAAAACCCAACCATAGCTATGTATTTATTGAATTGCTTTTGGTAAAACACTGTAATGTGAATACTGTCATCTTACTGCCATAATGCTTTCTTTTTTTTGGAGCTATACATAATTTGGGTGCCACCCAAAGTGCTGCTCTCCTGTTTCATATGTCTGTATTTTCAGCTACTTTGCTTGCATGGCTTTTCTGCTGAAGCGCTGGGAATCTGCTCAACTCTGCACCTGTGACAGAGAAATTCAAATTAAGTAAGACAAAGACCAATAACCTCTAAACCCCATGCAATTCAGTGGGCACTGGAACTGAAGTTTGCACGTTCCTGCTGCTTTTTCTTCTCTTTGCTGCTTCTATCTATTTCTTTCTGCCTAGCTTTCATAGTGCTTGGGACCTCTGTGTGTCTCCTAAGGTGGGCAGAACTTTTGTTCTCTTTTAGCGGCCACTCATTCGTGTCTCTGTGCTCTTTCTAGCTGCTGGCTTTCACAAACTCATCTGATACATATATTGTTTGGTCAAATTTGGTTGCAATTAGTCATAAGGACAAATGCATTTACAGGGGCAAATTTTGTAGCTGAAAAGCCAATAAAGCAATTGCATGTTTTGTTTCTTTTGACCTTCTAAAGATTTGTTGTTTTTTTGTTGTTCTTGCAACTTAATTTGCTCCCTCAATAGCATTGAGGTTTTGTTAATGATGGCTCTAATTTCTTTGGATTCCTAAATTTTTTTTAATGTTTTATGTGTAAGGCAGAGATACATAGCTTCTGGGGGAGAAGTCAATCATGTTTTCAGTAGCTTCTTCTCAATTGTAATTTACCAAGGGACTCTGCAATCGAGTCATAGTGATGGGAAGTGTATCTCAACTGATGTAATGCATTTGTGTTTCCTGGAAACAGAACAAAATCGCAGCTCCTCTCCATTTAATGTAAGATTTGTCATTGATTTCAGTTGCCATCATATTCACTCCTGTCATTTGATCTTTTTGTTGTAACAGGTTGTTCATGCTTTATGAATCCAGTTTCATGACATCGGTATCTCAAAACAGTTTTGAAAGTTTTTATTCATGAAGAGTATTTTTACAAAATATTTTGAAATATGGCGCAACCAAATCTGATTTCAACAAAACTTCTAGATTCTTCCTCTGCAGACTATGCTAAAACAGGGAATCAACATAATTGATTTAGCAAGAGGGCCTAAATGCATAAAGCTGGATGGACTTGATAGATAAATTCTTGAAATAGATTAAATATTTATCTAATGTGTATTACTCTTCTTGAGAATTTGTTTTCTGATGAAGATGCATTGTTTCCTTTCTGTCTGGGAAACTAAAATGCATTAAGTTGAAACAGTATCATCTTGATTCTGTCGTCTGCAACAGTGTATCTTTAAGCCAAATAACTTTGCTGTATTATACAACATTGTAACTATATTACCTAAAAACTCATTTAATCTGAAGTGGAAACAGGTTGCATTTCATCACTTGCAGTAATGCTGTGCATTTTTTCAAAGATTCAGACCAGAAATGTTCAGTGACTACCTCTGAATATATTTTGTTTGCCTCTGGAAAATGATGATGTTTAAGAGTCATTTAGATGCGGTGTTGGGGGATATGGTGTAGGGGAGAACTTTGTAGAGTAGGGTAGATGATTGGACTCGATGATCCC
>JAOTQQ010000023.1:47006023-47080541 GCA_026546715.1 Gallinago undulata
TGTTGGGGGATATGGTGTAGGGGAGAACTTTGTAGAGTAGGGTAGATGATTGGACTCGATGATCCCAAGGGTCTTTTTCAACCAAAATGATTCTATGGCTCTATGAGTGTCTTGCTAATTTTTTGACATGGCTTCCTTTGTTTTGACTTCAGAAAAAGTAATTTATGGCAATTTATAGAAGAACATGAGCTCCATGTTATGCAAGTGGTTCATCTGGATGCTTGACATGTCCAAATGTTTTTGTATAGTCACAGTTGTTTGAATACAACACACAGAAGTTTACCTCAGTGATAATTTTTGGAGTGAATAATTATGTGTAATAAATTTGTGACCAGAAAAATCTCCAAGAACACTGCAAAGGAAATAGTGGTCCCCTAGTTATTCTTGTTTAGCCTTAATTTCAGTGAGGATTGTAAACTGAAAAGCAAAAGAGTCCCTCCTGTGTACAGACACTTTGATCACAGAGATGTTTTAAGAATTCAGCCAATATCAGAATTTGCCCAGGCCTGTGTGATATTATTGTGATGTTGTTCTGTAGAATTTTTTAGACACTTTAGCAGTTATATATAAAGAAATGGGAGCAAAAATAACTACTTGCAAAGATTCCCCCCTCTCTTGATCATAATGGTGCTCTGATGGCTATATATCATTAAAAATAATGATAATTATTTGTGTTACGTCTAATTTCTTCTGCTCTTTTGTAGCCAATGATCTTAAGGAAGCTTGTAAGCCCCTGGCTGAACCTTAGGGAATGGTAACGAGACAGACAGTTACTCTTTCTGTATGCTGTAGGGCAAAAGACCAACGGGTAGGTTTTTATGTGCTTAACTCTGCATAAATCTTGCTGAAGAAAACTTCAAGTGGTTTAAAAACAGTAGGATAAAATGATTTTTATAAAATAAAAGAAAGTATGTTTTTGTAAGAGCTTTAAAATACTTATTCTGTTTATGGTCACTTCGTGGCTGTTTGTTTTTCCAGGCCAAAGATGTATTTGCAACTCAAATCCCAATAAAGCACTCTAAGCAAAGAGTTGGATTCACATATGAAAATGGTACAGAGATTATTTTTTTTCAGGTACACTTTTTTTTTTTTCTTTTAAGTAGAATGATGTCTCTCTAAATGCATTTGTGAATTAAATGAAGACTGGCTTAGCTTCAGGTGTCAGGAAAAATGACTTGAAAGGACACTATTGGGTAGTCTGAATTACTAAGGTATGTTAAACTCGTGAAAGTTTTCTTTTTTCGGATGTTGGTGTGCTCAGTTCCTACTTTATAGTATTTGCATCTGAAACACTGTCATCCTCTTATTGGATTATTTTTTTGTTATTTAAATTATATTGAACCAGTAAGTTTTTCACATGGCCTTTCTCTAAAATCATACATTGGCACAAGCTCAAGGGCATGAACTACATAAAGAAAACGGAAATACATGGAAAGGAGGGAATTGCAAGCATTGATGTTTTTTTCTAATGAAACTTCTGCACAGTTCTGCTGCTGATTTCTCCTTATGTGTGTGTACGACAAAAAATGGAAAACACCTTTCCTTCACTACCTCCCCCATGAGAAAAAAGAGGGCCCTTTTTCCTGCTGACATGCAGCCTGGGGGGGGTGGGTACAGTGACTCATATTTTGCTTATGAAAGGATTGTGATGTTTTTCCGGAAGTTTTTAAGGAAAGGAAAAAAAAATTAATAGCTGTTGTAAAAAGGGGCAGTGGTCATAAAATTTAGAGGTGTATTTCTGAATCATGAGTTGCATTTTTGTACTTGAAACAGACCTTTTACTCCCCCAGTGTTTGTGGCAAGTGTTAAAAATGAGTTAAGGACAATGGTGATCCTGTAGCAGTTGGAATATTAGAGCATTTAGATCGGTCTTCTGATCAGATGCTGCAGTCAGGCAACTCCCTGCTTGTCCTTAGCCAGTTCTGCAATGTTCGGAGCTGTAAGTCTGTCAACAGTTTTGGGGGGCTTTTTGGGACACTTGTGGAAGCACTCCATCAAAGCTCCCTAACAAACACATTAAAAAGCTAGGATAATGAATTTGGATAATTCATTTAATTCATATCAGGTTTTGAAGGGAGCACAGTGGAACTGCCCAAACCAGGATATTTCACATCTGAGTAAGTTTTAGTTGACTTTCAAGAGAGAAAAGCTCAGTTAAATATAATGAAAAGCAAGAAGATGCTGTATTCAGGAAATGAATATCTGGTTTTCTTGGTTTGTTTTTTATTCCATCACAAATCCTTTTTAGAAGAGACTTTTCTCTGAAAGAGCAAACACCTGCCCCCATGTTGACAGTTTTAGCAAGGAAGAGAGGCTGTTAAATGAATGAGATTGGTAGTTTTATAGATACCCATAATCTTTTGGAGAAATATCAGGAATGGATATCTAGCAGTTAGAATTCTGTGATTGCTTTAAGTAGCTATTTATTGTCTTGAGTAACTCTGGCAGCGCAAAGGGCTGCTTGATTCTACTGAGAAGTGTACTTTGAAAGATTAACGTGCACAGGATGTGTTAATAGGAGGAAAACGGAAGAGAGCAAGAAAACATATAAAAGAAACAAGATAGAATTTCATAGTTTCCTTGCCAATCAGAAAATAAATATAGCTGGAAAGACAATTGGGACATCAAAAAATGGAAGGGGCAATAAGGAATTTTCTGGCAGAAGAGGAAGATTTAAAAAATCCCAACAAAACAAAAATAGATTATGACACATCAGTTCATGTTTTTCCATTGAGGATATATAGTCCCACCTACTCAAGTTTTTGAAAGAAGTTCTCCTAGTCTGAGGAGCTGAAATATCAAGCTCTGGTCATATTTCTTGTGATACATTCTTTTTCTCTGTATGTTAGGAGGATATAGGGACTGCAGTGTTTTTTTTATCGTGTAAATGAGGCACGTTCTTTATTGTAAATAGCAGCTAGTTTTCTGGTAGATGCCTTTTATGGCACACTTTGTTTTTAATGCTTCCTTAATCATTTCCTTTGTTGCAGCTTAAAAAGGCGAAGACTGGGTTGCCATTAAGTATCTAGGCAGCTGAGCTGACTGTGAGAGGGGTTTCTTTGCTGGATTCCAGTGTGAAAGGAGGATGATGGTGTTCCTTGGTCATTTAGGAACTATTAACCTCTTTGGACCTTGAACCTATTTTTCAGAGCTATTCAGAGCATAGATTCCTTGTATATATGTTTTATTATTTAAAAGAAAGTGACTTCAACTGCAAGTTCAGTGTGGAAAGAGAAAAGAGCTTCACAGACGCCTTATAGAGCATGAGGTGTTTCATACCAATAGTGTTCTTCAGGCTTTAGGTTTATACAGAATTGGATCTAAATACTAGCAGTGGCATGGAAATGTCTGAGGCTTTACTAAAAAGCAGACAAGACATTTGCTTTCTTCCTGTTTCCACTCTTTCAGTGTTGCTGAATTCATTGAAGTGTGATTTTCATTTTATTTTTTAATTGTTATTTTTAAACTTTTTTTACCCTCCGCCAAGCCCTAAGGAAAACAGCTGTCTGCCCAGTATCTTGGACTGTCATCATCAGCACTCTGTTATCTCACACGGGTGTGCGAGGACTTTAATCTTCTATATAATTGGTGGTGGTGATTGCTGCTAAAGCTGTAAGGGATAAGCATCCGTTCACCTTCGTGTGAAGCTGGATGATTGACGAACTCGTGAATGTTTCCTTTCTCGGCTCTGAACCGAGTAAGTAAGGCAGAGTACCTCAGGCAGTCTAATTTCCTGGCTTGATAATAGACTGGGAAAAGAGCCATTTGTTGTCTCTGGGGTTGGCCATATATGGACAAATCTGTTGCTGGGCTGAGGAAAAACAGTCATCTTTCAGGAAAGAATAGAATGTTACAGGATTTTGGAAAGTGAAGGTTTTATAGGCTTCAGTGCACTTCAAAACAGCACGGGCTCAGGTTTGTATCCTGGAAGTGTGTTAGAGAATTGCAGCTATAGATGTTAAGGGTGTTTACGCTGACCCTAATTGTTTGGCAGCTTTTGCTTTGAGCAGGACCAACACTGATGCTGCTACAGACTAGACCTGTAGGCTTTCACTGCCTTTTTGTTTAGTTTTGGATTAAAGACTAGGAAGAACATTTAAGGTAAAGTTAAATCGAAGAAAGATTACTTCAGTCTTTGACCATCTGTGGCTCAATAGTATGCTTGTTTATTGTTGTATGAAGATCTTTAATAGTATTCCTTGATGATTTGGAGGATCAAGCTGAGCACACAGGAGATCCAAGAATAGTTGGACAAATCTTCAGTTGATTGCAGGATTGTGGTGTTACTTTCTAGTCATTCAAAAAGTTTGGAGCTTGTGTGGGGTACCCCCATTTTTACTCAAGGGGACTATGAAACACAGACTATGTGTGTGTATGTAAGCAGTGAAACAATTTTCTCTCAGATGAATCCTAAACCACCATAAAATGAGCTTCTTTCAGCAGTTGTTGGAATGTCATTATCTCTGTGTTTCATCAGACGACAGACTTGAAGACAAGAAGCAGGGGCAATATAAGTCAAACTCATGGTTGTAGGATTATGTTGTATCTACTAATATAGTTTCAACTGGTTACAATATTTTATTTTTAATGTCTTTATACCAGGTGTAGTTGAAGAGACCTTGATTTCCGGTGAATAGGGACCAAAGAAAGAGTCCTTGATTTCTGGTAAGGGACTGTGTGTAGGACTTGTCCCAATACTTGTGTTGTCAAGCCCACAGATACCCTGGGTAGGACATTGGTTTACTTCTGATTTAGGGGACATCATGCAGTATAATGAATAGGAAAAATCCTCCTTAAAACTGTTATATTGCTCTGGAGGTTCACTTGGAGTTCTTGTGTTGAGTCTTGAAGATGATGGCTTTTTTGGCTTGTTAAAGGCCAGAGGAGCTTTCCCCCCCCACCCCCTACCTGTTGTACTTAGAAGGAGAAGGTATATAAGAGAAAGTAGGCAAAATTCATTATATTCTTTTTTTAAGGGTAGTGGGATACAGAACAGCTGATTTGCTTTAGGGATAACTGAAAATTCCAGCTGAATTTCTTACACAGAAATAAAATATTGTACAGCAGATTGCTTAGATTTGACAGATGCTTAAAACTCAATGATCTCTCTTTTTGACAGTAGGTAGGAGTCTTCCCAAAAGTAGGGAAATCCCCTTAAATATTTTTTGCTGTCTTAGAGGTTGGGCCAAAAGAAGATATAAAAAATATCTTTGGCTGCTGAAGATACTGAAGTTTCAAGAGAGGGAGGAAGGAATGGATCTAGGGGAAGAAAGCAGCAGGCATCCTGTCTTTGAGACCAGGGTGTTTAAGTGTTATAAAGGAACAGTGCCCAGAATGACTGCGTTATTGGGCAGGACATCAAATAATATAGTTGCCATAGTCTGTAAATGTGTGGGATTCTGTACACACAACTCTCTTCAATAAACAGGAGATTGATGTGGGTCGAATTCATTTCTGGCCTCAATTTTTAACCTTGATTTTTTTCCATGCTGTGGGGAAAGTGCTTTCCTCCTTTAAGGATTTTATGTGTGTATTCTGGGCAACAATGACTTTTGATTTGTGTTTTGTGACATTTTTTTTTTTTAAATTGAAAATAAATTATTTGTTTCTGGCTTGCCTTTTAAATTTAGCAGGGAGTGTTTCAGTTTCCTGATCATCTTACAGTGCTTTGCTCTTACAGGACTGCCTTAGAATCCTTGTACAAATCTTCAGCTGTGAAAACTATTGTTGCATTTTCTTGTATTACTTATTAAATTGAGCTAGTTTAAGCCTTTTTCTGTTTTTACTGAAAGCAAAAGACAGTGCTGCAAAATAGTTTCTTATTACTACTGCCTGCTTTCAGACATACTTAATTGCCTATTGAAAACAAACTGTATCTGCTCATAGTTCCACAGCAAACGTTGGGCCACTTTTTCACTAGGTGAAAAATTGGCGTTAAGTTAGGTTCAGCTAACAAAAACTGAGCCAGATAAAATTAAATATTTTTTTTTTCTCCTTCTTTACGTAAATCTGTTCTTTTGGAGGCGAAGTTTACAGTGGTAGTTCCATTTTTCAAGGAGAATGAATATGGAAACATACATGAATGAAAAGGTGTATGCTTGAATTAAATATTAGGTGTAAATTTTATTTTTACATTTCACTGATATTTTTCTTTAAATTTATACATTATGCTTTTCCTCATACATTGCATTAAGTAGATCAATTAAATGGCAGATTAGCCATTACTGAGCAACAGCTTGGCTGCATTCCACCTCCAATTTGCAATAAGTTTATTTAGAACTAAATTGAAGATTTTGTGACATATTAGTGAGAAGCACTTTGTTAAAGAATCACAATGTGGTATTTTAGATATTTTTTTATAATGAAAAATTTAGATTTTTTTTTCTAATGAAAAAAATAGCCATATGAATTATCTGCATCTGTTCTATATATATTTTCTCATTTTGTCTTATATTTCGGCGTTGCATTCAGTATGTTTCAAGATCTGTTTTCATTCTGTCCCAGGCAACTTTATTTTCTGGAGTCAATTTCCCTCTCCCTTATATCTTGTTAGATCACTTTTTGAACATCTTCCTTCTGATGATCTCCTGACTCAAGTGTAATACCATTCCCTGACTGTCAAACTCATGCAAGGCTTTCATTATTCGGGTAGATCGAGACCTGTTTCCTCTCCAGGGTGCCACAAGCTGACTTTGCTCTTCCTTGTCTGTTCTTTCAGCAATGTTGCTGTATTCAGGGCTGTGCGTGCATGTCTGCTGGAGCCTCAGTTTTGGTTTGAAAGAATAGAAATTAAATGATTGTACAGATTGGTAGGAGGCCTGGAGGAGAGATCACCCTGAATGTCTCTTGACTTACAGCCAGTTTAAGGAGCAGGGGAACAAGGTGAACAGGGATGTTGCTGAGGAAAAACGCTTCAGGTCATGGGCTGAGTGAGCAAGGGTAAGGATTGGGCAATGTAGGAAACGGTTTGAGCCTAGGTCTAAGGATGGCTATAATTAAGCAGCTTCAACACACTGCTGAAGCTTCTTTCTACTGGATTGTTCTTCCTTGGCTTACATCAAGATTTAACAATAAGTGGAGAAAAGTGTGACTGGCAGCACGTCTACATTACTATGTTCAGGTCAGAGGTGTGCTTTTGAGATGACTGTTCTAATTGTTCTCATTAGTTCCTGGTTCACATCAGAAAATGGTCCCACAGAGCATCCATCCATTAACTGGATTCTTTCCAGACAAAACAAAAGTAGGATGTGAGCTACACCTTTCTACCTAATGAGGCAGGTTTGGTGCATAGACCAGATTAGATCTCATCTGAAATAAATCCCACCAAACCATTAGAAGTATGAATGCTGGGTCCTTGTAATCACCTGCTTTGATCTGGAAATCCACTCCTGGCAGGCTGGGCTATGTGCTAATGTAGGCAGATCTGATTTGCAGCTCATTCTGCTTTAAACATTCAGCAGTGCCACAGGAATCCCTTATGGTGGTGGCAGAAGGGGAGACTCAAGGTGTATGTCATGCATTGACTGATGTTTTGCTTGCACCTACATGTCTGAAAAATTACTTTGAAGACCAGGGTCTGCTGAAGAGTTGTGGCAAAGCATGGTGGAAATAGTGTAGAATATTGCTTTAAGAATATTTCATCAACCATTGAAAAGAAATCAGATGGATGTGGATAAAGGATCACTTTACCACAGGCCTATTCAATCTGTTCATGATTAATGTGTTTGTAAAACATAGCTAAGGCTTATATATTACACTGTTTTGAGATGTTATCTTGGGCTTTGGTGATTTATTAATGTTGTAAATTTGATCCTGCTGAACTGAGCCTACTTGCAAAGAAAGTCAGAATTTTTATTTCCCCAAGAACAGTATTATGCACTGTGTCAGATATTGTTACAGAAAGTTCGAATAGGTGTGGTTATGAAATGCCATGACTCTGAAATAGGAAGTAAAAAAAATAAAATCCAATATACTTTCAAAACACAAATGAGCAGAGAGGAATATTACATTCTTCCCCGTGCTTAAATAATGGTGTCAAAGTTCTTTCTGGTTTATAACTGATTTTGTAGACTGAACTACTAATCCTTTGTTGTGTGATCTTTTTGTATTGGTATCAATATTGAATCTGATATGAGTCCTAACTTAAACTGTATAATGAGTTTTCTTGACAAAATTCATGAACGTTGGTTTTTGTTTGTTTTTCTTCTTCTTCTGTATCTAGCCAAATGCAGTTTTTTCTAGCACCGGAATAGCTAATGGACAAACTTATGCCCCCTTTTCTGACTGACTAATCTAGTTTAAAAAAAAATAACCTTAATCAGAAAGGTCTGAAGAACACACATGTTCATGAACTGTGTGATCCCAATTCTGAGCTGCTACTTCTGACGTACAGAATAATTCCACTGAGCTTGTTAGATTTAATGGTTAGATTTAATTTTGGACAGATCTTTTCTGTTAATATTCGGACTGTTCTTTGTCTGTATAAAGAAGGTTTACTTTGCATTCTCTCATCTTTATTTTAATGTCATTTCTGACTAGATAAGCTAAATGAGAATCATCCAAGCTTGCCTGGTTCTTAAAGCATCAGTTGGAAGAGAGTGAGTGTGGTGTTTGAGGTGGTGTGTAGCTGGATCACATACCAAGCAGAAAAGCAAAACTCCAATTTTAAGCTTCAAACTTGTCTTCCCATTTGGCAGCGCACAGTGTCACTGGCAGCCCTTAGGAACATCCATGTCTGCAAAAATAAATAAAACTGAACATCGCATCATCTGCTTAGGGCTATGTTGATACCATTTTAATTAGATTCCTATTTGTGTTAAGACCAGTCTGATTTCATATCTTATGCTATTGATCAATGTAACATTTTTATTTTCTGTCAAGAAAGTGCATGTTTCAGCAATGAAGCACAGAACCAATGTTATACCTTACTCTTGCTGAAGTTCAGTGAATCTTTTTCCCTGACTCCAGGAGCTTGGATGAATCCCTTAATGGGTACTTCTAGGTCTGATGCACTGGGGCCCTTCGTGCTATTGTGCATGGCATGGGCAGACGTTCATAGGGTGGTGCTACCTGTCTTGCTGGGATTTGATAATTTGTGTTTGGATGAGAAGACTTTTTGTTACATTTGCTGGAATGCCAAATAAGACAAAATAAAAAAAAATAATCATGCATATGTTGTAATTGATTCTACTCCTAAATACTGTTTTTTCTCTTTTTCTGTTCTCAGAAAATCACTGGTTTTACCTTGAGCAGGTGCAGCGTGTTCTCCTAATGCTGATGTTTTATGTAACCATGGTCACAGTTACTTGCAAGGGTTTTATTGACTGATAACAAATCACTATTCTGTCTTGCAATTTGATGTGTTTCATTACTAACACTATAATCATCTCTAGCGCAAGCACTACACTAACAGAAACATATTGAAGTTTGGTGTTATCTCACTTTTTCTTGGAGTAATTAAGTAGAGAATTCAGGAAGTATTGCTTATGCTGACATATTTATATTCAGTGTTTGGTGCTCATAATGTCAGGGAATGAGCGTTTATCTCTGGGGATTTTGTTCTTGTTTTTTGGTGTGGTTTTTTTTTTTTTAGCCAAGAATTGTCAATGCTGCTGTGACAACATTAGTGGTTTACTAATTGTTTTATATTGTTTCTTATATCCAGAGATTCTGATGTGAAGTTGCTTTAGGAAGTAAACTGTACAAACTCTTTTGTGATAAATGCTGTACTGGTCCCATCCAAGTTATCCAAGGCTGCCTTTGACTCCAACAATACAAGCTAGCTGGCTACACATTTTTGAATTTTAATAGTGCTGTGTGGCTCTGTAGTGCCACATAACAGAGAACACTGGCAGCAATGTTTTAACTGCAAATAAGGTGTTTTTATTAATTGCTGGTTTGTGTAATGTTACTTACATTGGTACTGTGTTGGCAATTTTTATTATAATTCCATTTTTGCTGTTTGCACAAATTGACAGCACAAATTGACAGCATGTTAAAGCACAGATATGGCATTTGTCACAAATGTGCTTTGTTGCACAAGCTTCCAGTTCATGAGTGTGCTTCTGTGAAGCAGTGAATGTGATAAACACTGTAAGTGAACATACTTGTGCATTTGACAGAGGAAAACCACACAGAGTTTGTGACTGACTTCACTTGCCCTCTTGAGATGAACTGAACCATCAACCTTCCTGTTATCTTTACAGTCACATGTATGATTTGTGCACTACAGATGTTGAATACTACCTCTAACCTGTGGATTTTGCGTTTTGCAAAAAACAGCACTGTAAGAATCTATTTTTGAGAATGGTGTTCCCAGTTGTAGTATTTGCAACAGTTATTATGAATTGTCTTTTTTTTTTTGTATTTCCTTTTCCTGAAAAGTTATGGTAGAGCCTGAATAGCATTTAAACTGTATTGAAATGACTGGTGTTGGTGAAGGAGTCTGGCTGGGCATGCATTCTTTAATTTTCTAATTCAGGATTGTCTGTGTTACATTTTGTACATACCAACATATAATATGTATATATCTGATCTCGTTTAATGTCCATTTCTCTAGAGTTTCATGTTTTATTTGGTATTTTTAAGCCATTCTCAATGCAAAGCAGTTCTTGCTGTCAACTGTAGAAGATAGAGCTGCTAGGCTGTACTTGACCATTATCATGAAAATTAATGTAAGCACAAAATAGATGTTCTCTCTCTGTGAGCTGTTAAAAAAGGAATAATCACCACAACATTAGGTTATTATCATCTTCCCACCATAATACTGTTGTAACTGGGGGCTAGGTGGGATTTGGGAACAGTGGCAGGAGGCAGGTAGGTTGTCTGAAGATGAGAGATCAGGTCTCGTCTCTTCCACGTGCTGATTTTGAAGCAGACTATTTTAAGGAGTTTGCAGGAATGATGCTGCAGTAAATACTTACATAAATCATTATAGTATAATGATATTTAATTTGTAATGCAGTTTCAGTGATTCATATATTTTAATGATTTATATACTTTGTGTACTTTCTAATTCTGGAAGGGTGCCCACCCTCCTAACAAGATCTAAAAGCTCCACTTGGGATGGCATGCTTGCTTTTAGATGATGTTTCTTACAGTAGAAATTTATAGCATACAGCTATAAACGTTTTAGACAGGAGGAGGACTGCTGTGTTTAACATAATGTATATAAGATCAATATTACTTGTTACGAAAATAATTTTAAAAAGACAGTGGAATATAAGGGAACTGAGATTAATAAGCATGCATAGCTGTCTCTTTTCACAAGAAATATATGCTTAGTGTTCTCACTAAGTCAATCCTTAGGAGACTGTAGTATGTGCTCTTGTAATTAATGATGATAATGATACCACGTAGGCAAATGGGCTTGGGTTTGAATGATGAGCCTGAAATTGGAGTATTCCAACTTTTGAATTCTGGCATTGCAAGAGTGAGAAATGGTGACACAAAATAGTGGTTATGTCTTAAATTTCCCTTTAAAAAAACCACAATAGAAAACTGAAGAATCAGCAAAATTTAATTGTAACAAATACTCAGATATCCAACTTGTGAAATGAGGCCTCTTAAATTAGCAGCATGTGGCATTATTTGTTAACAAAGGTTGTGAAGTGAAGCCTCAATCCAAGCAGGTGTAAGGGGAAGCTAAACAGAAAAATTATAAAGTGAGAATTTCAAAGATAACACATTCTACCACGTTGTAAGGCTAAATAACATGCTTATAAAATGCAGAGCTACCAATTTTACTGTGATTTCTGTGAAGCTGGATGTTTTCCCTGAGACTAACCGCACCTTGGGAACATATTTATTGCAAGTGGAACATCAGGAAGTTTCTGGGACAAGTGTTGAAGTTGTGAGCATAGTCAATTAGGAATATCTGTTGGTTACTGTTTAATCATATTTGGTGAAGTCTTTATGCATAGTAATGTATCATTCTGACTTCTGTTGTGATCTCTGTTGCTATTTTTTAACCACATCAGACATTAGAACTAATTAGGCAAGTGTGCAAATGAGTGGAGTTTACTGAATATGGGCAAATCTGTACATTTTCTATTGCTGTTTTCTGAAATAATTCTTTGCTGCTTTTAGTTTTTTCTTCAATGTAAGTTCCACTGGATTAAGACCCATCACAGAAAAAATTTATTTAAAATCTGTGATTTCTGAAGTGATGATTTTAAAAAATAGTATTGGGTAATTGTGACTATAAAGACAGACACTGTTATCTCAGTCATCCATTGTGGAAAATTTATTAACTGTAGATTTTTTTTTTCTTTGATAAGTTGTCTAATAATTTAACAGTAATTATAAAAAAATAAGGTGTGATGCCTGCTTGTGTTCATTAAGCTCTTTGAAGATAAATATCAAATTTTTTCAAATATTGAAGACAAATAAGAAAACAAAAAAAGCTAGACAGCAGTTAGACCACTGAGACCTTGTGCTTTGATGGTTTAGGGCAGTTTGACAAATTCTTCAAGCCAGCATATGCCAACACTGCTGCTAAAAGAGTCAGTGCTGGCGTTTCCGAGATCATCTTCTTGCCAGCTCAAGAGAGGGCATGGCAAAATATTTCCTTAAAGAGGGAGTGTGTTGATGTGCCTAAGAACGGCAGGGAAGACTTTGGGCAGAGGAGTGAATAGTTGAGAGAACAGGAAGGGGTGCTCACGTTATCTGTTGAGCTAGCCTTAGGGTTGGTCAGCTCCTGAGTGAGAGAACAAGTGATTAAGTAGTCCCATGAGACTCAGCAGTGGACCAATAAAGCTTTTTTCCTCTGTTTTGTCTGGTAGCTGGTCCCCCTCTGTAGATGTCCTGGTATGTTGTAAGGATTTAGCTGATGCTGCAGCCTTTTTCTCAGTGGAGGCATGTTTGCACGTGTTGGTTATATAGTTTGCTGATTCCTTTTGGAAATCATGCAAAATTAAAGTTGTTTGACGTGGAGGTGAATAACACATTCTGAACTTAGTATCTCTAGGGGTACCTCTTCCCCACTGTAACACTTTTGGCTTGTGTCCCCAAATATGCTTCCTCCCATGTCCCCTTATGGCCACGTGGAGAAGGTGTAGCATGTGACCTGACTGATGGTGTGGGTTGACTGGCTGCCAGGGTGCTGATGGCCAGGCAAGAGAAAATCTGAAGCTTTTTTAACCATGGGCACACCAGTTTATCTGGTTGCCAGTGGCCATAAAACTTGAATGTAGTTATCCTTGGGTAACTGTTGTCTTGTATTAGTTAGAGTTGAAATTGGCTCATAAGCCCAGAAGTTATTAAAGGATGAAAGCAAAGAGGCTCCTGATCTGGCCAGTCAGGAACTGGCTGTTAGTGGGCTGTAGTTAGAGGGCTGAAGGTGTTTTCTCCTCTAGACTCCTGCAGCGGAGGATATTTCCAGGCTTGCATAAGTCTAACGGGGAGAATGCAGAGTTCATACTTTCTTCTTGCCTCTGCTTTATGCTCCTGCATTGTGGCATTTGTATCCCCGATCTCAAGTTGCAGGGTAGCAAGTAGTCACTGCTTTCCCGCCTGAGAAGGCAGTATGCCAGGCTCTGCAGATCAACAGGCTGACTGTTGCTGTGGAGAGGATGCGAGTGTGTTGTGGTGTAACGAGTTAAAAATGCACTTGTCCTCCCCTGGTGTTGCGACCCAGTGTATGAAGAGGAGGGCCTAGCATGTGACTCTCTGAGAGCTTGTGTAACACATGAGCAAATGGACTGGAATTCTGTTAGCTTGAGAGGTAAGTCTGTCTGCAATCTGCCATCGATACTATTTGTTTCGGTGCTTTTTGTGTTGGAGACAAAGTGCTCTTTCAGGCAAAAGCTACCAGGAATGTTCAGTGATTCCCAGTATTATTCATGAAGAATGGGAATCACAGTTCTCAGAAGTGATGCAATGAAGCGCCTGAGAGTCTAATCCTTTCCATCATGGTATGTAGTGATAACCACAGAAGTGGGGCAATGGAGGGGATGTGTGTTTCAGGGAAGGAGATGTGGAAAAGAGAGCAAGTACTGTGACAAGAAGTGGATTTTGGGGGAAAATGGTTTGTGCTAAGGATTCAACATTGATCATATCTGTTCTAGTGAGGTTTACTTCAGCCTCGTTCTACTTAAGTTCTTTGCATTATAATACCCTTGGAGTTCCTGGAGTGTGTCTTCTCATGTAGGACACCTCAAGGGGAGCCTCCATGCATATGGTCTGAGACTGTTCCACCACAGGAATCAAGGTGTGGTGAGTGGGGGAAATGGGGAGATTCACTTCAGAAGCAAACTTCTGAGCCTGTGATGTATGACTAGCATTCTAGCATGAATATACACCCAGTAGGGTGCCTCTGGCAGTGCTGTTAACACACTTAAAGAGCGTTTTGGGTACCTGTGGAATCTGCTAGTGGTGCTTTACTTCAGGTTTCAGTCCCTCCAGTGTCTATGGTGGGCTGCAGGGGTGGTGGTGCAGGGCCATCCTGTGTAGGTAAGCCTGAGGCTACAAAACACTTCAGTAAGGCTTGCCCTGTTGATGGAAAATGAGGTCTGAGGGAGAAAAAGCTTCCACGTGTCAAAACTGAGGGTTGCTTTTTGCTTTATATGCATTTGTTGCCTGAGCGGACAGGTGTAACTGTATTTGGAATTCTTTCAGCAGGTTGGTTGGTTTGTTGGCATTAAAATTAACACGTCTGTCGCTTATGAGGAGAAGCTACAAAAGCCTAATAACTGAAATCAGTACATGCTGGCTGCATTTTCTTTCCAGAAGCTGTTCTACATCCTAAATTACTTCTGTGAATTTAAAAGAAATGTTTTTACTTGTCTCTTTTTTTTTTTAAAAAAAAGTAATATTTTTTTAAAAGTTCTGAAGTTTGGTAGCTGTGAGGAAGCCAAAGATTAGTGTCAGCGGTGGTTAGGCCTCAGCAGCAGTTGGTGGACACATCCCAAAATATAAGCACTGCAACCGATGACAGGTTTTGGCAGGTTTTTGCAGACCACCAGAAGCTAAAAACAGGGCCAAGTGAGGTGCGATGGGGAGAAAACTAGTGAAAGGGAAAGAAAAAACATAGAGCCAGCCAGATGTTGGTGGATGGAACGGTCAGAGGAGAAAAGAGCTGTTGCTGAGTAACTCCATTCATGGCCTTGGCCTCTCCTAGAGAGAGGAATTAGGTAGCTTAATGGGGAGAGGGAAGGTGTTAGCTCCTTTGGGGGAGAAAGGTAGAGCAGGTCAGCTGAATGGGATGAATTATCCGCTTTTCTAGGATTTAAAAATTTTGGCAGTGCTTGGAGACTGGGGGACTTAAAGTGAGAAACCATTGCTAATAAGCATGCCTCACTGATTCATTTGTCACTGTCAGATTTTATTTTTTTTTTTGCCTGAAGAGGGTTCATCTCTTGTTTGCAGGAGTCAATTTGGCTTTGGAATTTATACATTTTTCTCTTTCAGTTTCTACAAGGTTAGTGAGAGGTGTACTTCAAAATTTGTTGTTCAAGGTTTGCTTGTTGATTTTTTTCCACTTCAACTTCAAAAAATGTGGAAGGCAAATAAGCTTACCAAAAGGGAAAACCTTCAAACTGTTATACTCTGAAAGAGATTTTTCTGTCCCTGCACCCTTTTCTTCCCCTCACCTCCCCCCTTGTCTGCTCGCTTGACTGACCTCTCACTTCCATCAATGAAAATTGTCTACTTTTGTGTGGAGATTAATGAATAATTTGTTATTTCTTCTGTCAAACCTGAAAATCTTGGAGATGCAAAGGAGAGTATCAGCTTGTAGTTGTGCAGCTTTTGAACATGGGAAGCCTGGTAACTGGTTGGAACTGGTTTGTCCAGTGCATGGCTTGTGTCTGTAAGGGAGCAGGAGCTTAGCACAATATTAAAGTCTAGTGTGCTGTTGAATATTGAAATCACTAAAATGAAAACCAAGGGCTCAGTCCATTAGTAAGGAAATATTCATATGTCTTTGCATGTAAGTGCAGTAGTTTTCTGACCAATTTGCTCGTCTCCGCTAAACTCAGTCCCGTATACCTCATCTGTGGGAGCGGCTCTTCCTCAGTCCTCTGTAGGAAATGGGATCTGGTTGTTGGGTGGTCTGTAGCCTGTACTACATACAATGGATGCACACGTATCTCGAGCCATAGGAAAAATATCTGTTTATACTGTCTCTGTCATTAAAACACTTCTGTGTTCAGTGAGTTTGAACAAGCTATGTTGACTTCCCTGATTGTTGCTCATTAGCAAGTGCTTCTACTTTGCAGGAGAGTTTACTGTGCCGTACAATGCAGAAATAGTAGAAAAATGCTAGGAGAGTGGTATGCTGGAATTCAAGTCAGAATAACAGGAAAGAAAATATGGAGGAGGAAGGACAAGCAGCAAAGGGCCGTGGAGCTCAGGGAACAGGATAACTCGATCATGTTTTTGGAGAGAAGCTTGTTGAAAGGAAAGGAAGAAATTAGGATGTGTGATGTTGGTAATCCAAACAGAAGCAGTTAATAAGAGTTGGAGGAATGAAGAGTTAGGTTTTTTTTGGCGAGGATTCCCATCTGAATCTAATATATGAGAGTAAAACCAACAATAAATATCAGTGAAATATTAAGCATTAAATAGTCATTTCCCATAATTTTTGGGGCTCTGTTGAAGGTACTTCATGTGACAGCATTTGGTAAACAAAAATAATTCCATTTGGGATGTTTTAATCAGGCAGCGCTTTGGCTGTTTGCCCCTCAAAATGTGGCATTTTCCAATGTTTGTGGTTACACCTGTTACATGCTGCAAGCAAATCCATAGTGTAGAAATTTATGGGTCTTAATTGTTTCAAGTAAAGGTATTTGAAGCAAGTAGTACTTTTTTGGTTTTGAGTTTTTGGCACTGACAGAATAATAGATGAGAGCAGTGATCTTGGTGGATGAGAAGCTTGACATGCGCTGGCAGCCCAGAAAGCCAACTGCATCCTGGGCTGCATCAAAAGAAGCATGGGCAGCAGTTAAAGGAGGTGATTCTGCCCCTCTGCTCTGGTGAGACCCCACCTGGAGTACTGTGTCCAGCTTTGGAGTGCCCAACACAGGAAGGACATGGACCTGTTGGAACAAGTCTGGTGGACAGCCATGAAAATGATCAGAGGGATGGAGTACGTCCCCTATGAGGACAGGCTGAGAGAGCTGGGGTTGTTCAGCCTGGAGAAGAGAAGGCTCTGAGGAAACCTTATAATGGCCTTCCAGTACCTGGAGGAGGCCTACAGGAGAGATGGGAAGGGACTCCTTAATCAGGGACTGTAGCGATCGGAGGAGGGGTGGTGGTTTTAAACTGAAAGAGAATAGATTTAGATTAGATATTAGAAAGATATTCTTTACTGTGAGTGTGGTGAGGCACTGGAACTGGTTGCCCAGGGAAGTTGTGGGTGCCCCATCCCTGGAGGTGTTCAAGGCCAGGTTGGAGGGGACTTAGAGCAACCTGGTCTAGTGGGAGGTGTCTGTGCCCACAGTGTGGGGGTTGGAACTTGATGATCTTTAAGGTTCCTTCCAAATCTAACCATTCTATGATTTTATGATATCTTCAGTTATAATTTGTGACTTTCTTTTTTTTCCCCAAAACTAATTTCTGTAGAGTATAGGCAAAAAGTAGGCCTTGCCAGATTATGCACTCATTTGGTGAGAAACACGGATAACTTTTCAAAGGCTGAATGAGAAATATTTTTCTGAAGATCAGGGGAGAAAAAACCCCCAAACTTTTAATTTGTATGTCTCAAATCTTAGGCAGGCCTGACCCTGCCTTTTGGCCCAAGAAGTGTGATCAGGGCAGGACCAGATGAGTAATGTTTATGGTGGTTCAAATCTCTGGTGACCCATTCTGAGCAGCTGCAGTTCCTAGTTATTGGAAAACTCAGGTTTTGTCTAAGACAACAGCTGGGGTCTGGCAGGTTAGTAATAATAAAACAAATTAGCATTATCAGCTTGACAATGGCAACAGCTTTAAATGTTGACTGACAACTTTTAAATTCCTTATTCCAGTTTTGCTTCTCATCTGAAGGCAGAAAAAATTGGCAGGAAAATAAATCCTTTGACTAGAATTCATTGTGTGGTGTTCAGGAGTAGCACAGTAGAATTAATTGGTACTTTTTGTATTAGAGTGAGGAAGCAACTTTTTTTTTAAATTTTTCCCCTTTCCTGTAGGTTTGTCCAATCCACAGAGTTTTGTTCCTTTTAAAAGTCTTGCTCCCAGAGTAACATCATATGCTTTATATAGATGCCTCTTGCTGGGGGGAGTCTACTCTACTACCAAGGCAGATGAAAGACTATAAAGTAAAGCCACCTGTGAAAATAAGCATCCTAATTTATTGTTTTAAAACTGATCTAATCCAAAACATCTGATAATCAAGGGGATCATGTAGCATTCTTTTTCACCAATTTATTGATTGCAAATACTTTTGTGGTTAAAAATTAGCACGAGAAAACAAATGATGGATGCAGGAAACTATGTAGACAAGGTGGTATTTCACAGACCAGATGAAAAATAAATGTCAATACTTTTGGATGTTACGCCTGAGATTTTGTAATACTTTCATTGCTTCTGCATGTACACATGCAAAAGCAGAAGGAAAAGTTTATTTAAAAAAAACCAACCAAACAAAAAAAAAACCCTACAAGCCAGAAAATAATATTTTTAAAGACGGTACTAAAAAAGTAAAAAAGCCTGCACTGTAGATATAATTCCATTCGTTACTGGGATACTGGAAGGAGTGCAAGAACTGCACACGACTTTGAGACTAGATGTCCCATTTCTGTGCTTCACCTACCGCTAAAATGTGTGGTGACTGTTGGGCTGGAAGGCTGAGCCAGAGAACATGTCTAATCTTAAAGCCTTCTGCTTTTGAGAATACTCTGTTTATCTTCTGTGTTTTGTGTTATTTTTACAGCCCTGGTCATATTTTCCTTTTTGTTGAGCTATCAGAAGTGATCTGACTCTATGAGCAGTGTAATGACTCTACTACTGCTGCTACAGCAACAGTGACCCTAATGGCTCCTAAAAGGATAGTGGGCGTCACGTAACTGCGAGAGGAAAAAATGACCTAGCATGTGTTGACAAACCAGCAGCAAGAAGAAATTAGCCTGCACCACTTTAAAGTACGAGGTAGAAGATAGCTGAGGATGTAGGGGATAGGTTCCCTTAATACATGTTTTTAAATTTTCTGTTTATACTGCAATAAATGTGTAAATGTTTCTAGATGTTGCTACTACGATTACGCATCAAATTACGTGCTCAGTGGCAGTTTGCCACTGCCAGGGGCAGTACTGCATATCTAATCTCATGCAAGGTCACAGGTAGTGCTTTTTTTCACTAACAGAGGCATCTGTATAAATTCTTGAAATTATACGTTCTGCAAGTTCTATCAAAAAAAATAGTAGTGCTATTAGATAGAAACAGTTGTCAAACAATGTTTTCCTGAGCCTTACTAACAAGAATCTTAACGCACGATCTTTGTAAGCTTGTTTTATTTGGAGTACATTTAGTGCTATTTAATCTACAAATGGAAAGAATAAGTAATGGGGCTCCTTTGGTTATCCAGAGTTACTGCACTACATACACATATGAAAATACCTCCTTGTTTTCTTTTCGCTTTTGGGTTGGTTGGTTGTGATTCTGTCTTTTTGGGAGGTTTTGGAGAGCATTTTAACCACTTTCCACAGAGAACTACTTAAAAGCTTAAATGATTTGCACATCTGTGAAAACTAAATCGGCACACTAAATTCAGTGCTTGTTAGAGAGGAGGACTAATCTACTAGAGTCCCAGCTACTTCTCTGTAGCTACAGCTCATCTAGAGTTTCTCAGGATTCCCAACTTGGTTTGTCAGTGTGTTCCAGAACTGTCTTGAAACAGTCTTTAGAGATCCCATGACACTTTCCGTGGGTGCTCATAATTGCACAGTAACACCCGTGTGACTGTGTATGATGGTATTTAATTTTCCTTCATGTTTTCAGCCTCTGTTCAGTGATACTTCCATGCAAACAGTTCATTGAGGGACTGATGCCACAATTCACTCCCTCAGCATTGCATCATGACATTAATTACAGATGACTACAGAAAAAATGCTGTCCAAAATTGACCATAATCTAATAGCAGCCCCACAGAAGCAGACCCTACATCTCCGGAGAGCCAAAATTAACTCTGAATCTGTATGTGGATGATTCATAGGCAGCTCATTGCAAGATCAGTTGTAAATTGTGACTGTGTGACACTTTCAGTTTACTAGCAACTTTTGAGCAAAGGGTAGGGGAAGAACAAGGAATTTTAACTACTGAAGCTAAGTATACGTGTTTCATATCGAGCCTGCTGAAAAAATTGCTATTTTATCGTATGTATGTAAATTATATTAGCAATATGTACTGCTAAGGATAATATTAAAAAAAATAGAAATGATGGAAGAGAATAGTTTGTTGTTGGAGCAATATTTGTTAGGCCAAAGAAATTTAAGTAAAATATAAATCAGTAAAATATTATCAGTTCACAGTTAAATGTTAATCCAAAGAATTTTTAACAGATGTGTCATAATTAGACAAATGTTGCTTCTTTTCAGTCAGCAAGTGTACAAACTAGCAGATTAGTAACAGGCTTTGGTATTCATGTGCTTAAAAAAATGAAAAAAAAAAAGCAAAGATAATACCCAGACAATTACAGCTGCTCAAAATAAAAATGATACCAATGTTATGAATTCTGTAAGCCGTGTAAGTAGTGAAAAGGGAAAACATTTTCTATATTTTTAAAAATGTTTTTATATTGTGTTCTTAAATAACCTAACATTGAGGAATTTGGGTAGCTCTGATTTCTGTCTTTCTTTATTATTATCCATATCTGTTAAATGTTTTGGTCTAGTTAGCTTTTAAAAGGTATATGAGAAGATAATCTTAAATAAGGTAATAATATATATTTAAAAAGTTTTTATTTATTATCTAAGGAGTCTAATCAAGCATGCAGCTTTTTTGACAGATTTAATCTGTGCTGTAACACAGTAGGAGTTGATTGTTGCTTACTTATCAAAATGTTCTAGGTTTAAAAGGCTAATATTTATTTTTAAAAAAAAAAAAAAGCAGCAGCAGTGAATTCCTGGCAATAAAGTAATTTAACTACTTTAATCTTCTAAGTACGATAGAGATTTTTGCATCCTGATTCAGTAATAGCTTATTTGATCATTCTGAGTGAAAAGACAAGAGTCAGTCTGTTTGCTTCCATAATCTTGCTTGTTTGATTGACTAATGGAATTTATTCACCATAGATTAATCACAGTATTCAAGAGCCACTCCTCCATGTGGAAGAATTCCAAGAAAAAAATTCTAAAAATAAGTGAATGGCAGTTAAGATCATAACCATCTCTTGGTCTGTTATACACATGTTTTCCTGGTCAAGCTTGTTACTGTAGTCTTTTAGCACAAAGGCCTTTTTACTGGTGGGAAAATGAGACATTTAGACCCATATTGTGAAAGGTAGCCACAAATCTTATGTCTCTGGGCTAGAATGTCTCTCTTGAAAATTCTCAGCTTTTTGAAATCACTTTCATAGCACAGGGTGAACCTAGATAGAAAACAAACTAGCCCTTCTGACAATGAGGCTGAAGAAGTCTCTGATGGGTACCAGAACGAGACATCTGGAATTGCTGGTTCCTACTGAGTGGTTTGACCTTTAGAACTTCCTCAAGATCTCATGGGAAAATGATGTCAGAAGTGGAAACAGAATTTTGTTCTCTAGAGCAAATCTATTTTTATTAACAAAAATGTCATAATTAAGGCTTCATCATGGTTTCCACTCAAAGTTTCTGGTTTAAATGCTCTAAGCCTTAATGCTCTTTAGGTGGCAATTCCCAGGCTTTTTTCTTCTCCCTGAGAATGGTTATTTTGGGAATTTGTATTAATACAGTTTTCTGAGGGAGAGGAGAGACAAGGAATGATGACAGTGACATTTTTATATATATTTTTTTTTAATTAAAGAGAAACTTTGAGTACTTACTAAGGAGATACCTGTGGAAGTGTTTCAGGTTTTGATTTGACTACTACACAAACTTTGAAAGCTAATGTATGTGCTGGATTCACTTTGAAGTGCTATTAAGTATATAAAGAGAGAGCGTCTATATAAAGTGAGTATAAAACTAGAGAGCGTCTGCTGCTCACATATTTCAATAACCTTGTGTTTTACAAATGTGTATTTTCTCAAGATCAGGCATTGAAAAAGGATAACATTATGCTAGTGTGGTCTAAAATTAGGTAAGGACTTGCCTAATAAAAAATAGAGTAGTTTTACATATTCTGATTTTCTTTTTTTTTAAACCTTCCAACTTGACCAACTGCAAAATAGATTTTACACCAATGGAAGTATGTCTTGAATCTAAAATTGAGTTGTGAATCCTTCAGTTGAGTATTTGACATAGTGTTAAGTTTGACAGTATTGGTGGTTTGGGGTTTTTTGGTTGGTCTTTTTTGTTGTTGTTTGGGTTTTTTCCCAAAAATGGCATGTATACCTTACTTTACCATTTCTGAAACAAAGTGAACTATTTATCCATAAGTCTCATTTTTGATTGGCTGCAAATGTTTTGATAAACTTGTCTTGAACAGCGAAAATTACAATTAACTGGAAAAGGCATTTTCTTACACAAGTAATCTTAAGAATTGTCAGTTTGGAATCTAGTTTCGAGTTAATGAGTTAAAATAATTTCAGCCCTCCCAGAAGACTTTGAAAATACTGGATTTTCCTGCTGATTGTGAGGTTTATATCTCATAGTGTTTAAAATGATTCTGCCTTCTCTTTTTGCTATGAGAAGGATGTGTATGAATTAAGGCTGCTGATTACTTCAAGGAGAGAACTTTTAACAAACCATAGCCGGAGCAGAGCCAAATAGCCACATTGTTTTAATTAAATAATGCTGCAGCTTTTAATTTTAAATTTTAATTGAAAGGCTTTTTCCTCACATGAGCAAAGCCCGAAGGGTTACTCTTTTTCTCTTAACAGCTGCTGACATCACTCACACCTAAATTATGGGGAATTGCATTTCTCCTGCTGATTTAGGTTGTACTGATGCTGCCAATTACAGCAGAGGAAACAATGGAGCCCAGAGACCTGAATGCAAATATTGACAATATGTGATGGCAGAAATTATTTTAATGTTATTTTTAATGTACTTCTTTGTAGTATAGTTCCTATTTTTGCATTAATAAATGGATACTTCAATTGGAGTCATATTTTATGTTTTAAATAATAATTTAAAGATCATTCATGCTCAATCTCTTGTGATGTATTGGCAATTCTTTCAGGCGTCGTGGGCTAGTTGTGTTTCTGTATACAATGGTGGATTTAATCATAACAATATAAATCTATGGATCGGAGCAGAAAATTTACTTAGGATTTAAAATGTATAGTTTCCCAGGCTCTCTCTGCAGTTGTTCTGTGCTACTGATGTATGTGTGGAGGCTTAGGAATGTCAGCTGAAAAGTAGTAATGTGTTTCGTAGAGAAACTGCCAGAAGTTTTCAAAAGAACTTTTTAGTGCTTCTTCCTTCTAATCCATAGTGCCATACAGTATATGCATGCTATACTCTACATGCACACTCTATGTTCTTTGAAAAATGGATGAAATTTGCTATTCTAAGTATTATTAATCTTAATTTTTCTGTACATAATAGGAACTTTAATACTGTATTCAGAAAATGAACACTACTGTAAAGTCATCCTGTGTGAAAAATTTGATAGGTGTTTAGTGCTGTTTATTTCTCTAAGACTGTACAATATTCATGCCTTTCAGTAGCAGGACAGTAGCTGGATTTGGGGACTGAACATTGTGGTGAATGTAAAAATGTTGATAAAACTAAGTTAAGAATATGTGTGTTATAGGCCATAATTATTATATTTAAAGAAGTGAGCAAAAGAAGTCATGTCCATATTAAGAATATGGCTTCTGTGATCATCTTGCTGCACGGTAATTTTTTTCAGACACTTGAACAGTCCCACTGTCAAGGTGACCTCCAACTTTATATCTGGTAAAACTGCTTAATTATCCTGTTAAAGACTTAACTCCTGAAATGTACATCCACAAAATAGTAATACTTAGAAATTATTTTTTAAAACTGTTTTATGCTATTGATCATTTTAATTTCCAAAAACTATTTTTATTCTTTTTGTGAACGTATTGTCAGTAATGTCACAGAACTGATTAATCTGAGATTTAAGGATGCAAGCTGAAGCAGAATTGGTATCAAGTATAGACTAGGTCAAAGTATAACTTCTTATACATTTTTAATGTTGAAAGAGTCTCCTCTTAATTATTAAAATGCATAAAACCAAACATAGTTTTATTTAGGAATAACCTTTGTCTCTTAATATGCTGTAGGTGATAATATTTTGTATGCAAGTGGGAACGTTTGTGTATGAGAAGGTTGATTAGAAGGAGCCTAAAAGCGTCTGAGTGTAGTTAAGCACATATGCTTAATACATAGTAAATGGATATGTTCAACAAGTAGCTTTTCAATCCTTGCTTGAGGCTGAGGTCAGCCTAGACTTGGAATTAAAAGTTATTACTTACATGACAGAAGCTTAAACTGAGCTATTTTGAATAAAGGACAGCGTTTACAGCTCGTGAGTTGTGTTAACGTTTTGGGCTTGGGAAAGCAAGGAGCATACAACTTGGCTAAAGTTAAGTTATCTGTGCATCCCTTTTTTTAATGCCCCTAAGAACCTGGCCTTTGCTTATACTCTATCAGTTAATTCTAGTTGCCTCTTAAAACTCTTGTATTTGCTGTGTTCTCTGTTGTAATGATGTAATTGCCAAGGCAGAACCCAGAGATGACTTCTTAAATCATGTTGTAATGATGACGATCAGCTAAGATAAATCTCAAACAAGTATGTCATATTGCCATCTTTAGAGTTTTTAGAATCACACAGAAAATACACTTCATAGTACATGATTGTGCTGTGTTTATGAACAGTTATTTTTGATATGTTTCATTTGATGCTACTTTAGCCTAATGAGGCATCAGATACTATGCACATGGGTGTGTTTACTGCACAAATATTGGATGCCTCTTATAGTTTCGTAGTATTCCAGATGTTGGGATCCACGCCAGACTGTGGTTAGCCTCACCTGGAGCAACTCAGTTGTATGTTTGCTTTACCCCCATTACAAAGTTCCTCTGTTGTTAGAGTTTTTCATGTTTCCCAAGTATCCAAGCTCTGTTTGCCCCATATAATAGGCAATAATAGATGTCTGCCTGTTGAGGAGGGAGGGGAAAATGGGGATAAGAAAAAGAATATGTAAGGTGAAGGAAAAAGAAAACATGGAATCTAGTGTAAGAGTAAGCAATGGACGTAATCTCTAAAGGACAAAATGGTACCAAAACATGCAATTAACTAGAGTTTCAGGTTCTGAACAGTTAAAAATCCATCTCTTGTATAACAAACCATTTATCAGTTTATGGAATTGCTATGCTCTCTTTTAAAGACATGTTAACTTGAACCAAACGTAGGTCCTATAATTTTCACGCTCTGAGTATTCCTTTTATTATTTGTCTTACATTCAGAAAGGAATAACCTAAAAATTAAAGCTTGTCTCCTGTGTAAAATCCTGGGTATTTGAAGTTGAATCCTGTTGTCATTTTGTACATGTACTTTCCACTGATTTATATGGAATTGCTGAGTATTTCTGTTGCAGTACTTGGCCTGACTTCAAGTCAACAGCCTTCTCATTGTTCACATGAAAATATTGATAGCTTTAATATTAAAAAATCCTATGTTAGGATGCAAGGCTAACTTCTTTTTTCATGTGGTATACCTGTATCAGCCTAATATTTCTTAGCACAGTATATATTCTGCTGTGTAAAGAGCTGTGGCTTTAAAATGGATGAGTGAGTTGGCATTTGAAATCAAGGGTGTGACCAGCTTGAAGCATCCATTAAAAGCGTATGTGAACCTTTGGGAGCTCCTTGGGTCTTGCCACTTGTATGACTGTTCTTACAGAGAGGCCCAAGCAATTATCGACGTCTGTCTCCCAGAACGGTTCTCTGTGTGTTTGTCCTCACCAGACCTGCAATTTGAGTCATTACATGCTACTTTCTCAAGGTTGTCAACACATTTGAAAGGCTCATCTGGACACTCCTCAAATGTTTGTTCCCGGCTGCAAACACTTGTGGCTTGCCTTGGAATCCTTTTGGATAAATCACAGACACTTGAGCCTGGCATAACTACTTGAAACACACATGACAAATGTGTTGATTACTTCTACCTAATTGTCACTCAGCTTAAGAAAGCAACCCACCAGAACTTGCGGATCTAAAAGGCTAAGGGTTAGTTTGTTTTATTGAAGCTGGAAGGCAGACACCTTTCAAAGCTCTTGCAGGCAAGGCCTTATTGTCTAACTGGAGAAGCAGAGTGGTGGTACTGCAAGGGGAGGCACAACTTTCAGAGAAAAATCTCTACAGCCATCGCTGTACAGTTTTGGGTTGGCTGTCTCTGTCTTATTTGGGAGGAAGGACCAACCTTATAAAAAGACAAGGCAGGCTGAATCCCAAGTGCTGCTCTCCTCTAAAGAGCAAGGCTGGTTTAAAAACAAACAAGCCCTAAGTGCAGAACTACAACATTGCACTTCTGTAGCTAGATTTTACTAGGTGAAGTTCTTACATTTTCTACTTTAAAATACTTTTAAAAGCGTGCAAGATTTCTTATTTAAAACTCAACAATGAAAAGTCATCTTTGTACAAGAATTTTGATCCCTTTAACAATTTCAGTGCTGCTGTAGACGTTTGTGCGTGGGGTCACTTAAAACTTCTGAGATACGTGAATATGCCTGCTGAAATCAGTAATACTTAGAATTGGACACATACTGACATGTTTGCAGGTTTTGAGATCTAGACTTCAGCACAGAGAGCATTTTTTGAGCAAAAAATTTTATCTTATAAGCATCATCTCATGTGCATCTCCACTCAAAAGTTGGAGTCTGAAAAAAGCTGTTAGATTTTGCCAGCAAATCTGCTGACAAGTTTATGAACAAGCCCAAACCTTTTTCTAGTGTACTAACACTGGGAATGTTCATGCACCTGTATCAGTAAAATGCGTTTTCCAGTGATGAACAGGCAATGTAGTCTCCTTGCAGAAATAAGTGTTCTGGGTAAATATTAAACTCTCAGTGCAGAGATCACTGTGAACAGTACAATTCCTGTGTGTATTTCAAAAAGGTAAATGAGTAAATTTTAACTTTGCACTTTGTCCCTGAAGTGAGCAGCTCAGTGCCGTTTTGAACTATGATGGTATTATCACTGTGGGCATCCAGTAAGGTACTGGATGATGCACTGTAGTTAGCCTGGAGCTTCTGGGTAAAAGCCTGTAAAAAAAAAAAAAAAAAGGCAGAAAAATGGTACCAGATCAGCCAACTGAGAACTCTTAAGAATGAGGTAGAGGCATCATTCCAGCAGAATTGAACTTTAACTGACACAGTTAATAGAAGGCAATTAATAGAGTTGCATTACTAATGCCAAAAAGTTTGTTATTCTCCATCTGCACGGGGAATGTTTGTGTATAGAGAGTTTTCTTTGAGACTTTATGGTTTTTAGTATGTCATTGTGTTTTCCATATCAAGTGTAAAAGAACTGAAAAACTAACAGGTTGAAATAGAGCTTTGTGGAGTTTGACTGCAAATGGCTACAGTTCACTGAGAGGATATAAGCGTGTCCTGCAGTGGTGCTGCATCAGCGTTGGCTGTCCTGGGAAAGTTTTCCCTGAAGGGAAACATTAGCTGGCAGTGCCTGGGATGAAAGAGTGCCCACAAACAAGGCCAGATCTCTTCAGCTGTGTTGACCTAATGTTGTAAAGACTGCCCAAGCAAAGGCAGCCGCTGGGAATGTTCTGCAGGAGTACTTTGGTTGCTCACAGGAGTCTAGTTAATTTATTATTTTTTTTTGCCAAACTTTCTAGGGTGCACAGGGTCTAAATTTCTAGAAAAGTGTAATTTGGACATACAATATAGAGTCAAATAATACAATATTGTAGGTCTGGAATCTTATCTGTTACTCAGCAGTGGTGAAGTAAAGACAGAATTGTTTGTTTAGAAGACATTTTGTTAAGGTGGAAAAAATTATTTATCAGAACACTTAACAGCTAGTGGTTTTTGTATGAGTGCTCTTTCAGTCCTTTTAAAATTGTCTTGAAGCAAGATATTGAGTCAGGGCTTTTAACCTTATAAACTGTATTTCTCTGTGAGAAAATAGGAAGGAATGGATGTTAAAACAATCTGAAATTTTATATTACTTAGAACTAAAAACAGTGCTCAAAATTGTGAACATCTATGGTGTTTTCATGAAAGTAAGCCATCTAGGTAGCTTTACTGAATTTTGTTTAGGAATAAGCATTTTGTCTAAATAGCAATAGAGGATTCACTGCGTCTTTATATACCTTATAATATTCATAGTTTCCCATGCTAGTGTCTTGTGGGGCCATCTTACTAGTTAAATGAAGATAAAATCATAAGATTATACAGATACTACTGAGTCTGTGTAAAATACTTTCTTTTTTATGTTGTTTTATTTAAAGTTTATTTTTCTGCAGACCTTCATGCTGTCAGACTTGTTAGAATAATACCACAGTAGACTCTCCTCTGCCACTTCTGTAGTATTTTCCATGATGGAATGCAAGAATAGCAAAATATTCAGTAATTCTATATCCTTGATGTTTTGTTTTCATAATTGATATTTAAAAGCAAGTACAACTTTGTCATAATAGACTCAAAATTACTTCTATACATGAAGAATTTTGTAATTTCTTTCTACTTACAGTTGTTTGTCTTGCCAAAGCTCACCAAGATCACTGTGGGTGAAAAATGATTATTTAAAAACAAAAATACCCCCCCCCCCAAACCTACATTAGTTTTAAAGAAAGCACATGTTTATACTTCGATTTGTTACATTGTTCTCTTAATGTAGTTTAAGCATGTTCTAGGGAAGATAGTGTTTGTCCAAGTGCATACCCTTTATGCTATGATTTTTTGAGGGATTTCATGCTAAGGAATAATTTAAGAAATTACATATGATGAAGGAAACATTTTTTCCTTCAGTCCATGCTAAATAATTCTTTTAGCTGTGGACATGTCTTATCTTTGGATAAGATAACAATTCGTATTATATGGGGTTGTTAACTTTCTCAGGGCACTCTGACTGGGGTATGTTAATCCTTTGTTTTGGCCATTTCAGCTCACATAATTCTTTTCATTTTGACTTACATTCTTTGTGCAATATTTGTTTCCTAATTCTTTCCTATTTACATACATAAAGCTGTTGAACTGAATTACATCAGAATGTCAGAAAACCAGTGTTGCCTTATGGTCTGAGGGAGTTTCTTTAGTGAGATAGATAGGAAAGTTTGGGCATCACGTCATTCATCTCACGTGGGTGTTGGGATCCTTAATTTCAGCTGCTATTTGCCTAGCAGTTTGAAGACTGGAGAAAACAGTCATGGAAAGTACAGGAATCAATAATAGTGCTTATAAAAGAATGATCAATGGCAAGTTTTTGTTTGGTGTGGTTGGTTGTGGTGTTTTTTTTTTTTTTTTTTAAATGAGAGTATTTTTAACAGACGTGGTCAAAATCAAGGCCCCACTGTGCTATATAGGATGTTCAACCTGTGCAAAGCAGGAACAGATGCCCTTCTTTTTGCTGACTACAAATGTGATTATCTTTAAGCATGTTAATAGATCTTATTGACTTAATTATACTAAATATCCGAGTAGAAATAGTGTTTAAGTATTGGGATATTACCCTAAAAGTAGAAGTAAAGTTTGAATGAAAAGAATTCCATCTGCTTTACAGGTACGTAAATAAGGAGTGAGGCAGTGTTCTGTGGTCAGATACAAGAATTAGGAGATTAAACTTCTCAGGTTATTGGTTACCAAAGAACTGTTCCTCTTTTTCAGCTTGAAATTTGACTTGGTTGCATAAAACGTTCAGTAGTTGAGTAAATAACATGCTCTCCATTCACCGCCTCACTATGTAGCTTCTTGCCTAAATAGAGGAATGAATAATCCTAGCTACTATATACTACTAGATCTATATTTTCTTTTCGTTCCAGTAATGGAGAATATAAAATAATCCCTGTTAATTTTTGGTCTGTTTTAAAATTTCAGACAAATTAATGTAATATCTTTTCAGGTTCTATATTAAAATCGGAAATGAAGCAATTTTTGTTCCTTAAGAAAAGTATCCCTTCTCTGCCAATTTGGTTGCTACTTTTTGACAAGTATTTTGAAACACTTTAATTTTAAAATCAGTGGTTTTAATTCAGAAATGTTGCCTCCTTGTGAAGTTTGGCAATCCTTCTTCAAAGATTACAGATACAAGTAGTTGTGTTGAAAGATTGACCATGTTTGAACAAGCTTCCTAGCTGTACTGTGCCTCGCCAGTAATCTCGTTTGTGGGATTCTGGCAGGTCACACTCTGAACCAGAGGGCTGGATTTTTTTATTCTTTCTGGTGTTCAGGCCAGTGTGTCATCAGATTTTCTGCCTCTGGGGTTGTGGTTGGCAGAAGTACATTTCTTCCACTGACAAGGAATCTGAGCTCTCCAGAAAAAAGATGTTATACCTGTTCTTGTTTTGTATTCTGGGGTAGAAGGGTGGGGGAGAACTACCTGATGAAGTAAAGTCATTTGAAAAGCATGAACAGTAACTCCTTCCCTCTAAATAAGTTGAATTTTAGCTTTCTATTATTTTCTAGGAAAAAAAAATATATCCCTTTTCTTCTTCGAAAGAAAAACTCTTCCTCCTTATTTTTGTTTCTCTTTTTAATCCCTGAAAAAGGTAAAAGATCACCTAAAAATCTGAACACAAACCTAAAATAAACCTCAAAACAACAACAGCAGAAATTCTAAACCAACTTCTTTGTGTCTGACAACAAGTTAATATCTGAAGCTGAAAATAAAATTGAGGTGCTTCTCTCTAAGTTATTACTATATAAACAATGGAAGCTTGTTGGGTGAGAATGTGCCAGTTGTGGCATCTAATCTTAGGTAGACATGATAATGTTTTCAGTAATTAGAATTTAAATACAGTTTAAATAAAAAAAAAAAAATAACAAGAGAATGCAAGGAGCATCATCCGCTCCGTTTTTCAAGGCCTATGTTGTTTCCTCAGGACTTGAGAGGCCAGGAGAAATGTTAGGCAAACACAAATTTGGTCATTGACTTAATTTGATGTAGATTTGAATTTTCTTTATTATAAAAACAAATCAGTTTTCATATTTGAAGAAAGCCACACATGAATAATTCATAACATATATTCACACTGTGTAGAGCCTGTGGTCTGATTGAATTATGTAAAAATATTAATTGTGTTAACAACAGCTGGCAAAGCATTGGAATATGATTTAATTTTAATCTCTTAAATCGACTTATATAAAATGAATTGATATTGTATTTTTGTACTGAGGTCTTGGTGAGAGGGGGAATTGCAAAATGCAGATACTAGGTAGGCCCTTTTTGTACCTGAGCAGCCACATAATGTGACAGATATGGTCTTCAGACATGATGCACATTCCTTTTTTCATATGTGTCTGTTTTTCTTGCCTAATGAAGCATCTCATCCAGTGTTTTTGTATGTGTCATAGGTCTGTAACTACACTTATAATTCATTTGTCAATGGTGTCTTCTAATTTAAATAAGAAGAGTACTGTTTCTTGAGAAATCACACTAAGAAACTTACCTTCTCTAAGTCCTGTGCCACATGGAGACACATGATCCATCATGACGTGATCTTTGATCAGTGCCAATAACTTCTGTATTTCTCATTTAACTCAATGGGAAACAGCATGCGCCGGAAGCCACCAATTCTGGATCCCACTCCATATGCACAAGCCTTTGAGATGAGTGCGGCGGTGACTTCATCCAAGCACAGAAATCCATTGGTAAAGGTTAGACTGCAGATTAGTGTCTAAATGTGATGTTTCTCTTCAGGTTTCTGATTCTATTTTTCTCTCTGTCTCCTAAACTTGATAAAGCAACCACCGGTTTGACCAACATAAAGTAACAAATAAGAAAACAGAAAAATAAATCAGAATTGTAAAAATCAGATTGTGGTAACTTCATAGATATTCATGGCAAACCAGTAATTATGTGGTAGTTCACGCTATAGACAGTGTTTTAAATGTCAGGATTCTCAATCATAAATTTTTATTCTGTATTTTATGTAAGAATACATTATAGTATTTACCTAATAAATAGGTCATATTTGGAGAAGAAAGTGTACTACTTGAGCTGGAAAATTCCCTAAAATACACTGAACTCACAGTGCATATTTTATTCTCCTACTGCCAATGTTGACAAAGGCTTAGGATGTGTTTTCGTTTAATGTTTCATTTCTGCTAGTGCATTTTGACCATACAAGCATATCGACTCTTCAGATGAATGATTGTACTATGGACAGTATTATTGTGGTTCAGAAAGTTGACATAATGCAGGGAATGGAACTTGAAGCACAGGATGATTGTATGCAGCAAAGCGTAACTTTTGATGACATAGTTTATGAAAACAGTATTTTGAAGACACAAAACTAGAATCTTTATTAGAGTGAACAGAAGTTCATGACAGGCTGCCCAGTCCTGGTCCTCAGCAAGGGTGTGTTGTTGGAGCTCTGCTGAATCCTTAGTGAACAAGGTTTTTGTGCAAGTGTTGAGCATTTCTCTTTTGTTCTGTACTGAACAGAACAGTCTGGCTCACTGCAGTATAAGATGAAAAATTTCTGTTGGGAAATACCTGGAAATAATTATAAGGGTTGGTCAGGGGTACAAAACCACTAATTTCTACAGATACTTTAACAGCTTCTTATTTTTTCTTGTAATTTATACCTCGTGATGCAGTTTCAGAGGTAGAATAGTGCTTAATTTAAGGAAATTAAGCTGAAGGGGGTAACATTTTCTTTTGCTGTCTGATTCATACACATTGTGTAGGAAGGGTAGGGTAAGACAAATCATATTTTTGAGCAATTATATTAATTTTTCAGTTGGAATAAAACTTGGAAAGCAGATGTGTTACTTGATGATTGTCTTCCTGGGTGAGTGTTTTTCTTAGTACTAAATACAAAGGTTCATTTGTGCAATCAAGTTTTAAGCTTGGAGTTGTACTGTATCATAAGACTTGTTTGTGCCTGAGAACAATTTGCTATAATAAATCTTGCTGAAGCTGTGCATTTGAAGAAATAATCTGGGCTGTTTAAATCTTGTTTGCAATAAGAAACTGCGCTAGTTCAGAGATTTCCTGGAAGATGCCCTTACCTTGATAAGCTTTTTCATGAGTATATCATATTCCTCATTTCACTGGCAACCCCCTCTATCAGCTGTGTGTGAAAGGGAGCATTGTCCCCCAACATGCACATTGTTCTGCCTTCTCTGAAACCAAATGAGAAGAAGTAGTTCCTCTCTCCTGTGAGTGTATGGGGGAAACGGGAGAAATCTCTATTAGGATTTTCTGCAACCGCACACAGCGCAGTCGGCCAAAGTATAATCTGGGCTCTGTTCTGCAGTCCAACCTGGCTCACAAGTTCCCTTTGACCTCCTCCCTCCCAGTTATACACACCTTCCTTCCTTCCCACCCCGCTTTTCTTTTTTTTTTTTTTTTCTCTTTTCACACTGTAGTGGTTGAAGTGCCAGACCCTGCAAACTGATAAGATAAGAACCACATGGTGCATTGCCATAAGCCAGGGGTCCCTACTGGGTCCACTGACGCACGCAGTCCTCCCCTGATGTCAAACAGCTGATAAGTAGCACCTTGGCTCTGGTCCCAAACCTCTGTGCCAAGAGGGAAAAAAAGGCTCTTTGTCTGCAAAAGGCAGCTCTGTTGAGATATTTTTTTAACATCTTGCTGCTTGTCTTGAATTCAGGCCAGAGTTCTGTCTGTGTAAACTATTTAGTATTATTTCTGAATTGTTTGGCAAGAATACATGTCCGCTCAAAAAAGTGTGTTTAATTCATCATGCGTGATGTATAGTTGACTGTACTTGCAGCATCAGACACACAATACAGCATGTAGTGTTTGTAAAGCGTGATAGCCAAGCCCAAATTATAATGCTGTTTAAAGCTATATGAAGCTTTTCAGGAAGCTAATATCTTACTGTGGAGCAGAACAAAAAAAATAATCACAAATTTAAGTCTAAATCTATAAATAAAAAAATGAGTTAGCTGCCCAGAGAATTCCATAATAAACATAAAAGAATAGTACTGCTCTCTGAAGTCTTTCGCCTTGCTATTTTTTTCTTTTCATCTTTATAGTCCTTATTTTTTGACCACCTGTA
The DNA here is from genome assembly GCA_026546715.1 of Gallinago undulata. Classification (NCBI taxonomy): domain Eukaryota; kingdom Metazoa; phylum Chordata; class Aves; order Charadriiformes; family Scolopacidae; genus Gallinago; species Gallinago undulata. The sequence goes on from JAOTQQ010000023.1 coordinate 47,040,275, forward strand.
TTGAATTGTAGTTCCAATCTTAAATGACTTCAGAGCTTTAAGTCTTGCAGCATTTTTGAGAGGAAATTGAACATGTTTCATAATCATGCTTATGTTTGTATATTTATATACATGAAAATGATACAATCATCTTGTAAATGTTTCAAATTTGCATCAATTTGCAATTTGTATGTATATGTTTTCTTTTTTTTACACTTCAGTGTACTTGTAGATGTGTTCATAGGAATATACAGTGATAAGTTGGCTGTAAAGCCAAATCCAAATCAGATGTGCCAGGATGACCTAATTAATCAGCAGCACCAAAGGCTTGGGTAGCCACTGCAGTGGCTGCTGTGGTTGAAGCCCCTCTAACCCTGCTAGAGGTAGCCTTGAAGTGTTGCTGCCACACATAGTGAAGCTGTGGCAGACTAACACTAACACAGTTAGCATGAGCTAATGATTCAAATCCTTATCCAAAGCTTTTTGGATAAGGGGACTAAGGGGATGTTTCAAACAACTGTTGGGTCTCTACTTCTAGTGATACCTTAACTGAAGACGGTATGTCTGTGTTGTGAAGTGTGGGGTTGATGCTAATTTTAACGTGTCTTTTTCAGTGAGAATGTCAGTGTGTTTGGTATATGTGCCATCTTACAGGTGCTATATAGAAATTATATAAATATTTGGACTCCTTTTCAGCTTCTTTGTGTATAAAGCCATATATCTTACTTGTCACCCATTTGTAGAACTTCTTCCATTTGTCATAGACCATAAAAATTGCCTCAGAAGTGCATGTGTGTCTGTCTGTCTGCGTATGTTAAAAATGCCAGATGTGAAAGTCTGCTGCAAAACAGTTTTTCAGAATTGGAGAATGATGCTAGCTCTCAGTGCTGCTCCAAGTACCGTTTTGGATATCTGAAAATATAATTTTTCTTGGGGCTGGCACTCATCTGGCTATTTAGGTGATGCTTGCAAAATTCAGCTGGATTTCTGATCAGGAAGAGCTTGCAAGATTAGTGCTTTAGTGGCTCTGAATTGGATTGGAAGCACAGCATTAAACATGCTTAATTTCCATAAGGATTGGATACATATGTGTGTCAGAAACACATATTATTTGCAGTTTATGCAGTCTAATTTTAAGATGAGAATACTGGCTAAAGTATTATTTGTTGTGAAAGACTATGTTCCTTGTCAAGTATGTAGTTAAGAGAAACCTAACTTAACCTGAAGTGAAATTGGGCATCAAGTGATCCATTATGAGTTTTTTTTTCTGTCTGCACAAGAAGTCAGAATGGAGCGGTTTATATTATGGGCAACTCTGACTTTTTGGGGAAATTATTATTTAGAAATAAATTATGTAGTGACTTTTACCAATATACACTGTTTTTTTCCCATCTCACCTGCAAAATAATTGGGCATTATTTTGTGATTAATGTGGGAAGGTTTCACTTAACTCTCTTCCCCTTTTCAGTCTGGTTGTTGTATACTTACTTGTTTGTCATGAAGAAGTCTATGAAAAATGTTTTGTGGATCCTCTTCATGGAAAAGAAGGGAGGCATTCCCTTAGTCCTCTGCTGCTTGTGGTTTCTAGAGACTGTATTTTCTGTAGAAGCCTATTAAAGAGACTGTTATGAAGCATAACTTAAAAGGCTGGTTTTGAGTCAACTATTGACAATAAAAATAATATAAAATGAGAGATCCAAATATTGAACACATACCAGTATATTTTCACAGTTGTTATGTTTAGAGAACCTTTCTGTGAAAATTATGTTCTTCTCCTTAAAATTTGCAAGAGGAAGTACAGGTAGACACTGTAATTAATAGACACCAAATCTCACCATTCACCTTCAGCAGGATGCTGTTTCGCCTTAGGGATTCAAGGATGATTATCCTCAGTTAATTTTGGAAAGAATTGCAATTATTATTTTGAAGTCAAAAACATTTCACAAGTGCTCAGTGGGAAACTGTCATACATAGTATTACTTTCCTATGTAATGTGACTCTAAACACTTTAAACTCGTGAAATGTTAATACTTATAAAATACAAAATAACTTAAATTCTCAGTTTATCTGTTAGCATCATTTTAATAATAACATAAAAATATAATTATGTTTTAATATGAGTAATAATATAATTTTGGTCCTTTAGCGATTTGGAGGCTGGAATGGATTTCATTATAATGAGCAGCATGATCTCATTGTCTTTAAGGGAAGCACCAGGCTCCGTACTCTTATTTTGCTTTTGCTATAATGATTTTTGTATTGCTTATGTTACTTAAAATTCATGAAATAATTTTTCTTCTGAGTAAAAGCAACTTTAAAGCAGATACTGAATGTCTCTGATCAAACATTTTTTTGAATAATTCAGTTATTTAAAAAGACAGGTTTTTGTGGGAAGTGTGGTTTAGTAATATATTTGTAACATTCTGAATTTTATAATCTTAATAGAGGACAAACAGCATGGCGTGAAAGAAGGAGGATGAAAGTTACATTATGCAGAATAACTGGAAAAATGTCATATGCTTCAAACAAGAAATCAGAAATTGTGAGATCTAAAATGAGTTATAGCTCGTGTGAAACAAACCCCAAGATGTTCCTTAGAAAAAGCCTGGCCATTAGAGCAAGAGGGAAGTTATAAATGTATTGAGCACTTAAGGTTGAACTCATGACTGCAGAAAGGTTAACTGTGAACAGACATTTTATACAGCTGTATTAATATTGCATAATAGGAATATAGCGGGTGAGGAACATATCTTGAAGTTAGATACAGTAGGATTTGATGAAATTCTGGATCTCTTTATTTGAGGGACTCATGCTGTGGGGGCTGCCCTCTCCTTTCCAGTCAGTATGGGGTTTTGGTTCCCTGCTGCTGCTTTTTCCCAGAGCAAGCACCGCATGCCTGTCCCGGGCTGTGCTGTGTCACTGTCCCGGGCAGCGAGAATAGCTGCTTCCTGTGAGCAATGTTTGTGGCACAACAAGACTGTTTGGGAATGGATCAGAGTTTTTCCCTCCATGCCCTGGCATGCTTCCTCTGTGCCTCTGAGAGGCATTCCCAAATTCTCATCCCTCAGGCATTCAGAAGGGAAACCAATAATAGCTGTCCATCATTATTGTGACTTGGCTGTGGTAGTGGACTCTGTGACGACAAGCTGAACATTTCTTATGCCCTTTCTTGCTCTCCTCCTTCCTTCTCCTGTACCATTTCAGGGTTTTCTGCTTCTTGGTTTGAGAGCTGCTATGGTGACCTACCGAACTTCATTTCAGCTTTAATGCTGTTCTGTGCGTTGTCACAATTGAAATGGGGAACTCTCTCTTAACTTATTATAAGGGGATTACTTTACAAAATGAACAATGTTACTCAAAGAATAATTATTAGTCATTTGGTCTTGGACTTCACAGCACATGCAAACATTTTCCTGTGCTATGTATACTTGTTATCTTTCATGGAAGATGGTACTTATTTGAACTTGATTTAGAGCAGAGAGAGAGACAAAGATTTTCTCTTATGTGTTTCTGTGCTGTTTACTGTGTAATCAAGTCCTTATTTTCATCACCCCTATCGTATAACTTTGAATCTATAAAAATAAGGATTTAACTCTAGAAGCTTTGTAATAGGAAAAATGAAGATTCTGGCTTTATGCTTTTACTAATTGCAGAAGTCTGGGCAAGCAACAATTTAGTTGTGAATAAAGGTCTATCAAGCAGGCCTGATGGAAGGGATACTGTAGTGCACATTTAGAGTAGTGCATTATTGCTTCTATTCTGATACAAACTGATGGATGTAACTGTAAAACACGAGTTTCAGAGAAAGCAGGTATGTTTTTGCATATGATATTGGTGGACATAGACAGGCCGCCAATGCTTATAATCCAACTGTTCAGAATAGCATTCAGCAAGATGGGTGATGTTTTTGGATGGTTAGTGCTCTATAGAAGGCTCAGGCCAATCACCATCAGCAGCTGAATGTGCAGTCCCCTGATGGCTGGCGTTTTTTCAGTGGATGGCAAAAACTTTCTGCCTTTACTAAGTTCTGAAGAAAATACCTTAAAACAGAAAAAGGGAGTAATAGGAGGTTTCACTTCAAAATAAGGTGAGAGGTTACAATTGTGTGCAGGCAAGCTCAAACTTCCTGGACTGAAGGAATGGAATGTGTGGATTAGAGGAAAGCAGTGATGGGACAGTTGTTGCCTAGAGCCTCTAGCTGTTGTTTTGCATTGCCTGCAAATTAAAAAGGAAAGTTTTGGACACCCATGATTTAAATTAATTTAAACTGACAGTTTTCCTTTTATCACTTGAAAGCCCGGATGTTATTACAGTACTCTATTATAACTTGGTATGAATTATCCAAATACGTATAATTCTTTCTGTCCACTAAACAGTAGGATTTACAAAAGAACCGAAGCAGGTTGCATGACTGTCAAAGAAATAAATGTTTGTTAGGCTTCTAAAGGGCTCCTTTAAAAAACTTGATAAAAGCACCTGCCATCTATGTTAGGGTATAATCACTGCAAATTTGGCTTGTTGTCCTTTAATGTTTTCAAGTCACAAATTAAATCCCTGTTATTGTCATAGTATGTGGTGTTTGCTGAAAGCATCGAGGTATGTGACATCTGTGGGAACAATTTTGTCTTTCCAGAAGCCTTGAGATTTCCCTTTAGTGTAAGGTTTTTTTATTCATATTCCTGTCTCATCAAAGAGGATCTTTCATTGAGAATATATGATCTTCTGCAGGTATAAAATTCAATATTATTTATAAGTGAATTCACAAATCTAGAACAAGACTTGTTCTATATTTCTATTTAATAAAATACAGGTTTAGAAACATACATAGAATCATTGCTGTATTTCAGACTGCGTTGGTTTTACTAATTATATGTCTGCCTTTCGGGGTGAACTGGAAAGCAGGAGAACTTGTCGCTGCTCTGAGATTTTGCAGGTGATCTGAAAAATCACTAGGCTCTGAGTATTTTCATTACATTGTTTTTGGACAAGTAGCACTGAAAATCTGGACTGCACATGGCAACATTACAGTTAACCGCCATTAATTTAAGTGAAAGTTAATGGGAAGGCTTTGAATTTATAAAAATGAGATTTTCAGAAGGATCATAAACATAAAGCCTCTCACACACCAGTTAAAAAACTGTATTCCTCTTATGTGAGTTATTTATTTTCATGCAACTCTGTCTATTACTGAGGACGGTACTGGGCAAACATAGTTTGACTGGTTTTGAGCCCTCAGGATAGATTTTTGTGTGTATAATAATGTGGAAAGTAGAAGAAAAGGATCGAAAGAAGTCTTTGTCTTCTGTTTTTTTAATAAAGTAGTGAGTTAACTAGAGTAGGGGAATTGTTGAAGCCTGGGCTCAGTCTCACTTGGTATACTTGACAGCAAAGTAAAGTAAGAAAAAAGAATGAAAGTTGTTCTCTGCCATGCCAAGTGCCATTACAGGTGCTTTTCATGTGGCAGCAAAGGTTTGAATTTTATTGAGCCTTTTTCTACACTCCAGACCAAAGTCAGCATCTACAATTTCTGGCTAGGAGCAGACTACTCCATAACTTTGTAATCCAGCTGGTCACTGCCTGCAAAAACAATTCTTCCTTCTGTTGTTAGTAACAGCATATTGTTAAATTAATGGAGATGAGTGCTTATGAGCAGCCAGTATTTTAGCGGTACTAACTATTTGTTTGGGAATATGGAAGACAGACAGTACTTGAGGTGATTAAAAGGACCTGACACAAATTGCATTTGCAAATGTTTATGCAGAGTATGTAGAGCAAAGTCATCGCATACAGGAGTACAAATACTGTTAGATGTTGTCTTAGGAGTTGTAAATAATATATAAGGTTTCTGGTAAGAGACATTGATGTTGAAATATTCCTTATTTGATATAAGTGTATAGCTGTAACATGAAGAATAAAATACTTTCCTAAGTTCATCTTTAAGTGCCAGGAATATTATAAGCTTTTAAAGCTGTATGAGTTTATGTCGTATAATGAAGTAGTAGTAATTTGAACTCCTCCAAACTTAGAGGAAAACAAAGTGCAGGAATCATTTAACCTCTGTGTTTCTTTGATATGATAATAATAGTGATATTCTTGAAGGTCTGTGGGTTTCATGAATTCATGTGTTTATAGCACATCAAGAGGATATTTAAATGAAAATTTTTAGGCAAACATAGATAAGCTATATTTAATTTTTAAGAGATGTCTATGCTTTATTTTGAAATAACAAGGCAGTAACTGTAGGCCCTAAAAATTAAAGTTTACACAGTGTTTTTTACAGCATGTTAGAGTGAAATATAGGAAATGCAGGAGGACAAAACTATAAGAACTAGTCATTGCTTATGACAAGATTCATGTTGTTTAAAAAGGAGTGACATTAAAGAGTACACAAACCTCTGCAACACCGTTTTTTCTGTTTTCAGAGGCAATCTGTTTTTTGCAAAGAAAAGCTGAGGATGTTTTGAAGATGCTGCTTCTAGTAAATCAGCCATTAAACAGAGAATATACTTCTCTTAATTTCAGTATCACTGTTCTGAAGTAGAAAACAACTTTGAGCATCAAGGCACCATGACATTGGCTGTATTTTTGTGACTGAATGTGTTGCTGCTATAATTTTTATTCTAATTAACATGTATTTTTCACTATGCTATTTAAAAGAAACTAAGACATATAAAGGCAAGGTGAAATCAGCGCTCTGGCGGACGTAAGAGTTGTGTGTATATTTTGATGCTTTTCTTCTGCTGTTCTGATTGAACAGAAAGAAGACTTTCACTTTTAATGTTCCAACAAACATGCCACTATTCTGCCGAGGTTTCTCTGTATTCAAAACAGAGCCAGATTTTAGTATAATGAATTCAACTGTTTAGCTGCTTTCTGATGCTCCCCAAAACGAGCTGTGTGTATTCCTACTACCTCATCTCAAATCAGAAGTTTTCTGAAATGGGGACTCTCTACAGCTAACAACTTGTTGCTGTGATCCACAGTAAAAGCTTCTGTTATGCTAATGGGAGCGAACACATTTCTGATTGTTCTTTCACTTGCCATGATTCAATCATCACACCAGCCCACAATATTTCCATTTCTACCACTTTTTCTTCCTTAAATGACCAGACAGGTATGTCATGCATATGTAATCCCTTCTAACCGTAGCTGTAATGTTTAAGTTAATATTTTTACTTAATAGTGCAAACGAAACCAGCTTTATGCATTTTTTTTATAATAGAAGAACCAGACAAATCTATAAAACTATCACATGCTCTATTAGTTTGACAAGCATAACTATGTATCCTTAGTAATAAGGGGAAGTTAATCCTTTGGAAGTTTTCTATCAATTTCATTAAAGCTCCATGAAGGGAATAGTTGTTCTAGCATATGTGTGGAATGGTTGCACACTAAATGTTAGTACACTAACTTTCTGAAATAGTGGCCTCTTTTTTTTTCTCTTTTCTCTTTTTTTAGAGGGTGTGTGTGGAGGGTAGTGAAGCGAAGCACTAGGTCCTGAGAACAAAAGAGCAGTATTTTATCTCTGGATTTGCAATGTTTGTGACTGTAACTCAGAACATCTTTCCATCATGGGCATCCAAAACAGGACCAGGGTGTTCCCCCCTCTGACAGCGGAGTGCTGTGGTTCCTGTGCTGGAATACTGTTGCTTACTCTGCTATTGGCTGTGTCACTTTTTGATGTCTGGAAGGACTGTGACCTGATTCAAAAACTTACCTCTCTCCTTTGTCTGCCTCCAGCTAGAGCTCCTCACTGCATGCTGGTCAGGGCAGTCTGGAGGGATTTAAAAGTTGTTGGTTTAAATAGCTTTGGCTACGGAGGATGATATTCTACCTCTTCTGCAGGTGTTCCTGCTACTGGGCTGTTATATCAAGAGGTGGTTTTGGTTGTTCCTGTTAGTTATGTTAACAACATACTGACCACATCCATAGTTTCAGATTCTCGTAGATATTTAGGCATCCATTTGCAACCCTGTGGTCACCGAAGCAGTGACAGTGTTCCCTGAGAATTTTCATTTTGAGTTTCTTTGATTTAGAGGAAACTAAGATAGGTCAGAAGATGTAGTAGATGGATGCCCTGAGCACCAAGGAATGCAAAGCTCAAGCAGAGCATCTCTTTCTAGAGAAGAAAATGGTTTTCTCAGGTTGGATAAAAGGAGAATCTGTTTGCAGTTGACCTGATGGGAAGGGTTTTTAATTATTTTTTTTTTTTTTTTTAAATGGAGATGGCCACTAAACAAAAACCCAGTAAGTTGCTATGTTGTACTTATAATAACTTGAAAAAACAATATTGGCCATTAGTCTGCTAATTTATCTTTTAAATCCAGAGACATGCCACACTGCATCAGGGAAAAGTAGGATATCACACTGATGGCTTAGATTTAGAACTTTGCTTAGTTAAAACTTCTTGTTTTCTTATGAGGATTAATTACAATTTCAGCTTATTTTTTTTCCTCCCTTTGCAGAAAATTTGTGCTTATATGTACAATTTTTAAATTGGTTATTCAAGTTAAGTAGTCTTTACATCAATAATATGCACTAATTCTTCATGTCTCACAGGGGTTAATATTCAGGACTTCTTTTGCTGAAGAAAAGCTGCAATTATTAATACACACATAACTCTGCTCATAAATCTTTGAGTGGACAGGGAAACATGGACTTGGTTTTAATCTTTTTATTTTTAAATGATAGTTTTTACTAACAGATTTATTTAAGTTTTAGTATACTTAAGTGCTCAGCAAGAAATAGTTATGCACAAAACAGTTCTTGAATGGCAGTTTTGACTCTGGTGTCTGTGTCTCTTGGATGGCAGCTTGACTAGGTAGCCTGCTTTATTAAAAACCACTGCTTGATTTCGGCTTATTTTTTTCTTTGTCTGACTCTAAGGAAGCTCAGTTGTTGTTTTTTGTCTTTACGAGACCATGCTGCTTGTAATATTTTTTTCTTTAGGGTTTTCCAAGTAAATTGATTAGTAATATCCAGCTCATTCCCATTCTTCTAGTAAGGAGAAGTTAGAAAGACAAGCACATGTCTGCATATTGCATAATAGGAGGGTTTTAAATGGTGGGAGACGCGGACTCTCACCGTTCACTAGGTTATGAATGAAAAGTAATTTCAGGATGTTGGAATATTTATGTTTCTTGGGAAATTCTACTTTCCAACTACTTTTAAGAAGCTAATGAGTTAGATTTGGATATTTTTAGTAAGTATTTTGTATATACTGAAAAACCTGGTACCAATACCTTTCTTGACAGAAAGGTAAAGAACTTTATCTATTAGGAGGCTTAAGTGAGTCCAGTATTAAAAATTTGTATTCAGTACCTCCAAAATTCAGATTCAGTACCTTTCTGTTACCTTAAATTAAACTCTGCTAAGATAGGATAGAATCATGGAATCGTCTAGGTTGGAAGGGACCTTAAAGATCATCTAGTTCAACCATCAACCAATCTAGTCCAATCATCTTTCTGACAAAGAAATAAATAAGAAATAAAGATCACCTTTTTGGAGGTATCCCTGTCCATGGCAGGGGGTTTGGAACTCGATGATTTTTAAGGTCCCTTCCAACCCAAATGATTCTATGATTCTATATTCCTGAGGACCATGTCAACCTGTCTTTTGAACACCTCCAAGGATGGTGCCTCAACCACTTCCCTGGGCAGCCTATTCCAATGCTTGATAACCCTTTCAGTAAAGAAATGTTTCCTAATATCCAATCTGAACCTCCCCTGGCACAACTTGAGGCCGTTTCCCCTTGTCCTATCTCCTGTGACTTGGGAGACGAGACCAACCCCCGCCTCCCTAACCCCCCTCCTTCAGGTAGTTGTAGAGCGTGATAAGGTCTCCCCTCAGTCTCCTCTTTTCCAGACTGAACAACCCCAGCTCCCTCAGCCTCTCCTCATAAGACTTACTCACCAGCTTCGTTGCCCTTCTCTGGACGCGCTCCAGCACCTCAATGTCTTTCTTGTGGTAGGGGGCCCAAAACTGGACACAGTACTGAAGGTGAGGCTTCACCAGTGCCGAGTACAGGGGGACGATCACCTCTTGGGTCCTACTTGCCACACTGTTCCTGATACAGGCCAGGATGCTGTTGGCCTTCTTGGTCACCTGGGCACACTGCTGTCTCATGTTCAGGCGACAGTTGACCAACACCCCCAGGTCCTTTTCTGCCAGGCAGCTCTCCAGCCACTCTGCCCCAAGCCTGTAGTGTTGCAGGGGGTTGTTGTGAGCCAAGTGCAGGACCTGGCACTTGATCTTATTGAAACTCATCCTGTTGTTCTCAGCCCGTTCATCCAGCCTGTCCAGATCCCTCTGCAGATCCTCTCTACCCTCCAGTAGGTCGACACTCCCACCCAACTTGGTGTCGTGTGCGAACTTGCTGAGGGTGCATTCAATCCCCTTGTCCAGATCGTTTATAAAGATGTTGAAGAGAACCGGCCTCAGTACCGAGCCCTGGATCAAACTTGTGACCGGCCGCCAACTGGATTTGACTCCATTAACTAACACTCTCTGGGCCTGGACCTCCATCCAGTTTTTAACCCAGTGGCGAGTATTCCCATCTAAGCCATGAGCAGCCAGTTTCTCCAGGAGAATACTGTGGGGGACTGTATCAAAGGCCTTACTAAAGTCTAGGTAAACAACATCCACAGGCTTTCCTTCATCCACCAAGTGAGTCACTTTGCCACGGAAGGAGATCAGATTTGTCAGGCAGGACCTGCCCCTCGTGAACCCGTGCTGGCTGGGCATGATCACCTGGGTGTCCTTCATGTACTGCATAATGGCACTCAGGATGATCTGTTCCATGACCTTCCCAGGCACCAAGGTCAGACTGATAGACCTGTAGTTCCCAGAATCATTCTTCCAACCCTTCTTGTGGATGGGTGTCACATTTGCTAGACGCCAGTCAGCTGGGACCTCTCCAGTTTGCCAAGACTGCTGGAAATGATGGAAAGTGCCTCCGCAAGCACTTCCACCAGCTCCCTCAGAACCCTTGGGTGAATCCCATCTGGGCCCATAGGCTTGTTTGTGTCTAGGTGCTGGAGCAGGTCCCTCACCACTTCCCTTTGGATTACAGGGGCTTCATTCTGCTCCTTGCCCTTATCTGCTGGCTCTGGGGTCTGCGTACTCAGGGGACACCCTACTCCACTGCTAAAGACTGAGGCAAAAAAGGTATTCAGTAGCTCAGCCTTCTCCTCATCCTTTGTCACTACATTACCTCTCATATCCAATAGTGGATGGAGGCTGTCCTGATGCTGTCAGATGGGACGTGTCCTCACTACTCTCTTTACTCCCAGGGAAGAAGTCTACTGAAATCAAACTTCTTTCCTGCATCATTTTTCAGTAGGATGGATTTTTCATGTGATTCACCTCATAATTGCTCAAAAGCTTGTGAAAGGTATCAGGAGTATGCAGTTGGGAGTGGAAGATGAAGCAGCACTGTCCCTTTTGGTGGAAATCTGTATTAAATGAGTTTTAAGTGGTCATAGGAAAAGCTATAAGCAGAAGAATTTAGAAATTTATATTGGAGAGAAGCTTCTCTTTACCTGCAGACCTTCTGAAATGTAAAACCCAACCTCCCTCTGCCCAAAGATTCCACCGAGTATGGAATTGTCTCTCCAGGGAAGCAGATAGGGAGGTAAAGAGACAATAGCGTTCATCAGTTCCAATTTTAGAATAGCTACATTGTCCTTGGTAAACCATTGTTCTCAAAAGAGATACTAATCATTGACCAAGACTTGCGAGCCTTGCTCGCACACTTGTAAATGACCTTTTAAATCAGGGGGTTGTAGAGACACTTGCATTGGCTTGTTGTTGTGTTGCAGGTTTCTGGAGATGTTTTGTTTCCAAGGCTGTTCAGGCAATTCCTTGCACAGTTTCCATCAGTTTTTTAAAATTCATGTTTGTTATGTGTATAAAAGAGGGATCGTATATTCTATCTTCAAATCAGACTTTCAAGGTTAGGAGATCTCTCCTTTTGTTAAAAATAATTGTTCAAAGGAGCTTCATAGAATAGACTCCATAGAATAAAATAACTTGCTATTATAATTGTTGACATGGAAACAATGTGCAATAGTTATGACAGTGTTGTACAAGGAGCAAATGATCAGAAAATCTTTTTTTTTTCTTTTTGTTTCCTGCATCTTCTTGTTTTTGTGGATCAGAAAAGATGAACAGCTCAAGTTTTGTGTGCAGGAGACACCTAGTAATCTTCGTTTTTTTTTTGTAATAGAGTAGATTCATCTTCTGTCAAATGAGTTGTGATGTGAGTTACTTGTTTATTGCATGCAAAAAGTGTGTCAGCTGATCTCTTCTGTATGCTTTATACTTACAAGTTAAAGTGTAGGTATGTGGCCTCTCAGTTGGTATGCTTTTATTCTTCCATGTTTCAGGCTGTGATTTACAGGCATTGTAAACCAGTGGAGATGGACAATGTTTCTGTAAGAAGACGTCCTGCCTTCCCTCAATCCTGGCTGTTTATTCCCACCCTAATACTGCCCACTCTTTGCTACAACATAAAGGTTCACGCACTAGACAGGATAACTTGATTGTGGCAAAACCTGTTACTTTGGAGTTTGGGGTGTTTTTTTTCCTCCCTGGTCAATTTTGAGCTTGTTTCTTTGTGGATTCCTCATTCCAGTTCTCTGTGGTGCCTACCCACACAGAAGCTGCATTCCGGTACCTCCTGAATACAGTCTTTGTACTCTTTCTGACCTGTGTTCATCCTCATGCCCCACAAGTTTTCTTCTATCTTCTATTTGTGCTTTCTCCCAGCTTTACTCTGCCCATTTATCCGTGATGAAAGAGTGGTCATGGATGGAGCCCTGTGACCTTTTGCTCAGGATAATATATCTAGCATTTGTTAAGCCTGCCTATCACAAGAGAAGACAACTGTGCCTAAAAACTTTGAGTCAATGCTTTTTTCATTAGCCCTGTGCTTGCCTCTTTTGTTTTTTTTTTTCCATTCCTTTCACTGCTCTCTGCCAAACCCCTGCAATTAAAAATACATACAATTAAGATTTCCTCCGCTGCTGTCATTCTAAGCGCACTAAACTTCCTTATGAAAGTATTTTCTGTTTACTGACCTCAGTAAGCTTGGATATCTTGCAGTGAAGTTATGGTATGTGTGTCACTGTCATTTGAGCATAAGCATTACAGGATTTCTTGTTTACTGGAAAGACATGCCGGGGACTCAGATGAATTTGACTGCCAGGTATGCTCGTTAGCTTGTGAAGTAACATGAACAAAGTGCTAGCACTGTTAAGTCCCCAAAACTGCTGTTCACAAAATTACTAACCCATTACACAAAATAATGTGACAGGGGTTCTAAAGGAGAAACAGAAATGTGCTGTTGTTTATGACTGCTTTATATCATTGATATAATATCCTTGAGAGACCTCCTAGTGCCATTTTTCTTGCAGTACAACATGGAGTCACTTTTTTAATCCTGGGTGCGGTGGGTTTTTCTCCAGATCTTTCATGTCACTGTCAGTTAAATTGAACAGTATTAAAATTTATATTCTCCAGCCTACAGAAGTTGCAGTCTTGGAGGCTTTCCCAGAGTGAATCTGAAGGAGTTCAAAAATGTTGAAAACTACCTATTTGTTAAATCTTTTTATTTTGTCTGATTGGAAATTTTTGAAGTTCTTTTGTTTACTTCTCCTCTGGATATTTTATGATACATCTTTTAGCTGGTTACTTTTGGCAGTGGATCAGTCTGTTCATGTGCTATCAATGTGATTTTTAGGTATGTTTTCAGAATTTTTGTTTTGTCTTTACATGGTTTTGTAACGGACCTATTACAGTCTCATGAGAACTGTTTCAGTTGGACTGTGTGCTGGACAGAAATCAGAATCTCAGCTCCCATGACTGCAGTGCACTAATGTGAAAATTTATGACCAGCCCAGTGGAAATGTGCCTTAATTTCCTGTATTGGAATGTCTGTCTTAAATGGACATCTTTATAGTTTTAAATTCTTTTCTGAATGTACCAATGGTCAAGTTCAAGTAGGCTTTAGATAAAATCAGCTTATTGCAAAGCTGAATTACATTGAAAAATGAAGCGATTCCACTATAACTTCTTTCTCATTGAGTACTTTATAATCTTTGCCTGTGAAAAGTTTATATAAATCATTATAGCAAAGGCACAATATGGGACATGCATTCTGTGAATGTGGGAAGGTAGACCAAAATATTTTTTTAAGGTGTTTCCTGAGTCTTAGACAAGCACAAATTCTCAATTTCCATCTCTCTCATTTTCCTCTTCCGTTTTACTTCTGCTCTTTCCAACTCTTCTTCTTCTTTCCCTCCACCCCACCTTTTTCTTCTGAGGATGCTTTTTGGAGGTGAACACATGTTAGTGAGCTACACTGTCTCCAAAACAAACAAAAGAGGGTGGGGAGATGATGAGAGGGAGGAGGAGAGGGAAAAGATGCAGCTGCTCGTTTTTAATTTTTGAAACTGGCCTTGGATTCTGTGGCATTTGCTTAGGTTTTATAATAAAAACTAGAGGCCTGACTGAAACACTGCATCTTTGTTTTACTGTGCTTGCCAAAACGTTAAAATAGTAACAAATAAATTATTTGAATTCTTGTCTAGCATAGTATCGATGGAAGATGTTTTGCCAGATAAGATTGCTGAGTAGAGGGTTGCCACACCAGTGAAAGCTTGTTGAAAAACAGCCAACTCATATGTTGTTTTTTTATTCTGTTGTGCTAACGTCCAAGTCAGTAGAAGGTATTTTCATTTATTTCACCTGCTAGAAAACAGGAATGCCTGTTACATTGCGTCCTGTAATTCCTTTCAGTTGAACCTGTACAAGCAGTGTGCCCTCATAGTGTAGGTGGCCAACAGCACCCAAAGCATTCCTGTCTTAGGAAAAGCATTGCCAGGAGGTTGAGAGGGGTTATCCTGCCCCTCTACCCAGCCCTGGTGAGACACATCTGGACTGTTGGGTCCAGTTCTGTGCTCCCCAGTACAAGACAGACATGGGCATATCCGAGTGAGTCCAGTGAAGGGCCATAAAGATGATTGGATCTGGGACTGTCCAGCCTAGAGAAAGGGAGACTCAGGTGGATCTTATTCATGTGCACAAATACCTTAAGGCGAGGGGGGGAGGTAAGTAAAATAGATGGAGCCAGGCTCATCTTGGCTCTGCCCAGCAACAGGACAAAAGGCAATGGGCACTAACCGAAACATGGGAATTTCCACCTGAACACTGGAAAACACTTTTTCCACCATGAGGGTGATTGAACACTGGCGCCAGCTTCCTGGAGAGGGTGTGGAGTCTCAGTCCTTGGAGATACTCAAAAGCTGATGGGATAGTACCCTGAGCAACTCGCTGTTGGATTAGGCGATCTCTAGGGATGCCTGCCAGCCCCAGTGAATCTGAGATTCTTGTGTGCCTCTTACATGGTATTTAACTGAAATATCAGGTGATGGCAGATACAAGTTGTATATTCTCACATATTTTTCTGAATGGTAAGATTAATGAAATAATTTTATTAACACTATTAGGGAAAACCTTGTGGTTGAAGAACAAAGCTTGAAACAATGTGTGGAATGAGACATGTTTGGGGCTTTGTTGCACAACTCTTCACATGTTAGTGAGGTCTTACCCACGTAAGTAGGCTCATTGACGTCAATAAGACTACTCCTATAAGTGTTCACCAGTGCAAGTAAGGGTTGCACAATGTGTCCTTGTCTGTAATGTACAAGTGTATGTAACACAGTATTTAATTATCACTTCAAGCCTCTTTTACTTCAGTGGCACAATTCATTTATATATCTCAAATTATACTGCTTTTCCTAGGCCATATTTTACCGGCATGGAGATATCATTACATCCATCACCACAAAATTGGGCAGAGATAGCATCTCTGAAAAATTATCTTTCCTTCTGTTCATTTATACAGCTGAAAAAAAGGGTGTCAGGAAAAGAAAATAATTTTCTTCCTTCATTGTGTTTTAAATAAATTGGGGCTTCTGACTTTTTTTCTGACAGTTTGATGGAGTCAATGCTTTACATTCAATTCTTAATTAGTCTTAAGGTAGGCTTTCTTTTCCCCACAAAAGAAATATATAGGTAGGATTTTTTTTTATTTTAAATGTCAGTCAAAGTTTAATTTTGTATAAAGAGGCATCTTGTATCTATATTTTGTAGTACTAGCACAGATAAGTAAAAAAGCAGTTTCCAAGATTAGTTATGTGGTACTAACTTTTTGTATTTCAACTTTATTGCTAAAACATCTGCTGTAGCACTTTTGGTGGGCTTGAGGTACGGTGTTGTACTCTGTAGCTTTCAAGTGATAAAGCCAGAATATCTGTCAAAAAATTATATTTTTGAGACTGTGGGAACCTTTTACTTTTTAAAACCTCTCTTCTAGTTGCAAGTATTGAAATTTGATTAAGGTGCGTGAGTTTTCTCACTTTTCTGAAACTACTATAAGATATTGCAAATGAATAGTTTGAGTTAAATCTCTGGAATTTTGAAATGCTGTAAGAATACAGTGTTATGATTTAGAAAAATTAGCCTATTCCACTTTGTAAAGAGAATAGATGTTACTTACTCAGACTAGTGGTAGCTTTACAAAGAGATGATCACTAATGCTGCAAACTCTTTTAAGCTAATAGTTAAAATATGAAAAAAACTAAATTACCAGAAGCTGAAATAAGAAAGTTGATATTGGAATTTGAATGTGATTTTTTTTTTCCTCCTTTTCTTTTTTTTTTTTTTAAATTAGATACACCCATTTAGTACCCAATAGATACACCTATTTAGTACCTGAAGAAATTAACTGGGAAACATGCTAAACTATTCTACAGCTTGATTCTTGTATTAAAAATCAGATGTCTTTTTTTTAACAAAAGATATGCACTTGTTCAGCCTTCAGTTTATTAGGGTTACTGTACAGCTAGCAGGTGACACTCTTTGTCCTAATCAATAGGTCAGAATCTTGACAGTACTTTCTATCTGTCCTAAAACAAGTGAACCCACGAACATCATGGCTGTGCTAGATCAGGTAAGAATAGCACCTTGCAGTCTGCCCCTTGCATCCCCTCTCGAGTTTTCCATTCATATACCTGGCAGGCTTGTGCATGGTACAGTTACAGAATCTGCAAAATACATCATTTAAACAAACATATGAGTATTTTTCTATACATATTGTTTTAGTCATGATGTCCAGAATAATATTGGACTAGCATGGTTTGTTTTTGAAGAGCTTGCTTCCTGTGAACCAGATCAAACCTTTCTGGATGCAGCTGTGTGAGGTTTCTTTTTAATAGAGATTTTTAGTGACTGATTTCTCTGCGTTTTATGCCTTCTCGTTTTGTAAAGGATATTGACTGTATTTTTCTTTAAGCCTCCTAAGAATGTAAGATTGGAGGGGGGTAAAAAAAAAAAACAAAAACAAACCAAAACAGAAACAACAGGCAAATCATTATCTGTGGTGCTGCAGATACAGTCCTAGTACTACCAAAGTGGAGAACACCCAGGTGTCTGATCCTGGTCTTAAGTAGCATGTTGTTGGACTACGTGCAGCTGTTATTTAAGATGAGTCCTATGCCCTAGGAAACTGCCTTAACACATCTACTAATGTAAGTGTTAAGATGAAATGGGATGCTCCTTTCAAAAGGAAGAACATTTTTTCTGTCCTATTTAGTAAAGTAACAGAGTGAGACTTGGCACAGGATTATAGTCTCCTTCAAAGGAGATTTCATCATAATGGATTTTGTTTGTGGAATAAGTTAAGTAGCATTTTAGAAAACAGCACTGTACATTTATATTGATAAGTATATAAAGGATTTACAGAACTTTATTCATGGGAGTTCATTTGAAAAAAAAAAACAATAGTAAAACTTTGGTCATAAAGGCAATGGGAATGTTCTTGAGCCAGAAGAGCTTACTCAAAT
This sequence comes from Gallinago undulata, assembly GCA_026546715.1. NCBI lineage: Eukaryota > Metazoa > Chordata > Aves > Charadriiformes > Scolopacidae > Gallinago > Gallinago undulata. The sequence continues at coordinate 47,058,160 of JAOTQQ010000023.1, forward strand.
TGGGAGCTACTCAGGGGTCAGGTGTCACATATGAGGAAGACATTACATCAGCCAGAAGATATTATCGGAGAACTCATAAAGGAAGAACTTTGTCCCAACACCTGTATCTAATGGAAGAGTTGAGGCATTCTTACCTTGTTCAATTGTTAGATTTTAAGTAGTTTAGTTCACAGCTACATATGATCTTCCCAGGGCCTAGGTATGTGCAAGTCCTAGTGACTTGGCATTTTTCATAATGAGTTACAAATGAACTGTATTTTGGTACTTGTCACCGAATTGAGTATTACTGGTCAGATATATTTTGGGTAGGAGACAAGGTACCCAGCAAAGTGTCTGCACAAGAGAATAAAAAAGAACAAGTAATTACAAGTCATACTCAGATGTTCCTTATATGTTTACAAATATGTTTTTGCATGCTTTAGTGTGATGCTGATAATTATTTTTATCAGTAACCTTAAGATCATACATATCGTTCTCCTCAAGCAAAGATTTGAACTTAATTTGATTACAATTTGTAACTCCTAAAGCATTTCTATATTCCTTTTGTTAGCTTTTTGCCGAGTGTTAATTAAGTCCCAAAAGTTGGTCCCATCATGCACCAGGAAGGAGACCAGAGCTTGTTACGGACCCCTCAGAGTTATTTCAAAGTGCTAATTAGAACTGGAGAGAAGCTACCCTCAAACCAGGAATGTAACATTCAGAGTTTGAAAGAGCCTCATAAGTCAAATAATGGATGGTATTACGGCATAACACTGTATGTGCTGTGTAGGATTATGCCATTCAGATAATTTGAGGTGTGTATTGTTACCCTATGGAAAATAATTATTCAAATTAGGAACACTCATTCACCCCATTAAGCATATGTATATAATTCCTATGGAAATGTTATAGGCTTTTTACCTCTAGCTGATGAAAACTGCTTTCATAAACACTTTTAAGTGGCTTTTTGCTTTTTAACTTACCACTGAAACAGTGCTCAGAGCTGACAGCACTGTGCAGTTCTTCAGTGCTAGATTTTGGGGGATATAACCAGCTGAGTATCTGTAGATGTTCGGAGCTCAAGCTTGCAAGATGCTGGTGATATCAGAAAAACCACCATCAGTGTTGGTGGGAACTAATGGTGCTTATGTCCACATGTTGCTCAGCATCTGGCATGTTCAGATGCAAAGATACATCCATGGCTTTTTCATCAGGAATAAGGGATTTGAGTTACAGGATACAGGATGAGGTGGTTATTGGTATCCTTTCTGTATAAATGCTTTCCAGATCTGTTTAGCTGAGCTGGTCTTTATTTGCTCTAACTTAAGCAGTGCTACTGGTGTCCTCGCCAAAATGTTGCATCACGTACTGCTGGCTGCTGTAGCTGCTGCATGAGTGACTGCACTTGATTGTGGGTGAAACTGTGATCTGACTGCGTACAGAGCTTGCAGTTTCATGTGTTAACTGGAAACTGGCATAATTAAGCATTTGTATTGATATGAAGATTTGAAATGTTTAATGATAAAAGTTAATTTAGGTAAAACAAGTGTATACCCTTTGTAAATACCAAAATTGATAGTGTAGTCTTTTTTGGGGACCACATTGTTGTCTTTCACTGTTAATACTGTAACACCAGAGCTGTGTATAATTTTCCTTATAGCGATGCAGGCGGGAGTTGGAGGCAGAGGGACACAAAGCTGTTCACAAATGAGTTTGTGAATTAATTTTTCAGGAAAAGAAAAATGAAAAAGAGGTTTGACTGTTCTGATTGCTTCTCATTAGTGATTATACTTTTGGCCAGACCAGTAATGTCAGGTTCCACAGAGTTTGGGCACTTGGTTGCATTACATTCCTGTATACTTAAATGGATTAAGATAAAAAGTCTGACTTGAAAAGGATATTCCAAAACTGACTGTGCCTGTGGTTTTGAATCCTGATGCTTTGAACAAAGAAGGGATTGATTTAATGGGATTAATACTTAATCCAAATGAAGCAATGTACACACATGCCTTGAATGCTTTTGAGAATAACTACAAATATAATTTATAAGGTTCCGTAGAAAGATACAGAGAGGTGATCTTTGTGTAAGAAAGAGATGGGGCAAGGCAGCCTTAAATAAAGGAGAACATAGGTGAAGCTGTGTTCAAATTAGCTGATCTGGATTACTTTCAGATATTTTTAAGGCTTCTTTTTTTGTGCAAGTATATTTATTTTCAAGTGCTGATTTTGAGGAAGTGTTACCTCTCTTCATCATTTTGATATTCCAAATGAGAAGACGTATTTTAATGTTATACATGCTTTTTACCTGTGTTTGAGGTAAGATTGTATTTCGTTTCAGGTAAGATATTATCTAGAGAGCGTCTATCATCACAATTTTTTTTTTCCTTGGCTTACAGATTTTCTGTGTGGCACAATATATTGTTGGTTGGATAAATTGTGCCTTTGCCTATATTTGCTGTGACTACATAGCCTCTAATTTCAGGGAAGAATTATTAAACCGAACAAGACAATTTGTGGTACTTTTTTTTTTTAATTCCATTTTTATTTTTCATATGTTAACAGATGCAGCATTTACAACATTTATAGTTATTTCATTTCATCTTTATTAATAAGCTTTTTGATACATAAAATGTATTAAATTTCTTGTATTGACCAATGGATGCCCTCACAGTGTGTTTTCACAACATTAGATCCTGTCTAATGGGACAAAAGGTACAGCCTGTCCATCTAACACTGTTGCAAGGGTTTTGAGGAAAGCAATGACTGCAGTCTTTCAGAGAGTAGCTGTTTCAGAATAAAATGCTGAGCCTTTAAGTATTAGGCTGGCTCATCAATTTTTATCCATTCTCCCCTGCCCTCCCCATGTGCCCCCCAGCCTGGGAACCAGAAACTTTAGGTGAACACTAAAATTCTTGCCTAATCATGAGATTTGATTAAGCTAGAGCTTTTAGAAAAAAGGCTAAATATCACAACGCTAATGAAAAAATTGGAAGAATTGCTAATGATGTGACTGACTCATGTTGCTAAATGGAGCAGATTTTTAAACATAGCTCTAGGCTTCAATTCTTTCAGCTCATTCACAGTCAGTTTTGCTTTATACTGAGCTCAGTGAAGCTATTCTCAGAGGAGAGTGCAGTATGACATGGATTAAGAGTCAAAGAGGGGAGCCATTAATCGATTCAGTACTACACAGGTTATCTAATATCTAAGAAATGTTTTAAATATTTTAGGCAGCGTAGAAAGCTGAAAGGAAAAGTATGATTTTTCAAGCGGTTTTTGGGCTTTTTTTTTTTTTTTTAGAGGAAGGCTGTTGGAGGCTGGCTCAAAGGCAAAGAGTAATTACTGGTAATTGATGTTTGAAGGAAGTCTTGTTAGTTTATTTTTGATTCCAGCTATGCTATATCTGGGGTAATAAACAGTGCAAAGGAGCATTCTTATGTACTGGATTATTTTGGCGCTGTACTGTTAAATTGTTAGAATGGTTCTTGGCAATGCATTGGGAAAAGCCAGGGAGTGATGTCCCAGGCAAGTCCTGGGCGTTGCTCTGGAGTAAGGTCAGGCCAGGGATAGTTCCCAGCAGGCAATAACATGTAGTCCTATTCCAGTTTTCCTTCATCTTCATTGTCAGAGGTCAAGAGAGCTTAATAGTGAGGCTGCAGGAAGTTGTAAGCCACTTGGTTTTAGGTCAGTGAACAGCCTTAGACGTACTCAGTTACTAGTGTAGACAAACCTACAATTTTGCCTTGCAGTACCATTACAATGTAAACCAGTAAAGTGAGTTTCTAAGATGCCAAGTTTGATATACTTTGTTGGATCTATTCAAAAAGCAGTTTCTTCTTTACCATATAAGTAGATACACTGAGATACAGTGTTTTATACTTTTTTTTTGTTTGTTTTGTTTGAAAACATGTTTATATTCAGTTACTTTTCCAAAGAATATTTTGCTGGCACCTTAAGGCAGCATATGACTGACAGTGTGTACAGTTTCTGTCTCTCCTAAACCCTAACATAGACATTATGAGGACTGTGGTAACCAACAGGGTGAATATGAACACATTTAAATTACATGAATCTTGTTATTCTCTAAGTTCTGTCCACTCTTGGGCTTTATTCTTTATTGGTCATTCAAACATACATTTCATTTGGCAACTGTCTTCACTTACTTGAGACTTCTTGAAAAATATTTGTGCCAGTAAAATGACCTGCTTACATAGCATGCCCAGCTGCAACAGAAGTTCTCTAATTTTCTCTCATCTTAATTAGTATTTTTTTAGTGCTACAGATTTTCTTTCTGACTTGGGAATCTCATGGTTTACTTACACTGGACAGTGGGAGATGGCTCTATGAATTCAGATGATCTCTTTTAGGGTTCTACCTGATGCTATCAGTAAGGAAATGTTGGAATTGTTGAAATGAAAGCTTTACCTGTAGACGAAAAGGGGAATCCAGACTTGAGCAGGTCAGGCAATCACTAAGTCAAGCAGCCTACAATATTCACACTGGCTTTGTAGGAAACACAGAAATACAGGTTTGTTAGAAAGTGGTGGTGCTGGGGGTTTTGTTTTCATTTGGCTTTTAGTGTAAGTACTAGCAAAACCAGTCAAAATCCTAGTTATGCTTTTGAAACCTGAATGATCTAGTCTTGTTGAAATAAAAAAAAATAGATAGTTTCTTGGGGTGGTTTAGAATCTACTTGAATAACTATTCCTCTTTAAATAGCTCTACTAAACTTACTAAAGTAGTTATAGGTAAAAGCTTCTTTATTTGTTTCCCTTAGTGAAATTAAGGCTGTTTTTTAAGTATTATTCATGGGACTGCTGAAAAGATTATTTGTTGAACAAGACTGTCATAAAAATTTGGCTTTCTACTATGTTGAAATTACTGGACTGTGATATTCAGTAGCAGTATCTGTATTTTCTATAGTTAGCTTACTAGTCTTCAACTATATGTATTTCTGCTATTAATTTCCATGAAAAAGAAACTACTTCTCATAATTTGTGAAGGAAAAAAACTCCACCCCCAAACTGCTCTTATACATGCTCCATTGAAAGCCAAGGAGTTACTTAAAAAAACATCACAACCAAAAAGCCAAACCCCAACCACAAAACACAAAACCAAAATTTTGATAGACTGGTATGAGCTGTGCCAAATTAGATGAACAGCTCGAGCCTCAGGCATATGCAAAGTGGAAAAACAGGGCTATTGTTTATTTGGTAGACTGCCACCAATGCATCAGTTTATAGAAGTACTGTAAGTAAATACAATTGTTTCTTTTCTATCATTTGATTCACCCTTCCCACTCCTAATGTCCCAGAATGAGTGTCCTGCCAGAAAGATCATTCCCTCTGCCAGGAAAAAGGCCTTTTGCTGATCAAGAAATTGCCTCTTGGGTGGTGGGGGGGGGACAGGCAGTCTTCTGCCCTTTGCTTTGTATGGAGCTTTGCCAATTTTGTATCATCCTACCCTATAATAAATAAGATACAAAAAAACCCAATAACCCAATGAGGTGAAACACTTACATAAAACCTAGCATTTATTGAAAAGCTGTATTTCCACTTACTGTTCAGACAGGAGTAGCCAAGAAATGGAAAAAATGAAACCAAACCAACCTTGATTAATGTTTTCCGTGTGTATGAATGAACTTTAAAAAGCAGATTGCATGGCCAAAGAGAACATTTCAAATCGAGATCTACAAAGAGAACCTAAATGGGTGTGCTGGTCAGGAAGTGAGGAGCTGCTGAGCTAGCACATGCAGTGGGCAGCTTGCGCTGTTTCTTTGACTATAGTTTGTTTATAGGGAAATGAAAGAAGGAAGAACTTATCTGATATGCGTGTGTCCTTTTGCATGATATTTTTATTATCGTTTTCATTATTTAATCACAAATCCAGAATGAGTAGTTAATGTGTGCATAAAGCATAACAATAGCAAGTTGTGCCAGGAAGAGATCAGCACTGAAAGGTGGATTTATCACTTTAAAATAAGGTTACAAGGGAAAAAGGTAGTTTGGGGCATGTGCGTGTTTAATTAAACAGGATATATATATGAATCAGGAAGGAAAACTCCAATGCATAAATGGAACGAATGGACATTCAACCCGAATGCTAGATTCCTCCTTGAACTCCCAGCAGAATCAGGGTTGTTCCAGTCTTTCTGTGCTTTCTGGCCTGCTGCGTACTAGGCTGTTGACCAGAGTTCAGCCTTCCTCAGTGATGGTCCTTCTTGAAAACTGCCACAGGTCTGTTGGAGGACAGACAGGTTCCAGGTACAAGAGCAAAGCTTTCTGGGGATACATGAACAGAAGCGAGGGGAGCTGTTTGGGCTACTTGCAAAGCAGCATATAGATCAACACAGTTCTGAATGTGTACACTACTACCTTGTGCTTTGTTAGATACTGCTGATGTATATACTTTATGCTCCATGCAAGAACTGATGAACAAGAATGAGGGAAGTCCTGGCATTGCTGGAGGTGATGGGAAGCTCCCTGTTGTGGAGAGAGCACTGTGGAAATAGTAGACATGGACTACTCTCTTTACTGGTCTACAGGTCCAATAGTAGTAAGAGGAGAAGAAAGGAGTAGTGGAGAAATATCTCTAATGTTTATAGCCATAAAATAATCGTTTATGCACAGTTGTAAAAAGCTCTTACATTCACGCTTCTTACATTACTCTTTTGCCTTAATGTACATAAACCACAAAAAATTTAGGCTCGTTTTAAGAGGCTATTTTCTATTTATGTTACATTTCTTAATGTTACATTTGTGTTCATGCTGGTACTCTTTGTGGCTTTTTTGTGTATGGCTGAAGCATGTATTTTTTGACAAAGTAAACTAACAATTAGGAGGGTCAGTAAATCTGCTTTAATCCACATAGAACATAGATTTAAGTTACTCCTTTTTAACTCTGCAAATGTATTTGTCAATCCTGTTCTACTTGCTCCTCTCTACAAATCTGACATGTCTGCACAGACACATTTGCTGAAATAAAGGAGGGTAATTTAAAGGTTGTTCTAGCATTTCTTGGGTCAGGTCCATGAATTGCTTTTCTGTATGAGGTTAAAGCAGAGTTTTCACCCTAAGGTTGCTGAAATTGCAGGACATCAAGAATATATATTAAACTCATGACATGTAGGCTGAAGTCTTATTTCAAATTGACATTTTGTTGAATTTTGATGTATATATTAAAAAAAAAATACATCACATAAAGGTTGAATCAAGGAAGCATTTCCACTGAAGTCAAGGAATGCAGACTGCATGTATAAGAAAGTTACGGTTATTTTCACTTAAAATACAAATCAAACCTTGTAGAATTTCAGTTGCTAATTTTTAAACATTTCAGTTCCTAGTTCCTTACTAAAAGCAAAAAGTGTTAGTTTATTTGTAGTCTAAAGACTACCTAGAAGTTGGAGGCTTTTTGTGACAAACCTGCATCAATAATTTTTCATTCAGGATGTAAAAAGCAGTTAAATTTTGATGATTTTTCTGATGGTTAACTCTGATAAATCTCCAAAATGCTATAGTCTTTCTGAATGATTCTCCAAATATGTTTTCTTTTCAGATGTTATTACTATGAAATTAGAAAGACTTACTTTTTCAAGGCATTATATTTTTCTTAGTTGAGCTAAAATAGTGAGGTTTTATTTGTTTTCTATCCACTTGCCGATCATCATCTGCTCTTATGGATTAAGGAAGAACCTTTCCGTCTTTGCTTATAAAAATCGGGATGCTCACTTAGCTCAATTCAAATGATCCAGATCTGGAGGTTCTTGCCTCTAAGTGGGAATGTTATTTGAGATTATGATATCCACAAGGAGCTGCCACCTATATTAATTAAGAGAAAGGGTATTTTAAATTAGGCTTGGACAGATGCAGGCTGTTGGGTGCTGATGTGGCGGGAATGAGATTGCGTAGTCAGTGCAGGGAATGGGGAGAGTGGTGTCTGTGGTTGGTGCTCTGCAGGTGGGAGTTGTTGGTTTGTGTTTTGGTATTGCTTCCTGAAGGCTTTCATAGTAAACATTTGTAAGACATCTTAAAGGTTACAGTCATTGACTAGCATTTAAATTACACTGTAGCAGTTTTCGGCATATTCTGGTACAGTGGGAAGCATAAAATGGGAAAATTGATCTTATTTTATAGCATGAATGTTCTCCAAAAGAAGTCAGTGTTGTTGGGAGAGGAGTTTCTCTTCTGTTGAGCCTGGTCTGCTTTCTGTGGTGAATTTAAAATTACGTTTACGGACACACAACAGGAGAGGTGAAGGTGTGTTTAGAGCCATTACTGCAGTTGTTACTTCTCTTCCCCTCAGATCTCATTAAGGCTTCTGTCCCAGGGGTGCCTGCACCTTTTGCCTGCAGGGCCTGGAGCTCTGGCCCTCAGGATGGGTGTGCTTCTTTCCTGCCCTCCCTCAAAAAGTCTCAGCACTCTTCGGTTCACCTCCCTGTGGTCAGTGTTTTCATTTGGAAGATTTGTGAAGAGTGTGATCAGATTGCAATTTCAGGAACTTATTAATTTATTTATGATTGTGTCAGGTATCTGAGATTTCAATTTTTTATTTTTTTTTTCTGAAATTTGTATTGGAGTTTTCTACTTGCTGCAGTTATTACAAAGGTCTTTTGTCTACACTTGCTTCTATTTTGGTAACAGAATTACTAAGGCATTGGAAGCATGCACATGAAAGCATTTCATATTTCTTAAGATACTTAAGTAACTCCAGTATTTAAACACTGCTCTCAATTTTGATGTTGTATAATAGTGGTTTTTGGTTTTGCTTGCAATGAGAGTACTGAATTTGATGCTCTATGAGGAATACCAGTTCACTTTCTTCTATCTCCTTCCACTCAGTCTCTTTATCTATGTATCATCTTGCACAGCTTGGAAATAAGTAATTTTAGAGTCATAGTCATAATCATATATTCCTTCCTGGCCATTTCTCCCTGGGAATGTTTATGTTTACCCCTATAGGGGATTTTGTGTGCGCAATATCTTGCATGGATATGCTTTGCTCCTACTATTTTCCATATGATAGCTCATTTTTTTTTATTGGATATTATACTGTCTGGGAGGACACAATCTAAATAGGCATGTATTCAATCAGCGTGTTAAACAAAAGGATATTGATTGTCATTGGCATCTAGGTATTGTTTCATATGAGGAATTTTATACCAATAGTGTAATCAATTAATATTCTCTCTTTCAGGTTTAACAGATGAAAAAGTGAAGGCCTATCTTTCTCTTCACCCCCAGGTACTGGATGAGTTTGTGTCAGAAAATGTAAGTGCGGAAACTGTGGAAAAATGGCTGAAAAGGAAAAATAACAGACAGGAAGGTAAGTCCTTTTTATTTGCAATTAATACTTAGCTATGAACAGCTCAGTTTATATTTTTAGATTTTAAAAGGAAACTTACTTTTGGTAAAACTTGGCTTTAAAATTTTTATGTCTAGGTTCCACCATTTTTTTGAAAGGCAAGGATATTAACAAATTTTTAAAATATTTTCAGCCTTGTGGTATTTATATTTTGGAATATGCTGGTATTCATTTTGGAGGTTTGGCTTACCCATTTTGAGTTGCAAATGTTATTCCACCAACCAGTGATATGTTACATTAGTGTATGCCTGGAGAACATAATTTGATTTTCTTGCATTTAAAATTGGTAAGTTTTGAATTAAAATTCTGCAGAATGTGCAGGATGTAAGTCTGAGTAAAATGCTGGACGTACAATCTCAAAAGTTCCTACTTGCAACATGTATTAAGTCAATTCTAGATATGAGTATTGACATAGAGGTTATAAAACATTGTGTTGTATTCTGGAAGTATTTCTGTTGGGTTGCTTTAAGTATAATCCCTCACTTACTACACTCAGAAAACTGTACCTTATGAGTCAGCCTGAGTTGTCAATGATCATAAATTTTGTAATGATCTTAAATGTTGTGAGATTATGTGCAAACATAAGATTCCTGCAATTCTAACAATTATTTGGAATATACTAGGTAAAATGCAAAAGAGGACATTACCAAGAGGGTGAGGAAAGAAAACCACTGATTTTAGTCTATGTGTGTGTTGTGCTGTGTCTGACTTCTAAAGTGTTTGGGATTTAAGTTCTGGTGATAATTTCCATTTTAAATAAAGGGGCTATTGCTACTTCCTAGAAGATAAACTGAGCATTTTCTGAAGAATTATAAAAAAAGAAAATGGTGGGCAAGGGACAGCAAAGGCTGTATCAAGTCAGATTGTTGGTGTTGATGACTATATATCTGCTACGAAGGTGGTAATACATTTTTCTTGGTATAAAGAGGTTACCTAATGGAAGAGTAAAAGTATGTAGCAATAGACCACCTGTTTACTACTTTCTTTATGGTTTGCAAATTGCAGCACTGCAGGATGACTATAATTATAATCCACAAATGAAATCAGTAAAACAGTGTTATGAATCAAGTGACTAAGTCATGGTGATGGTTTTTATAGACAGAAGGGAAAAAATACTTTGATGTTACTAGAAACAAGTACTACTTATTTTAAAGGTATAAGGGTTCCTCTTAAAATGATGATTTTTCTTTAAGGTGCTTGAAATCACTATAAGAAATCATTGCTTGCTTGAAATACAGTTTATAGCCTGGGTCAAGGATCTTGATGCTAAAACTGAATGAATGCTTTGGATAGCATTTCAGCTTTAAGAATGTTATATTCTAAAGTGAACTTGCCACCAGTTGTTCAAAGTTTCCCTTTTTTGGTTGGATGATCTGAAAATACATTTTTGTGAAAGTGCTCATAAAATTTTTTGAGCCAACTGTAAAAGCAAAATAACTGTTGATAATTGTTTTAGTGGAGTTTTAACGTGAATAGCTGCAATGGTGTAATTTGTCCATTGTTTTCTTAAACTTTAAAACTTCTGTTTTGTGGCTAGCTCTCCCCAAACTGTTGAATTAAAAGTGTCAAATAGTTATGCTGTCATTATCATAGCTTTTTATCAGCTATAAAAACTGTTACTATATTTGCTATATAAAGCTATGTAGCTTTATATAGTAGCTATTTACTATTTATAGCTATTTACTATATAAAGCTATATAGCTGCATATCAGCTATCATCAAGCAGATCTTTCTGTCTTCCCTCCTACTTTCTTTTGATGGCAGTAATCATTAAGGTGGAGATATTTATTACACTAAAAGGTGGCTATGCAGATGTGGCTTTCTTAGTGTTAGATTTTTAGATGCAAATAAGCAGAACAAGATTTAAAACTACAGTTGCCAAGTTAAAAAGAATAATTTGAATGCATTTTAATTACAGAACGAAACAGATGCTGATGAGCCTTATTTGTGGTTTTCTTCTAGAGAGATAAAGGCTATAACCATATAAAAAATGCCTCTGATAAGAAAACATCTTAATTTGTCAGAATGCAACATTTTTAGGAAAGAAATTTGCTAGATGATTTACTCAGTTCATGTTATGTATATACAAATCCTACTGCCTGAGTAATGGTGGCAGTGAGAAATGAGAAGAAGATGGAACAGATTCTTTTGGTGTCAGCATGGATCTGTGCTGACTTAAAGTGAATATGTAGCCTAAGTCACTTTACATCAATAGGGGTATAATTTTCCCTCTATCCCTCTTGCTTCAGTGTGGTCTGCTTTACAAATGTTCATATCATGTAATGTGATACAGACAGAAAAATAAGCTTTGTTTATATTAGAAAGTTGGCAAGCAGGCAAAATGCTGTTTTGAGATCTCTGGCTTACTGTCTGTACTCTTACTGTTGGTGATGCAGAGCAGTCATTAACTTATGCAGAAGTTGTGTCCTGCCTGATTTACAGGCATCCAGCTGTGTGGACTCTTCAGCTATGATGTCAGTGGCCCAGTACTTTATCTCAATTTCATTAGCGTGAACGTAAACTGAAATGTCTGATTTGGACTTAAATGAACCAAAATTTGTCTGTGACTGAGATTCACTGAATTATTTACTTTAGATGGACTTTAAAAAAAAAAAATCCCCAAAGTATTAAAAAGGGAGGCAATCAGTAAATACCACAGTGTTTAATGTATAACTGTATCACAAAATAGTGTGAGTTGTGTCATGAATGTGTATCAGATATCTATCACAGTAAACGTTAGGTAGAAGGTTGCTCATGGCAGGTTGATGGTGATCTACCAGGGATTATAGGAGTTAATTTTTATAAATTATTTTTTAATTTTAATATGTTAGAGAAAACCTCCAAAGATAACACTGGTACGGAAAGCTGTTCATACTGATCACAGAATCATACAATGTTTTGGGCTGGAAGGGACCTTAAAGATCATAGAGTTCCAATCCCCCTGCCATGGGCAGGGACACCTCCCACTGGACCAGGTTACTCAAAGCCCCGTCCAGCCTGGTCTTGAACACTTCCAGGGCATCCACAATTTCTCTGGGCAACCTGTTCCAGTGCTTCACCACCCTCACAGTAAAGAATTTCTTCCTAATATCTGATCTAAATCGTCCCTTTCTGAGTTTAAAACCATTATCCCTCATCCTATCGCTACAACTGATATTTGGGTATTCACTGTGACTTTTTGAAACCTGACTATTATCTATTAAGAAAATACATGCTCAAAACACAGCCAGGCCTTGTATTGTTGCACACACAGCTTTTCTAAGCAACTCTATTTGTAGTAAACTAGCACTTGAGTTTTAAATTTTTTACATCCACAACATCGCTGAGTTAGGCCGTCCTCTGAATAAAATTGGAGCACAAACTGGACTACTTCTCATGCAAAGTATTTTTGATTGGATCTTGCAAGCAAAATTTAACCATTTAAGAGGGAGTCGTGAATAAAGAAACTGATTAGATGTTTTATGGTCCATTTTATCTCTTCTTCACAGTTTTTTATGTATTAGCTATGGAAGAAACTTGTTTACAGCTTAAGCCTACTACTTGTAGTCTGAGGTCTGCTCTATACTGCATGCATTATGGCTTCATGGGATGTTTTATAAAGTTTATAGATCAGAAAAACGTCTTCATATAGACACAGTAAAAAGTGCCTTTTCTTGTATATCTAATCTTATTTGAGGTGCTGGTGTAAGTTATATCAATAAGATACATGATCTTGCTTTAAAAATTCATTAATGCTGCATCTTGACAGGAGATATTTTCAATGGCCCTTAAGAATTAATCTCCCAGAAGGAGATATTTTCTTTTCCAGATGCCTACATACAATACTCTTAGAACTCACAAGACTTATTCCATGTATCCTTTTCCATATCATTCAAGCAAAAGTAACAGATGATCATAGCATGAGCCATAAGATTATGGAAGTTTTAGGCACTGCTGGATAGATTCTCATCTCCCAATAAATTTCTCAGAGAAATAGTTATGGACTCTTAGTTATATTCAAACCTTCACTGCTACAACAATAGGAAAAGGCTAAGCACCTTAAGCCAGATGTGTATCTTTTACGTTGCTGATACTGAGTTTCAGAGGTGTCTTTCCCCATTTTGAAATGGCATTTTGTATAGGAAGAAAGGACAAACTGGACTGAGACATAATTTCTGTGTAGAATACTGCCCATGTCACTCCTTGCTCTGTGGGAGCAAAATTATCACTTCCCTAAGGGATTGGCCCTCATGCTTTTAGGCAGTGGGGATCAGGCACAGAAGGAAAAAAGTCATACTCATACCTGCATGATGCAGCTGAGGGAACACAGCTTTGGTCCCATCTTCTTCCTTCTCAGCGAATTTAATGAGTATTGAACATCTCTGGAAAAATCACAACATTTAGAATTGGTTTCTTGGATGTGTTCTACATGCAGAGGATATTTCAAATTTATTGGGTTTGCAATTAAATTTGGTATTCCCTTGGCAGATATAGCAAAGGTTTCAAAACAATGAGTAGCAGTTTGGATTCAGATGTTCTTAATTTTAGTTAAGAAAATCATAAAAAACCCCACCTTTTTGGTTCTGAATGATCTATACATATTTTTTTAGCCAAAGATTCAATTGTTTTGAAAAACTGAACATACAATTCTTATGCTTTTTATAAGGATAGGGAAGACAGAGGGGAAACTTTATTTGAAAGAAAATTATTGCCCTTCTTCCAAATTAGTAGTTCAGAAGTGACTAGCAACATTATCATTGTCAAATATGTGTGAAATACTGCAAGAAATTATGCTTAAGTCAGGTGTGAAGAAAATGTGGTAGAATAATAAACTAAAGAACTCTTTTGACCCAGCCCATTCTATATTATTCTGGTCAAACTTGATCAGGGATTGTAGCCAACAGATTTCTACTGAAGACATTATAAATGTCAGCTGAATATAAACCACAATTTCATTAATGATCATATTTATTAATAAATTAATTACTCTTAATTAAAAAAATATTGGTAAGCCCTGCAAATTGTATGACCATAATAAAGTGTTTCAACTGTGCAGGGAGAATGCGTTACATTTGTTTGTTTGTCTTTGTCCTCTGTCACTTAATTTTACATTTTTAGTCTTCTAGATAAGTATATTCTAAGAAGAACATAACAATCTCCAGAATTGCTTCAATTGGTAGGGCATTAAACTCTCATGCAGACATAGTTTCCCTTATAATTTAATTGGTTTTCTAAAATTATTGCATTGCACAAGAATCTGTGTCCCCAGATCTGTCTCATTCTCAGATACTCCCAAAGCATCACAGGGTTCTCCTTGAACCTGAATGGAGACATCCCACATCACTGTATCTTTTGTCTCAATGACCTGACCTGTACTGGCAAGAGTCAGATGGTGGAAGACGAAAACCAAAACCATGAGAAGCAGTCACTTTGAAATGACCTTCTCATTGCTACTTTTCTTACAGGCATGTGTCTCTCTCCATTCCTTGCTATCCATCCTTTTTTTTTTTTTTTTCCCCTTTCGTCTTCCTCCATCCCTCATGTTTCTGCACAGCAACCTCCACAGAGTTTTGCCTTATCAGTTCTGGACCATTCTTTCTGATTCATGCGTTTGTTTTCATGTTTCTCCCTTTCTCTATGCCAGAGCCTAATTTATCAAAGTACAGGATCATGTGCTTAATTATTGCTGAATCTAGACACGTTAACAAATACATTATTTTCTTCCAGCAATACTTGCCAACTTCATGTAAAGCTATGTATAGTGGGAACTTAAGGTGCTTTTTTACTATAAAAAAGCTGTTGTTAAATAATTCCTAAATACAATTTTTAAAATGGAAAATTGTATTAAAAATAAAAGTACATTCACTACAGAGTATGACACTGATTATACACAGTCATATGTTGCTGTCTGTTAAGTGCAGTGGACTTGCTGCATTTACAGGAATTCAAAGTTTCATAATTGACCTGTTTTAAAAAAAAATAAGAAATAAGAAAATTAATTGCTTAATATAATGCTAGTTTGATATTGCTGTAATGTTTATTCAGGCTGCATAATCCTCAAGAAATTATCACATAATTTTTCCTGGGCTTTGAAAAACAGTAAGATTGGTTATCTTAGGGTAAGTCCAAGGTATTGCCACCCTAATATTAGTATTTCCATTTACAGATTTCATAATGTAAAAGTATTCTGTAACCTGTTGTACATTCAACCAAGAAGAGAATGTGTTATGTAATGTAACCAAAGTATTGCTGCTTTAGCAACCCTAACTTTAGCATTTGCTGTTATTTCCTTACATGAGTTATTTAAACAGAAATATGGAATTATATTTTAAGTAAATTTACATATATTCTTTTAGGGAGTGTTGATTTTTCCTTGTTATGCTTTCCTGAATCCGTTAGTTTACTGTCAGTGTTAAATAAGTGCTATTCAATAGATATGCTGTTGCTAGTATGATGCAAATGATTAAATGAATGTATTTGGTTGTTTTAGTTAAAGGACGTTTGTGAACATTCAAAGTACTTTTTCTTCTTTATTATTTATCATTATACAATAAATCAGAGTGTATTCATTGCTACTTTTATGTAATTACAGTCTGGCTGACAGCAGTATAAAATGTAATTTTTCATTAGTCATTTAAATGCATGATTTTCTCATGGCGTCTCATACTTGTGGTGTTTCTTGTGAAGCAAATACGACAACTTTGTGTGGTTTCATAATTCAGATTAAGCCCTGATTCTGTCCTTTTTTAGCTCAGCCGTTTTGCTTTTCACCCTTTTCCCCTTCCTACCTACTATGTGCTTTAGAAGTGAGCAAAGATGGCAATCAGATTTGGTACACGAGATGGCTTTAAGTTTGGCAGAGGACTGGAAGCAGTCATCCTTGGATACATTCATTCTAATAATTTTGAAAATCACTGTAGTTTCCCTTTGGTAGAAAATTGAGTATGCTTCCAGAGGAAAGACATCTGTGTAAAAACCCCCAAGCACACATTCCTTCGGATCTTCCCTATTTATTTGTATTTTTATATATATATGTACACACACATACACTTTAGCAATACCCATGGTAGCTTTCAGCGAGCTAACTGAACATAGAAAGAATAGAGTTCTGTGCATGCTAGTTAAATATGTTTCTTTTTCTTACTTCATAGTCTGTACTGAGCTGAAGGTTTTGATGACTAAAATGGTTCTGTGCCTGAGCTAGTTTGTTTAAGCCTGATATGTTCTGTGGTCCTTAGGCAAAGAAGGCTCCT
This sequence comes from Gallinago undulata, assembly GCA_026546715.1. Lineage (NCBI taxonomy): Eukaryota > Metazoa > Chordata > Aves > Charadriiformes > Scolopacidae > Gallinago > Gallinago undulata. Next base: position 47,074,731 of record JAOTQQ010000023.1, read on the forward strand.
TTTCTTTATGGTCTTATTTTCCATACTAGAGAAGGGATTGGAGGAGTAGGATCTGTGGTATGACTTCATCATACCCATGCTTTGAGATTATATACAGAGAATTTGTTTACTAGCCCTTTAGGGCTAATATTAAACCAAAAATTGTGCTAAGCTGCTTCATTAAAATGTAAAGAAAAAAAAAGTTATGTGATCCAAAATAGATTGCAAATGGTTTCTTTTCTGGTGCCGCACTTTGAGATAGTAAGATATCAGCATAATGGCCTTTTAAAGTTTGTTACAGTCCTGTTAGAGAGAAAGTAGTGAGTTTTGGAGAGAAGTCGAAGTGTGTGGCTCTATTTAGGGAGCAAGTACCTACTTAGGTATTTATTATCAAGATGTACTGAAGTACTTATTTCTACAACAAATCATAGTTATTCCTTTATTTGCTCTTTTAAATAGGTAATTTATTCCTGCTTTTTAGATGATGCTATGTAAAGGAATGTTATTTGCCCATTTGTAAAGGTTGTTAAATAGGTGAAAGGATGGCTAACATGCATTTCAATAACCAGGAATAGAATGTATGAAAAGATGAATGTAAGTGGGAGAGTGTATATCTGATAAATATATGTGAGCTTGCTGCCAGAATTAAAAAGAAAAAAAAAAAAGGAGCCTTTGCTTGATATGTTAGTTTTTGAAGACTGTGCATTTCCACACTAAGTAATCAGAGTTCTGCTCTGTAGTGTAGGATAGTAGTTGTAGCATAGTAGCTGAGGAATGCTCAGAAGCTGGAGAGCATCGCTGTCATGATGCTCCGTAGCTTGCTGCTATTTCAACATCTCCCTTCCCTGTCTTAATACTTCATTGGTGCTGCAAACATGCTGTTTCATTCCGATGCAGCCCTGCTGTGCTTATGTTCGTGACATCTAAGCAGGCAACAACTACTTGCCAAAAGCAAGCGTGAATATGGGATGATTTGGGTAACGCTTGACTTGCACTATTGACGCCATAGTAGTAGCTCTCAATGCTTCTTATTACTAAACCCCACTATCTATATATTTTTATACCTTTCTTGGAGGTTTTTTTTCTTGAAATAACACAAAAAAGATGAATCCTACTGTCCCATTCCCCCCAGTACAAGTGGCATAATTGCTTACCCTGTTCTTATTCTTACTCTTCTCTCAGCATCTGCTAATGGCCAGTTGGAGACAGGATGATGTGCTATGGGTTAGGTGGTCTTGTTGATCTGAACCAAAGTAACTGTTATGATGCTACTTTTCTAGGATAATATACAGACTGCTAAAAGTTGTTTTTATTGTGAATATTTTTCTCAGAAAATTTGTAATAATATCTGGGGCTTCACTGCATAGACCCCATTCGTCTGTGTATTTGCTATAGTTCTTATTTGCAAAGAGATAAAACTGATTGGTAGACTTTTGTAGGGAGTAGTTCATAGGTTGCCATTTTTCACCAGTCTAGAAAGCTTATGTTAGTGTATCAGTGTTTCAGAGGCAGATAGATGAAGTGATAACATGTCCCTGAGCTGTGGTAGGGCTCTACATGGGAATCTTGTTTTAGTCCAGATGAAAATGGCACGCATCCGTCACAGGTACAGAATAATTTTTGGAGCTTATTTTTGGGGAGACTGTTCTATTGTGACATTGGTTTTAAAAATTGTTTTATTACCGAGTCATTTCCTGAAACAGTCAGTATAATTGTCCAAGGTGAAATTGTTTCTTTCCTGCATGTCTAGTTCATCAGGGTTTTTATTGTTTTTCCTGAGTTAATCAGAAGAAAGCCAGTTTAGACATGGATTTGTTTTGGCTGTGAAAATATTGAGGAGGACTTATTGAAAAAGTTTCTCTGTTATGTTGTCAGGCTGTTTCTTTGGGCAGAAAACAAGGTTAGATGAAGGGATATATATGTCAGATAGATCAAAAATTGTTCTTAAGTACCAGTAGTACAGAAATATTGAGCAGTAGCCTCTTGCTAGGTAATACTTTGGTCTTGAGTGGTGGTGACATTTCATGTTCAGTGTGTGTCTTGATGTTGAAGCAGTTACGGATGAATAGAATCATTGAACAAAGAATAAATTCTTTGTTATTTAGAATCATAGCTTGTTATAGGTTAAAAAAGACCCTTCAGATCTTTGAGTCCAACTGTAAATTTAACACTGCCAAGTCCACCACTAAATCACGTCCCCAGATGCCATGTTTGAATGGAGATTGCTAGAAAACTCCAAAAAACTGCAAAAATAAACCTGCTGCATTAGTTTAATATGTTTCCAGATTGTTTTATTCTAATTTGCTGAAGTGTGTGAGCATTTATTGTCTGATTTTTTTTTGAGTGGGTTAGGTCAAGGAGCTGATTTTTCTGTTTTTCTGGAGCTCTCCTGCATATTTAGAATTGTTTAGATGGTCGGAGATTTGCAGAGGGTAATCCTTTAATGATGAGATATTTGGCCTGAGGAAGTACACGTCACTGCTTGGTCTGAGTTCCCTCTTGAACTAATTATGTTAATCACATTATATCTAGAGCAATTATTTTCAACATGTACTTAAACTGATGTTTGTTGTGTCTTTGTGAGGCTTGAATTAAGAGGTTTGAAGTTTGTTTTTTGTTTGTTTTTACTGTCTACGCAAAAATACTGCTTCTCCTTATTTATAAACCTTGCTTCACTGAATCATTTTCTGCCCTTATACGATAGGTATATTAGAAAGTAAACAGACTGTGATTTTTGTAATTTTTAATCTTTCAATCAAAATGGGAAATGGAGCTTCTTTTAGTATCTCACTGAGAAGCAGGCTTCCCAGTTTTCTTATTGTTTCTCATCAGTTTCCATTTTGAAACTGACATTCCAGATTGTCAATGTCTTCTATAAAATGTGGACAGTTTCAAAGGGATAATTTTGCAATAAAAGGTTCATTAGTATTGTACACAATACAAAATCATTTTCCTCCTATGCAAGATAGTACTCCTTAATGTCTGTCCCTGCTGCTCTTTGTTTTCACATTGTTTCACTCCTGTACACAGTATCCTTGCTTTTAGAGTAAAAATCAAACAAAGGAAAGGAAAAAAAAAAAAATCTCTCACTAATTGATGGAGAAGCTCCATTTTGATCACGTGTGGAGACTATATACCCAAGTAGCCAAGTTTTTTCGATAATGATTATTTATGGCGATGTAAGCTAACCTGTTTTACCTGCATTAAATTAGAGCAGGAACGTTCCCATGGTATGTAAGCTGAGAAAGCAATAAATAAGAAAAAGGGAATAGTCATCAACTTTTATGGGACAGTAGCTTTTTAATCCAAGAGTAGCAGTATTAACTTGGGAAATGTTGGCTAGACAAAGCCTGTAATAAGACATTGACCAATTAGCATAAAAAGACAAAATGCCAAGTAACTACATGTGTTAGCATTGCTTGTTCTGTCCATTAAATGAGACTGTGGTCTTTGGTGAAAGGACAGTACATGATAATGCAGTTTAATAGTCTGTTACACTACATGTGCACAATGAAATGATGAGTAACTTGTTTATTTGTGGTTGTTCTATATGCCAGTAGTGAAAACTCAGTTCAGCAAAGACCTTGATCTTATCCATATATAATATGTGTAAAAATTCTGCCATCTTTGTTATATCCCAGAAAGTACAGGTGGCCCTGAGGATGAATGAAAATTCATATTTTTCTATGGAGATGCCTAGTTGGATATAAATGATAAAGCCATACTCTGTAAATGGATGATTTTATATTTCTGTGGGTGGAAACGAATAATGGTACTTGTCTTAACTTCATATTGGAGATTTTCAGCAAAAAGTTTACTTCTGAATCTGCTCTGTTGTCTTAAGAATGAATTCAGATTGTAAAGACAGAAAAGTAAAGCACAGATGTCAGTATACCCATAGTATGAGCTTAATGAAGCCTATCAATTTTCGGTGTGTCATCCTATAGTGATTTAGCTAATGATGATGGCAATTCAGTTGCTTTATCGTTCAAATTATATAGAGTTTTAGACCAGTTGTCCTGTGCTTGTCTATCAGATTTAGTGTAGCTGATTCAAAGAGTGTACTTTTCATGGTGACCAGAGCTACTCATTTTATTTGGTCTTGTGGTCAGTGGTAGGTCAAGTGCTCTGAAGAGGTGGCTTTGTCCAAAAATGGCTTCTTCATACTAGCCATAGTGAAATAGATCCTGGCAATTAACTTCCAACTAGACTATAATAAATTCTTTTTTTTTTATGTTTTATGAATGCATATTAAATACCATTCCTGCTTTATTCAGCAAGAGGAAGAGGAAGACCTAAACATGACTTCATTTCCATTGTTTTCCTGCTATAAATTTCCTAACTTCTTGCTTCAGGTGATGATACTTGTTTAAGTATGTTATAGGAGGGAGATGTGGATTGTGCATAAATGAACAGTGCTGCCTCTGTTTAGCTCCCATAAACTTTTGTTGCGGAAAGACATGTCATAAATATTACTCAAATACTTTGAAGATATTATTAAGTATGTGGATAGAAGTTATTTGGTTCGAAGTGTGTACTCAAGTTTCAGATTTGAAAAAAAAATCACAAAGCTTTGATAGTCAAAGACACAGGTATTAGAGAAATAGTCCTCCTATAGATTAGGGAAGTGATTGTGCCTCCGTACTCAGCACGGGTGAGGTTTCACCTCGAGTACTGTGTTCAGTTTTGGGCCCATCACTACAAGAAGGACATTGAAGTGCTGGAGCGTGTCCAGAGGAGAGCCACCAAGATGCTGAGGGGCCTAGAGAACAAGTCCTGTGAGGAGAGGCTGAAGGAACTGGGCATGTTTAGTTTGGAGAAGAGGAGGCTGAGGGGAGAGACCTCATTGCCCTCTACAACTACCTGAAAGGAAACCGTAGAGAGGCGGGTGTTGGCCTCTTCTCCCAAGGGAATAACGACAGGACCAGAGGGAATGGTCTGAAGTTGCGGGAGGGGAGGTTTAGATTAGATATTAGGAAGAACTACTTTACTGAGAGAGTGGTCAGGCACTGGAACAGCCTGCCCAGGGAGGTGGTGCAGTCTCCATCCCTGGAGGTATTTAAGAAATGTGTAGATGTGCATTTCAGGGTGTTGCTCTAGTGGCCGAGATTGTAGGGGGTTTTTGTGTGTGTATGGTTGGACTCGGTGATCTCAGAGGTCTTTTCCAACCATGACTATTCTGCATTCTGTGATTCTACGAAGCTGATAAAAACTAGATATTAACTAGATGCTCAAGTTGCATGGGAGAAGTTACATCTACACAGCTAAACTACTTTTCCCTCCCTCTCAAATAGGATGTTGCATTCAAACTGCCTCTTGGAGTGGTGCTGTGCAGGTGTTAGTCCTCTCAACTGAGCCCAAATGTTGTTTTGGGAAAGTACAAATTGTCAAAGTCCAAGCCATGCTTTGGGTGCAAACAATGAATCAAGTACTAGTGATGTGCAAGACCAGTCTTCAGACTTGCTTCCTCTGTTTATTGTAGGCCTAGCCTGAATTAGCTAATGCAGTTCAAGGAGAGGTGCTGGGAGTAGAGTGGAAAAATCAGCCATTAGAGCTTAGCAGCAAATATCTAGTTCAACCAAATGCAACCAAACAGGTAACATTATTAAGTCATTGGGGAAATTTGTGATTAATTTGAAGTTCAGCTGCTCTACAGAGGTCATCTTCCCAAGATACATAGAAGAACAAAGATGACCAGATGTGTAAAAGTTTATAGTCTGTATTTCTGAAAGTCAGAAATAAGAGCAAAAAAGGAAGGACGAGGGGCAACGGGCACAAGTTGGAACATAAGAGGTTCCACTCAAATATGAGAAAAAACTACTTCACAGTGAG
>JAOTQQ010000023.1:47080641-47108130 GCA_026546715.1 Gallinago undulata
TTCAGCAGGGGAGTTGGACTAGATGATCTCTATGGTCCCTTCCAACTCTAAAAATAATTCAGTGAAATTCAGTGAAGCTGTTTCTTTTTTTTGACCTTTGATCTTTTTGTTGATCCAATATGTGACAAGCTAACAGTTATACCTGCACACCCGAGGGGGACAATGAAATGTGAGGATTGTAGGAACCACTTAACCTGACTCTACCTATGGAGAATATACACGGATAACCGCACGCTGAGTCTAATTATGTTTAATAATTTCAATAATTTAGACAAGTGAAACAAGTGAGTATCGATTATGGAATAGGAGGAGATTGTAGATTGTAATCTTCTCAGGATCTGAGAGGTATGTTTTTTTTATTATTTTTTTCCTGTGGAACACTTAAAGCTCAGGCAAAAGGAGATTTTGGGTGAAATTAAATGGGTAATAAAACCAGTGTCATCTGCTGTTGACTCAGTAAACAGGTATGAGGCTTATTTGAAAGACTTGTCATCTTTAAGTATCAAGACTGGAAAGCTAAAAAAGAATTAGTTGTTTGAAGAATAATCTTTTCTCATCATTAAAGTTGAGTTTCTCTTAAATTCTGTGAGGACATTTAGGTCTATTGAACTAAATAGATGACATTTGAGGATGTTTGTTCAGTATCTGCAGATCTTATGCTCTTTTTTAGGGGGCTTTTGGTGGAGGGAGGTTAGCAACATCTGAATTTTTTGCACTAGTGCAGTTTTTGGTAGTGCATCTAGTTCAATTCAGCTATGAAAAGACCCCCTACTCCTGATAACACTATTAGCTCTTTATAAAGCCTACCTTGCTTGTTATCTTTACGCTGTTAGAACTTTCATGATGCTGCTACCAAACAGAGGGATATTTTCATTCTGCAAAAGACTTGAACTGTAGCAGAAGTTTATAATTATGACTGTCATGATGAAGACAGTTGACAGATTTACTTTTTACGTGACAGAAGAACTGAAGGGCACCCTGCAAAATGAATTGGATACAGATTTGAAACAACAGGACGTCCCTTTTCACACAACCCATGCCTAAATTGTGAACTGATTAGCATAAGATATTTTAGATGTTAAAAATGTAAATGGGTTCAAAAAGTGATTAGACACATTCCAAGGAAGAAAAACTTCATCAAGAGCTGTTACATACTATGATCCTGATGCAGCCTCCAGCTGAGAAAATTCATAAGCATCTGATTGCTCTGAGGACTTACTGGAGTAAGTATACTGTGTGCATCTATAGTCTGGGCTGTCTCTTATTTTCATATACCATAGTTTCTTCATACTTTTTCCATAATGACTATCTATTGTCATAGACAATGAACTTGAGTAGATGGACTTCTAGTTTATAGAGTGGCGCCATTCTTTATGATTACACTACTGCCTCTGTAGGACTTGTATACCATTCGTTGTTAGAATTGTGAGTCAAGTTGTCTTAGTAATACATTTGAATATACTGAAAAAAAATTGTGTTTTTGTATTATAACACATTGTTTATGGATCTTTTTAGATAAGGTACGAGAGGTCTTTTCAGTTGTAACATTAAGGCATCCTTTAAACCCTTTGGAGACAGCACCTTATCCAGACTCATGTTGCTTAGCTGTAGTACTGAGCTAAATTATTTTATTCTGTCTTCCATCTTGCATTGGGCATAGATACCCATAAGTGATGATTGTGAGTCTTTGGCTTGCAGAAAAAAATAAATTTTATCTTTATCCAGTTGAAATTTCTAACACCGAACAACAAAATAACTTTATTTTTTTTTAAAGGCAAAGGTAGAATGTTTTGTGTGCTCATTTGGTTCTTCAGCTAACAGAAGGGAGCTCTTTTACAAGGTGCTTGGTCCTCACCCTGAAGTGCTACAGTTTCATGTCATTTGTCATTAAATAAGTATGGGCGGTGAAAAGGAAAGAGATGATTGCATTGATGAGGAACAAGAGTTAGAAAATTAATAAGACACTACTCAATAATAGATGTAGGAAGTGGCATGTGTGTTAGTTTTTGAAGGATTTATACTAATTGGGTGTAACAGTGGCATTAGGTTTGGGTGATTGGGGTAGGAAGTGACAACACTTACTACAATTAGACTAATTCAATTCAAGTGGGTTCATTGTAAACACTCAGAAATATCATCATGCAGTGTGTCAGGTACTTGTATAACAATGGGGAGATGTTTATTTCTGGGGTCTTGCTGGGCTGTGATTTTAGATTTACTGTAAGACACTTGTGAAGGTGGTCTACAAAAAAAATTTGAAGCTAGGAACTGCACAGTGACCTATTTTTTTTGAGTCAGAGTTATCATGACCCACACAGTGAATGCTCGTTTAGGACAGGAGAAGGTTATTTCATTTGAATCCTTTAAATTAATAGTGTGTGCTCTTTTTGCATGGCTAGGAAGCCATGTCATTGTGGCACCTACTGGTTTATCATCATATATATATTTCATGGGATATCATGTAAACGTGCTTTAGAAATAATCTGAACTTTTCCTATTGCCTGTTACTTTTCTTAAGCAAAATTTTAGTTCTACAAGTGACAGTGTGTTTTTACAGGCATACACTATTACCAGATTGCCTTTTCCAACTGTTCTCTGGCCAAAAACATTTGTTATCCTCCCCTCTGCCAGTATGCGTGTATTTCTCAAAAAGCTTTGCTTATGAGTAGTCATCAGTGACAGTTTTATCTTGATAAATTTGAATATTTGGGGTACATATTGTAGCAGCCAACTGTATACACTAAGTACAGTTAAAATGGCATCATATAATATAGGAAAAGAGTATTACAAGCCTTTTCTCAAACACTGGAGGTTTTTTTCCATCAAAAACTCTCAATTGCATTGATTAATAATTACTATCAGATTATGAAACTGCATGGGTTGAGCAGGTCTGGCAAAACAATTTAAACTCTTAAAAATGTTTGGTGTTTCCATTCACAAGAGGTGGCATGGAGCAGTATTGGAGAGTCACAGAAACATAGGAAATCTCAGAAATACTGTTGTCTGACATGGTGTAGTCCAGCATCTTTTATTGATTGTTTCCAGAGCTGAATACTGATGAACAGACCACTGCCCCATGATGGCAATTTTGTGTTTCAAAAATAAGTCTTTATGATATTAGAATGCATAAACTCTAATTTTGGAATACATAACTGCAACTGAGTGTGTTCTCACAGACAGACTGATTTAAGCATTTTAAGACTGACCCATTTATATAGGGACATAAATAAGATGCTTTTAAATATTTGGAAGAAACTCACCAAACCTGTGTTTTTTTTCTGGATAGTGTAAGTTATTTGAGCTTTTTCTTTGCAGTGTGATAGTGGAGATGACATTCCTGTTCACAGATGTGGATGACTTGTCATCATTCTGGACTTGAAATTTTTTCAGTTTATGTAGCTGACTATCAGCTAATTATCTGGATGTGCTTCTGGAGCACTTCTAGGAATGCAGAAGAACAATAGAGAAGTGCTTCTGGGATCAGCTGAAACAAATTCATTGGTCAGATTTCTGATTATTTTTTTTAGCAGAGCCATTTTTTTTTAAATAGGAACAATGAAAGAAACAAAGCTATATACACAGAATCCTCAGGAATAAATATCAGGTTACAATTTAAGCTTTTTTTCTTTACTAGTTTGTTTTTCATGTTGCAAAACTCTAGTTAAAGGGGGAGAAGAGATTTGTTTTAGCCTTTCTTCATTCTTAATACATTTATCGAAGATCTTACATACATTTCTCGTAGTTCTTGAGTTGTGTACTAGTTTTTCTTTACTTTTATAGTTCATCTTAAAATACACAATAACAGCTTATTACAAATAATGCAATATATTCTTTCAAAGTTTTCTCAACTCCAGAATTTCTTAGTTGAGTTTTTGAAGAGCTTTCTGTTCTACAGACTGTTAAGGAATGAGTGTCTTTTTCTGAGTGATAGCCTCTACATACATCTCTTTAAGAATTGAAATCAACAGCTGCTTAGGTCAGCATCAGCTTGTTTGGATTTTTACCTTATTCGCCTTTTGATAAATGGGCAGAATAAAGCCTGATGTTCCTTAATTTCCTCTACTTCTTTAGGCTTGTCTTTTTTTAAAAATATTTTTATTAATATATTTGTGTAGTTCCAAGATTATTGAGAGATACACAATTTTTAGTAGGTTTTCATTTCAAAATCTTCCATTTCTTTTTATGTGCCACACTGATGAAAATATTTACTTTGGTTTCAAGATTCTTCTTCTCTTGATATGTCCACATCTCTCAGACATGGTTGTCTTTCTTTCAGTGCTCTTTCTGAAGATGAATTTTCCATAAGAGGGCGGAAACGGAGGCACTTGTCTGAAGCCTTTTTTTGTGCAGCAGTTAGATGAGATTTGTCTCAGAGCCAGGCAGTCAGGGGCTTTCTGATTGATAGCAAGCTTCATTTAATAAAGCTTTGGTGAGTTCTGACTACTTTTGCCTATTAGAAAAAAATCTTAATAAGGGATCCTGTCATTACTATTTTCATATCCTTGAGGCTTCATTTGTACTTTGCAAAAGGCTAAGGAAAACCATTGCAGTGGTAAGAGACAAGCACACACATTTCCATAATTCACACAAGAAGAAACAAGTGAAAGGAGGGCAGGCATTGTTTCATTCTTACCAGGGCTCACAAAACTGCATGTTTCTCTTTGGGGATTTTTTGCATCAACTATCACTTTGGGTTTCTGAAAATGTTTTTAGAACATGTCCGTGATCCTAACCTGGTGGAGGAATCAATGAAAACTGCCTTGGTAACTCTTGTGTTTCCTTGAGAAAACAGATTAGAAATCTAGAGAACAGTATTGAATATCTTTTCCGACCTTCCAGTAATACTGTTATCATCTCAATCTGACCAATGCTTTGAAAATACCTCTGATTAGTTGCGAGATCATATTTAGTTAAATGTTTTTTCATTTGACATCTTCAGTCTTGACAAATTTTCCTGTTAGTGGTTGCACAAAGGATATGTTGAGTTCCAAATACTGACATCCATATAGACAGGAAAAAAAAGTAAATCACATAGGTCCAGTTCATTTCATGAATTCTTCTGAAAAGTCTAGGTTAATGTGAAAACAAAATGTGTTTGTTTTTTTTTTTTTTCAGAGAAAAGATACCTAGGATTACTTATGTCCAACTGAAATGCCACAGGAGAATACGTGCTGAACAACAATGCTTTTCTTTGAGTTGATAACTTTACTAAAAGTTGTCTTGTTTTGATTCTAAAGCACAGCTAAAAATGAAGTCTCTCTGGCTTTGGCCAAAAAGATATTTTATGCGAAGAATAGTTGTGTCAAATACATTGCCAGTACCTAAGCATTTACTCTTGGCTTTCATACTTAATTCATATCTCAAGAACTCCTAGCTTGTTTATAAATCCTCACCTTATTGAGTCCTTGTACAAATTCAGATTCTTATAAATTTTCCACTACTAGATTTAGCATTTACTTGAAAAATTACCACTCTGAACATAAGTGTTTCAAAGACATTGTGGCACAATACACAACAAACTGACCTGCTCTGCCAGTAGAGGAGCTTAGAAAACAGCTTACCTGTTTATCCCACTTATGCTTTTTGTGAACATCCTTGGCTAAGTTCCCAGTAAAGACAGGAATATGGAGCAGTTTTGTCTAATGGCTTCTTTAAGGATTCCCTTATGTACTGAAACTGGACCCCTTTGTGTTAGCGTAGGACAGATAAGAAATGGACAAAACCAGGGCAGAGTAGATACACTTGAACTAGAAAAAAGAGTGACTTATCTAATGTATTGCTGATGGTGGGCTGAGAGACTCATCCCTTTCAACTAGTTAAGGACACATATATTCCAACAAATACAGAATTTTTCTTGGTTGCATTTTTCTTGCTGATTTTCATTTCCAGCTATTAGTAGATTGATCAAGTAGGAAGTGACGATGTGACAGAGCCTTGATTTCTTTAGGCTTAAAGAAAACATAATTTCCAGAAAACAAGTTACAATAAGTACTATTGATATTAGCTGTTAACTTAGACAACCTAGAGCTTCTCAAAGAATGCCTGCAGTTATATACTTAAGATCATGAGAAATCCTTTTATATGTCAAATTAGAGGACGTTTTTGCTGAATGACATATGGAATGAGAAATAAGTCTAGTGATTGATAATATTTTAAAATCAAACTCAAGTATTTAATCGGGATTTTTTCCCTGGTTTTGATAATTAAAAATATTTTTAGTAGAACACAGGATTCTGTCATTAATTCTTTTTCTTTGAGTATTTGTTGTGCTGTATTTTCTTTGGATTAAATTATGTACAATAAGGTTATGACTAGCATTGACCAGGTGATAGATTAAATTGAAAGATTATTCTGCTTAATCTTTAGACTCTAAACAAACTCCCAATATGTTGCTAACGTGAATGTGTCTTTGGGGACAGAACCCAGTCTGCACTACATGGCTAACTGCCAAGTCTCTCCACTGGAAAGCCAGCTATTATTTTCTACTTTCTACTGCACAGTAGGGTGCATCCACCCCTTTATAGCATTCAGCTATAGCTTTTTATTTTATGGTAATCTTTTGTATTAGATACTCATGGGAATAAATTTTATCTAGCCATGTAGGTCATATTTCTCCCAAGCCAAAGCTGAAACATAATAGACTCATTTAATTCCTGAAGTGTCTTTGTGAAAATTGTAGTCTGTCGCCAGGATTTTTCTTGGAAGTGGACACGTTTTTACCCTGTCAGTGACATTGTAGACATACCTTATGCAATTTCATTGCCATGCTACAGTAGACAAGCAAATGTGGGAGTAGTTTTGCATTCCTTCAGTATGCCTGGAATTGTAATGGAAAAAGGAAGCAGTAAAAGTAATAATACAGCATAAATCACTAATTGGAATCACAAGCGTCTTTCAGAATGAAGTTAGGGAATCTGCCATTGTGCTGTCAAAGTGAGTTTCTCTCCATGCTTGTTTTCTTGAGATTTGATTAAATAATTAAAAACCAGGAAGCTAACAATAATTATGAATTTCTATTCCCTAGCTCATTTGACTATTCCTAAAATCTTCTCATCTAAAGAGTCGATACTAAATTATTTAATTTTGGGATGGATCAACAGAAGCTGTATGACATAGCTGTGTTTGTCTCCAATGTTAAAACAGTGTTTCAAGATTTGAAGATCACAATGTGAATTCTTACATAAGCCTTTTGCTGCGTGCTGTACAAATATCTAAAACATATCAGACCTTCTTATTCTTTCCAGTAATGTGCAAGAGGAAACAAATAAATAGAAATGAATGTTGATGTAGATCATCATACCCTTTAAATGGAAGAATCCTATAAATCTAGACATCTCTGCAACTCTGCATCTCTACAATTCACTAAAGAGTATATGTCTTTTTCTGTCTCCTGCCTGCAGGAAGCCATAATTGCATCTTTTTTTTTTTTTAATTAAAAATGAAACTATTACATATGAAGGAACTTGTTATGCTCAACCCCCCCCCATATTTTAACAATCATTTTAACAAAGACAAATTTCAATGTCTCCTTAAGAGTCTTCAGAATTTTAGGCTACTTTAGTAGGCATCAACTAGTCTTGAATAGCCCAGTCATTAACAAACTGAGATGCCAATGAGTTCTGTCTGCTGAAGCAGTATTCACTCAAGCCAGAACCTCTTAGTTCCCAAGAAATAACTCTGTGGTTAATCTAAGCCTCCACTGCCTGCCCTCAGCTTCCATTCCTGGGTGTGTATATTCAACCTTTCCCTTGTGTTGGTTGTTGTATTTATGTAATTCTAGATTATATCTACAGTTCACTGAGTTGCTGCAGCTGAAAACTGCCCCAAGGCAGTGGGGAGAGCACAAAGGTGGCAGCTCAGGCTTAAATTGGTTTTTGCTGGTGTGGACTTGCACTCTGCAGTTCCCCTCTAGATAGTGTCAGCTCTTTAGGAAGAAACGGTTTCAGATATTCTAATCTGATATTGCATCACTTATAGTAGATAAAATAATGGGCACATGTTGGCAAAACATTGGATAAGGTTTGGGTAGTAGATCCATCAAAAGAAAAAAGTACCACCATGCAATTCTTTAAAATCTGGAAAAAATGCACATTTAAAAATTATATACATCCCTCACTGAATCATTTCTAAGTAGATATCAAAGTTAGGACTTTCCAAGAATGACATCTTAGATTGAATAAAATATGGTCAGAGTGGACAGGGTGCTCAAAGGAGTTAAACCTTAACACATTGTAGTAACAAAAAATGCAGAGAGAAGTTGTGTACATCTGAATAAATCAGCACATATGAGAACTGATACATATTAGTTTGGAGTGAAAGCTGAGTTTTAGTGTGTTAGCTATCTCTTTTTATAGTGAATCCATTTTGTCACATTTTGAAGGTGACAGGAATTTGCATCTTCTTCTAGTAAATTAGAAGACACCGCTTTACCCAAGTCAAGACATTGCTGTGGCTGGAATAAAGACAATAGAATATAAGACAATCAATTACAAATCATATGATTCCGAAGTGAATTCTGTGTAGGCTAATAATTCAAGATGGTGAAGAGAACAGCAGGTAAAGCATCTCAGGTATCAAATAAGCCAGTCTGGTACAGCATTTGAAAGCCCTGACACATATGCTAGATGTATTTGGCTGACCTTTTGTTTATTTTCTGGGAAAACATCACCTCATAAGACTGAAATTTCTGTGGAGGTTATTTCTAGAGTTATTGCATTGTTACTTATTGTATATCATAGTATGAATTTTACTTCTATGTTTAAAGAAAAGTAAATGTAGAGAAGCCAACAGGCTTTTTCCCTCTCAGCTGTCAAAACTTGAAACCCTTTGTATAGAATTCAGGCTCAGAATGCATGGAGTAACTTGGAAGTGACCCTGGAAAATAAATTACTGTTTTATAGAGTTTTTCATGTGTTTCTTGTGTGCTTTTGTTTCATTTGGCATTATTTTTTTATATACTAAATCATAAATGTAGGTTTATAACCATTATTTGTAATTCTATGTTATTTTGAATCCTTCAGCTTTATTTGCAATATTACTGTCTTTTTTTGTATAGTTAGTGTTGTCTAATGAACTTATAAATACTTCATTCTACTAGAATTTTAATAATGCCATCTGTTCACTTGATGGAAAATGGCAAAGCACATTGAAGCAACTGCCTTTTTTTTTTTTTTTCTTGACAGCTGTATCTTTAAAGCTTAAGATTTAAGTTTCCAGTTTTTTCTTTACCGGTGTCTGTAAACAATATTGCGAACTAAAGGCTACATTTTTGAGAAGACCTTACTTTGTGAATTGCATGTATGATTTTCTTTAGATACAATTTGTTTTTTTTGATCAGTAATAAACAGTATTATTTTTTCTTTTTAGTAGAACTTGTTTTCTACCATGGCAGAGAGTAATGTAATCCCAGAGAAAACGGTAAAGTACATCACAGTTAGTAAAATCTGATGTCTTTGTCCAAGCTTCCTGCTCATCCTGGCATCTCTGTCCTCCTGTCCCTGTATCTCCTCCTTTTGAAACTTTGTTTTGAAGCTCTCTTCTTTGGGTGGTCTTCCCACTTTCAGTCTTGCTTTGTTTAATTATTTTAATGTTTACCTTCTGAATCACCATCTTATTGTGTAGTTATTAGGCTGTTCCCTTTGGTGTACTGTTTTGTAACTTAATCTCACTCTTGCCGTTAGCTGTCAAAACAAGTGGCCTGATGTTTAGAAGTGGTGAAGTCTCTAGTAGCTCCTGAATAAATTAGTGCTGCTGGCCATTTATTGCTTGTGAAAATCAGATGGCCTTCTGTGTATGTCTATGTGGATGTGAGACCCAAACAGTTTAGTTAACATAGATCTGTTGTTCCTTAACTAGGTAGATGCAGAATATAAAGAGAGTGTCTAAGGAAGAGTTGAGTCATGCAGTTGTTTTTCCAAAGTCCTCTACCAGGTAGTTGTGTGGCACTTGATTCATGAAGAAACTCATGTTGGTTTTGCCAGAACTATGTGTCTATGTTCCAATGAAGGAATTTGGGAAGAATGATGCCGTAACTGAAAAAATATGAGATTCCCCAATCACAACCATTTCAAAACTATTTTGAAGGCATGGGGAGAAGGGACTTAGATTATGAATTACCCTTTTCATCCTTGCAGGAATAGATTTTTTGCTTGGTTGCCTGCTCTCAGTGTGTGATCATTAGTAGTTCTCTTAGATTGACAACTTGGGAGATAGACACAGCTCCTTATCCCAGCAGGTGGCAACTTCAGCCATGGTGAAGAGGTACGGTTGACTCTGATCCCCTTTGTTTCACCGACAGAAGTGGTACTCTCTCTTAGTGCTGTGCTAGATATAGTTTATTATCTTCCCAGCTGTTTTCTTTATATATTTCCTGAGTTCTTATTAGTATTTCAATTAATTTACCATCCGTATTAGATTTTGTTAGTTAAATAAAAAAACACATGAAAGTAATTTTGTCTTGCATGAACACATCCAGTTCTTCATTCACTCTAAGCTTGTACATCTGTATTTGTGTTTTTCTTTTGGATGTTTCTACAATTTCCTTTTCCATTGTTGCTTGATATCTATCTGTCAGGTGGGCTGTGAGCAGAGAATTCCTTCTGAAACTAACAGTGTAATCTGTTCTCTGTATGGGTGTGTGTCTGAGGTACGTTTGCCTTGCAACCTCTAAAAATGGAATGCTTTCTGTCACCCAAGTCTTTCTTGTGTTCTTTATTGCAGAGAGGTACTGTCATTTACCTCTCTTGCTTATAGTTGAATGTTTCTGTCAGCTAGGTCCTTACAATGGGGCAACCACCTGTGTCTGCTGGTACAGCCAATCCTCTCTTTGAAGCCTGTGTCAAAGTTTCTGTAGTTAAAGTTGGTATGCAGTAGATGTGTTGATGTAGTGGAACATGAGGATGTGCAGGTAAGTATGCTCAGAAATGAGAAAATCATCAGTCCACTGAGAGCTGATTTTTTGTGGAATCTCTCAGATAACCACAATGAATAAAAGGACTGAGTAATCTGGATACAGGTTTGCCAAGGTGTTTAATGGCCATAACTCCTGATGTATGTGGGGTGTTAGGTGCCATGACTTTGCAATGTGTTCTGGTGCTGAAGTGTCTGATGTTGGCTCTTACAGTGTGTTCTCGAGGTTTGCACAAGACCAATGGGAGGCATAGAAACAGAGTTTCACTTGTAACATTCTTGTTTTCAGCCAGGAACAACTGGCAAACAAATGTCATGTTTTTTAAATTGCTTTTTATTAAGCTCATTGTCCAATATTATAACTTTCATCAGTTATTTCATGCATTAAATCAGCGATTCATTGTATAGTGCAGACCCTTAAGATGATGCTGTAGGGTCATAGGTGTCTGAGTCCCTGCAACTTAGTGAATTATCATTCTCACTTGAGCTGTGGTAAATCATCATGCCTACTTACAGCTGGGGTATTTAGCTTCCTTTCATTTCAAGGAATTGGGTGCATGAAATTTAGAGATCTCATGGTTTAGAGAATTTTGGAAATCCTAATGCATGTGTTGCTGCCTGAAAGCTTTTCTTAGTCTGGCGTAGTGGTCTACTATCTTTAATACTGTACCTGCTACTAGGGAGAGTTAAGATTTTTGCATTCGTTGAAATGCCAGTATAAGAATAGTGAACTCTACAACATGTCATGGATTATTTTTTTTGTTGTTGTACAGCAGCCAAAAAGATTTTATTTTTTATTGTGTAATTCCTGTGGATAATAATTATCTGTCATTATAAATCTTTTTATAGTAAAACTGTCTACTTTAGAAATTCAGATGGTACTGTCATCTTTCAGAGAGAGCTATCTATAATTTTGAAGTTACATATTCTGTTCCTTAGCACTCACTGAAGTTATAATTATGGTTTTTTTTTCTAACAGTCTTCTCATTGCAAGCAAAATGTTTCACTCATGGTGGTGGTACTGATAAGTGGTAAATAGTTGCATCTTCTCTTGGTTTCAGTCTGTTTATTATGTTAGCTTAATGTCATTTTTCAGAAACTCCAATGTTCTGAGTTATCTGCACGTCGTTATTCTGTAGCACTCAACACACAGTCACTGAGAACTTGATTATGATTGCAAAGTGCTGAAATATTTTAAAAACAAAAAGGCTTCATTTGTGAATTTTATTGTCACTTTTTCTTCTTCAGTATTATCCAGATTAATTTGAACATTTTCTCAGTTTTTGATAAGTAAAATACAATACCTAATACAAGTGTACGTATGTTGTAGTTACAGTTGGGTTTCTTCAGAGGGATTGAAATGATTCCCCTGACGTAAATATGTTTCACACCGGATCTCTACACCCTCCCATGTGGTAACCTATCATCTCGAGCTCTAATGATCCCTTACCCTGTTGACGTTAGCAAACTTTTCCTCTGGGGCATTTTCTTTTGTTTCTTTTGTCAGCTGGTCTAAAGAGAAGAAAACTGCTCAGTCTTGATTTTTCTGCAGATGTTGAGGATTTTACTGTGAAGTTCAGTAACATGACATTTGTTTTCAATGTAGTCAGAGACACAGAAACAAGAAAATCAGGCAGGCTGCAAAGCTTCTTGTTTGACTTTAGATTCTCTATATCAGATTAAAACTGGAATCTGAAAATTTTAAACAATTTCATAAGTTTCAACACTTACAATGTTATTACATGAACATTTTTTTCCCCAAAAAAACCCGCTATATGTTTCTAAGCAGAAAGAGGTGAGAATCTAGTAAATAAAAAAAACCAAAACAGACATGAGAACAAAATGGAAAGAATTAAAGGGAAAACGTGTAGTAAAAATGTTGGTGCCTGATGCATTTTTTTCCCCAAGGTAAGTGTAAGATTACGTTTTTCCCAACCCGTATGAGGCTATTCTATTCTCTTGTTGTGACTGAGCCATATGCAGTATTTCCTGCTCTAGAAGCAGAGAACATGCTGAAATTCCTTGGGTCCAACAAAGCTCTGAAGCCTCACTCCGTGCCAGGGATGGGAACTTCATGGTGCCAAACTGTGGGTCCTCTGTGATCCTGTCCCTTGCCTCGTAGGGCTGAGAGTGGAGGATGGACTGATAGAGATGTTGGGGAAGGAGGAGGAAGTGCCTTTCCCTAAAATCATCCAGACAGTTTATCAGTCAGGAAGAGGTATCCATGGACTAGGAATGAACAAGCCAAACCAAGGCCAAGAAGCCCAGCAGGGTCCAAAGAGTATGCATAATCATATATGGTTTTAAAATCCTCAAATGTCTCCCAATGGGCAAGGTCCAATGTGGCTTTCTTGGGTTGTTGTAGCTTTGTAGGACCCGCTTGGAGTAGTGTTCTCTTATAATGGTCTTCTTCAGCCCTGAATCACTATATGTAAGAGGAATACCATGGCATTTAATACATAAAAGCGTTTCTGGTTTCCAGTACATGCTGTAGCAGTTCTATTGATTTCAGTGGTCTTGCTTAAGGTATATGTTTGAGTAGCATTTGAGCTAACAGTAATGTAACTTTTTCTTTCTCATTTAATGCACCTGATGAACACAATAAAACTTAGACCTTTGTGCAGTGTTTGAAATACATTCAAAAGTGAATGAACAGCTCTGTTCAGTAGTGAGAGAAGGGCTTAGTAGTGTTAATGCAGTTTCTGAAATACATCAATTGTAATAAACTTAAGGGCACCTTATACACAGCAACCTAGGGATTCTGGGACTAAAAATATGAGCAAATAAAGTTTGATTTAACAAGAGTGATACTGAAATTGTACTGGATGAGAGACTTCCTTCACCAAACATGCTTGCAAGACCTGTAATCAGTTTTAAAAAAAGCTGCCTACAGCAGCTAGTGCAGTGAATGCCAAACAGAATTGAGTGTCAAGCAAGAAAAGTGGTAGATACAGGCAAAAAGGTGTAGTTGTAAACTTGTAAGGATGAAAAAATCATAAGTTGTTATACATGCTCTTCAGCCTGTTGTCTGGTGGCTGCATTCTGCTAATAAGAAATGATGATTGCAGTTTGTTGACTGATAAGATAGATGAGATAACCAATATAACACTCTCTTCATTCACCATAAGCTAATTACTATAAAACACAACTGTAGACTTTCTTGGTAAAGTACATTCGCTGCTGGAAACTTAAGTTTCTTCTTGGTGGTCAGAGACCAGGTTCCAACATGATTTTTGCTGAGGTGTATTCAACTTGAGAGACTTTTACAGAATTATATTAAACTTTTAGTTGATGTGGAGAAGATATCATTCCACAAGTTCAGAGGCACATCTGTCATCCATCCTGTTATTTAAACAGAAGTGAGAAGGTAAGTCTATGTTAATTATAAAGCATAATTTTGTGGAAATACCCTGCTTAAGTTAGCCTAAATTATCACATCAAGTATACAGTTGAGAATTTTTTGTCTATGGATGTGGAAAGTGTAGAGCTACTATCAGTATGCTTTGTACTCCTAAGCAATTTCAGAAATAAGAGCCAAATCTATCACTTCCTTATGCCTTGCTACTCCTGCAAGGGCTGGTGATACTTTCAGACAGTCCCTTTTGGGAATTTTCTGGCCAGAATAGATTGTCCTGCAAAATTGCTACAATTTTGTCAGGGCTAAAACCATAGAAAAAAATGAGCTTCCATACATTTAGTTATCTTCAATGAAGTCAAATGCACTGTCTCAAGTGCCCTGTTTGCCTATATGCAAAGGACTGTACAAAAATTTTAGGACACCTGGCAGAAAAAATGTTTCCCTGCTTACCATCTGCAATGAAGTCTTGGTTCAGGACTTATTTATTTTCTGATCTGTGTTAATTTGTTGTTTAAGAAAGGAAGAATTGAGCATCCTTTTTTAGGAACTTTCAAGAACTTCAGATCCACACTACGATGTGAATCTTACTGTTGACATATAGCTAGAAATCATGTTTTGTCCTGCTTCAAGGAAAGAAATCTATTGTGCTACTAGGGATCAATACGAATGAATATTCCCTTTCAATGTCTAAGTCTATGTCTAAGTGGTCTAAATTTGTTTTCTATGAAGTAACATTACAAGTGCTTCTGCATTGTGAAATAAATTCAGGCAGTTGAAGGCAGGAGAGCTGTTCAGGTTGCTCTCAGTGAGATTGTGCACTAAGAAGCAAGATTTTTGAATGACGGCTTCAGCATTTCTGCTGTATATGTGTGATAGTTGCCGCTTTAGGAAACTCACCCTCAGCTAAGGTGTCTTTGCAAGATCTTACAAATTCAGTAGAGGCATAAGCTGCCAGATGTAATGTTTCTAAAATAAGGACGCAGAGCGTCTCAAACAAGGATGCAAATTGCAATTAAAATAGACCGACCAGCTCATCTGATGCCATTCTACCACAGAGATAAATTAAACCTGGTAAACTTTATTTCATGGTGGTGAGATCAGTCTTTAACCAATCTACACTTATTGATGTGGAATTTCTATTCACATGTGGGAGTGTGACACTTCTCAAGAGGAAAAAAAAAAAAAGCAGCAAAGATATTTATGCTGGTCTAATTGCATTCCAAACAACTTGTGTCTTATTAGCTGAAGGAAAAGGAGCCTAAAGCAAATTTTGAAAAGAAAAATTATTAGGTCAATCTGACATCTGCTGTGTGGGAAAACATTCCTTGGGAAAATGTGACTGTACAGCTCTCTGGGATCTCATAAACAGAATTAATCCTAAGCATTTGTTTGCTGTCATCAACAACAATGGTGGACCAACAGTAGTATTTAACTACACAGAACAAAGAACAGCATAAGTCCAGAGAGAAAGTGCAATATTGTTTTTCCGGAAGAGTTTCTGTGATAAAACTAGCTAGGCATTAGTATGATTATTTCCTTGATAAATGCATCAGAATATCATATCTGAGATGTTGAAAGCATGCTTGGCATTAAAGTTGTCTTTGTGACTTCTCTGGTTTAGCATCTTGCAAATGTTGGAAAATCATTCACCTTTTTTTTTTAATAAAAATGAAAACATGCAGAAATACAAATGTGATATGAGATTTTTTTTTTAATGTGCAAAATAAAATCTGAATTTTTCCTATTAAATTAATTATTACATAATTTAACACCCCTTCACACAATCCCCAAAATAGACAACCCCAAACCAAACTAAACTTGACCTTGGGTATATTGTGCCAAATACCAAACCTGGCCTTATTTATACTGTGCCAAATGCCAAACCTTTTGTGAAGTTTTTTTTTTTTTTCTGCCCCCTTTTTTTGTTTTCTGCTTCTTATCTTGCTTGTCTTGGTTTAGTGTAGAAACTTTCCTAGATGGATCTTGTCTTTAATTATCATATCAATTATTATGCATATCTGTAGTGTGCTGTGCAGTTGGTAAAAATGCCGCTTGCAACAGCCTCTATTAAGCAGTACAGCCAAGTTAATGTATGTGGGTACAGTGATGTCTTTTCAGGAGTTCATTGCTTGATTTTTTGAAACTGTTAAGAACAATGTGGGCATATTCAGAGTTCCATAACTAAATCCTACACGTTTTTTGAACCACTGTGTTAATAATTATGTTAGGTATCACAAAAACTTAACATGATCCCCCTAAATTCTGTAACCAACAATTCTGCCAACAAGTAGAATTGAGAGATGGGTACTTATTCACGTATTGTGGTTGGCTGTATTTGATGCCTAAAGAAAAATTGAACTCCAACTGGAAAGTCTATAGTGGCTGGAGCATTTGTATGATCTCTTTCACAAATACGTGCTTTCTCCCAGGTTGTTTATTTCCCTCAGTGCAGACACTAATAAGATACTTTCCCCTGTCTGGCTGTTTTCCCATGTAATATGCTATAATAAATGAGGACCTTTACATTCAAGAACAGAACTTTTCTGTGAGATTTAACTCTATAGCAAGCTGCTATTTATTGATGAACTTAATGTCTCTAAATTTATTAATCTGTTTCTTTAAAAGCTTCATATTTTAGAGGGATGGAACTTGATTTACAAACAAGATTGGTGTGTTTGTACCTTTTAAATAGACAAAATTAATGGCTTTTAAATAAGCAAGAATATGCAAATTAAGGGTATTTTTCATCAGCCCCCTGTTACTTTCATATATTAACTAATCCTGTATTTTGGCTATTAAAATAATTTGTGGGAAAAGCTGCTGTTCCAATGATTTTCTCTGTACTTAGTTCACAGAAAGTTGTAAGGCAAATACCGTACTCTGTGCTATAGATAAAACTGCAGCAAAGTGGTGCGTGCACCGAGACTTACGTGCATCCTATTACTTGGTGGGTACCTGGGCCTTAAAGACTGTATCTCCAGAAAAGCAATTTGGTTCACTCGTGTTTCTTCCTTTACTTCTTTTGGTGGCGGGGGGAAAGGCATCTTGTTAGGCCTTTGGATTCTTTTAATATGGAAAAGTATTTTCTAGCTCATTGTGTGGTAATTTAACTTTCATCTAGATGTATTAACAGGGTATTTGACACTACTGTTTCCCTTCTCATCCTTATTTTTTGCTTTCTTCCTGCTAAAAATATCTTCTTTTTTTTTCCCAGTGGCTCATAATCCCTGAATTGCAAGCCTTATCTATGGTGTTCTAATATACCTTTGTATCTCATGTTATACAAATTAATGCATAGTATTATATATGTGTGGGAAGTTTCATGTTGCATTGATGGCAACATGGTTGATGCAGACTTTTATACTGTGTAGTTAACTTTAGATTTGGTGCATTTAATTTATGCTCTATCACTGGAAATTGCAGTAGGAGTTATATGTCTCAATGGTGTGAAAGCCATAGGATTGTGATGGTAGTCATTTATACTAGATACTTTACAAGAAATTCATTTTGTTCCAGTAAAGGGAGATAACTAACTAAGTATGATTTAACCATTATTTTCAGCATATACATACATGATTTAGTTAAGACAGTTGAAAGTAATTTGAAAAATTAGGTGGTGGTGGTGGTTTTTTTTAGGGTATGACTTTATTCAGGGTGCTAAAAGTACTGTGTAACTGAGAGATAAAACAGCTGACAAAGTTAATACTGATGAATACTGAATGCTTTACACGGGGGAAGATGTTTCTAATTTTACATATACGGTAATGGCCTCTTTGTTGTTAGCACTCTGGAGAGGGATATTGGTATTTAAAAAAATAAATGTTTGAAAATGTTAGCCCAGTGTTTAGTAACTATCGAGATACAGGTGAAATGTTAGGAATTATTTCAAATAGAGAGCAGACTCCTCAATCATCCCTGTGTCAGGCAGGGA
This sequence comes from Gallinago undulata, assembly GCA_026546715.1. Classification (NCBI taxonomy): domain Eukaryota; kingdom Metazoa; phylum Chordata; class Aves; order Charadriiformes; family Scolopacidae; genus Gallinago; species Gallinago undulata. Next base: position 47,098,839 of record JAOTQQ010000023.1, read on the forward strand.
TAGAGGAAGTAGGAGTGGTGGGAGTGACCAGCGTCACCGAGTGCCTTACTTGGCACAAGCAACAAACCAAACCAGAATTCTCAAGCCAGGAAAGGTTTTGATGGGGTGTGAAGCAGAGAAGGGCTTGTTTAAGACATTTTTAGAATCACAGGCTCCATAGACAAGAGGGCATTAAATGAAATTCATAACGTGAAGACTCAAAGTAAAATAGAGATAGATTTCTCATAATATGTATTTATTTAAACCGGGGAGCTCAGAGACTGTTGTGAATGCTGAAGGATGGTGTCTCAAACAGAATCTAACTCGCCTCCTACCTCTAAAAGTGTGAGGAAGAAAACCACATCCTAATGTTTTAAACAGAAAAGTATCACCACTAGTTTGATCTGTTGGTTTCTGAAAACTGAGAGTATACTCCAGGGAAAATGTCATCACTCTGTTTTTTGTCGTTCACGTCTTCTGTTGCTCGCTTTCAGAAATGGGGTAGTATGGGAGATGGATTTTGAGTCTAGCTTTGGTTGTTCTTGAAACAACTGGTATGGAGATTCATCTTGTCAAGGAAGATAATGTCATTGAACATTGCAGAGTATGTGCTGTACATTGCATTGGAAAACACAAAACTACCTTAAATAACTCAATTAAGTTTATTTCTGTGTAACTGTTTGTTTAAATTACAAATACATCATTTGATTGGAGGTAAGAGAAGACTAATATTCACTCATAGTTTTGAAATATTTTTTTTTGGTGTCATTCATTTTTCAGTTTCCTTATCCACTGAGTGGTCCATCCATCAAATCCATGTCTCTCCAATTTAGAGACAAGGATGGATGTCAAACGGGACAGTGTCAAATGCTTTGCACATGTTTGGGTAGATGATGTCAGTTGCTGTTCTGTTATCTGCCAACGCTGTAACCCTGTTGTAGAAGGCCACCAAATTTGTTAGGTGCGATTTGCTTTTAGTGAAGCCATATTGGCTGTCACCACTCACCTCCTTACTTTCCATTTGCCTCAACATAGTTTCCAGGAGGATTTGCTTCATGGTCAGGCCTAGAGGTGAGACTGGCCTGTAATTCCCTGGGTCTTCCTTTTTTTCTTTTTTAAAAATAGGCTTTACATTTCCCCTTTTCCAGTTGGTTGGAAAAGTTGTGACCAGACTGTCACAACTTCTCAAATATGATGAATAATGGCATAATAACTCATGCATCTCATCAGGTTCCATGGACTTGTGCATCTTCAGGTTCCTCAGATGGTCTCAAGCTTGATTCTATAATGCGCAGTTCTTCATTCTCCCAGTCCCTACCTTTACCTTCTGTGATTTGGGTGGTGTGGCTAGAGCCCTTGCTGGTGAAGACTGAGGCAAAAAAGGAGAGTTCTTTTATTGGAAATTGGGTCTTGAATCTGTTTTCTAGAATTATTTTTTTCTGGCTTCATTGTTTAAAAGTTCGTCTTAAATGGCAAGATATGAAGAGCCTTTGCTGGTGATAACATTGAGATCCCTCCTTCACATGGGGATGATTTTGGAGACAATGTAGTGTATCTGCTGTTAAGCAGCCTAGGTGGTACTGTATCTGTATCTTAAAATCCACCCAATGGAGATGTATCAAAATATGTGTAAATTAATGGCCACAGATATAAACATGTTATCTTTCTCCGTGAGACTGAATCTATTTAGTAACTTAGAATTAATTTCAAAAGCATAGGAATTTTATTCCTAGTATCAAATAAAAGATTGCAAATAATTCTCTTCACATTTTCAGAGACAGCTAACCAACTGGAGGTTTGTGAGGGTATGTTTAAACTGCTTTTGGTATGTTTGAGCTGGAAGTTGGAAATTCTTCCTGTGGCAGATGTGTTCTTGCTGTGTAACTGCTTTCCCTTTATTTTCAGAAATACTAATCGATGTTTTATCTAGTGCTCTGGTATTCTATTGAGGTTTATTTTTACATCTTTAAACTACAAAAAAAACCCCTAATGAGAGTCTACTTGCATTTGAAATGACAAAACATAATGTGTGTATACATATATAAAAATACAAAACCTTGTAATCTATGTGCTTTTAGCATCTTATGCCAGATCACATCAATGATATTCTTTTATTCTTATGGTTACAAGGCTTTTTTTTTTCCTACATTCAAAGAACTCAACAGGAATAACATCTTTGATCTTCAGAGTAGAAAGTCTACGCTTTAACTTGCTAGTATACGTAGGACATTGGTGGCACGTATTTGGTAGTAAAGAGCCTTCTTTTCAGACCGTGCAATACTAACTATTGCCTTACTGAACTGGAATATAAATCTAGGTGAATGATAGAGGACTTATTGGTTTAACTGGCCTGTGAATTGACTTATGAAATGCAGGAAATTTTGTATTCTTATTAAGGCAGGAGAGAATTCCTCAACACTCTATCTTAATTTTAATTCATTTTTAGACTTAGAAGTTTAATAGATTGTAAATGCATACTGGTCTCAGGATATTTCAATTACTTTATTGCACCATTTTAGAAAAGTTTTATACAAAGGAGCAAAAATTTTTTGTAGTGCAGTATCTTGTTCTTCAATCAGTCTAGAAATCTCCCTGAGTGCCTAATTGTTTGTTTTGTTTCCTCTTAGATGAATCGACTCCTAAAGAAGTCAGCAGGGTAAGTGCTGCTCTCTGTCCCCTCTAAAAAGAAGTGTAGTCTCTGACGCCCAGTGTTAACTTGAAGTGATTTTTTGTGCAGTGTATCTCCAGAGAAAAAATAAATTTGTGTATTGACTGTCTAGAGAACAGTAAATATGGAAAATAAATATTAAGAACACTTGATTGGCTGTAAACAAATTTAAGGGTATTTTGCATTAACAAATTTAGAGTTCTCCCAGTGCTATTTTCACGATCCAGTTTTAAAAAGGTACTTCACAGGAACCAGGAAAATCACGGGACTGTGAGCATAACAGCCTGGCAAGCACAAGAGAAAACAAGGGACAGAATATGCCCTATCTAAAAATTCCATTTGATATGTGCTGTGCTACACATGAGCTGGAAAGGAATCATAGAATCATTTCAGTTGGAAAATACCCTTGGGATCATCATGTCCAACCATCTAAAACCTTTAATTTGAAATACTTTGCAGCATACTGTATAAATCATAATTTACAATCTTAAATAACATACTCAGTAATGAATTCCCCCCAACTCTGTCTTTTCTTCTGATTGATACTGCGTCCTGCAGAACATCAGTCTGTGGTTGAGGACTAGGTAGGGGAATCTGATAGAAACTTTTGCCTCTTCTGGGAATGACAAAAGATCAGAAAGATCAGTATAGGACAATCTGTTGTCCTCAAATGCGTCCAGTCAACCTGAAGCACCTGACTGTTGTTTCATATAAGATGGGGGAGCCACTTAACAGCTCTCTGAGGTGGAATCATAGTCCAGTTCTGTTCCACTTCTTGAATGTCTTGCATAAACTATTTCATATTCCCAGGAGAAACACAGTAGTGTCAGACACATATTAAAAATAAGGCAGATTGAAAGACTGCAAAAATTGGCTGGGTGGTCTTGCTCTCAGCAGAATTCTTTTGGAAAACACTGGAGTAGGGAAGGAGTGGAAACGGACTGTTGGTGGAAACCTCAGTTTGGTAACCTGGAGGGCAGAGAGCTGGGGAACTGAAGTTCATCTTTTACAAGACTACAAAAAAGAGGTTAAGTGATGTCTAAAATGAGTTTTTTTCAAGCACAAATTGTCCATATACTTCATGTGCTATGAATCTATAAGTGTGTTGAGAATTTAGGTGAAAATTAATATGCTCTAGTAATTGATTATAACACTTTTTGCTCACTCCTTAGTATTGAACAGTTATGGAAGTTGAGTAAATACCCACTAACTAAAGATTACTGTTATTCTTGTATCTCTACATATTTTTTTTTAATTTCATAATAATTAAATATCTGCCTAAAAATCTCAGAAACCATAATTATTTATGTGGAAGAAAGTTCCTTTTAACTGTTAGTAATTTGGTAAATAGATTCACATTTTACCTAAAACTCTGTAAAATGGAGTTGCAAAATGTATCTAGGTTACCACATATGAGGCAAAAAAAAAAAAAAGCTATCTCTGGAACCCTGAACCTCCCTGAGTCTGCCCTATCAGTTGCTCCGGCCCTTTATCAGGCACGCTGGTCCCAGTCAACTCAGCCCCTCAAAGTCATAAACAGTGACTTAGAGTTCACCTGAAGATGGATGGGCTGTCATTTCAATTCCTGGTTCTAAAGTAAATCTTTTCTTGCTCCACCCCCCCCCCCCCCCCCGGCTTTTTTTTAAGCTGTCAATCATTGTGCATTTGGTGTGTGTACTGCGTTACACTATTATTATATTTTTTTAAAAGTACAAAACTTGAGGGCACTCAGTTATGCACCATACTACAAATGAACGTGTCAGTTAGTTTATAGTATTTTTGAATAATGCTGTATATAATAATGTGAACCTTTGTAATACATCCTCTTTCTTCAGCAGCAGCTCAAGCAGATGCCAGTTTAATTAAAATCTGAACATAAATTAGAATTTAAATTGGGAAAGTTCTGTACGTGAATAGTATTTTGCAGACAAAAAGATGTGTTCATGCTGACTGAAGAATTATGAGTTCTAAAGTCATTAAGTATTACATTTTTAATTCCTGAAAATGTCTTCGAGAAGAGACATCATAGGGAAGCAAAAATAAAGGTTAGTGAAAGGAAATTTATCGCAGAATTAAATCACCAACTGGTTTCAAATATTTTATTAGTTAGGAACTGAGGTAGAAACGTGCTGAAAAAAATGTGGTCTTCATTGCTGGATGTTTTTTTCCATCATTCAATGTTGGGCAGAGTGAAAACATTAAAACATTCATAGTCATATGTTGTGAAATCAGTTGCTTCAATAGTCTGCTTTTCTATTGTGCTTACACAGGACAAGAGAATTAAACTGGAGGAGGATATTTTTTGTTTAACCCATTTCTCCCCCCAAAAAGCCTCACCTTCTTTCTTTATAAAGCTACAAGCTCATAAACTTGTTCTGAGGCTCTAACTACTGAACTTATCATTTGTTAGCGCTTTTGTCTTTTTATCAGCAAAATGCATTGGGATGAATGGTGTCCAGATTATTTGAGGGGCAGGGGAAAAAAAGCTCATTGAATTATTGGAAGGAAATTTCATTATTTTCAGAGGTTCGTGTTGCAGTTTCACACTTAGAAAACTGAGGAAGTTCTGAAAAATGCTGTTGTATGGGAACTGCATTTTTAGTCTTGCCACATAGTAGCTCAGTAGAAAAATGAAAGTATAGTAGCAATCTTGGCTATCAGCATTACATTGCATGTTTTTGAAACAGGGAAAGAGTAGGAAAAACCTTCCAAATAGTGTAAATTTTGAGGTTTTCTAGACAAGAAGCTTTTCAAAATATGGTATTTTAAAATCCAGTCCATTTATAGCAATTTCATCAATATTTTGGTGTTCAGAAGTTTCATGTAAAGACATCCTAGTTTGGCCTGACATAGTAGCTGATGGGTGGGGGTTTGATGGGGGAAGATTTCCTGATTCCTATAGACTGCTTTTGGCATAAGAACAATTCTGGTTACGAAATATCTCATGAGTATCTGTGACCAAACAGTGAACCTGTGAACTTTTTTCCTGCATGTTAGATTCCAGTATTTATGAAATATATGTAACTGGAGACAGCATGTCCTTTTCACCTGATGTGGTGTTGGGAACATCCTTGGAAATGCTGAGTTTCTTCTGCTTACTTACTGTGCAGATGTGTGTTGGCTGATCCCATCCATCCAAGTTACAGAAGTGGTTTTCTGGAGAGAGGGATTTCAGAAAGAAAACCAACTATTGAACTATTTTGATGAGGAAGACTTAAGCTGAATTTTACTTTGGTTTTGCTGTTTTATCCACAAAATAAATGCAAACAGAGGAATGTGAGTTTGAGCACTAAGTGCATATGTATTCATGTATATCTAGACTGAAGACAGACTTCTTTGACGGTATTAGTTAAAACTGTGTGCATTGGAGACATGTTACTCTTTTCAGTTGGCAAAAATAACCCCATTCCTACATGAACTATAGCCAGGATTTTGTTCTACGTGCTGCTAACTTTCTCATGATCACTGTGTGCTCTTTTGTACCTCAGATTATGAAGTTTAAACAAAAATACTTAATGTTCCTGATATCATCACAGTGAAATTAGTTGTTGTTCATTTTGCTTAATGACTTTCCATTCCATGTTTACTTGAACAATACTTCCAGTGAAGCTGCCTTTTGGCAAGTACCTTTGCTTTGTAAACTCCAATGATGCCAACAGCAATTCACTTTGCAGAAGTTTACCATATAAATACCAGAAAATTATTACCTAGCAAGTGACTAGCTCATTTACAGTACTTTATTGTTGGAAACGGGAATAATACTTTAATCTTCTCCTTTCCTCTTTTTGGACTTGAAGCTTTTGGCAGCTGCCTTGGCATCAGCTAGCACCCAGCATGGTATGTCATTGACAGTTATGGAATTAGCAAGTGTGTTTTCAGTAAATAGTTGCAGTAATTGCATGTATCTTCACCATGCAACTGATAATAAAAGCTTGGGCTTTTTGTGACACATTGGCAAAATGAGCTTATTCTTTGTAGTATTTCCTTATTAAAGATGGGATTTAAGTATTTTTGCACAGTCCCAGAACTGAAGACTGCAACGAATTAATTGCAAAGTTAGGGAAACTAGAACAAACATATATATTCAGCCTTTGAAAGTGATGTAAATAGCATTGCACCCATTGTCACGAGAAGATGCTTGTATAAGCTGATTTCTTTATAAAGAAAACCTTGTGGATACTGTGGTAGTGATAAGCAACAGTGGTAGGAAAATGATGAAGTTTATTTTTAATTTTGTACATGATGTCTTTAGAGTGCTTGCAAGTCAAGTATTAGGAAGGAATGCGATTTTATAAAAAGCTTTTTTTAAAAAGAGGAGCAGTATTCAACCTTGTCAAGTTAAAATGAAGCTCATTATGCTGTTTTATTATATAATCTAGAGAGATGATATAATTGAGATATTCATGCAGTTTTATGAGCCTCGCAGTTAATAACAGCTTATATGGTTACTTCTATACAGTCATAATATTCTTTTTTCATAAGCCAAGTCTTTGCTTTTTATTATATGTTTTTCCTGTTGTTAGTGAAGCGATTTATTTCAGTGTTACCATTTGATAACAGGGAAGGAACTGATGTAAAGTTTAGAATTGGATGCCAGTGAATGGGAGCTATTTGGCAAGAAGCTTCTCCTAGGAAATGTGCTCACCATCCCTCCCAGGGTTTGGAAATCAGCTACGTGAACAAGCTGGGAAACACATGCCTTCAAAATTAGTGAACCCCTTTCTATGCCGAGTGAGAGCTGGTGTGCATCTCTTGACATAATAGGGCCTGTCCTGCCAAATGTCATTTCATATTTTCCCTTTGTTTTTGTCATGAACAGTGTTTGATGTGTGAACAAACAATTCATAAATACCTGTGTAGAGTGCTGCAATGTTAAACTTTATTTACCGAGCAAGTTCTAACCCATGTCCTCTCCAGTCAAAACAAGAATAGACGTCAGACAAACGCGTGTAGAAGTAGTTTTCTCTGAGGCTATCCACAAGCATTAAAATTAATCACCTCAGCTAAGTCTGCTCTTTATAGCTTCTTGCTTTCCAGTGTCCAAGTTTAAACAAAACTGGTTACTCCAGCCAATGCCAGTTACCTCTTCTGATTTTTTGGAGAGGAGAGATTTTTCTGAGCTTCCTCTCCAAGCTCACTGCTCCTCTGAAAGCCAGTGCAGAAGCTCTGCACTCTAATTCACTCACATTCTCTCTACCTTTATTTTACAATCTGAGGATTTGACATCCGTTGGCTCAGCATTTCCACCTTGAAGCCTTCAAGCAAGCAGTTTTATTCCTGTTCTCTAGGGTGGTTTCTTGGTGTTGTTTTTTTTTTTAATTTTTTGGGGGGTAAGTGGGTTTTTTTGGAATGAAGTCAAGACCCATATTTTTGCTTCTTCACATGTGCAGTTTAGATGTTATCACTGTTATTAGGACTGTTGTGTATGACAAAAAATGAGAAACACCAGTTTCGATGCAAGATGCAAACTAGCTATCAGTGCAGCTAAGCAATGCAAAACATCGCAGCCAGTGACAGTACCACACCTACAGAATGTAACGATGCACCTCAACATACACATCAAACATGTATTCAGTCTAACTTATGTGCACATAAAAATGACCTGAATAAAAGCTTGTATCCTTTTCCCAGTTTTATTATCGGCTTGATTAAATAGTTTGGCTTGCTTTCTACATGCATTTCTTTCTTTATACCCATTGGTCATTAGAAATGCAGTAACATAACTAAAATACAATAATTTCTTGCATTTAAAGAAGTAGGTGATTATTGTGATACTTACAGTTCTGGCCATTTTTGTTTCGTAATTAGATGTCTGAATGCTCATTACAGTAAAGTGTAGTGACACATGGAATGAATATTCTAGCTACTATTAAGTAAAACATCTCTTAGAAGGCTACCTTTGCCTGCAAGGGACTGGATTTGGTCACCAATATGCTCTTCTCTATTTATGAATTCCTTCTGGAAAGTGGAGGGGGGAAGAGGCAAGAATATACTTAGTTTTAAAAATGTGCTTATTGTGTGGGTGAATAAAGTAGTGGTCCCAGAATTCTTAAAGAAACATAGTATTTCTTTAAAAAAGATAGAATAATTGCTTATTGATGGTCTTTCCAGGAGATAAATTTTGGAAACAACCAAAAAATTTATAAAGTCTTAAATCGGCGTTGTAACTATGGATCTGGTGTTCTTCATAATACTACCTGAAAGGAAGGGAAAGCAGATCTATTTCAACAAACAGCATCAAACAATTTAATTTATTTTTGTGACTGCAATGCTTGTTTATAAGAAGTGTTGCTGTTGGGAATTCTTTTCTTATAAACTGGGTATCAATGGCATTGAGAACTTGCATATGCAAAACCAGTCTTTTTATACTTCTGATCCAGTATGAGCTACCTAGCATTAAATAGTTTAGACCAACATCTCAATCAAATGTCAAGCAAAGGTTCAGACTGCAAAGAAATGGACTCTTTTTTTTTATTTGCAGATTTTTGTTTTTAGTTCATCTTTAAATACTCTTGTTGCCGAGACTATAGATTTGTAGGAAAGAAAACTTGTGTTGGATGGAAGTACTGGTCCAGTACTGTTCAACATATTCATCAGTGACCTGGATGAGGGGACGGAGTGTATCCTCAGCAAATTCGCTGATGA
>JAOTQQ010000023.1:47108230-47139317 GCA_026546715.1 Gallinago undulata
GAGTTGGACTAGATGATCTCTATGGTCCCTTCCAACTCCAAAAATTCAGTGAAATTCAGTGAAATTCAGTGAAGTTTATCAGGAGATTTTGGTCATTTTGGGTTTAGCAGCTGCTTACGTTCTGTAGTGTGCTTCATAGAGAAGAAAATAGCTGTTGGTTTTAAAGAGAAGACTGAATAAGTTTGGGTACAGGTTGTTGTCACGCTTCAGGTGTTTGTGGTGAGATTCAGTCCCTGCTTAAGGACATTGTTTTGTATAAAGTGCTGCACAGATCACTTGGATTTACTATCTGCAAGTCTTGATGCTATCATTGACAGATTAATTTAGGTAGTTTGATAAAGTACTAACTGGGTATCTGAAATACTACCTGATGTGACTAAAGACAGAAGAGGCATTTTAAACTCCCTTGTCTATATACAATCACCTTGAACTATGTACGTCCTTTGCTCTTAGTGATTTAGCACCCTTCAAAAACTGAGACTCCTTATAAGAACCTCTGTCCCAACAGATCCTCATCCTGGTCCAGGAATAGTTTCTTGCCTGAACAGCTGTTTTTGTCTTTTTTTTTTTTTTTTAGAGTATAATTTTGATCACACAATACTTTTCTGTCCTTAGTTTTTTGAGGGTGTTTTTTGTTGTTGGTTTTGGTTTTTCTTTCGCCTGTGTACTTGTCTCAGATTACATTTATGACCTCAGTTTCCAGTGCCCTAGGACAGAATAGCCTACATTTATCCATGGTGTGGCCCCTCTGCCACCTCTAGAGTGCCTTGTAAATGGGCAGGGTGGCACTGGACTCAACATGCATAATGTTAGTTTGCTGAGCACTGCTGATGTCCTCATTGCACACTCTGTCCATCCAGCCCACACAGTGTTGAGGGTCAGGCAGTGCCCATCACCTCCCAGCTCCTCACACTTGGCGAAAAAAATAGGGGAAGCCTGGGATGTCATCAGGGGCTGGACACAAAGTCCTGATTATGAAGATCCATACTGCTTTCCCAGGGCCTCACTGCATTTCAGTCTGATAATACTTGAATGGGTGGGTAAGGAGCCTTGAAAATTTTTAAGGAGAATGCTTGATGTTTGCTAGAAGAATTGGTCCCTGCTTTCCCCGAAGTCTCAGAGGTATACTGATATGACAGGTCAGCACTTTTTTTTCCTGGGCAAAACACCTGTGCTGTCCTTTCCCATCCAGCCCGTAAAGAACGAGGAGTATAAGCCACCTCCCAGAAGACAGTACTTCTTTGGCCCTCCTAGCCCTGTGGTGAGCTAGAGGCCACCTGCATCAGTTGGCAGAGAGCTCTGTCGTGTGGTTCTCCATTACATCCTCAGAAACCAGCCCATTGCCTAAATTACCAATGAAAAGTAAGCAACATCTGGAGAAATGTCTCTGGTTGTGGCCTTTTCCCCCTGCATTTTGTGGCTTTCACGGTTTGTTTTTTGTTTTTGTTTTCCTCATCCAACAAAGTTCCACATCCCCAAAGTACATTTGGCCATCCCTTTCCACTTTACATGGAGTTTGAGCTGTTTGTTTATTCTAACTCCTCCTAGCCTGATAATGTTATGTGCTGCGAGGTCTGTAAAAGGACGTTTCTATTGCAGAAGCTCTTGTTGCTGTGGAGAAAGAGCTTTGTAGTAAGGAGGAAGTATTACATCGGAACTTGCTCTTCTCATTGTTATTCAGAAGACATTTTAAGAAGTTACAAAGAAAACAGATCAACTTCTGGATTATGTTGGCACTTACTGACCCTGTGCTGTATTAATGAAGGCTTTTTGTTGCAGCAGAAGGGCTTGTTCTCATCTGCAGGAGCATAAAATGCCCCTGGCACAGCTACACTATAAGCATGAAAGCATGGAAATTAATCTTCATTTCAGTTTGTCATACATAAAATTTACTTTAGATATTAAATTGTGTCCTTGAATATTTTTTTCTTTGTATCATAATTGTTCAAAATGAGTGCTTAAAATTCATCTCACTGATATTTCAGTATCTCCTTTCATGGAATAAAATGCTTGTGATTCTTAGCCTCTTTGTTTAGATCTAAGTCACAGCACTATTGTTTAAATCAACTGTCATAGGTTGCTGACTTCTTTTGCACCACAATATTCTAAAGACAACCATAAAAATATTTTTATATAAATCCTGCAAAAATACTCTTTTATATTTGCAAATTTGAATATGAATATTTAGAACAGGATTTCCCTTCTTAATTGTTAGTTCTTTTTCATAGCATCGTAATATAAGCAGCTACTAGAAATATGATGACAGAGGTATAATATTGCTAAACCAGTTTTTAGTCCACCTGAATTATTTTAATGTAATGTCATTAAAATTCAGAATTTTAGAGTAAACATGCCAAAATACTTGTAGGCGCTGAATCTTAAATAGAGGGATAGCAATGGGAAGAATGAGGTAAAAAGAGTTGTGTAATAAAAATGTTTAAGTAGCCAGCTTAACCACCTAACAAGTTAAGTAACAGTACTTATGCTTTATCTGATGACAAATAAATACTCTTTTTTCACCAAGTATGTTGAATTTTTCTGAGGAATTACTTTCCTAAAGTGCATTTTACACCAAATATGCACAGGTCTGTCTTAGCAACCACATTGGAAAGTGCTTGTACCAAGGTTTGCTGATGACTTATTGTTTAAATACATGGTTTCATAAAGAATATTGTGGCTTTTCAACCAAACATAATTGTGGTTATCCAATCTAAAATGCCTAGAACCAAATAAATAAATCTCTTTCACTCCACTGTAATAAAAATAAAACCATTTTACACCATTGCGGAGTAATTCTTTGCTGCTGATTGATCTAGGTCATAGAATTACTTAATTGTGAATCTGGACAAATTTTATTCATCTGGCCAGTTGTGGATCAACAGATTGTCAGTAATAAAAATCTGCTGTATTACAACTGTATGTATTATGCATCTAACATCTTTTTAGTGACATGTATGCATGCAATGATTTGCCCTGCTTACAAAACACATGCAAGCATGTGTTGCAGAGGTGAGGACAAAGGGCACATAGCTTATTATATAATTACTATGCAGGCGGAACTGCTGCTTGATTATGGGGAAAGTTATTATTCTGCCATGGCTGTTATGCCAGTGGGCTCATTTTGATGATGCCTTCTCTTAGTGCGTTAGCTTGCATTAGCTTTAACATTTGAAGATTTGGTTTAAATCCTGACTGTGCATCACAGGTGAAGAGACATGTATTCATTTCCAAGTTCTGGCTTTTTTTCACACAAAGGCTTTATGTCTGCTGGATTAGCTTTTGTTGCTTTAGGATATATGGCTACGCATACTTTTACAGATATGGGTTAACACATTAATATAGACTCTCATTCACTATTTTCCTGTTATACGGCTACTTACAGCTGTATTGTAAGTATTAAAATTCCACTTCCGTGAAACTGTGTTATTGTTTTTTTCCCTTTGAAGAATCATACAGTAGTAAATGTGGGACACAACAGAGGACAGTCAATGGAAGCTTGCCAGCTGCCATATGGTGCTAATAGTGGTAATGGCATGCTGCATTGTAAACTCATGACTTATAGCAGTTGATGCATGTATGCAGTGTGACCTTACAGCGCTGTCAAAATTTATAATTGCCACATCAGTTTATAGAAAGAATTGTTAAGCGTTAAGTTTCTTATACATTGAGACCATTTTGGACACCCTAGGTCTTAAGTGTTGTAATATGTCCATCTGGAGCAATAGATTTAGAGAACACCTTGTATCCTAAATATATAGGTATATGCTTTTTATTCATGACATAGTGTGTTGTATGTAGAAATGCATTAAAGTAATAGTGGGAATAAAAATTATATCATGGAATATATTAATGATGCTTAATCCATCAGTAAGTGTCACGTACAAGTTTACTCAAAGTTACAGCCAGAGAAGATCTATAGAGATATGGAGCAGAGTTACGTATGTGCACATAAATGTGGGAGTGGTGGGCAGAGTGTGGTACTCTGAACTTCCGTGGCATTTTCCATAGTACTGTTTACATTAGTCTGGTCTCTATTACATTTGGCTCTAAAGTATGAATGAGCAGGATAATAAGTCTTAGTCTTTCAAGCAACATTAATTCATCTAAATATCACCAGCTTCATTTTTAGTTTAAGCAACATAATTTACTGCATCACTGAGTTCCATAAGTAATTGACTATATTATTTTCTTCAGTTACCACATTACCAGTTTTGGGCAGGGAAATGAATCTTTGCTTACTGCCAAGTATTGCTTTCTGTGAAATCATTGTTCGTGATGTTGTCATGCTACACGCGCACATTGGCTGCCAGTTTTATCAGCCCTTTAGGACTTGGTTTCAGGACTTGGAAGCTGGATAAGCCAAATGCAACTGGGCCCCTGAAGAGAGGCTGCCTCTCCTTTCCTATGAGATGGTAGCCATGTCATGCTGCTTCATCTTACCAGCACCCCATTGCTCCCATCTAAGAATCCTAACTGGTTTGTAATCTCTTTCTGGCTTTGTCTGCTGTCTTCAGATGAAACGAATGCCTATTAGGTCACAGTGACTAGCATGATTTTGACTCGTGATTTCTGTCCTTCAGTCTATTGGTGTTAGTTGCTGCCGTATTTGAAAGGCTGGGTTCCTTGAGCTACTGCATCAGAGCTCTGGTGCTCGGCACGGTTCTGTCATTTGGTTCATGAATTTGAGATGGAAGTTGCTGGCAAAGGTAGCTGTTTGCTGCCTTTTTGTGGTGGAGTAGGAGCTTATATGGAAGGACTTGAAGGTTACTTACCTTATAATGGTTGCATCTCAGCTTCTTCTTGACACATTGTCATGTGACCTTGGCCAAGTTTAGGTGATTACTAACTCAGTGGTGTACTCCATACACCTTCAATGTCTAATAGAGCATAGAGAGGAGTGCTGTGTCTCTTGCGTAGCAGTGACCCAGTTCTTCAGGCAGCTGGATTAGGACAGTTGCGATTGACTTGGTATTGAAATCTCAACGTATTATTTTTAATGAATGTATATGTTTAAAGCCTGCAAAGTAAATCTGAGTTATTCTAAAATTTTCTTCTTGTCTTTGCTTCCATAGTACCAGGATACAAATATGCAGGGTGTAGTGTACGAATTGAACAGCTACATAGAACAGCGCCTGGATACAGGAGGAGATAACCAACTACTTCTGTATGAACTGAGTAGCATCATTAAAATAGGTAAGAAATAGAATCGGATGTCTCTGAGCTGTTACTTAGTATCAGTGCACAGCACTTCTCTTACGTGGTTTAATTAATAAAGGCAGATATTGGGTGATAATAGTGGGTTTTTTGGATATTATCTTAGTATGAACTTATTTTGCCTCTTTGCCTTCTGTCTCTCAATGAATCCCTGATTGCACTTAAGTGAATTTCATGTTTGGAGAGAGTTGTGTATCCAATTGCAAAATTAGAGTACCCTGTTAAGTGAACCTAGGAATAGACTATTCTGGTTATGATAGTGTTGCAATGTCAATGGTGAAAGTAAAAAAATAAAAAAAAAAATAAAAAAAATCAGTAATATCACTGTGTACTTGGACTCCTTTTGAAACAAAACCAAGAAGTTACTGAAAGAGGTCATATCTTTTGTGTGATATCAAAGTACATTCAGTTGTTTAACCGTTGGTTTTTTTTTTCTATGTGATGTACTTTTTGTGGTAAGAAAATACTATACACGATCAGAAGTTAAAAAATAAAGCAAAAAAATTTCCCAATAATAATATAAGTATAATTCAGCTTCTTTTAGCCAGAGTGGATGTACTGAGACTTCAATAGGAAGCACCAGTAGCTTTGTTCAGTATAGCTTTCATTCAACTCTTTAGAAAGGTTGTACCCTTCCCGCTGCTTTGTCATTTTTGTAATGATGAGTAATGGTTCTGGTTTATATAGACGATGTTTTAAAAGGACCACTTCTGTTTTACTGATTTTTCTTAAGTGGTTATTTGAATATTGATGTCAAGCTCACAGCAATTCAGACTGGATTTCGTTAATACGCAGCAAGCAAGAAGCTATAGGAGACAGGGGCTGCTTATCTTTTGCATTTTTTTTCTTTTGTAAAGCAGATGAGATCTTTTTTATATATGTATTTCCTTTACAGGGCTCATTTGCCTTGTAACTCAATGTGCTTGCATACTACAGCTGAACAATTTAAAATCTGAATGCAAATTAGCATGCTCTGAACCCTCACTGCTGTTACACAGTTGGCAATAAACAAGTAACTACACAGGGGGATTTCTTTTTCCCCTTTTGTCAAAGAAATGCAGAAAGACAATTGATTTCATCACACATGAGTATAATCACTCCCCTGAAATGTACTGAATGGATTCTTGTCTTCATTCATAAAGCCCAGATGTCAGATATGTATGTTTACTGGTTAGAATGTTTATTAACTGTTGAAAAGACAGACAGACATACACTCAAAGTACAAAAGACTATTGTGTAAAGCAGGGTAAAAAACATTAACTGTTGTATCCTCTTCCGATTTTGAGAGTTTCAGTTTAGCAATAAGTTATAATGGTTGGTTTCCTTAAACTCAAAATTTTAAGATCACTGGATTTTACCCTGTTTCATACAAAGTCTGAATCTGGCAGAAATCTGACAAGTGCAAACTTTCTAGTGTATGTCGGTATTTTTAATACAGAGCAGGTGCAGAAAATAGAAAGTGTTTGTTTTTAAACATGTTTTTATGGCAATATTTACAACATTTTATTTTCCCATAATTTTCTTTCTTAAGGTAAGGTCAAATACAGCTTACCATCTACGAATGGTAGTTATTTTACTCATGGAACTTATAATATTATCTGGCTGATTATATTCTAAATATGTTTTCTTATGTTACTTCTATACTGTCTATGAATTAATTTGAATTTACAAACATTAGGCATTGGAATAAGAATAAGATGTATAAAGAGATTGTTTCTAATTATCGTTTAAAATGTAGTAAATGACAATGGGGAAAACAAGAATTATTTTGTACCTCTAACTGTGTAGAGTCTGGGAAGTTTCAAGGGACACAGCAATAGAACTTCACCTTTAGAATTTTATATGTTTATCCTAAGTGGAATTAAATCTGTGGGTTCACCTCAGAGATCTTGTGTAAGTTCGATTTCCTGCTGTGAGTATAATTATTTTTTTTTTATTATTGCTTTGGCAGCTACAAAAGCTGATGGATTTGCACTATATTTCCTGGGAGAATGCAATAATGTAAGTATACTGGATTAAGATGCTCCTTTTCTGCACAGTTACAAGTGCGTTTTCCAATTTGACAATGATAGTTTGATTTTATTTTGCACATCATTAGCAGGAAATGTTACCTGATTGCTGAATATTAGCTTTATGTTATCTTTATTTCTGTAAAACAGAAGTTTATTGGAGATAGTGGTAATGAAAAAATGTTTCCTGCATTTAGATCCTTGACCTTTTAATTTTTTTTAAAGGTTTGGCAGTAGTGTTGTTTTTTCTCTGATATTAGCAACTTAACTTGCAATTCAACCCCATTATTAATTGTCTTTAACAAACAGAAAATTTAAGTTGGCTTTACTCTCTGCATAGCATTTTCTTTTCATTTATTTACCCCTCTGACTTTTTTTTTTTTTTTAAATCTTATCGGGTTTTGTGTTAACTGCCAGATGCAACATGAGAGTGCGATAATGTAAATTTCGGATGTAGATTTTAACTAGTATAAAATATATTGTAAATTTTAAATGTATAACTGAAATTTGTTTCTGATGTAATAATTTGAATACGAGTGAGACCAATATTTACTGGGTTGTTATTTGGCTTTTATAATGCATTAGGGTTTTTTATTATCCAGATTAATTTGTGCAGTTACTTTTATGCATGATTTTGTAGTTACTTCAAATGGCTACAGAGAAGGAATTGCAGTTCATACTTCAGTCAGTTCCATCAACTCAGTCAAAATCTGTCAGAAATTTTATGTCTTTCATTGGTTCAAGAAACAAATTAAATTCTTACTGAAAAACAAGTACAGAGGAAAATATTTTTCTCATTGTTTTTGTTTCCTTACTCTACACAGCCAGTTTTAATAGTTTATTTTTGTATAGTCTGTTAGCCAATTTCCTTTGCTTTTTGTGAAATAATTGAATTCAGAAAAAGAGAAAGAATGACATTTTTGAAATAATGGAAAGAGGACTGAAGATGTACAAACCTGCAGGTGACTTGAACCTTTCATGTATTTTTTTTTTTCACTTATTCAAGAAAAGATAGTGTCTAATTTGAAGGACGTGGAAGAAGACCCATACAGAAATTTCTGAAAAGAAATGGAAATGGGGTTTGCGGTTTATTTTCATTTAATGATTATTTCATATAATAAAAGTAACCCGTATTATTTTTCAGAAATTGTATCTGCTCTGAATGAGTTCTGTAAGCATGCAAATAGCATATATTTTTCATAATCCTTTCACTTAGGGGTGTATTAAGTAACATGTTGTTCATCTTTTGTGAATGCAATCTTTGGTTCTCATTAGTAGGTGACAGCGACCATTGTCATGGGTTGGGGGGGTGATGCAAACACTCACTGAAGAGCTTTCTCCTGCTGCCAAAGGCAGAACTTGCAGGAAGTGCAGCCATCCGTTTTGAATGCACAGCGCTGGCCAGCTTCAGTGGCTGTAACTGCACGCCAGCTGAGCATTTCATCTCTAAATGCTTTGTAAAAGATTACATTAAAATTAACTGTACAGCTTGAGACCTAGAGAATTCTTACTATGGTGAGGATTTTCCTATTAGATTAGTGTGGCAATATGGGCTTATTCCCAGTCTTCTGATACCTTGAGGGCCTGGGCACTTTATGTCCTTCAGCTGCTTTTTTTTTTTTTCCTTTTTTTTTTTTTTTAATAGCCTATTAGGCAGTTAAATCTATTTGCTTCCCAGTATAACTCTTTCCTGAAAAAAAGTTCCAACCACTAAAAACACACATTGATTTTATTAACCACTGCTATGTAGCTGAATCTCCGAAAATGGAATGTTCTTCATGTAGTTATTAAAGGGTCTGATCCCGAGTCCTTTGAAGTTAGTGTGAGATTTTCCATTCACATTAGTGGGCTTTGGGCCAGATTCACGATAGGAGTCTTGTAACTAAATGGTAATGCATTAGCTTACTTTTTGTAAGAAATTGCCATTGAAAATTAATTTGGGTGTCTTTGTCTCTTCAATACTTAATTAAAGGATATGTCCAAGTGAGGTTAGCCATTGTCCAGCAGATACTGGCGATGTATTTTTATTTATTTTTTTAAATGAGAACAAAAAGATTCTGCATAGCATAAAGGGCAGAAAGGAGCTAATTCTTTAATCTGAGCTTTCAAAAATGTTACAGAACTGTAGCATTAGCCTGGATAGAGTAGTTGCTGAGCCACATGTGGAAGAATAACTTCTATTTTTAATTTTTTTGTGCTTGGTTTGTGACTTAGTTTGCTGAATTTGTGTAACTTTTCTTTTTCTCAAATTTTAGCATTTGGCTTTTTGTTTGTTAGCTTGAGAAGTATACATAAATCTGCTTATATTTATCCAGTCAGCAGCCTTGTGTTTCAGAACTAGACCTGATTATTTCCACCATGATTTCAAAGAAGTAGTCTGTGCCTGCATACAGCTTTTCTGGAATGCGTGTATTTTTGAGAATTAGGTACTGGGAGGGGCTTGTGGTGGAGTCCTCTTAATTACTTTCTCCCAAATGTTTTTGTAATGTTTAGTGATGTGTGTTCTGACTATATTGTATAAGGGACCTTAAGATCAGAAAAGAAGCAAAAGCATTAACTCTACTTCATTTCAGCTCCTGCTGTAAATATGTATAGGTACAGTTCGGTCTGTTTAAAGAAATCCAAATTTGAGAATCTTGACACATTAATCTCAGCTAATAAACATTTTTGCAATATGAGATTTCCATAACTACCTTTAGCCTAGATTAAATAGTGAAAAACGCTCTCATCACCCTCCCTGTTAAGGGTGTTCTCATAGTATGGTTCTGCTTTTCAAACGATTGCCCCCAAACAGGTAAGTACCACTCACATGCCCAATTCCTTCCCCATAAAGTTTCCTTGTACATCAGAATCTGTTTTTGCAGATGCTATACATATGATAGAATGCATTGCAAGATACGCAATGAAAAAATAGAAAAAATACCGCTTCCTCATCAGGGTCAAGTGATCTCAACAGACCGCTGCCCATACTGCCTCTGGTTCTTGAACTTTCTCCAGATCTAAGAAATCATCTTTCTTCATGGGTTAGTGGTGTTATGCAAATAAAATTATTTATTCTTAAGGTACATAATGGCCATTTTGCAAATACTATATATAGGAGACCAGAAACACTAGCAAATCAAGCAGAGATGTTTCACAGCTCTCCAGCCAAGGACCTGACTTTATTTCTGTTTTCTGTTTTATTCATTATGAGGATGAATATGTAGTTCATAATTCTCATGTCATGACCTTAATTGAATATCATCTTCAAGCATGACTTTAAGAATTTACTGAAATTCTCATATTGGATGGTCTGTGTGTGTAAATCAATGTGCCTAAGTACCTTGTTAGCTGGGCCTGGATTTAAGCCTGTAAAATAACATCTTTACAAGGCAGTATTTCTGAAATACTTACCTGAACTAAAGAGTTTCTAATGTATTCTTAAATTATGTGAGTCTTCAGATGCTTCTTGTTTATAGTGCTTATTTGTGTAATTCATCTCATGATTACATTGTGATTCCTGCATAAAGATGTACAACTTGAACTTTCATAGACATCACATAAAGTAGCTTATACTAAGTCTTTTGAGTGTTACTTGGTTCTTCCTGAAACTGCAAATTTTGTTGACAAACAGATCATCACTGGTTCAGACAGAAATTTCCAATAGCTTTATTGTAAGAAAATAATTTTGTGAGGCCACAAATATGTGCACATACTCTGTGCTTCAGGGTGTATCTTATTAAGCTAGTCTGGAATTTCTGATCATGCAGAAATCGTTGCAGCTTGATGTGCAGTGCCACCTAGTGAATTTGTGGGATGGGTGATTTGAATTACTAAGAACCAAGATAAAAACATTTACTACTTGCTAAGTGTCTCCGGTTTTTGTGCCAGGCAAAGATACATTATTTTGAGTGTGTAGAGATCTCTGAAATTTCAGTCTTTTAAACATGTTTCCAGGTGAAACCCCTCTAGCTGAAAGCCAATTCAGAAAATTTTGGTCTCTTTCCTTGAATCAATTTTAACTTCATGTATTCTTTTTTTATAGAGAGCGGAAGAAATCCATTGCTTACTTATTTGCCAGTGAATAGTGATACTTCACAGAGAGTGAAAGCTGTTGATTATAGTGTCAGAGTATAACTTTGAGTCAACAAATTATCAAACTGAAGGATATTAGATAAATAACTGTCAGGATATATTTTAGTGAAATTTGGGTCCTGTTTCCTTTGGTATTCATGTAAATGGACTTGTGAAATATGGTCATGTTGAATATACTATAGATAGGATGCAGAACTGGTTAGAAAACTAGACAGAGACCAGTTATTTGTGGTTCACTGTTGGAATCGGAGGGTATTTTGCATAAATCCTCAAGGATTTATCCTGAATCTAGTTTTGCTGAGGATATTCAATATCTGAAGGGAGCCTGTAGGAGAGCTGGAGAGGGACTCTTTGTCAGGAAGTATAGTGAAAGGACAAGCGGCAACAGAATCACAGAATTACCCAGATTGAAAGAGACCTTTTAAGAT
Organism: Gallinago undulata; assembly: GCA_026546715.1. Classification (NCBI taxonomy): domain Eukaryota; kingdom Metazoa; phylum Chordata; class Aves; order Charadriiformes; family Scolopacidae; genus Gallinago; species Gallinago undulata. The sequence continues at coordinate 47,119,956 of JAOTQQ010000023.1, forward strand.
CATGTAGTCTGACCAATGAAAAAAAAAGTACAAAATATTACCAAAAAATACCAAAAAATAATAAAAAAAACCCCAACACACACAAACCCCCCACCACACCCGAAACAACACCAACCCAACACTAATCCATATCTCCGAGCACCATGTCAACTCGTCTCTTGAATACCTCCAGGGATGGTGCCTCAACCACCTCCCTGGACAGCCCATTCCAATGCCTGACAACCCTTTCAGTAAAGAAATTCTTCCTAATATCTAACCTGAACCTCCCCTGACGCAACTTGAAGCCATTACCCCTTGTCCTATCATCTGTGACCTGGGAGAAGAGACTGACACCCGCCTCTCTACAGCCTCCTTTCAAGTAGTTGTAGAAAGCCATAAGGTCTCCCCTCAGTTTCTTCTTCCCCAGACTGGACAACCCCAGCTCCCTCAGCCTCTCCTCATAAGACTTGTGCTCCAGGCAACGGTTTTAATTTGGAAGAAGGGAGATCTAGATTAGATACTAGAAAGAAATTCTTTACAGTGAGGGTGGTGAGGCACTAGAACAGGTTTCCCAGGAAAGTCATGGATGCCCCATCCCTGGAGGTGTTCAGGGTCAGGCTGGATGGGGCTTTGAGCAACCTGGAAGGTGTCCCTGCCCATGGCAGGGAGGTTAGAACTTGGTGATCTCCAAGGTCCCTTCCAACCCAAACCATTCTATGATTCTATGATTTGTTAATGCATGCTTGAAGGAAGAATATTGGCTTATTAAATTTGCATATTATGTGAAATTAGGAAGGACTACAGATGTGTTTGTAGGGATGGATTAGAATTCAAAATGATCTTGGGAAAATGGTTTGAAGAAACTGGACAATGATTCAGTGAAGACACTGAGCTCTCCATAGATTGTCTCTCTCCGTGTAGGGTAGTTGATGACTTTGGGAAAGGTTCTGAGGTTTGCAGTGAATTTGAAGGTAAACATGAGTCAGCAATATTATTGCTGTAAGAAAAAAAAAAAAGACACTCTTGTATGTAGCAGAAACAGAAATCTAGCCTTTGTGTAAAGTAATTTTCCCATTCCTCTGTCCACTACTAAGGTCCCAGGTGGAATAATATTTCTGGTTTAAGCACATCACTTTTAAGAAAAAATCAGAGCAGCTGAAGTGAGTGCAGGAGAAAGCATGGAAAATGGTCAGGAAACAAAAGAACTGGTATTGTTTAGTCTAAACTACACAAAGTTGAGGGGTGAAGGTAGGCCTGGATAAGGCAGAGAGGAAGGGAATCGTCTCTTCTCCATACCTATGGCTTGTAGGGCAAGAAGTTGTGGGCTTGAATTGGCACTAGGAAAACTTTCCCGGTTGTGGCTGTAATGATGAAATACAGTGTGTTCCTTGTGAAAGCTCAGGGACCCTCATCCCTGGAGGTGTTTGAGAACTGCCTGGATGAATAGATTTCAGAAAAATGCTTAGCTGCCAATGCCTTAAAATGGAAGGGATGGGAGAGAGGTATGTCAACTTAATTTTCTGTGTCAATGAACTGTTATAACTCTTGTGGTGTTTTTCAGTTCTGTAAATCAATGGGAAAGTTTCCAGGAATGAAGTGCAGTTAGAAATTGAAACCATTCAAAAGGATGAAAACATTAAAAAAACCCAACCCAACTAGTTGTAGTACAGAATATAAGTGCATCGTCTCGTTTCACAAATATCCAACACTTATACACGTTATGCAGTTTAGAAATGCAAATTGTCAAGTACACTGTCAGTTATCAAGAAGGAAATTAGAAGTTTGTTACAAACAATAGAGATAGTTGCTGGTTTGTTGGGTTGGGTTCTTTTTTGCTACTTTTATCATGTTTGCTTCATGTAGTAGGACTGCTGTGCTTGTGTTTAAACCCAGGATATAATCGCCCACAGCTCTTTAAAATTTTAGCATGGTGGTATAGTGCTACTTCTTCGGCCAGTTTACAAATTCAAGGGGTTTGCCTGTGGATACCTTCCAAAATAGTTGTGTGTGTTTTGTTTTCTTGGTCATTATTGCCTGTTGTGATGAGTTCTATTCCTGAAAAAAGCCCTGGCCTTAAGGCACAGCCTTTATGCCTATCTACAAATAATGTTATCATTAGGCTGTGTGGTCTTACATATAGGTTGTTAACCCCTTTACCAAGAGTAAAACTCTACTACTGTTACTGAACAGAAAAGAATGTAAGCAGCAAAAACCATTAAGCTCACTTAATATGAACTTGCTTAATTCCCATTCCTCTTCAATGTTTTTTCTTTTCCCAAACATCAAGTTGTAGAGGAATGCTTTAGTATTAAGGCTTTAATTTAATGTCAAGTAAATATTAAATAGTTTTCCATTAAGAATTTTTAAGGTCAGCTTTATCAGCAAAGGTCACTGAGGAAGAAACTAGAATCTGGTCACCCTTACCACCAAAACAGTTTTTTAATGGAGTGTTTGTCACGTGTACTTTAACCCTCATTCTAATCATTAAACCTGATTCTTATCCAGATCTCTTTTCTGCAAAGAAATTTTAGAAAAATTGGTTTATGATTGCTATTTGCTTAGTTATAAGAAGTATTAAAAAAAAAAAAAAAAGAGCAGTTTGTGAAATGGCAAGCAATACATGTTTTCAGGTAAAATCCAACCCTGGCAAACTTTTTGTAGTTAGTTAAATGGTTTCTAGCCTTTGTGGGTTGGGATTTGATGTTGTGCCAGATTCCTATGGGCTACACACCAACAGCCACGAAATAGCATCAGTTACACCTGTAGTTGACCTCTTCATCAGAAGAGCCAAAGACTGAAAGCACCTGAAAACTGTAGGTACTTTCTTATCACTGTGACAATATCTGTCAGGAGGTGCTGATGCTACTGTGTTATGAGACTTGAGCACCTACTTTTCATCTTTTATTGGGGTTTTAATCTGCTTCCTCTGTCAAGCATTACATTTTCACTAGAAAAACCAACTGTGGGGCCAAGTTATGACAGCATGACAAGATGAAAATCAGTAATTCTTCATATACATGCTCTTAGCTGTTACGAATGAACAATAATGAGATTCTTTTTCAGCCAGAGTAAAGAGGTTCAAGATAAATTACTTCATAATTTCAACAGACTGTGTACATGGCATTTAGCAAAGAGCACCAAAACCCAAGGTATTATGGCTTATTAGATATCTACTAGTTTCGCTATGTATTTGAAAGCCAAGTTTGCTGTGTTTAGCTGTGAATTGAGAATGCTGTCATGTTGATGCCCTTCAAGAACTGATTACAGTATATAACATTCTGCAGTCCTGTAGACAGGAAGACTTGTTAATATATTAGCATTTTAAAAAGACAATAGAGTTTACAATGTGTTGCCTATACCTAAAGTCACTATGAAATATGAAAGGGTGAATTTTGTTACATTTGTCTGTATTTGCCTGTGGTTGAACTTTTGTTATGGTTGTCATTTGTTTCGGAATTTCTGTTTTGTTTCAGTTTGTTGTTCTTAACTACCTCTTGGTTTCTGTGGCCAAAATTGGGCCTTAAGTAGATTCCAAGCCACACTGTAACATCAGTCAAAATTAAAAGGAAATTTTTTTTGTTTGAGACTTTATAAAAGTGAATTAAGAAATTAAACTAGTGGGGAAGGAATCATTTTGAAGATATTTGGCCCAGCTGCAACAATCTGTCGTGTCGCAGAAGGAAGCATCTTACGTGCTCTAGGCTTCCAACAAGGTATAGAAGGTTTCTGTGTTCAGTGTTCCTCTGCCTAACTATTTTTAAAGAAAGAAGTTCATCACCATATGGACATTGTCGGAAAAAGACTGGTAATATCGTAGGTTTGTTTGATGTAGATAAAGAGATGATGTCTATGTCTGGTAGGAGAGGAAACTCATCGATACAAGGAATTGCAGGATCTGGATCTCTTGGGCTGCTGGGTGCCAGAATGCATGAACCTAGAAGTTTCCAGGGGATTCAATCTCGAAGTTAACATTTCTTTGGTAGTTTATGAAATCCAGAGTTACTCTCCTGTTTTGGTTGCCTTCTTCCTCATCCGCAGTAGAGATATGTAATGCTCTGTCTACACTAGATATCTTTTATTACTTGACTTTTGCCAGGAGAGAGAAAGTGACACTACAATGTCAGTAAAGAGCTATTCATGTTTATCTGCTTCTGATACTGACAATTCTTACTGCAAGGGGCTATAACAGCAAAAGATTCTGTGAGCAGTGTGCAGGCACCCTGATGTCTCCTCAGCTTTCTTCTTTTACTTCATTGTGAGTTATCAGTATTGTATTTGGAAAATTATGGGACTTTATATTCTTGTGTTTCCTTTTTTATTGACTATATATTCAAGTTGTAATTGAAAATCCACTGATTCCTGATTTTGATTATTAATCACAGTTCAGTGTCATTACCAGAAATGCAAACTATTAGTCTGTTTTTCATAGAATCATAGAATGGTTCTAGTTGGAAAGGACCTTAAAGATCATGAAGTTCCAATCCCCCTGCCACGGGCAGTGATACCTTCCACTACACCAGGTTGCTCAAAGCCACATCCAGCCTGGTCTTGAACACCTCCAGGGATGGGGCATCCACAACTTCTCCGGGCAACCTGTTCCAGTGTCTCACTACTCTCACAGTAAAGAATTTCTTTCTAGTAGCTAATCTAAATCTTCTCTCTTTCAATTTAAAACCACTACCCCTCATCCTATCACTGCACTCCCTGGTAAAGAGTCCCTCCCTATCTGTCCTGTAGGCCCCCGTCGGGTACTGGAAGGCCATTATAAAGTCTCCCCAGAGCCTTCTCTTCTCCAGGCTGAACAACCCCAACTCTCTCAGCCTGTCTTCATAGGAGAGGTGATCCAGCCCTCTGATCATTTTGATGGCCCTCTGCTGGACCCGTTCCAACAGGTCCATGTCCTTCCTGTTTTGAGGACTCCATAAACAAATGTAAGTAATTTGAAAGAGCCAAATCTATCCATTTCTTCATCTACTTGTGAAGTTGTATACAATTTATCTGATGTCTGCATGGGAACATCAGTAAGTACACTTTGAACTGATGAAAGATGATTTGAATTTGCATTTGCAAATTAAAAGAATGCTGGGGTGATTCATGGTTAGAAGAGAGTAGGTGAGCCCCAAATTTTATTATTGCTACAGTACATTTTATTTTATATGTATTTTCTTAAACAAAAGGAAAAACTGGAAATGTGAGCTGGATAGGTGAAAACCTGTTGGGTTTGGACATTAAAGAGATTCCGTTAAAGCTGTGTCTGTGGGATGCCTCAGAGATTATATCAGTAACATGCTGAAATAGAGCACAGCATTGCTTTTTTGTTCTGACTGCATTTTGTTTGGCTGACCTTGCCATTGATGGCTTCTCAGATTCAAAAGCTTTATTAACAAAACCTCAACAAAACCTCCACGTCCTTAATTGGCAATAAATGTTTAAGCTCATTCAGATTTAAAATGATCATATATGGAATGTATTAGGAGTCAGGAAACTTTGTTAGGTGTATGTATAAATACCTACCAACATAGAATGGGTAAAGGCTCACGGACTAATTGCAGTTTACATGTGGTCATGAGAAATTTTGCCTTTCTTGTTTATAGTGTTGCATGCTCAGGATAAGTTTATCAATTTTTCCATGGCCTTGGAGATCATGGGTTGTTTTTTGAGGTCTAGGTGGAAGTCTGTCCTTGTGCAGAAGAGGAGGGAGAGTGGCAAATTTAGAATCTACTGGGTAATTAGAATGGGTAATTAGAAGAGTTTTTTGATCACTGAGCACTTAGCAGTGGGAAGAATGGGATTGCTTCTGCAAAACTCTTTTTATCACTTGGATTAAAATAATGTCCATGAGCTTTGTCTGACATAGGGATGACTATTCACAGCAGTACTTCATGGTGGTAGCAAACTGATACACAAGGACACAGGAAAGACCGTGGCTGGCAAAACTTCCAGCAACACTTCAATGTGTCCACAAAGTTTTTTGGCCATTGAAGATCCAATGAAGGTCTTTTCTGGTGAAAAATATGTATGCGTGGAAGAAATGAGTTCTTTGTTATCTGAAGAAAGTGGCCATTCAGTTTTGTCTTTTTTTTTTTTTCTTGTATTTTGTTTTGAGAAGCTGTTTCTAAGAAGGGAAGGATTTGTGCGTTGTTTTATATTTAGTTATGGGCATGACTCAGGAGACCAGTGTGGAAAAGCACATTTTATACACGTAATTTAAATAACACAGTTACTTTGCTGAGCGTCACACACTGCTATCTTGGCATGAAGAACCAAATATGTCTTAAGAAAAAGTAAGAAGAATGGTGTGAATAAAAGCTTAATCTTTGGAGAGATCAACTTTAGTCTCCAGTGTCCTGTTAATTTAATTTGACTCATTCCACTACTTAGACTACATAATTCAGACTTTAAACATTGTGTTTCGTCTCCTACATTTTGCAATACTCTGCAATATGAACCACCTTTTCAGTATTGAATACATTATAGTGTTACTGTTCCTACTATAAAAGTACTTTTAAAGTAGTAAATCTTTTTCCTATAAACATATAGTGTAGCAGGTCAAGCAGTTGTGAAGATAAGTATCTCAGTATTTTTATACCCTTTATATCCTAAACATTTTACTAGCTTCTTTGATTTAAAAAAGAAATAAAATTATATCAGACCACTGATTTAAATAAATAATGAACTGTGATTCCCTCAGTTTTGTTAGAATAATGTACTTTTCTCAGATCATGGGGTGCTTTTCTTGGGTCAGTTATGTAAAATGTTCTTTTTTTATTTTATTTAACTGCTTGTGAAAGCATGAAACCAAAGCATATGATGGGAAGTAACTATGAAATTAGGTTTTCATTTAAGAATTCATGTATCTTTATTAGATTATAAGAAAGTAAGAATACATGGAGCTTTTTATCCTGGTAAACTGAGCATTCTTGTTCTGGCAGATTCAATGTACTAATTTAGTGGGTTTTGTTGTTTGGGTTTTGTGTGTGAGTGTTTGTTGCTTTTTTTTTTTTTTTTTTGGTACCACGTTCTTGTAGTTCATATGGAAAATAAACATTTTGACTTTTCCAGAGTCTTTCACTGCTAAAGGCCACTCTTTAAAGAAGCTGTGAGTGTAAATGAGTTTGAAGAATAAGGCTGAGGTTTGGGATCAGAACAAACAGAAAATGTCAAGTTTTCATGCACTTGTACCATAATACAAGACATCAAAATGGAGTAAATGCTGTGTATGTTCAGTAGAGGTATTCTGTGGATGAAGTATCTTTCCTTCTAACTGCATGAGACATATAAAATAAATATGCTGAAATGACTAGTCAGAGCTAAAATACTATGTGGCAGCTCTCTTTTCTCTTTTAAGGTAGTTTAGTTCTAATCTGTATCACAATATTAGTAAATGAATAACTGGATGGGAAACTCTCTTCCTTGTCTTGCTGAGCTTTTTGAGACTTTCTGCTTAAGAACAAGGCAAATACTCAATTACTGGTTTTGTCAGGATCTTGAGTGTTTTTCTTTTGAACGTACTATATGCCTTAGCCATTGGACTGCTGTTCCTCTTGGATAGATATCACCCTTGTTTTGGCAGTGAATTCCATACCTTTCTTTGGCCATTTTTTCCCCTCAGCATAAAGTCAAACTTTTTCCTTCCAAAATGCTGTCAAAGCACACTACTAAGGTATCTTCATCACTGCAGGGGTACCTACATACAGTGCATTTTATTGCATCTCCTTAGTCTCTGAACATTTAAGTGTGTTCTTTTCTGAATTGTTCAGTATGTATTACGATGCGCCTCACATATTTGCAGAATAAAGAAATTATAGTTATGAGAGAATGCACCTCATCACTTCGTTTTCTACAGCTGACAGTAGATGCTGAATTTTCACATGCAGATTGTACCTCTAGTATTCCATCCTAGAAAACAGCCCCTGCTTAGTAATTTACCTGATCTCACTGGGCCAAATTGATAACTATCTCTGAATTCCGTGTCCTTTCTTTCACCCCTGAGTTTTGTTAGTCTTGTGATCTTTTGGCTTGCTTTAACTCTAAGACATAGTGCAAGGCATTCTGTAGGGTGTGTGGTGAGCTGTAAAGTTTGTACCCAAGTGGTAATTGGAGCCTCAGCTAAAATAACCATACAAATACAATTTTTTTATTGTAGTTTCTATATGATGAGGATAGTGTCACCGCCCAACTTACAGGAGAGTTGTAATAAGGCAAGTTGTAATAAGTTGTAATAGTTAGAAATTGTGAGGTACTCAGATGCTAGAGTGATACTGACCTTACAGGTCTAGCAGAGTGAAATAAGAGAAATTAATTGATTTCATAGTGCCTGATTTCACGTAATTTCTCTAATGAATCATGCCCATAGATTTTTTTTTCTAGATTTTCTGTTGTTTTTTTTTCCTGTAAGAAATAAGCATAGTATTTAAATAATGTCATATTATTTAAATAATAGCAACTCTAGTGCGAAGCTCCCTGCTTACTGCTAAGCCTAAACTGAAATCCTATTTGAACAGACTAAAAAAGTTCTTTCTTCAATCTTTCAAGGCAAGTCTGTATTCTGAACTACTGGAACCTGAAGTACCTGTGCACCTGATTTTGTCTACTATTACAAAAACCTTTTAGAATTATAAATGTAGGAGAAAGATTAGATGTGGTTAATATTAATTATCATGTCTATTGATGCTTTAGAAATCTGGATGATTGACCCTTGTAACGTTTTTAATGAAAGTGAAGTCTGATAGTAAAATTAATCAATACAAAGGAGTGGTACAACGTGTGGCCATTCTTATCAGAAATGTTAGTAATACATTGTGTGGTGGCACTACCATACATCAGTGGTATTATATGTGTAAATTTAAAAAAGAAAAATTATTCCTAGCAAGGGTCATTGCTTAAAATGTTTCATCTTATTTCATATGCTTTAAGTTGATATTTTAAAATCATATAGCTGTTTAGCAGTAGAGTTACTTACTACAGGAACTCTCTATAATATATTCCTCGTCTTACAAATTTATCAGTGAAATAAATTGGATCATTGATTATAGTAAATAAGAAAATACAATTTGGCAGTAGAAGGTGGGTGCTTTAGTTGTGTTAATATTAAGAATGCATAAGGTGGGGATGGCTCAAGAGTTTATACATTAAGCTGAAGTCTTGGAAATACAGATTTGATCCCTGCTCTTCTAACTCTTGGTGTAACCTTTGCCATGTCATTTATTCTTCATGTGCTTAAATTCCTTTTGTGTTTAAAGAGTGATAGCTCTGCTATGCTGAATAGGGTGTGACAGTGACAAATACTCTAACATTTTGAGTCTCATTCCATAGCATCAGGAGACACATTGATGGATGTAATGAGATGAAGGTAGAAAAATGAAACAGAAGTTGAAACTTTTTGCTTGTGAAATGAACCGATCCTGCTGATTGCATTGTAGACAGAGTTGGGTTTTTTTTTGTGATTTTTGCAACTTTAAAAATCTATTGGCACTAACAGACTGCTTCTGTTCATGTTGTCTGAGGGGAAAAATAAAGGAAAATTTTAGAGACTGTGAGCAAGCTGTTGTTTTCCACTACTCTGCTGTTCCACAAAGTTTATCTTTCACCAAAAAATAAATTACATTTTAGATTTGAAGAGTGCTTGACATATAGAAAGGTTTGCAGGTTTGACCTCTTTATATGTGTGTAAAATTCTCTTTTTGTGAAATAATATTTGCAATCCCATTTATTCTGGTGGTGTGGACTTATTTAATATTTTTCTTACACAATAATTGTCAGATGTTTCTGGATGAGTTTCATGATTTCAAAACAATTAAGCGGAATTTATCCAACTACTTTTCATTGTCAAAAGTAGGAAAGCTAATTTATTCATTCCTTTGACTAATATAGGTAGCTCAGTAACTCTGTAAACAACCACACTTTCTAATTGTATCCTTTTTTTTTCTTTTTCTTCTAACTAGAGTCTGTGTATATTTACACCACCAGGAGCTAAAGAAGGACAACCACGGCTCATTCCTGCAGGCCCCATTGCACATGGCACTACAGTATCTGCTTATGTAGCCAGATCCAGAAAAACATTGCTAGTAGAAGATATTCTGGGGGTAAAAGGCTTTCTCTTTTTAATAAGATGATTATGGCATGTTCTTAGAGTGAATATTTTGATGCTGAAATGTTTATTGAGCAGAATGTATAATGATAGAGTTGTCTGGCTCCCAAGAAACTGTGTTGGCAAGTTTGGATTAGCTTGATGGAATAATTTCAGAATATCCCATTTATTTTTAAGTGTAAACTTAGGAGATTTTTGTCTTTTAACCTTTGTTGTTGTTGTCGTCAGAGAAAGGAAGTAATTGTACTATATTCACTTGGAGACGAAAAAACCCTATCAGTCAAAACTCCTGTCTTTCTGGTCTTGAAATACTTAGTGGCCTAATCTCAAATAAGACAACTTCCACACAGTCAATCAAAGTTTGATTTAGTTATAAGTACATGGCTCATACTGACAAGAATGTCAGTCAGAATTCTGGTTATTAGACAGGATTTTGATCTCTGCTTACACTAATGTAAAGCTAGAATGCTTATAACGTCAGTAGATTTACATCAAAGGCACATTTAATATAAACAATATCAAAATACAAGCCTTTATCTCTAAAAAGATTCAGAAAATCCTGAATTGATATTCTGATAATTCTTGGCACTCTGCATGTCTGTCCTTTTTATTTTTTTGAAAAACTACATTCTCAATTCATGTCTATGCAATTGTATCAAACTGGTATTTAACCTGTACTTTATGTGAGAACACTTTATGATCAGCTGGTTACAAGAACACCAAGAAAGTTTAAATTTTCCTTTCAATGTTTTCTATTCTTCTGAACTCTGTCCAGAATAACAATCTGGCCAAAATTGGACATTACTGTTATAAAAAAAAAGTATGACCTTTATTGGGCAAATCCAGTCTATAAACAAAATACTAAATATCTAATGTGAGTAGACTTAAATAGAACCACAAAAACAAAAGGCAGAAACCGCTTTCACTGTAGTAACAGTCAGTACTTTCTATACAACCAGGACTAGAAATATGTTTATACTTCATTAGGTTTTTTTCAGAGACATAGGACTTAAATCGTTACTGGTAATTTCCAATTCATATCACAATATCCATGTATATGAGGGTTGCATGTTTTGATTTTACATTCATAATAAAGTCAGAGGGATATAGTGGGGAGGAGTTTTGAACTTTTTTCATTGGTTTACAGTATTAGTGGATTATTGACTGAACAGGGAGATTCATTTGGTGACATGGTTTGCTTTCTGGGGATTTTTGGAGTATCTCAACAGTGAAAGGAAGCACTTGTAGATTGACTTGTCGGCCCTTTTTTTGGGAGGACAGAAATAAAAAGTGAAAGCAGGAGGCTTATGTTGCAAAGTACTTCCCACGCTCTTTTTGTCTGTCATTTGTTCCAAGCCCTTCAGAGTGATTGTCATCTTAGTAATAAGTAGAGATTACTTGCTGTTTTCTTTGAGAAAGGAGAGATTTTGATGAGCCTTGAAGGTGTGTCTGTCTTGCCTCACCACAGCCTACAGGGAACTTCTGGTAGGAATCAAGTACTAAAGGCCTGAAGGATTGATGTGTGATAGATGTGGGTCTCTCTCACCTCATGTAGGCTAGTTACTGCCTTACTAGCCATAACATCCAGGTGGTTTTACAGGTCTTTGCAAGTTTTGATAGATGGAGAATTGAAGCTATAAATCGTTGGACATTCCCTATGTAGATTAGAAGTTAAGAATGTGAGTCTTCTATAGCAGCTGTTAGGTTATTTTAATATATTTTTTTCCTATAATTTTTGCACCAGCTTATTCAGTATGCGTAAGCAAGAGAAGGAGAAAGATTCTGACTCTCATACATAATTTTTTGAGAACACATTTTCCTCCTCAGGAATCAGTTGAGGATTATAACTCTGAATAGCCTAAAGCCTCATGTTTAGATTTTTGTTCTCTTGCAAGCACTACTGTCTGCTTGGTAACATTGAAGTCTGAGCAGTCCACTTTACAACAAATGCTTTGGCTTTTTTTATTAGGGGGGAATGGGGTGGTGAGGTAGTATTGTTTCTTTGGATTTTTACTTAATCTAGACAGGCATTAGCAATGAAGTGATGGATTTACTACCTTTGAGATTAGACAAAATGTATTATAAAACCAAACCTAAAGCTAATATAACAACCGATTCTGACTCTGCATCAATAAGGTTATATGTAAATTAATGCTGAGTCTTTTTAATGGCTTTTTTAGTAGATGTCTTACTATGTGTAAATTATGCTGAGAGATATGACTTTTAGTGAATTTTATCATTTTCCTGCAGATTTAATGAGTCAGAAGAGAGAGAAAAATGTCAGTATCTCTTTCATGTTAATATTACAATATTTACGTTTTATCAGATTATGTTTACGTTTTCTAGGATGAGCGATTTCCCAAAGGTACCGGATTCGAATCAGGGACTCGTATCCAATCTGTTCTGTGTTTGCCAATTGTCACTGCAATTGGTGATCTGATTGGTATCCTGGAGCTTTACCGTCACTTGGGCAAAGAAGCTTTCCATCTTAGTCACCAAGAGGTGAGTTCATGCCCAGCCTTTGCCCACTTCCCCACAATGGTCAGCCCTTCAGCCCCCCCCCCCACCCCCCCCCCGGACTTTTTACTTTTTTCTCTCACTCTCCTCATGTTTTTTCTACCCTTTTCGTACTTGATTTTGTTCTTATTGAATGTTATTTATTGAAAAAAAAATAGTGATTTGTATTTTCAGTCACAGGAGGTAAAATTTACATATACAAGTACACAGACATCTCAAGAATTTTACCTTGTGTTCTTTTGTGGAAAAAAACATTCAAGATTTCTTCATCAATAGAGAATTGTTAAAGAATTTAACATAGAGCAGGTGAATGAAATATAAGTGTGAAACAAATGTCAAGAAATGAAATCATTTTATGTAAAAAGGACACTGCTGAGTTATCCTGAGTCTCAATTTTAACTTTCTAGTAAAACTTTATTTTACAGTATGGAAAGATTTTTTTATTTTTTATTTAGCTGGCTGTTTTGGTGTTGCTTCTCAGTGAATTAGCCCTATTTTAAAACATAATGTTGCAACATTGTAGCAATGGCATAATAGATCTCAATGTTGGATCTTATAGGAGGGGAAAGTGATTTTATTTCAAAACAAAAATGGAGCAAAAGAGAGCTCATGTATTTGCATTCGTGTTCTTACATCCACACACTCTCAGGCACCAGGGTATGTGTGTCCAGGTGGTATTTCCAAAAGCTGTGCACAGACGTGCATATCCAGGTAGTCTTTTCAGGATGCCTTGCAATGACATGGAGCACAAGGGATGCCAGCTGTTGAGTGCTTATATCTCCTGGTTCTTTTCCTAGGTTGACAACAATGTGCTGTAGTTTTGGGTCAGCCTTTTTTTTTTTTTAGCCTTTAGGGGATGACATCTTTTGTCTCTCTAGCCTGTCTCATCTCTGTGAGTCATCAAGATTTACTCACTGTCCTTTATCTCCTGACCTAGATGTTCTTAGAAACTGTGTGTATATGTGCTGGTACCTGGATGACTTCCTAATCTAGGTTCCACTCATAAAGCTGTCTTCTACATTTTTTCCCCTCTTCTGATGTTTCCCCATCCAGATATTCCCATTCATAACCACCTCCCCATTTCCATGGCTGTTCTTTACAATGCATGGTTTACTGTATTTATATAAGGCCTGTGTACTTATGTTGTCCATACATGTCCATTTGTCAATCCAAAGTTATGAGTTGTTAGCCAAGTGCAAACAAACTTGACAGTGGAGCAGTAGTTGCAAAGGCTAGCACTGTATTAAAGGTGTTAGAAGTGTATCTTAGCTCTCATGTCTGGGTGAGGATCCTTGTTATGTCCCATCTACACATTATGATGACTGTCACATTCATTTCTCTCTGTACCCTTCCCCAGAGAAGCGTACATGAACGCAGAGGTTAGGACAAAATGGGGTGAGTTCCAGCCAGGACTGTTGACTCGAGAGTGGTATAAGATGCATCATGGAGCAGTTTAGCTGTACCGAACAGGAATTATTCTTGTGAAAAGAACAGAAAATGTGCAGAAAAGAGAGATATTAAAACTAGCCCTCCTGAGGGGGGGGGGAGGAACAGCAATATTTATCAATAGTATATTCTCTCTATTAGTAACCTAAGTAGCCTAGCATACATGTGATGCTCATAGATGTCTATTAGTCAGGCAGTCCATGCTGCTGCAGCCTCAGTGTCACACCTGGTATTTTTTTTCCACCAATAACTAGAGGTCATGGTAGATGACTGGATTAGTATGGTGGTGCTAGTGTCCCTGCTCACAGAACAAAGAACAGGCGTTCATACAAAGCTAGGCTTCATTAATTCTGCTGCTTACACACAATGTATTTATTTTTAAAAATTATCTCATTACATTAATCGATCTACAGTTCAGATAGGGCTCAGACATGCATTGTTCTGTGCAAATATGAATCTTTTATGCTCTATGAAATACCTTCTATAACTGAAGTTCATGAATGTTCCACTTGGAAAAGACTGGCTGCTAAATAAGACTATTTTATTAGTAAATTAAAAATATTTTAAGGTCATTTTTTAAGTGTTCTAAAGCATTCTTTTCATTTTCGGGTTTCAGAAAGCCTTTGGATACCATCAGCAGTTTTTATAAAATGTGTACAATGTGTTCTGTTTAAAAAAAAAAATACAAAAGAGTATCTTAGGAGGGTATGCAGCAGCAGACCTCTTGTACTTCTGTCCTCTGTGTTCCTATAAAGCTTCTGTGCTTCAAGGCCAGAAGATTATGTATGGTAGCACATTTTAGTTAACTGCAGTTTACGTGACATTTGTTTGAAATGTTGCCTGGAAACTGTCATACACTAGTCTTGAGCTGAGGGATCAGGTCTGGTTCTTCTGCCACCAAAATGGTTGTGAAAGAAACAGTGCCTGTTTACAGCTGGAAATATCTGTGGCTGAAGAGATACAGCCCCAGAAAGATATTATGGGATATTTCATTTCTATGGCTTATGGGATATTTGTTTTGATGTTGTATTTGAGCTGATGGGTTCCCAACACTGCTTCTGAAGAAATTAGTAAGCATTTTTTGATACAAAAAATACTTTTTCTCTTGTTATTGAATGTACCTTACTAAAATCGAAACAGTTGCAAATATATTGAGACGTTCACAAAATAACTGTCTTCCCACAAATTGGTACTGCCTGCCTGTGTGAAACACCTCAGACAACTTAGCAGCTAGGTAGAGAAATCGAGTGCATAACCAATGTCCAGGTTTCTTCAGAGTTACTTTCTTGTCTTTTATTTCAGGTTGCAACAGCAAATCTTGCATGGGCTTCAGTAGCAATACATCAAGTACAAGTAAGTGTGACTATTATTTCATTTTTTCATCATGTAACCCCTCTGCCAGGACTTGATTAATGGAAACATAGATTATAATCAAGTTTAAGTGGAGGTCACTACTAAAACATTGATTCAAGCCCCTTTCCTGAACCTGGGAAAAAATACGCTAATATTTTGGTGTTCATTGAGCTAGTTTTCCTCTCTTGCAACTGTGGATCAAAGAACTTAACAATCGGTATATTTACTAAAGGAAAAAGAAACATTAACAAAGTAGATAAGTAATTGTTAAAGCAGAATTCTAAAACCTTTGCAGTTTTCTTGTAAGAATGCACCTGCTGGGCCAACTGGTTACTTTCCCCCTGCCTTGGTATTCAGTTTGAGATTATTAGGTGTTGCTGGCTAAAGCCTACTTTATGCTACCCTTGCTAGCTGCTTCATGGTCCTGTAACCAGTCCCTCTAAGGATGCTTAATGCTGTCCCTAGTTGGGTGCCTAATGAAGCTGCAGGCAGTGCAAGCTGCTGTAGCAAACCCCAGCAGCTTTGCTAATAGCTTTTGTTACTTCAGCTAATAGAGGATGGTAACACTGAAACTAAACATATTCCCTCAGCTCACAGATGATGCTAAAATAGGTTCTTCTGTCAGCTCAGAGGAGGAAGTTTGTTACTTTTTTTTTTTTTTCCAAGGAGACTTTCATACATTTGGCAGAAGACTCACACATAGGTTCCTGCTTTTCTTTTCTAGGCTGTAATATCTGCCACCTCGTTGTTGGAGGTCATTGACTTTGTTTAGGATGCTCATTCACCCTGGCACGTTTAGGCAGAATTAGCTGATATAGACTATTGTACACCAGTAGAATGGCAACTGTCTGCAGTTGTAGCTTCGCTTTGTAATGAGTACCTCTTTAATTGAAATGTTTTTCTCACCCAAGAAAACAAAACAGAAAGCTTACTATAAGCCTGGTCATTGGTCATTTTCATTTCTCTCCCTTCTGATAAGCAGAAGGCTCACCCTTCCCAACTTTTGGCATGAGATAACCTAAAAGTTTTGATCTGGCATTGGTCCATGCCTACCAGGCTCACAGCTGCACTTTAGAAAGTTGTGTATAACAAGAAGTTGTACCTAGTTATCTAATTATATTCAAGAATAAGGCTTGTGAATGTGGTTTGTCATATTTTGCATATTTATTTATATTTGCATTGTATAGATGAAAGATACTACTTGTTCTGAGTGATATTTTATCATGTAAAAGGTACAAACAGTAGAGGATTGGGCTTTTTTTTGACCTAAGTACTTGCTCTAGTAACATACAGGTGTACAATTACACTTTAGAAACAGAGTATGCAATTAGGGAAAGTAAAAATGCAGTTCAAAACTTTGCTTCATTTAACACTTTCCTTCTAAAATGTAGTATGAATACTACTTTTTGTGTTCATATTCATGCTGATTTCTCCCAAGGTTAAGCATTTATTGTCTGCTACTTAACTTACTTAAACTTGCCTGATGTCAGTCTTCAGTTGTGCCTACATGCTACTTGGTGACCTGGAAAAAAGTGGTAAAATTGTGGTAAGGAAGAAAGCAAGAAAAATATTCGACATTATCAGAAGAGATGCGGGTCTGGATAAGGAAGTGTCATTAAGTTGATTCCATAAACACATTCAATGGCAGCCTTTGAGGTAGTATAAACGAGTGGAACAACCAGTATCTTTCAGACAGCCTTAAGAAAGATGTTACTTGCACTTGACACTTTTAACTCAGCAGCTAGATAGCTAAGATTGACACCCAGCACACAAATCCAGCTTTTAATTTTATACAGTGCTGTAACATATGCGTATACTAGTAGCGTGGTATTTTTTTTCATACAAATTAAATGGGTAGATTGTGTGACTTCAGTTTCCCTCTGACTTCAGTGTTCTTTTGGAGCAAATGATAATGTGATATGTGCTTCCAGGTGTGCCGGGGCCTTGCTAAGCAGACTGAACTGAATGACTTCTTGCTTGATGTATCAAAGTAAGTATGATTTGCACTCAAATCTCATCAATTTATTTTGATGAGCTTTTCTAACATGGCTCTTCCAATCTACCCATGTTTTTACCCTGTAGCTCACACGCAGATGTGAAGGCACCCCCTGGAGGGTGGGAAAACTTCAGCACAGGGACAAGAATGAATGATATGGCTGGTACTGGTCCATACCTGTTAATTTTTTTTATTTTGTGGTGGTGCAGAAGAAAATGTAACATCCAATTATACCTTACAGAATTTGTTCATTTTTTTTGTCTTTTGCATGAGATTTTTGCCTTTTCCGCCCCCTCTTCTGTCAGAGTTAAATGTGGGTCTCTTTTGAGAAGTGACAAATAGGCTTGCTATCTCTTTTCATGGCCAGTTTTAGAAGGCTTGAAAGGACTTTATGAAAAAATAGCTTGCTTCAGCTTCTCCCCCTGCTTTTTGACATGTGTGTATACGTATACCCATGTATAAGTATACACTACTCAGGAATATTCTTGAAGAATCAATCCTGCTTCATGATTGTTCTTCCCCTGCATTTTCTGGAGGCTCACTTTTTGTTTTCAGAGACTGTAACTGCATGTAGTATGTTTTCTTTTAATTTCTTGAACGTAAGATTAAATTGAAAACACAGTAAGACCATGAAAGCTTGGGCTTAGACTTAAAAGTCAATTTAGTGTTTTAGAGGATCTGCTCTTCCTACATCCATTTTTCCTTGTTGCTGCCATTAGCACCTTTAAATAGTAGGGATAGTCAATAAATGAAAAGGCAAACCAAAATTGTATTTTCCGTAAATCACAGTCTGTGATGCTTAACAGTATTTTGTCAAACTAGTTGGTTGAAGAATTTTTGGGGACTGATGATACTGTGGAAAAATGAGATGTCTCAGATTTTTGCTGTTACAAACACTTCTCTGGGTCTTGATGAACAATTCTTAAACTGATGAGATTAGAGGACATCCAAGATTCCTATGCCATTGCTCAGGAATGCAGGCAGCCGAGTTGACCCGCCTGGAATGGGGAATGATACACCGCAGGGAGGAGTCTACCCCTTGCAAAGAGGGCAAGCTGGATATATCCAGATGTTTTCCCTAGCTTTTTTCCTAAGGGATGACATTTTTTAAAATTTTAGCTTGCATTCAGAGCCTGTCTCCTAAAGGGCACTCTCTTCATTGCCTTGACAGAGATACCCACTTGCTGCAGTCTCTTGCACCATTATGTTCCTTCCCAGAGTGCTTTTATTTTGCTAACATCTGAACTGAGCCAGTTTACTAGAGAACTCTGGATTAATCTAACCAATTATATAGGCTGGAAATTTACTCTTGGTACATAATACTGAGATTGTTTTAAAGAACTTTGTCATTATTTTTAAATTTTGATATAAAAATTTCAATAAATACTGCAAATATTTCATATGTATTTCTGTAAGAAAATACCTCTCCTACCTAATTGTAAATTGCTAGAATTGTTTAGATTTAACAAAAAATAAGCCCTATGTTTTGAGCCACAAACTTGGGATATCGTTTAATAACAACTTACCTTAACTTCATGTAGGTAAAGACTTGCACTGGCAAGAAAATAATTAGCTGCTTCTTAGAAATGGTCTGTACCTTTTTTTACATGGAAAGAGGGTTTCCTATTCAGTGAGGAAATTGTTAGCTTGCAATGTCAATGGGACATGTTCTGTAACGTTTTAGAAAGGGCATAGTATGCAGTGCTCCACCTCTTCATGTCCCTGGCAATGTAAGACTAGCCTATTATATATTTCCTTTTCCTTTCCAGGAGACCCAAACAGAACTGAGCTGTATATATGTTCAAGGCCATGGGACAATGTCTTTCTGTCTGCTGGGAACATTGTAATCTGAGGGTTATTAAGACTTGGCATGCAGAAGATTTAGACTTCTTTTACTAATAAGTGTGACCTTTATCTTTCAATGTTCTTGACTGTCCTTGGACATTTACCACTTTGCTGTGAAACTGAGATGGGGGGGGGG
>JAOTQQ010000023.1:47139327-47200085 GCA_026546715.1 Gallinago undulata
CCACCCCCCCCCCCCCCCCCCCAAGTTACAAGGTCAATCTTTCCCTGCGACTTGAACATGATACACCTGGGTCAATAGAGAAGACTCATTAGGAGTTTTATAAATTTTGTTGCCTTTTAAATAGAATTAAAGGTTGGACAATGGGACTTCAATTTAGCTATAATACATAGTTTTCATTAGTTCTCCATACATAGTCCTGTATGCATAAACCTAATGAAATGTTTTAAAAGCATGTAGATAATAAGTATCAGCAGTGGAAGAAATAACTTTTTTTTATCATCTTCTGAATTGCTTTTCTTTTTTTGCTGCTTCTTTTAAAATTTTCAGCGTGTAAGGAGTGCCAAAGCATTTTGATACATTCTTGGTGTTGCTCAGCAGGGGCCTACTTAATCCTTGGTAGGCAATGTTTGGTAGTCTTTTGCTTTTCTACAGGGAAAATTCTACATATTATAGAAAATATTCCACAATTCCATCATATAAGAATAATGGCTTAACAGAACAGATCTAGGACCATTATTCAATTCCTTTGTGCTATAGCAAGCCGGTCAGTTATTTTCAAGGTGTAGAGGTTTGCCCTTACCTTTCAGGCTCCACTGTTAAGTGGTTGTGAAACAAGAGCCGATGACAGCCATTTGAGAAGTGTTTGACTAAATGCCAATATTTACTGACTTCTCTTTCTCTACAGAACATATTTTGATAATATAGTTGCAATAGATTCACTACTTGAACACATAATGGTAAGTTGTTTTTTCACTTCTAAGTTTATTAGTCGTAGTTATTGAAGCCCTTCATTCTCCTTTCCTTGAAGACACTACTTTATTGAAATATATGAACTGTATATAATGGACACAATACAAACAGTATTAACACCTCTACATGGAAGAAGGTGGCAAAGGTCAGCTTGATCTTTTTCATTGCTGCAACAAGTTCATTTCACAGCTTTCATAAGTAAGAAAATGTGACTGTCTCTGAACTAAATAGTTACTATTGTGTTCTAGATAAGGTTTGAAAATTGTGACAGAAGGGCTTCTGGTTTTCTTCTTATTTCAGCTTGTTTTATTGATTCCTTTTTCCAAAATTCACTTCGCCACATGCTGCAAAACACTTCTGAAGAAGTTATTGTCTATAGGAAGGTCTAGAGGTCAACCATTACTCCCAGAGTATTTGTTCCATTTGCTGAATGAGATGTGCCAGCCATGACATCCCTTTTGCCTTGCAAAAGTATTTAAGCCCATAAATAGAATGACAGAGTCAATGTTTTATAAAAACCACTAAAACCAAGCCCATTGAAATAACTAAGACTTTTTAATCAATCAATTAAAGTATAGTTCAGAAACACATTAGAATTTTCTAAATCAATTTTGAATTCAAAATTATCTGCTGAATAGTGTTTACAAATACATATGTACTGGTGCTCTGTAGAACATTTTGAGTATTTGATATATGAATTATGCTTTTTAGCTTTTAGAATGTTCATTGTATCCTGAATGTAAATCATAATCAGGTCTGTGATACTATTGTTTCAATTTGCATATTCAAAAAATTACTCTCCAACAGTAATCCGATACTTGTTCCAGTCTTCAAAGTGATATTCTTAGCTATTCAAAGACAACAAACTTAGAATCCAAACAATATTAAAGCAGTTTTATTTAGAAACTTGAATTAGTAATGGAAAATATTCTGCAGTGTTTGTCTTATTCTAGCTAGTACACGGTCAAGAATTCAGCACATAGGACACATTTCTGAACGTTGACTTTTCCAATTTAAATGAACTGCTTAAAAATAGCTTAACATTTAAAAGAACTGGTGTAATATAACATATGGCATTGAGAACAAATATTGATATTCTTCCCTGTTCTTCCCTATGAATAGAGGTCTGGTGGAAAACACAATTGGCAGTAAAATACGCTTACTCTTTCATCTTTTCCAACACTTGGCTGCATCATGATTCTGCATTTTAACCTACGTAGATGTTTCATACTCAGCTTCCTTTGTAAGCTGAAGCAGTTGGCTGTTTCTTGGGCCAATGCATTGAATTACGCATTTACACATTTATTGCCATTTTATGGGAGTGTGATTTTTATCATTATGTGGCTTATTCTGTGTCTCGCAGTAAGAAAAGAGTGGAACTCAGTTTCACTTCACTACTTCACCCTTTGGTGATTGCACTTAAAGTTTGCTTTGTTCCTGTAATTATAAAGAAAAGAGAATGGGGACTTTAGCATTCTTTTCATTTTTATTTCCATTAAAATCCCTCAGCAAAGTTAGTGATATAAGGATGTTTTTGAATATGGAGGCAAATAGGAGAAGCGAAAGTTCAAGTTGCCTTGCAAATATTCTTACCAATGTGTGAGTACTTACCAGCAACCTACCCAACAGGTGGTCGCCAGCCTCCCTATTGACGATGCAAAGCATATCTTTTGTATTGTTATAATGGCCCTTCAGCCACTGGCCTGGATTTGAGCTAAGGGTTTTACATAAATAAGACTTTTTCATCCCCTTAACTATTTCTCACAATTACTAGTGCTTAAGCAGTTATTTTTGAAAAGCGTGAGTCATGACCAAGGTAAGTTCTTGAGTCATATGCATTAGAACAGAAAAAATTAAAACAGAGAAATTTTAATTGTGTAAAATTAACAGTTCTGTTCATTCTATAAAGAAATCTGATACAATTTCTGAACGGGTGTAGAGAAGCATTTACTGCCCCCCTTGTCCCTTCCGGCATGGTTTATACCCACTCTATGTTGAGCAAAGGAATAAAAGGTGTGAGTGGTTGAGATCTTTAAATTTCTTAATTCTTTGTGTGAAAAATATTTCACAGAAGTTACCTCTTAGCTTGCAGTCTCCCTGACTTTCTACTTCTTTGGTGGACCAAATGGAGTAGAAAGCAACAAATCATTCCAACCACAGATTGAGTCCGTATGGGAGCTCTCTCTCCATGTTTTGTAGAGTTAGTCTGGGTGATTTCTGTGCAGTTCCCGTTACACAGCTCAAATGACATGAAATTGGAGTCTCCCAACTAATCGTTTATTGTCTCATAGGGTTTTTTTACCGCCAATGTCTAATGTTTTTATTTGCATTAATATGAAATGAAATATTTTAGGGTTTTTATTATTTTTGAAAGACAAGTTGGGGGGGGGGGAATCTTAATTCATTCTTATGGAAGTCTTGAGGATTCTTAAGACGTGACGCCTGCATGCAGTGCATACCAAGATGTACTCAGCCTCTTTCTATGACTGAATGACTAGATAGCTATTAAACACAATTTTTAAAAGATGAACAAGATCCACTTCAGGTCATGCTCTACCATGCAGTTACTGTGCTTTTTGAGTGGGTAAGAAACATTGGAGACATACCTGAATTGGGTAGAGAAGTTTCTTGAATCTGACTATATGGCATCTTTAGTTAACGCAGTGATCCTTATTTGAATCTGGTTCACTCTTTCCATGCAGTTGGCTGGCACTCAGTCCATGCATTTGGCTGGCAGTTCATTTTGCTAAGATCAAACTACCTGGTTCAAAGTAAGATAGAGACCATGCAAGTCTATTCCTGTACCGTGGTGCTTCCTGAACTATGGGTGGTACCGTGTGGGCTTTGGTTAGTTCATGTAGAACTAGTTCTACATGATGCAAGAACTGTTCCTAGCATCTGGAGGGCACAGCCATTTCCTATCCTGCTGTGTAGGGCAGTCCATAATGACAATGCTAATTATGACATTTATAATTTACCCTATTTGTTCATTGTTATGTTTTACAGGTACATTTAGCTCCTTTAGAAACAAACAGTAGCCTCTCTGTTATGTCTGTCTTTGCTGCATATTCAATAGCAATATATTTGCATTAAAGATAAAGACAAAAAGCCAAAAATGTTCTGAAGTCTTGCCTTATCCTATCTATTTAAAATCAAGTAAAGAAGTATAAAATGTAAACATAGAGGGAAGAAATGTACCATTTTGAAAAGCATTCCTTGTACTTCAAAAGCTGTAATAGGAAAGCTTTTTTTCTTTCAGAAAACATTCAAGCCTCTAAAGATATTCCCACATTTCCCAAAAAGAACACTCTGATTTACAACAAAATATTGGATAAAAAACACTTCCATTTTTAATTATATCCTAAAAGATTGCTGTGAAGGTGGATTTCCATTATGAATAAGTTCTCAAAAACTTTTATTTTCAAAGAGCTTATGTTTTTATCAGATAAATTATTGAAGAAAATTTAGCTCATGATCATTAACTCTAGTTTTGTTTTTTGTCTATAGATATATGCAAAAAACCTGGTGAATGCAGATAGGTGTGCACTTTTCCAGGTTGACCACAAAAATAAGGAGCTGTATTCAGACCTTTTTGATATTGGAGAAGAAAATGATGGGAAACCTGTCTTCAAGAAGACCAAAGAAATAAGGTAAGAGTAGCTAGCAGTAGAGTCCAGTTTCATTACAACTACAGATGTGCAGGCATTTTATTACCCAGTCTCTGTGCCTATCTGCAGGTACCCTGACAATACTTGTCATACTGTGATATCATTCCCACCAGGACCCGCCTCCAGAAGGTAGTACTTCTGGGAATGACATTGCAGTGCCATCGAAACAACGTCTCTGAAGCTATAACGTCACTCCTGGAAATGCCGTCTTCCGGAGGCGGTCCTTTTGGAAATCATGTTGGGAAAAAAACAGAGGTGTTCTGAGGTAGGTAAAGG
Source organism: Gallinago undulata (assembly GCA_026546715.1). NCBI lineage: Eukaryota > Metazoa > Chordata > Aves > Charadriiformes > Scolopacidae > Gallinago > Gallinago undulata. The sequence continues at coordinate 47,144,022 of JAOTQQ010000023.1, forward strand.
TGCAGGTAAAGATGCACCTAATCCATAGTCTGCCAGTATGGGACTTTTTTTCCCAAGAGGGTTCCCAAGAGGAATTGAAATTTGTGCAATTCAAGCACATCCAAAGCAAAGAAATCACAATTTGTACTACTTACAGATGTACTAGGCATATGTAGAATCTAGTGTGGACTAGTTGTTGGTTTTGAAGATTTCAAGTCCAGTAACTTAATTTTATTTTTTCCTCATGTGAATTTAGATTATTTTCAAACTATTAAATAATTGTGATTCTGAAGTATGCTTGAAGTGGTGAATTTGAAAATGTATGTAGGCCTGTAATGAATACATAGGATTCTCTGCCCAAAGATGTGTAATTTTGCTTCATTTCACAAGTACATCATTTTTATGCATATACATGTTTTTTTTTAATGAAAAAGGCAAAACAAAAAATTATGAATCACCAATAGATACAGATTGAGATTTTCAAAGACACACAGGTTTTAAACCTGCAGCTTCTTAAAAAGAAAGAAATGTATGACTAAATATCCTGCACTAAAATTTTGATGAAATACGCAGCATAGATTTTCTCAGAATCATTTTGTCCTTGTACTTCTAAAGTTCTAGGCTGATATGAGATGTGATTCATGTCTTCACTTAGACTCCTTTAGACAGACTCACTCCCACTTACTACATTGTGTGAGTGAGAAGGGAAGGAGTCAAAATTGGTGCAATTTACATACTGACAAGCAAGGAGGTGGTGTAAATTAAAGCAGGTGACCTGTTTTAACATACACTTCCCTACTCCTCCTTGATAATTGTTTTTCATGCTTATATCTTTCTTTTCTGTATGAAAATTATTGAAATGGTGACTCTAAGTGCAACGGTGTGAGCCATTTCACGGGTGCTGTATACTGAACGAGAAGTACAGCTTAAATATCTCTAAGAAAGTGACACTGAGTCAGTCAGTCATCAGGAAGGAGCCTTAAGTTGGTGTGATGTACATATCATAACGAACAGCAAAAGAAAGTAACTTAAAATCAGGTGTGCAGGGTGAAATCCTGTCAGATTTGTCACTAACTTCAGTGGGGGCAGGATACTACTTAAGTACATTTCCATCTCAAAGTGTTCCACGTGTGATTCTTTCTAATTATTTTTCTCTACAAATTCTTTTGTGCTTGTGTGTCATAACTGTTTTATGTCAAAGAATTGAAAATTATTTCCTTGCAAGACAGTAGGTTTTTCTGATTCAAATCCAGGATTGTGTTTAACTTTCTTGTGGTGATTATGGGATGTGGTTACTACCATGGCATTGTTTGCATGTCATAAGATGAAACAAGCTAGTTATTCTGAAGTGTACATGACAAACACATACTGTGCTTAGCTTTGAAATTTCTACCAGTCTTTTCCCAAAGTTTATTTTACCAAATCCACCTGCCCTACCTTACACCCCCCCCCCAAATAAAAATCAAATTCTGTATCACCTATGATGTGTTTAAAGAATATGCAATATTCTTAATATGAAGAATATTCATTAATATTCATAATATGAATATGTAATATTGATGATAAAATCAATAACTTGTAGAGGTAAATGCAAGTCTCAGGTTCTGTACGAATGTTTTTTCAGAAGCATAACCTGCCAGGTTTATTGAAGACTTTGGATTCTTGCCACTAAAATGCTCATATTATGGTATCTTTTGCATTAAACTTTGGAGTTATATAAAATGTTTTCAGAAAGTATCTCTTAGTATGTGCTTATCTTATTATTTACTAATAGTTGCTGTTTTGTTACGGTTTTTCTCCTAAAAGCATCAAAATTGCACTGGTTGGGAACCAACTATCCATTACCATGACCAAGACAGACTCCACTGGAAGTTCATGTTGTGGCTAATGCACATTTTTATTTTCTGCAGATTTTCTATAGAGAAAGGAATAGCTGGCCAAGTGGCAAGAACAGGAGAAGTCCTTAACATCCCTGATGCCTATGCAGATCCACGCTTTAACAGGTAGGATGTTATTCATGGGAGGTGAAGACAGCTCACCAAATCTTTTACTACTTAAATTTCACATTAGCATACATTTATGGAGCTGTGATGCTCTGGTGAGAAGACAACCTATACGTATCTATTTAAATGCTTTAACCATCAGAGATATTTTTCAGATGCAACAAAAAATTATTATTTTTATCAAATACAAATATAATGGAGAAAATTCTAGTTCTTTTTCCCATTCCCATTACGGAACTTTTCCCAGGTAGGTAGACTGTTGCTGATTTTCTTCATTAGCCTCCCTGCAATCTGATTCCTTTAAAGGGAGAAAAACAATGTTCACTAAAATACAGCATGCCTAAGTATCTGAATGTATTCTTTAATTTTATGAATAAGCTGGCTGTACTTTTGAGGAAGTATTAATTCTTTATCTTGCAAATGGCTATTAAAGGATTAAAAGTTCTTTCTAAATATGACACAGTAGATGGAAATATTTGAGGGCTTTGGAGGTGAGCTTTTTGTAGGTACTCATTACATCTACTTATTATTTAGTATATTGTACATCAACATTTCTGAGAATCAAGGAATAGATATTAATTATAATTAATAATATTAAATCTTTTTTCCTTTTTTTTCCCTTTCTCTTTTCTGGCCTCCCAGAGAAGTAGACCTCTACACTGGCTACACAACCAGAAATATCCTGTGCATGCCTATTGTAAGCCGAGGAAGCGTAATAGGTGTTGTGCAGATGGTGAACAAAATAAGTGGAAGTGCCTTCTCTAAAACTGATGAGAACAACTTTAAAATGTTTGCGGTCTTTTGTGCTTTAGCCTTACACTGTGCTAATGTAAGTTTTATTTACAGTTTTGTCAGCTGTTGGTTATAGTGGGAAGGCTTAGAATCCTACTTAAGGATTTTGATGTTCCAGATAATTAAAGTGATTCATAAGTCTGTTTCATTGAATTAATGAGGAAACAGGAGTCATTGAATTCCTTATGGAATAATTGTATTTTAAGAGGATGATAGGGATTCATTTGATGCTTTCTGAAATAATTGTGCTCTGGATACATCAATTTGGTGTAGTTAAACTGAGAGCAAGCTCTGAAATGTGTATATCTGTCTTCTCTTTTCCATTAGAAAGTATGATTCTTATTTACTTTCATAAATGCAGAGCACACGTTTTACAGTTTTAACTGGTGGATGGGGAAGTTGTGTATTCTCTTGATTCCATATGTTTAATATCCAAAGATATCAGTTTATACATTTATATTCTGTGCTGTATACTGATAATTATCCATGCTTCTGGATAGGAGTGGGTAGCTATTTGTGTTATCAAACCCTTTATCATCACAGAAATTACTATTCCTGTAGGAAATGTATGCAGTTTAATGATCATTACTGTATAAGTATAAAAATGCAGTAAGTGCAATAAAAATGCAATGCAGAAGAAAGGTAAAATCCAATGCAATGCCAGTCCAGCCTGGTGATTTGCAACAAGACATTTTATCAAGAGTATGCTGCTGATATGCTCCAACAGCAAATTTTATTAACAATTATTCAAAATTGTTCAACGTGACTCAAGGCAAGTAGAAAGTCTTGCATCTAAATGAAATTTGGGAATATGCAGTCACTCAATTGTGTGTGAGTTCACTCTTTTAGGTGGTGAATGTTACCGTTCAGGGCCTAATGCTCCAGAGTAATCTCTTTACTAGTAAAATTGTTGTATCCTTGCTTGTTTACAAGCCATCCCACGTCTGCAATAGCTGTCTGAACCTCTCAATAATTAACCATACTTATTTTTCACAATTATTGCATAGTAATGTAGGCATGATAAACATCTCATGTACTTTTTACTGTGCATAGGTAGCAGTTATTTGTACCAATTAATAACTGATTTCATGCAGTGACACAAAACATTAATTGTGCCCTGTTACCAGTTTTCTTTCTGTTAGCATGTTGCAAGGGGCTGAGCTGTGTTTCTAACTCCTGAATTTAAATTTTTTTCTCGGGAGACCTCAGATACAGTGAAAAATTAGCTGAGCCTTAGATGTTTACCTGGCTGAGTAGATGCAGAATGATGTGATAGAAGGCCCAATTTTCCAGATGTACTGTATTTCATATAATGTGTCACTTTTCTAATGTGTGAAGTTGAGCAGCCAAAAGCACTAATGTTTTTTGCAGATGTTTATTTTAAGAATAAGTGCCTGAATACAGGAAGGAAATATTTTTTCCTTTATTAAGATTTCACACTCATGAATTACTTCCCTTTTTCAGATGTACCACAGAATTCGCCATTCAGAGTGTATTTACCGTGTAACGATGGAGAAGCTATCCTACCACAGTGTTTGTACAGCAGAAGAGTGGCAAAACCTCATGCACTGTACACTGCCTCCACATATTTATAAAGAAATTGAATTGTAAGTATTTTTCTCATATAGCAACAGTTACATTTTGTATCAGTTTGTGAAAAAGATGATTCTTTTTTTCTACATGTAGTGGAACACTTTGTAGGAAGCACTTTTATTATTGTACTTTCCTAAAATCGTAGGGGTTTATCTCTGGCTTTCTTATACGTAGTTATACTTAATGACCTGTGAACAAATTTTATCTATCAATGGTGTAAAAAAATACCTACTCAGAATGGTAACATTTTCCTCAGGCATGGGTAGCTACAGTAGTTACTTTAAGCACAAGTTTATATCTAAAGATTGTAGAGATGAGCTTTCTTTCTGCTAGTCCCAAGTAACCAACAGCTCAGAGCCAGAGAGCAGGCTGAGCTGGAACATTAGGAGTTAAGATCAAATATATGATTTCATCCCCTTGCATGTTTTAGAATGATTCAACTCATTCCTGGGATTTTTTGGATTGTGTATTTTTTTGGTTTGGGGGTGGGGTGGGCTGAGGTTTGGGTTTGGTTTGTTGTGGGTTTTTTTTGGTGCGTGTGTTTTGTGCATCTGCCTGTGTTTCTTGGAGGAGGGTTAAATGGATACAGATCTCTAAACTTAAGATAATTCAGAGTTATGAATCCCAGGCGCTAGAGTTTAAAGTTGCAGCCTAAATTTGCCTATTAAATTAGCCTAAATGGGACTTCCCTTGCAGCCTATCTGAAGGCTTTCTCTGAAAAAAAATCAGTTACTTTCAGCTCCCAAGGGTCTGCTGTGTGCTAAAGATGTACTTCTATCTTCTTATCTATCTTCTATCTTACTTCTATTTTATCAGTCAGTCCCCAGTCAATACTAACACCAGCACTTGTCTCATTTTTTTTATCAGTTTCTGGCACAGGGCAATAAATTCTACTGTAGTGACCAGGTGTCTAAAATCAAAACTCTATGAGAATGAGTCACAAAATCTAAGTTGTCTTCGTAAACCTGACCTCCAGAGCTTGCTCACTCCTGTCAGGCGCTGAGCATTGTAACTGTGAGCGAGCAAAGCATGCAAGCATATGCTCAATAGGGGCTGCTTACAGTTAATGTTCATTACATGCTGAAGTGATTTGCTTGAAAGCAGAGTATTAGTAGCTTGCAGGATTACACCCTAATAGAAGCTTATTCTTTGCAATGCAATTTCTTGTGCTTTGTTAGGTGATATTATATAACCCACCTCCTCAGCAAAAAAAATGACTTTTACTTGCAAAGATGACAGGTTTCATTCTAAATTATATTAACATCCTTTAGTTCAAGCAATCTGAATACATTTAACCATTTTCCAAGCGATTCAGCTACCTTCAGCTCTCTTGCACCTGCTGTGCTGCTCAGTATGCCACGTATGCGCAAGTGTTTAGCTAGGTTCAATGGAAAGTAAATAAAAGACTTGCAGCACAGCAGGTGCAGGGAAAGGGGTTAATTAATAATCGAAGGACAAACAGTTCTGCTGAGCGGGCCCCTAATATTAGGCCTAAGGGTTGATATCGGGAGAGGGGAGAAGTACTCAGGTAATGAAACATAAAAAATGATTTTTGAAGTTTGGGCATAATTTCTATTAGCCAGTAAAAGTTGATTTATTCCTCTATCAAAATTAGAGAGAGTGTCACAGAATTTGTGACAGAAATTATTGAAATAAAATGGCTAAATACATTATTCAAGACATCATCTTTACAATTCCTGGGAGGAAAGTCTGAAATATTTCAGGAGTGCCTGTCATCCCTAAAGAACAATGATTTTTGTACATTATTTAAGCAATTGATTCTTAAATAAAGAAGTTTCTATTAACTAAACAAAGCCAAAGTTTAACCAAAGGTTAAGGGTCAGAATTGATGATCTTAGGGATCTTTTGATCCATTTCCATTGATCTTAGCACAAATATATTTGCTTACATTGCTGGAAATACAGCCTGTAAAGTCAGATTTTGTGTGCATTCAGAAACAAGTGTATGCTGTGGGATATACATTACCTGTCGTTGCTCTTAGTAAGAACGAAAAGATGTTTGAAATTACTAAGCTGAAACTTTCTTCTTAGATACCACTTTGATATCAGTCCGTATGAGGATGTCTGGCCTGCCATTTTTGTCTACATGGTCCACCAGTCCTGTGGGACAGCCTGGTATGAAATATATGATTTATAGCTTTAATTCTGTATTTTATATGTTTGTTTATTAGGAATTTTTGAGTTCGTTATTTTCTAATTCAAGTTTTTTTTTTCTCTGGAGTTTATTTACTGTGGTCTGTACAGGGCTGTAATAAGCAGATGGGATTTCTTGTCCCGGCTTCTTAGTCTTCAGTTAATAAATTTTGGGAACATCGAGGTAAAAGAACTCAGGATATCATCCAAACAGTTGTCCTTCCGATATATAGAAGTATGTTTGGTTCAGAGGTGAGATTGGCTTTAAGACAGAAGATATGATGGTACTAAAAACACTCTTGCCAAAAAAAAAAAGGTCCATGAATACTAATTTTTCAAATATACGGTTTCTGAAATTAATATAGCATATGGTTATAGTAATCTAAGTTTAGATCTTATCTTGCTAAATAAATCAATTATCGACATCATTGTGCATTAATTATGGAAATTAATGTTTTTCAGATGAAATGTTTCATGTATTGTCCTTTCTCTCAGTGTACGTTATCATTACTAAGTAGTGTCTTGGCTAAGTGAATCCCATTGCTGAAAGAAAGGAGCTGGAAAAAATTCTACAGTTGGGTAGTTGAAAGGGGAAGTATCTCCCTGCATAAAGGAACAGCATTTGGGAAACCTTTGCAGGTGACTGTTCAATCTTAGTGACTGGATAAGTCTCCATGCCCTCAAGGCATACAGAAGGACCTGAGCGTCTTTCTCGTGTCTTCTTCAATACTGCGAAGTGGGTGACTGTTGTAAATACAGTTCTCTACTGCTCAGTGTAGTTAGCTTGTTTCCATTTCTGAATGGATGGCTGTGGATGCAGGATTGGGGTTCAAATTCCCAGCTAAGTTCTGTTCTTTTCCCTGTCTGTCTCCCAGTCTCTTTCTTTCAAGGTGTAACTTTGATGGCAAAGAGTTGATATTTTTCAAATGAGTCTCAGCATTCACATATAAAGTTAAAGAAACAAAAGTGAGGAAAATATTTGAAAAGAAGGCTGTTGTGACTGAACTTGTATTTAATTTCTGAAAGAACAAAACTTCTCAACCCTCTGAAACAAGTACAGCTATTTTAAGTCTAAAATTTGATTTTTTAAATATAATGAGGAGTAAGGTTATACCTTTAAATATACACCTATGTCATGTGTAACTGTCCTGTCTAGGGAGGATTTTGGAGAAAAATTTATTGATACTTGCTACCTGTTCTTTGAAGTCATGAAGAAATAATCTTTTACTGCTTTAATCAAGTATACAAAATGCAGCAATGTAGGAAGGAATAGTGTTCTACATTGACGTATCGTTGGTAATGATTTTCCCTTTGGCTACAACTGTACTGACCCATAGCAACCACTGAGTTGATATTGGACATAGATGGAAGTGACTGTTGTGATATTGTGAATTATGATGTGCTATTTTAAACAGTAATTCTAACAGTTTTCTGGAGCTGTCTGACTTAACTCTCTAGAATTAAGAAATAAAGTTTTTGGGAAAGGCAATATGCCTCCATTTTACTAACAGTAGATTAAGGTTAAGAAGAATAATTACCTTGCTCAGCACACAAGCACAGAAATATGTCTTTCTATCTAACTGGTTCCATATAGTAGAAACATTTCCGTTTTTATGTATAGGTTGGAGACATTCAGCCTTGTTTTCTTAGCCCACATATACTGCAACACTAGAACATTAATACCACTTCCCTGAGATACCCAAGAAATTATCAAAACGTGGAACGTAAAAAAGAAAAAAAAAAAGGCAAACTACAGTAATAGGGGAAAAAATAAGAATAAAGGAAAACTGATCTGTTTCCTGAGAGGAAAAAGTCCATGACTTGGGACTTTGGCATCTTCAGTTCAGTACAGGGCTTAAAGTACAATGTTCCTTTTTCACCTGGGGGATTAGGTATATCAGAAAATTTTACCTGATATCTAATCTGTGCCTGAATTTCCAATCTGTAAACAAAAAGTGTTCAGCTTTTCTTTCAAATAAACATCAATAAACAAAGTCTATTAAAAATTGTGCAGAGCTCTGGTACTACAGAACATGAAGTCTCTCAGAAGTATTTTTGGTGAGCATATAAACCAACATAACAATTACTTTATTATTGCTTTTTATTATTACCTTATTGAAAATGCTCTTGATCATAAATTCATTTTTCTTGTCTATGTTAATACAAAAATTGGAAAAAAAACCTTAAGAAAGAAACCCATAAATGCTATAGATTTCGGGCATTTTTATGGTGGACCGGAAATTCTGTAACAAATATTGTTTGGTGAAAAATGAAGAAATAGTGAAATGTGAATTTCTGGACATTTGGTCAAACTGGAAAAAAAAAAATGTGAAGTCTTGGTAATTCTTTTTTTTCACGATGTCAATATGGAGCATTTCACCTTCTATTCAAACAATTTATGCATTTGGCATTTGACTGAAATTTTAATTTGAATAGGATTATTTATTCTGTGTCATTTACTTAAAATCTTCTATTTTTCTATTTTTATCACAAATTATGTTTTCAAATGGTCCATTAGATGCTGAATTTCACTATTTGGCAGGTTGAATAGATAACAATTTAAAGAAACCACACTTCAACTTTCTGGGAGGTTATGAGATGGTGTTTCCTGAGGTGGGTAGCTTGACTTGTGTTCCAGAACTTTACGGATAAACTAAGAGCATTGTCAGGTGTCCACTCTTCTCTGTCCTTGCCACATCTTGAATGACTCTTGTAATCAATGAGTCATCTGCAACAAGAGTCAATTCTAGCAAGAAGAGTAAATTGAAGATCATCTTTTATCCTCTGTTGGTTATTTTTCCCGTTCTTATTTCTTGTCTCTGACCAAGTTATTTTTTTTCTAGCTTTGAACTTGAAAAGCTATGCCGATTTACTATGTCTGTAAAGAAGAATTATCGCCGTGTGCCCTACCACAACTGGAAGCATGCAGTTACTGTTGCACATTGCATGTATGCCATACTTCAGAACAACCAGGGGCTTTTCACTGATCTAGAGGTAGGTGAGATGATTGTATTAGTTACCAGACCTCATCAGAGGTATCAGCCATCATAGAAGTATATTTTCTATGCTAGAGTATTGCTGTCAGCTTGGGCAGAGTGTATATAAAGGTCCAGGCAGAGGAACGGGGGTGAGTGGAAAGCCTGAGGAAGGAGAATTATTCAAATTCCTAATCCTAGTGCTTCCTTCTCATTTTTCGGATTTGCCCACTGAAGAAGCAGCAGCAGATTTGCTCTAAATTCATGCACACATTTTGAGGTTCTCTCCATTATGAATTTATGGTAAGTGCAACTGGGAGTACTTTCTATCATTAGTACTATGTGAAACTTGTGACTGGAAGAACCTGTTTTCAGTTGTGTATAACTTTGCCAAATACTAGCCATTTGGGCTGCAATTTTCCAAGCTCTCTGACTTTCTCAAGCTGATTCATTTGGGAAAACTTCAGCCAAAATTGTTTGGGTTTTCTAAAGAAACCTGCTAATAGAAATCAAGTTTTTGTTCAGTGTATAAGAACAAAATGAATTTTTTTTGATCCTTCATTTGAAAAGGTCTAGTTTAGGGACTTGAAAATTGACACTGAAATAGGAAAATAGAATTTGGCAGACGTGTTGAAAGTTGGCAAAGCTATACAGGTTTGAAAAAAATCAGTATTTCTTTTTAAACAAAAATCTGTGGATTGCAGCCTCAGGGAATATTTAGAGCTCTGATAACATTCAGAACTAACCAAGTAGTAAGCCCCATCTTTTTGGAGATGCAGAGTAAGACAGGGAGAGCAAAAGAGGCAGCTGTTGAAAGATGGAAATAGCCTTTGTTCCCTGCCAAATTCCAGCCAGCCTTCAACTGATTGAATGCCTATGTTCCAGCTCTTTCTAACGTCTCCTTTCTAGAAACTGGAGATGAGTCCAATGAGAATATAAGAAACTGCTGAATTAAATTTTGGGGAATTAGGATGGGCTGGTCTCAAGTGAGGAATGATGACATGAACCTTGATAGAGTCAGAGATGAGAAGTATGAAACACTGAAAAGGGGACTCTGGACTCTAGAGACAAAAAGATCCAGAAGCTGGCAGTGGTCACGGAGTTGGGATCCAAGCAGGGACAATATGTACAAGGTCAAGAGCACTGGGGTTAGGTATTTTATAATCCTGAAGGGCTGAGACAAGAATGACTTCCTGGGATGTGGAGAATGGGACAAGATAGGCAAAGAGAATCATCTGGTATAAGGGACAAACTGATGAGGACTGTTAAGACTAGAATACACACAGGTTGTACAGAATGCAACAAGAGAATTAAACTTGGGGGGTAAGGACAGAAAGGCTTATGCCCACTAGATCTAACGTGTAGCACAAAGGATTCTGAGACTCATATTTCTTTTGCCATTAGAGACTGTTATTCAAGTCTATTGATTACATATTTTGCCCCTCCTGATACTAATGAAAAGCAGATACCAGCATCCTACAGCTGTTACTGCCTGACTTCAAGTAACATAGGTGTGTGGTGTGTTCCTAAGGGTTCCATTTCCACTGAGGATCTGTGTGGACATGTGCTGCTTTATAAACATGCACTTCACAAGATGTAGTATTAAAAACATCATTAAAAATAAAAATGAAGAGTTTAGAATAAAAGTGAAGGTCTCAAAATCAGAAACACAGTTAAGGTTGCTAGAACATTAATTCTGTACATTGTGTATTTGTGATAAAATCTTTAGTTACATCATTGTTTGCTATTTTTCCACAGAATCATATGCCTCGCTACAGTATACAGGTTAGATGTTGCTCATTTAATAGGAGTTAATCAGTATTCTTCTTCTGCTTCATTTTTTAGCCTTATGCTTGTTTACTGAATATTCACCAGAATCAACTCTAAGACAGACCTGTAAAGTCTATAACGACATTTTTGTGACGCTCCATGCCAACAGACACTGCTTCACAGACATTAATGAATGTGTTTTTGAAACACACCTGCTGTGTGAAAAACTTTTGCAAGTGTTCCTGTATTGTATGTGTTGAAAGAGAGGTTTCAGGGACTCCAGTTCTTCAGGATGTTAAGATTTAATTAAATAAATAAAAAATAATCACTTACTCTCTTATTTTGTTTACAATTGCTGTTGCCCAGCATTTCTCTAGCTCACATTAGTGACTTCCTAGAAAGAATTTTAGCTATGAGGCTTCTTCAAGTTCTCCGAGGAGCGTTACAGAAGCAGGCATAGCATTGGACTTTGGCGCAGTTGTCTTGACCAGGAGATCATAAATATTATGTATTTCCTTTCCCTCAATAACTGAACTTTTTTTTTTTTTCAGTGAGCACAGTAAAGATTCAGTGAATGATCAGGTTGTCTGTTTAAAACTCTGATTTCTTCCTGAAGAAAAATCCCTCCAATAGGATGTAATTTTGCAACATTTTTTTTTTTAAATTCATAATATATAAAAAGTTTGAATTACAAATGAACCATGAGTTTTAATTTACCTTGTCCGCACTTTTGAGTTTCTTGCAATTTTAAGGCACTGTAAGCCTAGTGCAACTCTTACCGTATTTTGAGGAAAGAGTGACATCTAGGGGCAGGAATTACATCTTACTTTTCATGTTTATCTCAATTGTTTTTTGTAGCGAAAAGGTCTTTTAGTTGCATGCTTGTGTCATGACCTGGATCACAGAGGTTACAGCAACAGCTATCTTCAGAAATTTGATCACCCTTTAGCTGCTCTCTATTCCACATCAACGATGGAACAGCACCACTTCTCACAGACTGTGTCCATCCTGCAGGTAGGATTATTGAAATTGTATCTTCTGTGCAGTAGACTCCAGTGGTGGAAATAGTAGTCACATCATTATACAGTAGATTTTCTGAAGCATGCTTAATTTAATTTCTGGATTGTAGTGCTCATTTAGAAGAGTGATAGATTTATTACAGCAAGATGGGTTCCATAATTAGCAGACCAAGCATTAAATAATAGGGCAAAACATAGCTTTCTCAAAATCTTGATGTTATAAGAAATATTGGGTATTTGAAGGTCCTTGCTTATGGCCTTCCTGTAGAGCTTTTAGCTTCTGGATTAATGAGGTTTTTTCCTATAACCATATGATACAGGAACTTTGAAAATGAAAAATCAGTTTCTTACTTGCTAGATACTTCTGGCGTAATGTGCTTCAACAAAATCTTCAACCATCCTGAAATTCTGAATAAAAACCCAAGTGCTAGAAAAAGTTTGCATGGAAAGCTTGAAAACCTGCTGTAATAAATTCTTTGAACATTAAATGTGTGGCATGATGGAGGAAATGTTAATTTTGCACGCATGAAAAGTTTAAACTTGTTTCATTATGTTATCGTGTCCTTTTTTGTTATTCAACAATTTGAAATTAAAAAAAAACGAGTAAGGTATTGTATAAAAGAGACCTCATAAGATGAGATAATGTGTCTGTATGTTTGATGAGTAGAAAACTACAAGAAAGCATGCAGATGCATTTTGTGAAATCCAAGTGTGCTACTGACACACAGATATTTTCTCAATGAAAATTTTTTTGTGCTCAATTAGAAAAGTGAGAACTCTCACCTGTGAAACTACTGCCAGTCCATAACATACTTGTGCTCACTGGTTTTAGTTTACCATACACACGCTCAATGCACAGCCTCACCATGCTACTGTGCCACTAATTCGTTGTTAACTTTTCTTTCTTTCTGGTCTTTCAGGAGGAAGATAGATATTTTCTTAAATACCTAATCACCTTTTAGGAAAAATATATATTCTGTATTATATTCAGAAGCACATCTTGTGATTATGGTTTTAGGTATCATATACATTTCATCAGAGAATGGAAACTTTGTCTGAATGCTCCTCCATGTAGGAGGGTGTAATTGAATCCTTCAGTGGTGGTATGGCATTAGATTTTTAGTATTCGTTCTTCGTGTGAGTTTGTGCACAGTGAGCAAGTTCCTCAGTCATTAACACTTCTCTGTCCCACTATGGCTACGTGAAGCCAACTTCTGTCATTCTTCAAAAACCATTTTGCATTTTTCCAGCAGAAATATTGTAATTGGTGAAAGTCCCATTTGCCAAGAGGGCATGAAACCCTTTTGCTTCTCTACTACCTCCTAGCTCTGGCCGTCCCTGTGAGCGAGGAGAGAGAGAGAGAGGTGATCAGGGCTGTAGAGTGGGTTCAAACACTGCCTACCTGAGTGCCCATAGGTGGTGATTAGCAGCAAAGGCAGATTAGAGCAGCCTTTTGGACTTGCTAGGTTTTTTTTGAATCAAAAAGCTTTACTACATTCCTGGGTTGTTTAAAAAAAAAAAAAAAAAAAAAAAAAAGAAAAGGAAAAAAGCCAAAACCAACCAACCCACCAAATTCTTTAGGGTTTATCTCAATGAGTTTTAATTTTATGTTAGTAACCTGCAGTACTTTTCACTGTTTGAAACTTATAGCTGCTTTCCTCATCCATCTGCAGTTCTAGCCTACATCAAATTTATGAATGCAGAGGATTCTATTAACTAGCTTTAGCTCAGCAGGGAAAGAATAAAATCTTAGGAGCTATACTTCGTATGTTCTACTCAAAAGCCTAAGTGACATACTCAGAAATGGCAGCTTCTGTCATTACTTAACAGAATCAGTTCTTTTCTAGTAGTACGAACAGAGGCTGTCACAGTGGACTTTCTGATAGTGCAGTTTCTAAAGCCTAAAGAATAGAATCTAGATTAATTCAAATATCAGAGCAAATAGCCTTTTCTAGTGGATTAGGCAAAGTTGGGGAGGAAAGTGTCACCAAAACCCTGAATCATGAAAACTAGTAGTAGTCATTTCCTACTGCCAAAGTGTTGATGATGGGTTAAAATATTCTTAATTTTGTTGTTTAAACATCATGTTCTATGACTTAGGAGTCTGTCAAAGGAACATTGAGACATAGACAGATATATTTTCTATTTATTATTCACAATAAATCTACTTGTCCAAGTAAAAGTATTGGAAAATGACGTTTACGTTCCGGATGGTGAGAGAAATCAAGCCTATTTGTATCACAGAGGATTTATTTTGAACAAATTATGTAAATGCTTGACAAAAGTCAGGGAAACTTTTTATGAGCTTCAGCCTAAATGTCAATTAAATGTCAAAACATCTGCATTTGATATATTTTAATAATATTTTCTATTTGTGAATGTGCACACCTTGACATGACTGGCTTATTCATTCTTATTTTATTCTGTTTCCTCTCAACAGTAGGAAAAATTTTGACAAGTTGTTTTCCAAATCTTAGAGACAGCGAATAGTGTTGACTTTTCAAAATGAGATATAGCTTCATGAGCGATCACAGTACATGGATATTGTCAGTTAAATGTGCAATAATACACAGTGGAAATTGAAAAGAGATGACAGTGGCATGTTGCCAGAGCCTCCATAGTGGAAACCGTTGTCATTGGTTTATGAGTCAGTCAACTCATGGTTGAACAAAGCAGCTTTTCCCCCTGAAATGTTCATATACATTAAAATACCGTAATTAACTTTATTTCTATAGAGAAAATTGCATCAATAATTGCAGCAATTTCGGGCACATTTCATTTGGAACACTATGAAAACAATTATTTTAGTACTTCAACTTGGATATTTCCTTATCCATGTTATATGTTATGCAGTATCAAAATTGTACTTCAGAGTGAATCAGACACTCAGTTTACCAACTTGGCAATGCAGTACTCTGGATTAGGATTAAATCATGAGTTTCCAAACGAATACTGTCTGGGAGTGCTGTGTCTGTAGTGCTTATAAATCAGGGAAGAAAAAGATAATATTTTTCTCTGTTAATACATTTAGGCTTCAGAAGGAGTGGTCCCAAAACCAAATTAGTGGTTTAGTCATAGGTTTCATGACTGTATTTAAAAATGAAAGATAAAAATGGGAATTTCAGGCTGTCAACGTTTGAGATTGCAACAAAAATTGTCATTGGACTGTAAAACCATTGTAATCTGTCTGGTGAAGGAAAGACTGAAATCATCTCAGAATTAGAGCTTGTGCTTTTTATTGGTTTTTTACTTTTTCATAGCTGGAAGGGCACAATGTCTTCTCCAATCTGAGCTCCAGTGAATATGAGCAAGTACTTGAGATCATCCGGAAAGCCATCATCGCCACAGACCTTGCCCTATATTTTGGAAATAGAAAACAGCTTGAAGAGCTGCATCAGGCAGGAGCATTAAACCTTAAGAACCAAGCACACAGGTAAAGAGGCAAACCAGTATTAATTCGCTATGGCATTAGCCCCAGAAAGAGAAACCTTATTTTTGCAAAAGAAATTCTGTATACACAGTAATTTTCTTAAACATGAGATTTCTAAGACTAGTTGTGTGTAAAATTCCAAGTATGTAACAGTATTTTCTGTTGTTTTATATTTACATATCACTGCCTTTGGATGTCATCTACACAGTTCAGTGACAGATCATCTGCAGAGGAAAGTTAGTGCGCAGGCAGTGGTGGAGGAAAAGGATATAAAAATAAAACTAAGCAATTATTGCACTATGTCAATATTTTCATTACTCTGTGAACATGCTTTTTTGGAAAGAATTCTGGTCAGATCTCAACCTTTGTGAGTTAAGATAGCAGTAAATTTTAAAAGTATACAAGTGCATATATTCATATTCATAAATACATGACTGTCCATATAAGCAAAACATATTGCACTCTGATGAGAGATGTCTCTCAGGCTTCATTAAAGTCCTCATGCAGCCCTTCATGAATCCTGTCATTAATCTAATGTGGTAAATATAGAGGTAATATGGGAAAAAATTGAGTCGTGATTCTGATCTCTTTTCAGAGGGAACTTTGGTACTTGGGTCTTCTTTCTGAGGAGTTTTACAGGGGTTTACCAGTAGTTTTGAATAAATTATTTCAATACTGTAGGAAGGGCAGTTTTTAAAAGCTTATTTCCCAGTATGTAACTGAAGCTTGTCAGATTTGAATAAACCTCAACATCTTAAAAAGACAAACATATAGTAATTCCTGATAATCCCTAAATGAAATTTACCGGAAATCTTGATTTATCAGAAATCTTGGTTTATAAAATTTAAATAGGATCACAACTGTCTTGTGTGCAATTGAATATTCTATTATGTTTGTATTTTTTTATCTTGCCTGCCCTCAGAGCATTTTTGATGCAAATCCACAGGCCTGAAGCTAGGACATAAATTTGTGGCTAAAGAATCCAAGACTTGTAGTTGGTATCTCTGCATGCAATGGAATCCTCAATTTGATCCTTACGTGGCTGATGAATCCTCTTTCTTAACTCAGGGGAATTGCACTTTGCCATTTATCTATTGATTACGTTATGTATTTGTATATTTTCCTTGGTATATTTGTCTGTTGGTACAGTTTTAATGATTGTCATCATATTGGCATGCAAGTTAGCAAGTTGTGTGCTTTTCGATGGAATAGACATTATTAACAAAGATGTAGGTGTCCTTAAGTGTCATCTTAAATTCTCCATTGGGTGGAAAACACATGAATTCATTCATTAATTTTCCAGATTTCTTTATAAAACTTAGATTCATAAACCATAGGTTTCGGTAGTAGACAAATGGTAGAAGACTGTTTAAATAAGATTTTTTTGGTGTGTGCCTTATTCTAATAATTATTATAATCTTACTGTTGCTGCTCAGGTATTCTGTGAGAAGATTTGTTAGTGTACAGGACAGAGTTACGTGCTGGATTTTTGTTCTGTCAGGGTTAGAATTCATTCCAACAAAGCAGTGACAGAGTACCCTGAGACAGATTCAGAACTAGTCTTTTCCTCTTTTTGGACCACATGCCTCTCTTTTTAAAAAAACGAAAGAAATGCAGCAGCAGGATATGTCATTTTTCTTTTTATAGACTTGTACTGTATTTTCAAAAATTTAAGGAGGGGCATATGAGTGTTTTAACAGGCAGGCATTCTTGCGTACTTCCCTATGAGTGTGATTGTGTAGAGGATAGTCAATGAACTCTGGTTGCAAACAACACAGGGAATACTACAGGGAATATAATTTCCAATTTTTATGATGCCTTGCCAGTGAGTCATAAACAAGTGAGGAAGAAATAGGCAAGGCAGGAGAAATTTTGTAGTATATACACTTTGCTGCTCATTGAACTGAAGAAGGGCAAATAAAAACTTTGTAATGTGACCATTAATTCTTTACCAAACTTACAAATTAATGTAATTTTATTGTAGGGATAGAGTGATTGGTCTGATGATGACGGCTTGTGATTTGTGTTCTGTAACAAAGTTGTGGCCAGTTACCAGACTGACAGCCAATGATATATATGCGGAGTTCTGGGCTGAGGTATGTGTGTTTCTTTTTGTTTACTGTCTTTTCTTTATAAATGGAAGTATCCAGGAAGAAAAACCAACCATAAGTATTGATATATTAATGTGCTTGTGTTTAAAAAGTGTTCTTTGGTGCATGCATGTGTTTTGTTATTTATTCTGAAGATACTTAAAGAATTAAGTTATCTTCCTAATTTTCAGGAAACATTTTTTCTCTCTGTTAAAAATGAATTTAGAATATGGGTCCTAACATAAAGTGACCAAGCAACAGAACACAGAAGAAAATCTGTAAAGTTTTTTAAGTTACTAACCATAGTTTTGGAAGTATCTATTTGTATTCTAGAAATCCAAAATATGAAACACTCTTACAAAGCCGCAGCATGAGTCCAGGAAATGCTAAAGGAACTATGACAAACCTTAAAATTGTTCTCATCTGACCATTTGAATTTTTTTGTGAGCTAGCTCAACATGTGTGTTGTTGAGAGCGCTGATTTTTTAATATACTGAAAGTTACTCCACACATAAAATGTACTGAGAATTGAAACAAGGCAGTGAGTTGTGCTAATGTAATCATGTTCATAAATAAAGATTCAATCTCTCATGTGTCTTACACTGAGTAAACATTATAATAGTTTAATTTTTAAAGTGGAAGTGACTACTTTAGGGATAAGGAATGAATTCTGAGGGTGTTGCCTAGAGTTGAATTATGCAGTTTTAGAAGATATGCTGTATTTTCAGAAATACTATTGAACGTGTGTATCATAAAGTGTTCTTTTCCTTTATATGTCCTATGGAAGTCTGCAGAATTCAGTGGGATTATTTCTGTTTTACACGGGTGTAAAACGGAAATCAGGCCCACAGAGTTGTAGCATGCACATAGCATGTTTTCCTGCCTGTTGCATGTTGATTATGAAATTCAAGATGTGCATGGCTTGTGGGTGGTATTTTTATTTACATGTTCTCATTCTCTTGATTATGAACAGCTCAGACTACAATAAAATATGTGAAAAATGCAGACTGTATAAGCTCAAAGATTTAGATCAGTACTTTCTGAAATGTCACCACTGGAAAGTGAATAGTCTTATGGGTGATATAATGGAGGTATAATGTTGATGTGACTTATGATCCAGGCCGGGTGGCTGACAAATCCAGCCACAGGTGTAAATGCTTCTGGAAATCACGTATGTGTTTGCATATACTGAGCACAAGAAAACACTCGTGTTTCTAGTGCATGCGTTACATCTAAACGTAATACTTCTTTACTGTGAGGGTGGTTTAACAGTGACTTTAGAGTCTCCATCATTGGAGATATTCAAAACTTGGCACAGCACACTGCTCTGGCTGATTCTGCTGGGGTAGGTGTGCAGGGTGGATTGGGTGATTCGAAGAGGTCCCTTCCAACTCAAACCATTCTGTAATACCTTTTTCTTCTAAGGTGAAAAGGTAAACAGAGATCTGAGCTTTGTTCATGAGTTTTGAGTTCGGGCATAATCACTCAGAGGCTGGGCTTCCTCGAAGCTCTGACTTCACGTGTCTCTCAGACACTTGTTATCTTATGTTAATCAAAGACCTTAAAATCATGTGATGCTAAGTGGTTTAGTATTGAGGTTCTCATCACTGAGACTATGGCAGCTGCAGACAGTCTTGGATCGATCAATTGTAGTACTTCAAGCCAATGGAAAAAAAAAAAAATATTCAGGGCACATGAAAACAAAACTTGCTTACAAGTTCCTAAATAATCCACTGAATATTTGTGCTTGGAATTATTACAGACATCTTATTTATTAGCTGAGGAAGGAGGCCTTTTCTTTTGTTTCTTTCCACAGTAAAATGAGGCTAGATTCAACAATTCTAGCCTCTCTAACTACTTGGAGAAAGAAAGAAAGAATGTGATGTGAGAGGATAGTACAGACATCAATTTAGGTGAATTGATGTCTTACATTACCTGTAAAATTACTGTAATTCAGGTGATGTAATCACCTGATTACATCTCTTGGTGTTAATTGAGAAGGATCACAGTTAATAGGTATTGTTGAAGCCAAATGTGCGAGAGGGAATTGACTTCCAGAAGCCCCAATCTTTTCTACCCTCAAGGTAGTTGCTCGGCAGTCAAACAGAAAAATGCTCTGCTCAGTCAAGAATCAAGTTATTATATTGCAAACTTCTCTTTAAGTAAAGGTGCCAAAATCCTCCCCTGGAAGGCTCATTGGCATTTGAAATGTGGTGTGATAAAGTCTTATGAGAAAGGTGTATTCCTTTATCTTCTGGAGATGCCTTTACTAACTGTAGCAGAAACATAGAACACAGATTTAGGGATGTCCCAAGCTCTTGAAAAAATTCTGTAAGCTGAATCTCACAATAAAAGACTCAGATAAGCATTGTATGAGCAGTTATCCTGCATAAGCTTTCTCCCTAACTAAGGTGTATTTGGTCTGGCTGGGATGGAGTTAACTTTCCCCATAGCAGCCCTCATAGTGCTGGCACTAGCTCTGTTGGACATGGAAGTTCTGGCATCTTCTCACTTCAATCGCCCCCGTAGCCCTAGGCTACCAAAACCTCATCATGCAAACCCGGTACATAAGGTTAGTGATCTGAAGATCTCATTGACTTTGGAATCTCAGACATGAGCAGTAGCCAAAAGCAACCACTGCTATGGCTGTAATTAGCTTTATAACCTCAAGATTAAAGGTGTTTTGTGGTGTTTTGACAGTGTAGTTGAGGCATAAGACTAATGGAAAACATGGATTTTTAAGGAGTAATTGTGTTCAGGCCCAGTGTAGTGCTGAGAAATGTGTTTTGGCTGCTTTGTTGGTAATGGGTGAAATCTAAGGACAGAGTTTTCTCTAGTACATTACATATATCTGGTCTTTGGATATACTACGTCTTTCCCAGTATTCCTCCTATGAGTGTAATGGATAACATACTTAGAGAAGTATGTTTGACAGACAGCTTCTTCAAAGCATCATGGTGAAAAAGATTGGATTGTTGACATTGAAATTAATCTATTTTACTCAGCTTCTCCTTGGATGGGTGAGTTGTGTTCTACTGGTCATTGTATTATAGTGTTTTAAACAGGTAATGTTTTTAAAGATGAGACTAGCTATGAATAGAAGAGAATAGAATGAACTGATTTATTTGGTTTTATTCTTCCAGTTGCTTTTTATTCTGGAGGAGCCCTTGGAAGCAAGGAAAATGTGTGTACATTGACTCACAAACTTCATTTTCAGTATCTTCTGTTTACATTATCATTTAGGTGAATGTATAGTGCAGGCTCATTAGCCCCTCCTTAGGCAGTTTTCTGAGTTTGCCTTAGACCAGTACCAGACGTTATATTAAATTCTGGATTTTTAGATTGACATACAATAGAAGATGGAAATTCAGACCTCAGTGGTCTTGATTTTTGTTTTCCTAATCTCACTCTCTGCTTTTCCTCCAGGGTGATGAAATGAAGAAAACGGGTATTCAGCCTATTCCTATGATGGACAGAGACAAGAAAGATGAAGTCCCTCAGGGTCAGGTATGAACTCTCTTAGTTAAATGATGCGTTTGTAGTGTTAAGAAAACATATACGGAGAAAATTCTTCCTCTCAAGTGGATGGACCACAAGGTAGGGACTGGGGGAACAAAGTCCTTCCCACTGTCAACAAAGATCAGATTCCTGACCACCTGAGGAACCTGAAAATTCAGAAGTCTATGGGACCAGATGAGGTGCATCTCAGCACAAGAAATAAACCTCATGATGTTCAATAAGGCCAAATTTAGGGTCCTGTACCCGGGTTGGGGCAACCTCTGGTATCAATACAAGCTGGGAGATGAAGGGATTGAGAGTAACCCTTCCAAGAAGGACTTGGGGGTACTGGTGGATGAAAAGCTGGACATGTGCCGGCAATGTGCACTGGCAGCTCAGAAAACCAACTGTATCCTGGGCTGCATCAAAAGATGTTTTTCTTTAAAACACAATAAGTATTGTTCCAAGGTCTTCATCAGGTTCTTTTTTACTTTGTGCTCTGTTTCATGCTTCTTAATAGTATAACAGTAAAATATTAAGTATGATAGGACACTAAAAGCCAACTTCAGTAGAATATTTGTATCTGCCGTATATTTCAATTTACATCAAAATGTGAGATTTAGGACATACATAATTCATTGAAAATAACCATTCCTGTATTTATGTAGAGACTGAAGAATTTAATAAAGCATTATCATCCTTTTCCTTGGGCTGTAACAAAAAGCATTAATGAGTATTTTTATGTGCATTTTAATTAAAGCATTAATACCTTATTTGAATGACAATGATGTTTAGGAAATGAGGATTTGTATAAACATGTAATCTCTGAAAAAAACTATTTCTGCCTCAAGTACTTATCTTTGAGAATATCCTGTGCTCAGCTCTTCCTCTCGAGCAGCTGGATCAGTCAGTGTCTATTGAGCTTTACAACCTTTGCAGCACAACTCATGTAAGGTCTCTGAGCTTGGCGTGTTCCTACTGTGGAACCTGCACTGAGAAATTTTTTCTGACTCAGCAAGGACCCGATCACCCTCTTTTCTGCCCCTCCTTTTGGAACACGTGAAGAAAATAGAAATGACAAAGCTATGCAGTGGCCTGAAAGCCCTTTTAATAAGGAAGTGAAGCCATCTTGAGTAATGAAGGGAGTGAGAAGGAACAGTTCACGTGCTTCAGCCATTTACCTTACCCCAGAAATACAGTTTTCAAGAAGAAAATAAAAAGGTTACTCTTATACAGCAAGGATTAAAATCTTAAAGGTGCTTTATTACTTCAGTCAGAATGAAAGATGCCCTCTAGCTCCTCTTGTTTGCGTATCTTTAGGATAGACATACATTGCTTCTCCTGCAGTGACCTCAATAATTTGCTCATACCTGAGTGACCAATAGGCTTTCTCTCTAGCCACAGCAACATAAAAATAAATCTGGTATAATTTATTCAGGTAGTCTAAACCTTTTACAAAAGGGATTTGTTTGAGTTTGCTCTGGTCAGAAATGGAAACTCTCACAAAAGAATGTTTTTAATAAGCTTGGCTTTATTCAAAAGCTAAATCCATTGAGCCTTTTAGGGTTTTTTCCTCCTTGATTGATGTACATTTTAGCTTAAAAGCTTTCAGGACCTTCAAGGACACATTTTATTATAAATACTGGAGTTCCAAAGAGAAAATTGTTTGGAATATATTGCAGATGACCTTAGTTTGGTTTAATTCTTTCATGTTTTGCGATGGCAACATTTCTCGTTGAGCCAGAAGGTCTACAGTGTGACTGTACCGAAGTTCCTATTTTAATCTTTAATAGCTGTGGGGTAATGTGCTATATTCCAATGAAACACGATAGTCCCCCTTAAAAGCAAACAAACAAGAAAAAAAAAAACACAAGGGAAAACGAAAGAAAACTGCACTCTGTACAATAGCAAGCATTTTGTCGATGAGCAGACATCACAGCCCAGTGCAGTCTTGCCTTCTCACCAGCTGCATTTTCTTTCTGTTGGTTACATCATGGTTACTTCAACTCGGACTGTTGGGTTCTGAGGTCAGAAATTGTATCTTATTTTTTTAAAAGTACAGAATGGGCTTGGTTATGTAGCACTAGGGGAGGAATCTCAGTGTTAATGGAAGTGAGGACAAGAGTTGCTCTTTGATTTATGAATAAGGGTCAATGATTAGGTTCTTAAAAAGATGTATTATCAAATGCTTTGGTCACAGTACAATACATAGCATTTCACTAAAAGATATTTAAAAACTCTACCCAAAGAAAAGGGATCATAGTGTGCTATTGTAATTATTATGAGAGTCAGGGATAAATGAGTGATGTTATAATGGATCTGAATTTAACCTGTCATACTTGTTAATATATAAGTAGCATTTTCTAAAAATTCCCTCGTGTCATGACAATTTAGCTGTGACATGATAGCTGTTATAGGTCCCTAAGCCCATATGAATCAGATATCATTAAAAAGGTGCTCATTTGATGTTCTCTAAATAGATTTATATGATAATGGTAAAAATATATCACCAAACCATATAAATGAAAAGAAATTGCAAACCAATTATTGATCACAGTGCACATCTTTTAGAAACTTTCCAAAGGTTCAAAGCCCCTACCAGCTCAAGTGAATTGAGCTGTGGAACACATACTCTGGAGGACATCAGAACAATCTAGAATCTGATCATATTTTGGGCAATGCTGCACAACTTTACTGTTTTTTTAAAAAAAATTGATCACAAGAACAATTTTTACAGAAATGGCTCTGCCACCTGCACCTACATCCTGCCACTACTGACACCAAAAAGCCAGATGGATCCTGAGTAAGTCAATTGAATCAATAGGATTTTCTACAGGACCTTTTCTTATCCAATCTGAAGCAGCCATATTAGTCATAAAAGAGAGGCAGGTAAGCAACTTGCAGTTGGCAGAGACTACACTGTTAGTGCTTCATTTTAAAGTATTCGGATATTAAGAGGAGGTGCAGAAGTATAAAACACTAGCATAAGTAGTAATTAAGTAATCAACAGCTTTGAGCTAGTTAGCTGTTAACTTTCAGCCTTGCAGTTTGGCAACATTTAACTTTTTTCTTGTCGTTGTTTTTCATAGATTGGGTTCTACAATGCTGTAGCCATCCCATGTTACACCACTCTTGCACAGATCTTTCCTCCAACTGGGCCACTACTCCGAGCATGCAGGTGAGTAAACATGCAAACTTTTGCACAGCATGTAGCTTGGTTAAAAAGCAAGCATGCTTTGCAAGTTTTTCTGGAAATAAATTTTTAATTTTAGAATTTACAAGCAGATAAACAGGGATATGCATCTCACATTAATCTATGCAGAAACCCAGAGGCAATAACTACTGTCTGGGCCTATCCAATACAGATCTACAGATGCAGCTGATTAAAATGTGTTTGACGCTTAAACTCTTAGAAAGAAGCTGGCTCAATGCTTACATTTCCCTATTTAGGCTGGTTCAATGCAATTTCCTTCTGTGTCCTTTTTACTTCAACTTGGTTCTCACAACTAAGATTGGCTAGAATTCTATTTCATTAAAAGAATGTGGTTTTGGCATGTTTTATTTAATTGCATTATTAAAAAGCAGGAAAAGAAAGATCCCTGGAATATTCAGTAATTGGGAGTGTAAGAGTAGTGCCACTGGGATGTGAGAGAGGCAGATGTAACTTTGCCCTATCAAGCAGTTGGGATGTAGCTTGGGATTTTCTGAAGGAAAGAGTCCTTAGCCAGTTGTCTGCTTCTACCCTGGAATAATGGTGTTCTCTTTGTAGGTAGTTTGGTCAAATAATTATATCCTGGACCTTAGCAATCTTTTCTGACAAAACTTTTATTGAAACCAGTATGCTTCATGAACATGTTCCAGTTTCAGGTTAATCAGTATTCTCTAAAGAGAAACAGTTGGTTCATATAATGCTAGCAGTCTTTATTCAGGGAAAAGAGGCCTATTATTTTTCTATGCTCTTACTTAGCACCTCTCTCATTTTATTTTTTTTTTTTCTCTTGTGGTTCTTAAATTCTAGCTTGCATTGAACTTTTTCTTTGTCCTGTAAGGCAGATCTACCTACTCTGTCACTGTCCTGATCCTAATGACTAAATGATCTGTGTGAAGTAACAGAAGGGTGCCCACTATGTACAAAACGCTATGAAATTTTTGCATAGTGGTTAGCAAAAATAATTTCATTTGCACCTAAACACTGTTTCATATAGCTATGAGAAGAATATGTAGGTCTGGACCAGTGGGACAGAGGACTATCTCATGTGAAACAGTGACTATCAAGGAGCCATCATTAATAATAGTCAGTTGCCTCTAAGTTCCTGCTGCTGGGCATGGCTGTGCAACTCTTAGATGGATATGGAAGGAATATTACATAGGATTAGAGACTAAACCTCTGTAGTTATTACACTAATGGGGCTACAGCTGGAATCCTGTTTAGCATTTGTGCTTTAAGATGAGTAGGTAAAGACACTATCAAATAAGATTAAGAAAGAGCTTAAAGAATGTTTTGAGATCTTAGTAATGAGAGACTAAAAAAATATGCCATGATATATTTAGAATGTCTTTATCAACATTTGTAACTTTCCCATAATATGTTTTCTGATTAGACAAAGCTCATTAATTTAGCAGGTAAAGACTACTTGAAACCTCAAAGTTCAAACAAGTAATATGGTGAACGTCTTTTTTAGCATTTGGAATAATGTCAGTTGAAGATTGTAAGCCAAGGCTAGGTATACTTTTTAAAAGAGAGGGGTCAAAGGGGTAGAGGTCTGAGGCACAGTTACTATGAGGAAATTGCCAAGGCCTGTCTCCTCCAGGCACTCAAGCTAGGTGATCCTTTAAGTTGTCTGTTCTGTCCTTAGAAGCTATGAAAGTAACAATGTATGACAAATAATAGGCAGTAATTTGTTATCCTAAATTGAGTAATGTGGAAGTATTCGTTAGTGCATGTTTTAGTGGTTCCATCAGTTACAGTATAGCATTAAACTCGAGTTTCAAAATGCCATGGAGTGTGTTACTATCATAACAGTATCAAAGTCCAAATCCTGATCTGGAATTTGGAGTTACAGTGTGGGGTAGGAATATGTACTCCTTGAGCCGCATTGACATAATATGTACATGTTGATAGTTTGATTATAGATAACTGACTAACGTGTACTCTGATAAATAAAGAAATGTTGCTTTCAGTGTGAAATTAGAGAACATGAAACAAACTACAGAACTGCTTGTAATCCTTTCGGTCTTTACAAGGTTGTGAGTCAACCAACTGCTTTACTGAGGGGTAGTCTGAGATCTTGGAAGTTTTCTAACTTCTTCCTCTTTGTAATACTTGCATGAAGGCATCTAGTTCCAGCTGTATTGATGGCTGAAAGCTAAGCGGTCACTTACTCAGTCCATGTCACTGGAACATAGGTTGTGCTTTGCATAACCATGTTCTCAGTCAGAAAGATTTCTATACAGTTTACCTGGGCTAAACAGCATCAACTATAATACCCACCATCAGAAATGCAGTAATGCTCATCATGAGTGTTTCCAGTTACTTGTTTCTACTCAAGCAGATGCAGAACTGGGACATAGATGTCTGGATGGGGTTTAAGATCTCCATAAAACCAAAGAGCTTCCTGATAAACCACACCCTGGCACATAGTCTTCTGAGGAGCAGTTTGATAGTTTTAGCTTAGCCTTGAAATTACCCTCTGCTGTCTGTCTGAGGCGGTTGAGGAGGAGGTGTTGAGAGTTTGGACTTGGAGATGCAGAGTAGGAAATCAAGAACACAGATCTATCTTCAACTGCCCAGTTACTAAAATGCATATTATTGCAGGGTTTAGGTGACTACAGAGTGTTTAAAATAGCTGATTTTGCACTACATTTTCTTTTCCTTTATTTTTCACGGGTAACTTTTATTCAGCGTGATGAGAGGAATACAACCTCATTCCTATTTGATTTTGCCTCAGCTACTGACTGAACCCATTTAGATATCACCCCTTCACCAGCTTGTTCTTGGAAAGCAGTGTTTAAGCCACTAAATTTTTTGGAACACAGACACCGGCTGCAAATAATAACAGCAGAAGCACCCAAAACAGCATGTCAACATCAAGGTTTTACTTTTGAGTAATGCCTCTGGGCATTTATTCCAGAAACTTAGGAGCCAGGGCTTGATTGGGAGCACAAAGGCAAATGAAGTGCATTATCTACATCTTAAAAAAAAAAAAAAAAAAAAAGTCACTGATTTCCCTGAGGTAAGGCAGCAGCTAAGAATCTAGAAGGTTTTCTTGTCCTGTAATTTATTCCACATATTTAAATACTGTCTTATCATTCTGTAGAGATCAAAATTACCAGCTACCTGTGTTACAGTGTTCAGAATAAATCCTATGTGTGTTTGTAGCACACGTACTCAGTAGGCCTACCAAAGTGGCAAATCTATGATAGCACATTTATTTTGAGTTAGAGGTGAAGTGATTTAATTTTTCCTATGTTTCAGACCAAATAATTTTAAACATTTTTCAATGTGCTTTCAAGTTTTTCAATTCTTGCTGAAACTGACATAATTTAAAAATATTTTGGCCGCACTTCTCCTCATTACTTCCTCAATTTCAGGAAAGAGACCTAGAAATAGTGACGGTTCTGTTTGTTTTTTTTTTCTGACCCTTATTGCCTGATTGTATTAGCTGATATTCAGTGCCATATTAACGCTGCCTTCATGACTTCCAGTTGGCCTGGAGCGCTGGCAGAACAGGTTTCCATCTGTGTGCAGAAAATGGTGTAGGTGTTCCCCTAGAGGGCACCAGCTTCCTTCAGTAAACTCCATCAGATTCTGCCTTCCCCCGGCCATGGAAAATACATTTTCTCTTACCTGTTCTCTGTGCTTTCAGCTCATTATTTGCTGGTTTATCAACCGTTTCAGCAAAACTGTGACATAAAAATCAGAAGAGCTCTGCCACGTAAATTCCAATGTAATACGATAATATGACAGATAGCACGTAAGACCTTAGTACTTCTGCCGTCCTGTTTGTTTACTGAAGACATCTGAGAACTGTTGTTTTAGTAACTAGGTATCTGAAACTGAAACGGTTGAGCTTAATCTGTTTCTCTCTGTATTTGAAGACCGAATGCTAGATTTGGCTGTAGGTCGCATGTCTGCTATTGGATACCATCAACATAGACTTCCCAGCCACTGGAGTGGTATTAGTGTACAGCAAGTAAAATTATAGGGCTGTACTCCCTTCAGATCATTAGAACATTGCGAACTTAATTTCACATCGGTTTATGGCTTGGGAACCAAAATTTGGACTTGGGGCAAGGCCAGGCTGTGAGGCAGTAAAAATTTCTGTCTCAAGGGGTGGGTACTCTTTAAACGTAATATATGAATAGTATGAACACCACATTAGTAACTGAAAGGTGATACTCTGATTTTGGCATGCAATGTTTCATACATGGTCAGGCAGCCTGCATGCAGGAGTTTCAGAAGGCTTAATGCCCTTCTGTGGTTTCCAGTGAAGGAACTTTCCTGGCAAAAGTCCTGGTCTCTGTGGTGGTTTTGAAAAAGGCGAGTCTGTTGTGGTGAAATCCCTGAAGTCCAAAGGGAGGAAGGCCGCTTGTCTCCAGACTTGCTGTTTCAGAGTCTCTGCAGACATGTCTCTCTTGGGTCACACCTGGGTTTTCTCTGCAGCATGAGGGCTAGAAATTTCTAGAGCAGGAACCTTTAGGTCCAGGTCTTGTTCTGGGGAAGGTATGCTGTAGGCTTATATACAGTCAACAAAATGGGCTAACTGAAGGTGAAGGATGAAATAATGTAAAGATGATATAAGCTTGGATGATATGCAGGTAGTGCATAAAGCTACATCTCAAGTATAGTACAGCAGACAGTATTTTTAGGAAGAAATCCCAATAAACTTATGAACAATGCTTTACCTCTTTGACTTTTTTGCATCTGCAGGGACAATCTCAACCAATGGGAGAAAGTAACAAGAGGTGAGGAAGCATCTATATGGATTCCCTCCCAGTCCCATGCTCCTGGGACCTCAGATTCACTTCCTGTGAAGATTGATGACTGAACAGCAGTAACAAATTGCTTTAACCTGAAATACATCCCTTCTTTTGGGGAAGTTGTTTTGTTTTGTTTTGTTTTGCTTTTCATTTTTATTTGAAAAAAAAAATAAAAGAGGAAAAAGAAAAGCTACAAAATGTTAAGAAGCAGATCTGCCTAGAAAGGTAACACCCATGGAGTTACCTCAGCTAAATGACTCTGGCAGCCAATCTCCTGACCTACACCAGTGACACAATGTGAACAGAGGGAAAATGACAACCCAGATGTTTTGGAATCAGCTATCAAAAGAGAACTTACGACTTGTGAATATAAAAGACTGGCCTTATCTCATGGGCTACATTGCTGAGGCCTTAATTTAAAACTGATGGGGGGCGGGGGGGAGGGAATTTAGGGGGTACTTCTAAATTGTATCTTTCTAGTACTTTCAATGGTACTTTTATTATACCGTACTGTGGCTGGCTTTAACACCAGTGTCACTTGGGAGTTCTTGGCTATAAATAGAACAATATACCCATTTCTGTCGTGAATGTTTATGTGTGATCTACTTGTAATCAGTTTGAACTCCAGCAGAATCCTTGGCAACTGTAATTCATGCTTAGGTTACAGTGAATTCTCTTGCTGCAAACTAAAGGAAAACCAACATTCAGGTTAAAGGTTTAAAGTATTTCATTAAGTATCGTGATACAAGTTGTCTGTCACTCGCAAGGCAAACATTGAAAGAACTAGTGATGGTGCTTTGTTCTTCAGAATGATTTATAAACCTAGACAACTCCTCCCTTAAAACACTGGAAGTACTGGATATTTATCTCCGATATGACAGAGTTTTAAGTTGGAGATTTTGTATCCCTAGTGACATAAGTATCAGATTAAAATTAAAATTTAAATGTGACAGCAAAGATTTCCTTGCCTAGCTCACATTTAAGTAGAGTCATCATTTTTATTTCTACCTGCTGAGTTGTATTTTAAACGGTATTAAAAACATACCTGAAGTATGCTATCTGCTGGGAACAAAAACCCTGTCAGAAAGGTCAGGTCTGATAAGAGGGATTGTGGTACCATCACAATAAATCAAAAACATTTTTGTATTCACTAGCTTTTGTGTTGCACAGTAACACTGCATGTCTAGGGAAATTCTCTGTTTGTCTGTTTGATTTTTTTTTTTCCCCACTAGTTTAGCAAAATTTCCAGGCCTTTCTCAGAGAAAGAATAACTGACTGAAGAAAAGTACTCTAAAATACTGTGTTTACAGTTCTGTGCTGACTTAGGCTTCAGCCTTACAAACTTATGCACAGATTTTAAGACCTTACATTCAATGCCACTCTTAAATTTAGTGCGATTGTACAGAGTATGTTTCAACAACACTTAATTTGCCTTCCATCTTTCGCTTAAAAATAATGAGGAAAAAAGAGTCTTCATATTAATCCACACAGTAGGTGAAAACACAGTCTTTGCATACCTTTCACATACAGCCTATTCCGCACTATATGCTATTTCACAGATAATAGTGGTTCCGTGATAACATGGCCATTTGTGTAACTGCAACAAATAACAGTAGTGACTTAAAGACAGAAAACAGGTTCTCTTTTTCCATGTTGCGTCTGTTGAGCTGTATTGCTCTAAGAAGTATGCCATCTTATGAGTTCAATGTAAATGACTTGGAATCTTGAGTTTTGCCTTTTGTTATGGTCGAGCACATACCAGTATCTGTACGTGTGTACAGTATGTGATACATAATCACATAATGTATAAATGCACCTAAGCCTTTGCAGTAGATAGATACCCCAGAGGTTGAGAAGTCAATACGAAGATGTCTTATTTGTACGATACAGGTTCCTAGCAGCAGCCCCAACATTTTTTTCAGCTTGCTTTACCAATTCTAAGTGCAGAAATTAATGTTTGCTGCAGCAAACTATTTTGGAATAAAAAAAAAATGGTAGGAAACAATTACACCAAAGTAGAATCTATAGTGTCTCATGCTGTGTCCTCTGCTTTACGCCTTAGCAGTTCTAACTAAATCATGCAGATACAACCTTTCATCCACTAAGTACTTGTGGCACAGTCTACTATTCCTAATTTACATGGAAATTCTCCAAATCTACGGTGACTACAAAAATACTCTGGAATGGAATGTTTTTCCTTCATGGGTAAAGTATACTTGCTGTTGTTCTTCCTCTTTGAATGCTGATCTTACAAGCATTGCAAAAACATTCCTTATCACACTGTGTCTGTGTTGTGGAAAGCTTTTAATTCATCGTTTGTCCATTGACAGTAAAGATAACTTCACTAGTTCTATTACTTAACATTCAAAATATTAGCAGTACCACATAATATTTTATATTTCAAAGTTTATAAGTACTGATACAGAACATGTTTTCCTAAAAAATTTGTCAAATTGGCAATATATTGCTCTATTAATGTCTCAAGTCAGCTAGGTATTGTTTCTGATATAAAATTATCCAAACAACATAAAATACGTCTTTGCTATAGTACAATGTCCACTAGAAGTAAAAAATTTGGTTCCAGTGGTTGCGGTTTGTTTTCCTGTTGTGTAAAAGAGAAAGGTCTTGAAAAAATGTTACTTTTTGTTAGCATCTAGACCACCAAAAATAGCCACAATGGGCTGTCTATTCTAAGCAAATTAAGCATTTACGGAGTGCAGATTCAGATGTGTAAATTTTTTGTAGAAACAAACATATACCTGCACTTTCAAAATCAAACCCACCAAAAACTAAAACTTTGAAGCTGAATTTGAATTTCATGGTGGAAGTATGTATTGAGATTTAATTTTCAAATTCTGGACTCAAACTCACAAATGGAGAAGTAAGGCAACTAGATCTGTAAGACATCAGGCTTATCAAGTTAAACTGCCAATCGCCATTCTTCCTTGCATTTTTATCTGGCTAAAACTGGTCTTTCCCAAGATCAGTAAGAATGTATAAAAAACCCTCACAGATCTCTAATTTCCTGGAAGCGTTAGACTTTGTACTCCCTGAACTGCATTAGTTTTGTTAATAATTCCAATTGCTTTTCCCTTCTAAGCCCAGTAAAGGTAAAAGGATGCTTTGAAGCCATACATGAGCATTTCTAATGTATTATGAGATGCTTCATGAAAGGTATGGACTAAGTGAGATAAATAGATGACATAGCATGCTACTCATATGAGATGTTCCATATTTTATCATATCACAGACAGAAATTCTGTTGTTATAATTAATCTCTGAATTTTGTACAGTAGTGCAACATTCTGCTGCAATGGTTCAACTCATGGCAGTGTTCTATTTTATTTTTTTATATGACCATTAGAGAAATTCAAAAGTGATTGTTTTGGCTATTTTTAGTTGGAGTATATGATAAAAGATATTTAAATTGGAGAGGACATGCAGTGTGGAATTCATCTTTTTACGTGGCACAGACTTCTTCTTAGAAAGTTTAAACTTAGAACAGTGTGATCAGTTTGCTGTGACTGCATTTAGAGCATTTAGTGTTAAAATTGTAGGGATAACAAACAGCACTATCTGTGTTAAAAAAATAGATTGTTAGTCACTCAAAACAATTATGACCTTCTTAAAATAGTGCATTTGCCTCAAACACTGTGATATAGGAACAACTCTGTGCAGTGGAGCAATTACTTTTGTTCATTCTAAACACAGGAAAGGCTTTCTGCACACTACTACGAGGAAGTTCATGTTCAAACTTTAGGTTCTGTATCCCAATCTAGCAAAGGCACATCACAACCCTTGTTTTGCTTTCTGACCAAAAACTGTGCTCGATTGTAATACGGGTGTATACTCTGTCAAAAAACCCTAAAATAACGGACTGCTTTCTAGGGTAGATCAAACTGATTTGTAGAGTAGATTCATATATATTCAAAATTCAGGTTGGGCTGTTATGTGAAGAAGAACGAACTTCAAGGTAACAACATTCAACTTTACTACATTTAGTGAGCTGAAAAATTTGTTTTATATATATATATATTTACACACACATATATATATATATGATACATATAAACTATCTTTGTAAAAAAAAAAAACAAAAAAATATGCAAGTGCAATAATTTAAAGAGGTCTTAACTTTGCATTTATAAATTATAAATACTGTACATGGTGTGTAATTTTTTTCATGTATTCATTTGCAGTCTTTGTATTTAAAAAAACAAACCTAAAACTTTACTATTACGTTTGTACAATAGAACAGTAAGCATTTATTATGATATAGTTAAGTTGTAAATAAATTCACAAACCAAACAGCCAGTACATATGCATATATGGGTGTCCTATCGTGAAACCTGTTTTTGCTTTTACTGCTGGCTTTAGCACAGCAACACTACTTCTGTGGATATGTAATTATACATATAAATATATGTATGATACATAAAATATATTTAGAAATGTTCATAATTTTAATGGATATATCTATACATATACTTTGGTGTGAATATTGCTGAATACAGAGTTTTTTTAATATTATTTTTCATGTTTATTTTTGCTATTATTTGGAGTGGAATCGAGGGATGGAAAGTGTGTGTGAGTGTGTTCGTGTGTTTGTACCACAAGTAATCCACATGAGAAACAGAATCAAACCATTATATATTCCTTCAAAAAGGTAGTGCCAGTTTTGCCCTGTAATTGCACTTTACTGCTTCTGGTGTGTTTTCCCAGCATAAGTTCATTATTTAAAGAAAAAATAAAATTATCACCTATTGCAAGTTCACATTGTTGTGGACTGCAAAAGGATCTGCTTTTCCATTTTCCCTCCTGCTGCCAGAAACCTTGCCGTGCTGTTGACAGATAATTCCACACAGATTCTTGCTTTGCGGTCAAACGGCAGCACAGCTAATGCGGATTCGCTTGTTACCTTTTGGGAATTATGGAAACACTCAGGTGTTGAATTGTAGAATTGTACCCAAATTTTTAAGGTTTGCTAGTCCGAAGCGGTAAAGGGCTTTGACAGCTACCACTAACCTGAAAATATAAGGTAGGAACTGAAAAGCAAAATTCTGAACAACTCATTAGCAGACATTTATAAAACTGGTAACCAAAAATGGGAGAGAGGGGGTGAAATAGTCCTGTACAATAATTCTACCTAATATGCTGATTTGCTTCAAAGATGTCTTACACTGTTCTTGCTCAGCAAACAGGGTATTCATTGTTTACAGACCTGAGAGTGGCCTTGTGTCTATGACTGCGTGACCCTTCTGTTCTCAGAGAAAGATGTTGAGTCTGGGATATGGAGTTCTACCTGAGCTCTGTCTCCAGTTCTCATCATGGCCTCCAAGTGTTCCTGGTCTCCCTCCTTGCTGAAGGGACTCAGCATTGCTAGGATGACTTGGCCAGTAACAGGTTTCCAGAGCAACTGTTTCAACTACATGACTACTACATGCAGTTGTCAAAACCAAATTTTACAAAATATACCTGGGCTTGCGCTGTTGTGACCAGCCCTTCCAGAAAGTTCTGTTTGCTGCAAGGGCCGAACTGCTAGGGCTAACTTTTACCATGAAACAAGCTGCACTGACATATAATGCATTTTGGGGGGTTTATTCATTTAAGTTAGAACTTTCCAAATTATTTTGAGGGACAGGCAATGCAAGAGGAATGTTTCTGTGACTACTATTAATTTGGTCCTTTCCACCTGTTTCTGTATTGTTGGCAAAGAACAGTAGGCTGAATTCAGTTAACGAATTTCTGGTCAAGGTTTTCAAATTGATGGCAGTCAATCACATGCCTTTTCATATTTCTCTGTTTTTCATGCAGACCTAGCTCTTGTAGCACAGCCTGGCCCTGTGCACTGAGGGTCACTGCCCAGTAGATATACTTTCTGTAACATTTTTAGCCCTTTGTTATTGAAAAACATCACCACAGACTTACAAAAATCAACCTGCCAATGTATTCCCGCGTAGATATTTGAAAATGTAAAAGTAAAAACACCCTAACTGAAACTCATTTAAGTTTGGGGAGAAAAGGAGTATTTCTGTTGGTTTTGAGGAACTTTGAATTAGGCTTATATGAAAGTATCCAAGTGCTCTGTAAGATCCTGTGCTCATTTGAGTCAATTGTAAAGGACAGACTTCAATGGACTTCACCCAGGTAACAAGTGTTGGAGGTTACTTTGTTGTACTTATTTTGAAGACAACTACTAAGGAGAAATTCCCCTTCCTCACTCTGTAGTCCCTCTTCTTCAGATTAGGGAGGAAAGTTTTTTTTTCAGTGTGTTTCAGTAGAGGTGTAGGAAGAGGTGCCTGTACCATGGATGTTACTTACGAAGATGAAGATCTTCATCTCTTGTTCAAGAATGAGTTACAGAGAAATGCTTCAGAAGGTGGTTGGTGTGCACATAAGACCTGTTGTTTAACAGTCTTCTAAAAGAAAGTGGAAACCTGACACTCAAGAACTTTGAGAAGAAGGAATTATTCTGGGTAAAGTTTTCCTTTCATGTTTTTGTTGGTTTTTATTTTTTGGTTTGTAACATTGCTGGAGGAACTAAATGATTTTCACCACATTGTCCGTTAACATTCAGACGACATTATTTTTTTCTTTTTTACAACAATGTAAACCCTATAAATATAGGTGAGAATATGATGTTTGTAGAGCTACTTCTGCTCCTTGAGCTGTATTTATGCTGCTTATGGAAGCAACATAAGTTGTTAATAAAGACTATTTAACAAGCTTATGTAAATGAGAAAACAGGGCTTGTAAAATACAAAAAAAAAAAACAAACAAAAAACACCAACAAAAAAAGAAACTTGTGGAACCACCTAAGAGAGTCAGTGTCTGTCAGAAGCTTTTGACGATTTTACTAATGTTAGTAGCAGCAGTGAATGTGGTGCAATGGTGAATAGCGGTAGTTTGGAATTAGTGCTGATGGACAAGTTGGTCATTGAGAAAAGTGGTATGAAATCCCTCCTCCTGTCCCCAGAAGAGCATTGCCATCAAAGCCTAGCTATTTTTTATTAGTGATATACTGGAAACAGTACTGAACAAACCTAAAGAACTTCTACGTGGTCGGGGACTCAGAGCTAATCCAGGATGTCTGCTAATATAGTATTGCTTTGTTAATGCACAACAACGGCAGTCTTCATTGAGTTTGTTCTAAACTTTTGGAACACCAACAGATCAGAGGGAGCCAACCTAGTGCTTAGAGGTGGTTGCTATTCTTAGCTGGTGAGGCATCAGTTGAAGACTTTTTCTGTCCTTCACCACAAAGCATGTGAACCCTAAGACCACCAGTCTCAGGAAAGCAAGATGTGCTGTACTGCAGACTTAAAAGAAAAGCTTCACGCAGGAAAACTGACATCCCGTAAGAGACTTGTGTAGTTGCTATCTGAAAGCTTCTAAGTCAATTCCTTCTAATTGTTAAATAGAACCTTCTAATAAGGTTGATGTGTTCCTCATTTTCTGCCTTTTTAATTTCTGCTCTTTTGTCCTATGAATTTGTTTTCCTCGTGGAGCAATTTCTTTTTTTTTCTTTCACCTTTGAGAACCACATGAGTAAAACAGGCTGCCATCTCTATGGCCTATTCTACCCCCTCCAATTCTGTGGTCTGGATTAATACCCAGTGATTGGGAATTAAAACTGTAAAGCTGTTCTGCAGGGCTCTCTTTCCAAGGTATACTTAAAGTACAGAAGACAGGGTGTGTACCAAATACTGAGTTAATGGGTTGGAATTGTGGAATGACACCTTTGTTTCTTTCTGCCCTGAGAGTAACAGTTTCATGCAGTACTACATACCTGAAAAGCCTGGAATGAAGTAAATGCTGTGGTATGTCAGGGGAAGGTGAGGGCAGAACTAAAGTGGAAGACCGGCTCTGCATATAGGGGAAGTTTCTCTCACCCACTGGCTGGCCAAAAGTAGAGAGGCTACTACTAGGTAGGGAATAGTAATCTCACCTCCCCAGTATTCCTGCACGGTAAGTTTTGCCCCAAATTGCACAAAGGCTTTTCACGGACTCACCCTCTGCTTACAGCAGCTTGTCATGCAGAAGAGCTTTCTGAAGTGCTTTGGACTGCTTTACGCAGAGTTAGCATCAACAAAATGAATGAGGTTGGGGATCCTGGTGCGGTGCTTTTGAAGCTGAAGCTGTATTATGGACCTGTTTAGGAAGCGACAAGAAAGGACTACAGTGTGAGATCAAGAGGGTTTTTCATTTGCAAGACCTTTTACCAGTTTACTGAGTTTAGTTAATCCTGCATAGCCTATGTCACAGATTAAGCCATTTCTGTCTCTTATTGGTTTTGCTGCTGGCCTATAATGGCAATAAAACAGAGCAGAGTTTGCAGAATTTTGCTTGAGCTTCCACTTCTGCTTGGTATTTAACCTTAGTCTGACAAAGCACTTCTGACACTGATTGAGTTCCCCCTCCCCAGTAATACTGATGCTGCAGGAAATGCAGTGGCAGACATCCCCATGGTAAAGAGGAAAGACTTTTTTCACATTTTTTCAACTGGGGCATGCACCAAGAGAGGATCTGTGTCATCTTTTTCAGTTAAGTCAGTTGATATAGGACATACCATGGAAGACTGGAGCAGAACATTTTTTCTTTTGCAGATGTAGGAAGGCTTTGTCTCAATGACTTGTCACAAATGTTTTTGCTCTGTTTTAGTAACAACTCTACATTTTAAACAAGAGAGTCCGGTGACTGAGAGTGCTGTAATTTAATGTTTATGCTGCAACAGTCAAGGTTAATGAGGTTCACACAGCCTGGAAGAGTCTATTCTATGATCTTTATAGGGTAGGCTGATGGCTGTAACCCATTTTCTCTCCTTCCATAAGTGACACTACTGCCATCTTGTCCTGAACTGAAGAAGATACCGATAAACCTCAGCAGAGAGAGAGGAAAGGCTGGGACAGACTTTCTTTTCTCTTTCTTTCTAGAGCTTGTCTTATCAAGTTATCCTGCAGATACATTGGTTGTGAACATCAGTTTCCCTGGTGTTACTTCCACCTTGGAAAAAGAAAAAATTAAATAAATAGAATATGTCACATTCTGCTATAAGATTAGAACCCAAATACGAATTGTGTAATTCTCCACGTGACCTTTCAGGGTTGGGCCAAATCTTTCACATGCTTTCTCATGTTTATATACATAAAGGCACACATTTTTAAAATGCATGGTTATCCCACAGCCTGTGTGGTTCTCCAGCACTATACCCACACTGAATTCAGTGTCTGTTTCAAACACAAGTAGCCTGGGAGGAAAACATAACGTGCTGTAATTTCTATGTGCCAAGAAATGGTAAGAGGGAGGAAGTGTTTGTGAGAACTCCATTAGAGAGAGTGGTATTTGGAAAAAAAATTTTTACTCTGAGGGTAAGTGCATTTAACTTGATAATAAACCACCTAGATACTACTTCTCCAGGTTATATAGACTCCAAAAAGCTATTATGATTGCTGGAAATAGTATAATCTCAACACTTATGGTAGCAACAGGCTGGGAACACACAGAAATAGACTTCATAACTAAACTATGAGAAATAAACTACAAAAAGCAAAACATTGGTGTTTTAAAATGCTGAAATGTTGAGAAATAACTTTCTCAACTACTTTTAGCATGTGCCAGATCCCCAGATTGGTGGAAATGGGGTGTTGACAGGGCAGGGGAAGCTTTAGGAAAGCTGTAGTCACTTTTGCCTCTTGTGGTCACATAGGCCTGTGTGTTGCTGCACCGCATTTAGCACTGGCTGTTTAGAGCGATCTATCCCAGAAACTGCTCTGCACATCACCGTCGCAGCGTTAATAGAATCAGAGGGTGCTCAGCGTGACTGTGAGTTCTCCCTGACAAGGAAGGGGTAAGTACCACTGGTAAGATGATCTCTGCCAGTCACCAAAATGACAAGCAGTAGACACGACCGAACCAAATACACCCCTCTGCAGAAAAGACTTTGATACAGAAGTCTATTGTGCTGCTCATCTCTGCCCCCAGCGTTATTAATTAACTGGTGGAATCCACAGGAGCAGCTCTGATGTGAAATCCTACCCAAAGGGCCCGAGCCTGCACCGTGTTCCCAAACAGGTATTTCTCTGACCCACAGGGGTGATGAAGCTTGGGTTCCTATGGGTTTGCATTATTATTCTAAGGTTAAAAAATTAAGGTTTTTTTTTCTGCTCTTGTAACACATAACTTTGAAATTCTCCTTTGTTTCCTATTACAACCTATCTCTTGCAGTACATTGGTTGTGTCACACAGATTCCCATATTCTGTAGAAACTAGCCAAGACTGAAAAGTTACAGGGTGAACCCCAGCCCTCGCTAAACAGCCAACTGTTTTATAAAACATGGAACAATGTTATTTTTGAGACTGTTCCCTAATGAAGTTTGGATTAAATTAGCTGATACATTCAAAAGCCTCATGGGAGTAGAATGAAGGCGCCAGGGAGTGGGAGGTCTAGTCTGATATTGCTGGAAAGCCACCTAAGATATCAGGCTGTGCTTTACAGTTTAAACTTAGACTTTAGACCTGTGGTAAAAAAATAAGATCTATTGAAGCCCCACATACTGTATGTATACTAACAAACTTTTATTTTTGGCATTTCAAATGCACAAACTAAACAATACAATTCCCCTGCAGTATCTCAGAACAAGTCTGGGCTTAATTTGTATTTCTCTTTAAGATGCATTATGTAGAGATATTTTACCACTGTCTGCAGCTTTAAAGAGATAAGTCTGGGTTTCAAGACTCTGTGCAACAATGGTTTGGACTATCTATAGGTTATATTTCTGGGACAGAAGTGTGATTATGAAATTGGGATGGAGACAAACA
The DNA here is from genome assembly GCA_026546715.1 of Gallinago undulata. Lineage (NCBI taxonomy): Eukaryota > Metazoa > Chordata > Aves > Charadriiformes > Scolopacidae > Gallinago > Gallinago undulata. The sequence continues at coordinate 47,184,122 of JAOTQQ010000023.1, forward strand.
GCTAAATAGCACATTTTTAAGTCATCTTAGATTTTGGTTTCTTAAGGATTTATGTTTAGAAACTCTTTTAAATCTAATACCGGAGCCTGCTGGTGTTGACACCATCCTTCCCAATGTACTGGTGAAGCTGCATGGTGGGACTATTGAATAGCTGGATTGCGATGCTGTCCCCACATCCTATAAACAGTTTCTGACAGATGGGCTGTATTTTGCCCTTTGTATAAAGCTTGCACTGCACAGCAGACAGGATTGAATTATCCCAGTTTTATGGTAAGCTTCCCTCAGCCTCCTGTGTTTTTCTCTCTGCCAAAAAATTGGAGCTGGATTCTGGCTGTGTTCATGGAGGATTTCTACAAAAGCTCCTGCTGACGCCTTTCTTAAAGACCAGCCTTAAAGGGAGGTTGGGACAGGTGTAAATGCCTAAATTATCATCTGTCCCTAAAGTACAATGTCCATTTAGCCTCTGAAGGTAGCAGTGTAATAAATGATGATTGGTAGTGACCTCAGAAGACCTACTCTAATAATGCAAATGCTGTTTTCCCCCATTCCTCAGCTTTGGATCTTGCCTTTGACACAGGAACCTGTCCAAACCTGCTTGGGCCCACTACAGACAACCTAGATTGCACATGTGGCTCGGTGCAGCATCCAGCCTGTTTCAGTGCCCGAGATAACTGAGAAAGAGCCTGCCTTCATCCTGCCTCTTCCAAACACCACGGGGCTGCCTCTGCGGTGCTTAATGCAATGGGCCTATGCAGCCTCTGAGCTGCTCCATGGTTCTGAATACAAGGTCACTCCAGCTGCAGGAGTCTAGTTCAGGTCCCTCAGAATCTTGCAGAACAAATACATCTGACCCATCAAATGGACCCCCTGCCCTCTGGTTGAGTGCGTCTTTTTATGTAATATGAAATTAAAGTAAATGGAACTCATGACTGTGACGAAGTGCATAACAACCGTAAGATATTTGCATTTCAGGGCATTGGAGGGGAAAGATAATATCCATAAAACTTGTAGCAATAGATCTGATTTCTTGGCAGCCTTTTCTGTTGCTCATTGCAAACAAAAGTCCCACTGTAGCGCCAACAGTAATGGAAGGAATGCTACCGCTTCTTTTCCCCTTACACAAACGTAGTTTGTAGAACAGGAGCAATAGCTCAAAGGTAAGAGAGACTTTGCAGCTTGGTGCCTACATATTTCACTAGTAACAAAGCTATATTGACTTAGCTAGATTTGTGGTCACGTTACATAGGAATGTTGGCTGGGAATGATCACTCCCAGGTGCTGATGGGAGGATTCATGTTTATTCTAAGGTATAACTGGGGCCAACTGCTTTGTGACTCCAAAGCATAAACTAAAGAACCTTTGGAATGAGGGACTTGGGCTGCAGCATGCAGACCTGCAGAATGGCTGTCAGCCTAAGGGACAGCCTTTTGAGTCATGTGTGATGATCAGTGTTGTGTTTGATGTTCACTCAGGTGGTTGTCATGAAGTTAGTCAGAAATCAGACATGCAAGTCTGATATAACTCAAGCTTCAGGAGAAATGGATTTCATTAGGTATGCATGTAGGATTAATGTACAGGCATCAGTCTGGTTGCTTGGTTTTGGTGGTGTTTTGATGAGACAACTGTGCTAAGAAGATGGGGCCTTGCTCGGGGTTCTAAAGCCAGTCAGACATGTGCCTGCTGTTATCTGTCAGGGAAAGGCTAGCTTCCATCATGTTTCTCACACACTCTCACTATGTCATCAGCTTTTCTATATCTTGATTCAACAACTTGATGTGGGTTCAGAAGTCATAGAATCATCTGGGCCGGAAGGGACCTTCAAAGGTCATCTAGTCTGGCCCCCCTGCAGTCACAGGGACACCTCCAACTAGACCAGGTTGCCCAGGGTATGACACTCAAAGAGGCTTGGTTTGGCTGTGCCAAACCAATCCATGTGGATAACTATGTGCTCTTAAGACTTTCTGTCATCTGGTTTCTTTCACCTCTTCATACTGCATGGTTTTGCCCCCCTGTTTGATTTAAGTGTACAGACTCATCCATGAATCTTAGTACAGACTTGCCTATAGGCTGTTCCAATGTGACAGGTCCTTCTCACCCACATTAAATTACTGGAGAGCTTTGCCTTCATCCTGTTTCTTGGTTTCTCACAAGATAATGATGTGACTCTGTAAGGATATGGCAATTCAGCTTTGTTGGATTAGGCCTGTTGGTGGTCCTCCACACTGCAGCTACCCAACACCTCAGCTCAGTTCAAGGCTAACAATCTTCAATCACTGACTGCTGTCAGCAAAGCAAAACAGGAAGACCTTTTTCCTTAAAGGTTAAAATATTTTTATATACAATGAAAAGACTTGATGCTCTTTCATGGAAAGAAATCTCTGACAAGAGCACTATGTTTTTTGGAGGTTAGCCAGTGTGGAGGGAAAACCAAAGAATTATTGGAGACCTAGAGTTAAGGTCTTAGTCCTTCAGCTCTCTTGTGTTTGTAATACTTGAGTTACACTCACATGATCTCTTTATACATAGATGAAGCCTCACCCTGCAAGGACATGAGGATGGTGGCTGAAGTCCTCTGCACTCCTACATTGACAGGAAGGCTGGTGCAAGGCTTGGAAGGGAAATTGTATTAGTGAAGCATCTGCAGGCATGTGAGGGAGTGAAAAAAAAGCAAGGTGTTAGGACATAAGCAGTGGGAACAGGATCAATTCAGTTTCACAGATGTGCAGAAAATATCCAAACTAAACTTACATTCTGTGTAGGTGTTCCTCCTGTCTCCCCACAGCTGCCTTGGGACCTCCACAGCCTCTCCTACCACAAGCAGCAGGTGAATGCTCACACATCCCAGGAGCCAGGAATTTCTTCAGAAATAGGTGCTGGGTGCCTCAGATTCACTACAACCATGAACCTGAGTGGCCTTGAGCTGGTTCTGCTCTGCCACAGATTTTTCTTTAAATGAGGTGGACGGTGGGTGAGTGGAGAAGAGAGGGAAGCAGGACAGAAGGGGTAGAGACCAAGTCAAGAGGAAAGGAGTCCACCCTGTCTGAACAAGAACCACAGCTGTTCATCCACATTCAGGTCATCTCTGTGGCATCTGAATGGTTGTGGTGCATGAATGTTAAAAGGGCTGGTGTATGGTGCTGTGGCATGGTGAGAGCTTTTTAAAAAAAGAATGTTGGATGAAGGGTATCATCACCAAACTATAAAACAGCAAATGTGCCACACATATTCAAGGACAACATGGGGAGAGGAGGAGAAGGGAAGAAGTAACAACTAGGCACTGTGTCCAAATTAATTGACCTTTATGAGGAATTCAGGACAAATTTTAAAAGTGAGTCTAATTAAAGACATGGATGGAACAGAAAAAGGCTGAGGGGGGAGAATTTCACCAAAAATAAAACGTGCTAGAAGAAAAGCTTCCCCTTTTGGTAAGTAATGCTTTTAGATAAAGGGATGTGTGGTTCTGGTTGTCTGCAGGGGTTTGAAGTAGTGTCGGTCAGGCCATTCTTAGACTGGAGAAAGCAGTAATTAGTGCAAGAAGCAGTAGTAATTAGCACAAGAAGCACCTGGGCAGCCAGAGGGGCTGTCCCAGAAGCCTGGCTGGGTGCATTGTGGGCCCAGCCCAGGCCTCCAGGACGATGCGGTTTGGCACTGGGTGGGCGGCAGGGCCAAAGGTGTCTGGGGCTGATCCCGGGCTGGGGAGGAGGTAGTTCCTAAGTGGAGGTTAATGCTTGTGAAGGAGCAATGGTCTCCTGTTATAAATTTGGTCTGGGCTGGGATTGGGGGCCATGCTGGAGCTTGGTGGGGTGCAGCAGGGTGGCAAAAAAACACCTCGCAGAGCTGATCCCAAGCCCGGGTCAGTCCTTATGTCCCTGGTCAAAATGGGATGGAGAGAAGATGAGGGTCAGGCCCAGGGATTCGGCCCTGGTGCCAGGCAGGGGCCTGGGCACAGCGGGGTGTCTGGCCTGTGTCTGTGGTGATGGATGGGGCCTGTGGTGTGTGTGGCCCTGAGGCTCTGCCAGGCCCTGTGATGGTGGGAGGATCAGGTGGGCACCTCAGAGCTGAGGCGCCAGTCCCCATCAGACACTTGTGGCTGAAGGACCAGGTGGGGCTTTTTATGTACAGTGAGGAAACCATGCAGGATGCAGGAGGCAAGGCCTTCATCCAGCCTGCCAGCTGCTGTGTGGGCTTCCTACCCAGCAGGAAAAGCCAAGCATGTCCTTGTGGTCTGTGCCAGTGAGTGGGGGTCAGCGTGGCACAGGCTGCGGGGCCACCCCTGTTCAGTCACCTTGTCCTGAACCTCGTGCTGTCCTCCAGTACATGTACATGTTTCACAATGTGCAGCCCAAGTTTCCCTGACTCCAGGGAAGCTTCCCGTGCTCAGCCATGCCGACCTGCTTTGTCACGCTTCAAACCTCTCTTCCACCCTCATGTTCTGTAGGCAAAAATATCCCTCTGCCTCCCTCAGGAGGTATAATAAGAGGAGAGATGAAAATGTAGTTAACATCTCTTCCTCTCTGCAAGTGCCAATTATGTGTTGTGGTGTTTTTTTTTTTTTTCCTCAGATGGTCTAGTTGATAAATATAGCTAGCTAAATTCAGAGTAACTGTTTTCAACCTGAGTTTAGCACTGAAGTGGGCTGGTTCTATTTTTGGGCTGAAGAAGTGTTTTTGCGTGCCTGAAATCCTGTCCAAGTTCTTCTAACTATATCAGTTGGTCTAATAAAAGAGATTACCTCTTCCTACAGGCTTTGCCTCGCTTATACCCTTCAGACACTCTGACTACAATATCTGCTGCTTCTTTCCTGTTGCTTCTCTGCCACCTGCAGTGCACAGCCTGAATGCGCAAGAGAGAGGACATCAGGGTATTTCCTGACTTTACAGTGTTTCATTTACAAGCTTAAAGATGTTCCTGTAAATAGAGAAGTTAAATTGAAGAGGAAGGGACCTCTGGAGGTCAACTGGTCCAAACCTACTCCATGCTGGGCTAAGAAATTTTGATCGGACGCTCAGGACCTTATCCAGTGAAGTTTCAGGTACTTCCAGGGGTGGAGATTGCATACCCTCTCTGGGCACATGCTTCAGTGCTGAATCATTCTTGCTGTGAAGATTTTTTTCCTTATTTTACCCAACCTATTTTTTTCCCTTGTTGCATACATGGCTGTGGCCCTTTAGGAGTGTATGCCTTTCTTCTGTACCAGTCATTGCAGTGGGAGACTGCAATTTCTTTCCTGCCTCTCCTTAGTGATATCATCTCTAGGCTATACAAAAACGTTCCTCCTGGGATGGCCTGTGCTCCAGCCTCTCAGCAATCTCATTGTTCCTCTGCTAGACTCTCTCCAGGCTGCCAATGTCTTGGTTTCTCTGTGGGACCCAAGACTGGACAACACGTTCCAGGCGCGAGGTGTTGTCAGAGCAGAGTAGAAGGGAAAAAGCACTTTCCTTTGTGTGCTGGCTATGCACTTGCTTATGTAGCCTTGTATGTGGTTAGATGCCTTCATCACAAGGCACACTACTGTCTTTTTTGCAACTTCCCAAAAGGAACCCTCTAGTACTCTTCTGCAAAGCCGTTAGCTATCCAGTTCATTCCTAGCATTTATAACTATGTGGGGTTAAGCTATCCTTGTCGTAGACATTGTGATTCCTCTTTTTGACCTTCAAGAAGTTTCTCTTGGCCCATTCCTCCAGTCTGTCAAGGTCTCTCAGACTGTTTTTTCTATCTTTCTATCTTTCTGTTAAGCATGTAGTTTCCCGTCCTCTTGTGCTTGTGTTCATGCCATATGGACACGTTCAAAGACAAGCTCTCCCTCAGAGCAGTGTTTTCTTTTGTTATAGACTATAGAGGCAAGGGGCGGGGGTTAGAAGCAGACTACTCTTACTTGCACTGGGGAAAGGCCTGTTCTGTCCAGTGCCTTCGGAAACTTTCACTTTCTTATCGACCTCCCACTTAACACCAGAAATGATGGTGACAGGATGCAGACATGTCCTCTAGGAGGAAACACAGGCCCTGAGGTGGTCACCTTTTCTATCTGCTCGTTGACAGAGTCACTAAGGAGACAAATTAGAGAATTCCTGCTCCTGAACTGTTCAAGAAAACCATTTTATAACAGACAATTTGATTTCTTTTGCTTCATCATTTGCCTTACCTCATACTTTGCCCTATCTCCTATCCATTTAGACCAAAAAGCTTCAGCTTAAATGAGAACTGAACTCAAGGCTGCTTTTGTGTTGAGGTTTTCAGACTACCATGATCTGCCCAAAGAGAAAAAGAAAGGACAACTTCTGATTATGAACTTACCCCAACCCAGCTCCATACTTCCCTTCAGGGCCATCCCAGCCTATATCCTGAATGGGAGAACACAATTAGTCACCTTTTCTCCCCTGTGCCTATCGAGCCTACTGTCGCATTTCTGGACTAAATAATGATGAACTCCACAAGAGGGTTTTGTGTCTGTTTAAAGACAGAAAATAGGAGTGAATATAATCGGCTAGGCAGATCCTTCTCAGTAGCAGCTGCTGCTTCTCCTTTACTCAACAATACATTCTTTTTCTTGCATGTTTCTACGAAAAAAAATCACGACCTTATTATCATGCTTGTTTCATTCCTTCCAGCACAAGTCAATCACAGGAACAATTAAACAGTTCTAGGATTAGAAGTGACAATTAAAAAAGAAACAGAGATAAGAATAGAGTGGCAGGAAGGGAAAATTAAATGCCTTTTTTCCCCTCTCCCCTTTGCTCCCTATATCACATTGTTGTTGAAAGAAAAATATAGTTCTGCCTTATTAGATGTCAGTTTATCAAATTTCCTCTGTGCTACCTAAAACCTACCCATATCTGTGCACTTTCTGCTACTCCTCCCCTGTGGTCCTTCTTTCAGTGAGCCAATCCCACTCAAATTTATTGCTCCTTGATATGTAAATCAAGGCTTCAACTGCATCACATTTGGATATGCATTTCAAATACCATTTAATAGCGAGGGGATTCTGTTGGGTTATCATGCTATATAAGCTGACGGGTCAGGATTTGACTTTCTGGCTGTGTTTATAAGTCCCAAGTCTGGAGACTTACCCAGTTTTCCTGGGTAGCAAGAGTAGTTAATGTCTGCCCTTTGCCACCCCAGGCTGCTCATTTGGAAACTGGGAAAAGCAAGGTGTGCTCTGTAACACTGGAGATGGGGTTTTTTTTTAATACCTGCATTCCTAAAGTGTTGCAGTCATGCTACAAGCATGTTTTCTGCTATATCTCCCTCATTTGGTCTCTTCAGGCTAAATTAAATTCTTCCACCCACATACATTTTCTTCTCATTTATGGGTTCAACTCTTTCTCTTCTGGAATCCACCAGTTGTTCTAAATCTTTCCTGAAAAGCAGTGCCTGAAACTGGGCATAACATTTGGCTGAAGCCTCTTCTGTGCTGGGCACACTGACAGCAGTATTCCCAATTGCTATGTGTATATCCCAGAATGCTGTTTGTCTTGCTCACCATACTGGTGCTGTTGATTTGTGCTGATTGTGTCATCCACTGTATTCCCCAGATATTTTCTAAATAATTTTCTACAGAGCCATCTGTTTCTGGACGCTGGGCAGCTGATTGTTTCTGCACATATTAAAGTTCATCCAGCTGTTCTCAGAATTTTCTAATTTATCAAGAGCATTTTCAGTTCCAGTCCTGTCTCTAAGAATACTTGCATCCCTTCTCCATTTCATGTCATCTGCAAATTTAACAAGCATACTGTATATTCCATCATCCATAGTATAAACAAAAATGCTTGGAAAATTAGATACAGATTCAGAATGAATCTCCATATAATACTGCTTGATACCTCTTCCATTTGGACAGTAAGCTTTATAATTATTCTTTGAATATAGTTTTACTGAGTTTTGTTTTGAACCCATGCTAGCCTATCTCTATCTAGATAATATTTTTTTTTCTAATTTTTCTTGCTCATAAGAATGCTACACTAGACAATGCCAAATGCCTAAGAAGTAAAGTCAAAATATGCAACAGCTATTGCTTCTTCACAGTGCTAACACTCTTAAACCATCATTACTGACTGTTATTCAGCTCCTTGGGTTTCAGCTCAGTGCTTAAAACAAGTTTACTTTTTTTTTTTTCCAGGATGTTTTTCTTTTTGGAAATTGAAGGTAGAGTTGCTGAGCTTTGACTCATCTGCTTTCTCCCTTCCCCGTTTCTTTTAAACACAGACACTGTACTTCTGCTGTTTCTATCATTGGTGGCTCACCAGACCCCAGCTGTCATTCTCAAAAGTAAATGCTAACACATCTGAGACTGTTTTGGGCAGTTTCTCACATATGCTAGGCAGATGTTCATCAGGTTCAGCCAAATTAGTAATACTGTATAACTGGTTAAATCAAACTATTAATTCTTTTAACATTTATTTACCCTTCTCTCACTGATGTTACCTGTGCCAGCCAACCGCTCACCTTTTCAACAGTAAGTGAAGGAAAAATCTCATTTTGGCATTTTTGTCCTCCTCTGCCCCCTTCCCTATTGAGTAGAGTGGCCACCTTTCTTTGCTCTTCCTGTTCTTCAATGTGCTATCAATGTGTATTAATACCTGATAGGAGGAGCAAAGAGGATGGACCCAGGGTCTTCTCAGTGGTGTCCAGTGAGAGGACAGGAGGCAAGAGGCACAAACGAAAACACTGGAAATTAAATTTAAACACAAGAAACAACTTTTTTTGCATGGTGAGAGTGATCAAATATCAGAACAGGTTGCCCACGGAGGTTGTGGAGGCTCTATCTTTGGAGATAATAAAAACCCAAATAGACGTGGCCCTGAGCAACCTCCTGTAGCTGACCCTGCAAGAGGGGTTGCACTAGATGATGTCCAGAGGCATCTTTCCATGTTGACCATTCTGTGACTGTGTAACCATAAGAGGAGCAAAGCATCGTTATTAAAATGACTAGAAGAAATGTAAGCCTACTTTACAAAACTATGTTTATACATAAAAAACAAACACTGTGCTTGGGCGAAAGGATGAAGGCTGAGGAACCATGATTTCTTTCTATGAAAAATGTAGAAGAGTGAATGACAAGGGAAGAACTACTGAAAGAAAATAACTGGCACAAGATCAGCAGATAATGAAGTATTATCTGACAATGAACAGTTAGACTTAAAATTTGGAAGACTAAATTTCTAAAGCAACGTACCAATAAGAACACCGAGAGTTTCTGTATGTACCATTGAAAGGGACCAGCTTTAGACCTAGTGTTAATGAACTTAACAATGTTGCTGCTGTCTCCAGCAACAGAATTCATGGGGAGACCTGGGGGAAAAAAGTCAGACTGTGTTAACAAGAAGTGTGAGCACAGGTTGAACTTTGCGGGAACCCACAGGTGTCTCCAGGTCTGTCTGATTATTTGTGGATAGAAAGGAAGGTAGAATATTTTTGTAGGCCATGTCTGTGTAAAAGACACTGTTCTAGAAGTGGAAGAGTTTTGTTCTGTGTTGGAAGTTTTTGTCATCTAAAGTTTTCACCTTTTTAAATGTATTTTGTCTGTCCTCTTTCTTTTAAGTGTGTGGTACAAAAATCTGTTTCATCATGGAGAGAAATCATCAAGTGAGAAGCCTGGCTTATCTCTTAGATAGTGTGGAAATGGCCTACAGAACAGATGTTAAACTTTGCACCTCCAGACACTTAAATCATAACAAGCTTTATAAGCCTTTAGAGAAAATAAAACAGGGACAATGGTACTCTGCCAGGAAACAAACTGGTTTCACAACAGAAAAAAAATCAATTCCCAGATGAAAATGAGCAAGCAAGGAAGATGAAAGGTCTTCAGATGATAACTTTTGTTCCAGCATCCCCCTGCTTCCAGTACAGGCTGAATCTTCCTGCCCTAACAACAGACATCCACAGTCACCTGTGACAGTAGATTTTTATTTTTTTTTCCTACTCCACTGGAAATGTTAAAGTTGAAAGCACCTAGAAAGTAAAGGAGGGAGCCGATAGACTCCATATGTGTCTCAGAAGAAATGAGTTAGATGTGTCAGAAATTATGGTGTTGAAAAACAAGCCAGTTATGAACAGCTGACAATGTGTTACGGAGCTTGCCAAGGAGGAATACCAGTTCATATCTTCATACTTGGCTGGTGTAACTAAAACTGAACAGTTTAACAAGTTCCTTCATTTCCAGAAGGAATTCATAGCAAAGCACGAACCGTTACAGAATGATTTCACATGGAACAAAGTATCAGATTAGCATGAAAGAAAGCTGGCTAAGGAAAGAAAAAGAGTCCCCAGGTTGATGGAAAGGTAAATTTTGCATTATCTTTCTGGGTAGACTGGTTGTATGTGTTTCAGGAAAATGGAATGGGTTTAGGCAAAATCCCCTCTCTCTTCTTGTCAGAGAGATAATCCGACGTGTTTGCTTAGTTCTGCACTTGTAAAACATATCTACTATGTGCTCCAGAACCCTGATCCCAAAGCTATACACTGTTTACCCTTCACGTGGAAATGTGTTAAGTATATAGGAAAGCAGGATCTTGCAAGCTGGTGATCTGTATTGGAAAAAAACCCACTTGGTCGGCAGCTGTGTAGGAACAATATATTCAGCATCTTGTTCAGCAGCACATGTGAGGTAATTTGTAAAAGAAGTTACTTTCTCTATGTGTGCTGTAGACTACCTCTTTCTTCACAGACAATTGCTGCACTCTGGCTGGCCTCTCATGGTGGGTGGGATGGTGAGTAAATTTGGTCAGTCAGGCACATACACCTTGCAGATGTTGCTTGTGTTGATTGAGTTGCTACCCTGGGGAAAGCATTAACAGTCTCAATCAGCACTCGGAGCCAAATGCAAGAGTGAGAGTAAAATACTGGATTCATAGAAATTAGGGATGGAACTGAATGAAAGCAGTTGGGGGTTGGTAAACTAAGAAATGGCTAAGCTAGTGTGAGCTGGAGAAGAACTGGTATTTTATGTAGAAGAGAGTAATTTTTGAAAGAATTTGGCAACTTGTCCCTCACTATGGCCAGGTTTGCATCCTTTGTAAGATATCAGCTGATTTATCAAGAGGCATTTTACTGAAAATTAAGCAATGGCTCTTGCAGGATGAGGGGAGAGATGGCTGCTGACGGAGAAAATAGAGGTCATGCTTGACTGAAACAGACATCCCAATAGCAGTGGTACATATGGCAGAAACTGGCAAAGAAATGATGGAGTGAACAAGCAGAGGACTTGCATACCTTCAACACTCTACCAAAGCTTTTCAAGAAAAGTTACACAAAATGAGGTGACAAATTCATTCAACCTACTCCTGGATATAATTCTTGGATAAGCAGCATAATTCCACGCTTTGCTGGATTCTAGGAGTTATCATCTGCCCTGCAGATAACCAACTTGCCAAAAAAGTTGGCTACTTTCCCAAGTAACTATTCCCAAGCAAACTATCTTCTAGGCTTCTGGGCTGAGAAGTCAGATTAAAAGGAAGAAAGGATGGGGAAAAACAGAAGAGGCAAAGTGTTGTATTATAGCAGGATAACAGATTGATCTTGTAATTTTTAAAGCAGTTTTTCCCAGAAAACGTTTTCCCCAGAAACAGTTTGAATCGGTACAATTTTTGTGAGATAGTGTAACTCTGGTAAAGTTTAGCAGAAAGCTGTACTAACTAGCAGTGATGGCAATCTTTGCCCTTTGATTACATGGTCAAAATTTCTATCAGCCTTGGTTTGAAACAAGGATATTCACAACGTGAAAAACTGCCATAGTCTATTATCTCTCTAAGAGGTTAGTTGTGAAAAAGTTAATCTTGGGAACAGAACACTTTGAAGTGAGGCCAGCAGCGCTCCAGAGAAAAAGTTCCCATGACAGAAGAATGAGCACAGGCTGCCTAAGAGACCCTTTCTTTCTCTCTCCCAGGTTTATTATTCAGAGCTGGTATGTATAACTATGAGGTTATAAATGTATAATTATAACTGTTGTATTCTTAGCTAGGGTTTCTTGTGTTATTTACGTATTGATTGTGTCTCTTAGCCAGTTACTTTAAGGGATGCAACTTGTTCCAAGGGCTGCTGCTTCCAAACCTGGAGATGAACTTTTGAAGTCAGTAGAGATAGACTAATTTATGCTTATATGGAAGTACTGGCTGTAAAGAAGTAAGCGAGATATTCAACAATAAGTTGAGGAATAATGTGATAATTGTCTTCTGCAACACAAATCTGTCATCTTTCTTTTCTACTACTCTTTTTTAATGATTGGTATGTCCTGTCTTGTTGAATGTGAGCTTTCTTCTTTCTGATGATCAAAATACAGAATTCATGCTATGAACCATGACTTGATCTGGATTCTCATATTTCTTATTGAATACTGTCGGAAGAAATGGCATGAACTTGGACAAAGTCATACATTCTGACAGTAACTATTTTAAAGCACCTTCTGCACGTGTGGGTATGTAGATGTTCATTTTGATGATTGTACAGGAGCTCCAGAAAATCTGTGACTGCGACTCTCTCCATTTCAAGCGACAACACTTTGTTGAGGAAGTATTTGAAGATATATGCAACACGTTCCTGATATTTGGTGATATTCTGAAGGAAATTAAGGTAAAAAATATTCCTAAACATTAGTATAACATGAGCTAAGTGTACCTTAACTATTGTTTTAAATGCGTTGTCTCCCAGTGCCTTTTGCTGATTTTTTTCTCAGTGCGTCTAGGACATTTAACCCTTTTAGCTACAGTGAGGAAGGTGGTTCTCCGGGGGATTTATATTCTTCAGGAGACTTTTCTCTGCCCCCTTGTTCACACGTTAAAATCAAACATACCTAACAAGCTTAATGGGCTCATAGAATCATTTGTTTTTTTTATTTAATCAACTGTGGTCTCAAAGAGGACAGCTGATTTTTCCTTATTTTTGCTGCTTCTCCCACTGTGCACACTTAAGCAAACAAGACCAGAGAATAAAAGTGTTAAGAGATATACCTCTATAAGAAGTTGGTTTCCAGTCTGCGCAGTGATTTGAGGTAACACCATTCCCCAGTATGAGCATCATCACGTTAATGGAGGAAGGAGAAATCACAAGGAATTTCATACCTCTGAAAATCATCTGCAGGCCTGCATATGCAAAGGCCACAAGACTGGAGGAAATAACACTGAGGAGAAAGGTGAACTGGAAATCACGCATATTCAGTGGTTCAGGAGAAGGCTATGTTTTCAGTCACTGCTTTCATTCATTCAAATTAGGGCCACAATTGTGTGTGTGCGTGTGTGTGAAATGTGTAAAATGTTATTTTTCCGCATTTTACTTTGACAGTTACACGTGGGGAGTGATAGTTCTTATCTGTCTTATCAGGTAGGTTCCCATTCTTTTTTCCTTTTGATTTTTCAATATCCTGAAAGATGAAATTTGAAATCTTTTATTTGGGGACCAAATCTGTTTGTTTCTCCTCTAGGACACTGCAGACAGTGATTTACATGTGGAACACAACTGAAATATTATAGGTGAAAAATGAAGTTGCACTCTGATTATGTACATTGTGGTGTGATGCTGGTGGAAATTCTACATTGACTCTCCCAATAATAACTGGCAGGGGGGGGGAAAGTCATTCCTCCATATTTGTTGACAAAAATTATTACCCGCTAAAATCCAGCATTTGTAGGCAAGAAAGGGGAAGAGAGGACAGGGATTACAAGCAAGAAATGCTTGAGAAAGAGGAGCTAGTTGGGTAAGTGAACTGTGCCTAGTCAAAATCCAAAGGATCGCCTTTGAGTTTCGAAGAAATCCGTGTGTAGTAAATAGTAAATAAACCTTCTGTCACAGTACAAAAAGTATGACTTTTCCTGCAGCCAAACTGAAACAAAACCCTGTATTCTCTGGACTGTGTTAAAAATTTTTGATGGTCAACTTTCCTCCTAATTTATTTACAGTGAGTATAAGCTGTACATGAAGATGCTTCTGGTTTCTCTGCTTATAACACAATACAAAGTAGTATTTGCTTAATATTATCTCCTTTCCTTGGTGATGCTACAGAGACATTTAAGTATTTGAAGTAATATCTGGGCACTTCCTGAAGTTCCTGGGCACTTATCTTTGACAGAGGAAATCTAGTGCTCTCCCTTTTCTTCATTGTTCACAATTTCCATAGGAGTAACACGCAGTAGAGAAAACTGAGACAGCAGCTGCTATAGAATAAGCAGGGCATTAGCTGAATGGCCCGTGCTGGATTTCAGAAGTATCAAACCTATTGTCCTTCTGTCTTCTCTTTGGTAGGGCCACATCAGGCTTAGTGCCAGCTTTACTGCAGAAGTTCTGCTTTACAGAGGGCGACATTGGCTTTGGGCTGCCAGTAGTAGTTCCACACCCCAGCTTCTCCCACCTTTTCCACCAGTGACTTCTAATTTCTGGCAAAAGGAAGAGGTGCCAGGAAAGGTGTGCTTCGCTATAGAAGTAGAAAAGGAGCACAGAGGAGATGCCAAGTCCTGAGGGTAGAGGCATCCCTGACTGCCCCTGCCCAACTCCCCTGGTTCCTCTTCCCATGACATAGGACCCCAGTTCAGCCCAGCCTGGACCTGTCAGTCCCTGCCCCTTTCTCTATCTGACCCTTTTGTATTCTTCCTCTTTTGACATTCCCTACTCCAAAACCAGCCCGTTCTTTCCTGATTTCTTTGTAGGCTGGTGTTTTCCATGGACTCAGAGGCAATCCTTTAGATTTTCTCTGAGGATTTCACCCTAGTTATCCTCACTCTTTGACACTGAGCCTGGGACCTCCTGTGTGATATTGACTATGTGTTGAAATGAAAAAGAAAGGTAATGACGAATGTGGCACAGTTGACAGCATAAGTGCTTTGCCCAGGATGACTAATGCACTGCTCAGTGGCAAAACACCTGAAAGGATTGTCCACAAGAAAGGTGTTTGCATGAGCCTTCATATTCACTGGCTGTGACACACGGAGAAAATAGTTCATATTCTTTTTTTATCTGTAACAAACCTTTAATCTATTTACAAATGGAAAAAACTTTGAGTGACTCTAAAACCTGCCATAGGGGTTTTTTTTTGTTCATGTCTGGCCAGATCTTAGTCTCACAAGCAGCTCATTCAGAGGTCTTAATCAGAACTGAATTTTACTGCATATAGTTTTATAAATGGTGCCAGGATTTGTAGCAAAGGAAATAAATATTAATTTACATGACTTCACATTTTACTCTTTTTCATGTATTCTCATAGGCTGTGAAGACTTAGATCAAAGGTGTGGAAATAAAACATTCAAAGGCTCAAGAAATCCAGGCACCCAGGAAAGATGTGCAGGTTCTCATGAAGAAAGCCAGTACTGCTCTGGAAAGAAACAAAGACTAAGTCTAACAAATGCTGTCAACCCTCTAGCAGCAACTAGGTAGATGGGTAAAGCAGAAACAAGTAAATAGAGTTCTGGAAATTTTTTTCCAAACTTCAGGTCTTGGAGAGAAGGCCAAGGGATTAGACTCTGTGGATGGCCTGTTACAGGCAAAATTCTTTGTCCCTCTAACATATATTTTTGATCACAGCCCCCCCCACCCCCACTTTTGTATCAATCACAGTGGGAGACAGGGTTTAGTTCTGAACAGGACAAAGTCTTTCTTTTGCCATTCCTGACTGACTCCCGCCAAAGGGCTTATGTCATCACAGAGGAGTCTCCTGGCCATACAGACTGAAGACTGCATTGTTAAATTTCAGACTGTGACACTTTTGCTGGAACGTTGCCTTTTTCCCTGTTACAGAAGCACCAAGCCTGTGCTTTCAATTGCCCGTGTCTTGTCCTCTAAGACAGGACATGGTTTGACTTTCTTATTTTGATTAGTTTATTCTCAAATGCTCTAAAGCTCCCTGTCCTCTTTGGACTGACACAGTTTTTCCATGCCTCTGTTTTGTGCTGCTGATATTTTATATCACAGCTTCCAAATCTCCTGACTTCTGCTCCAAGCTCTGATCTGACTTGCTACCTCAGTTTGGTTTAATTCTAGAGTTCTA
>JAOTQQ010000023.1:47200185-47238251 GCA_026546715.1 Gallinago undulata
GCTTCCAAATCTCCTGACTTCTGCTCCAAGCTCTGATCTGACTTGCTACCTCAGTTTGGTTTAATTCTAGAGTTCTAACTTTAGGCTTGAAAGTTGTCTTAGCAGGAGATCTTGCCTAACAACTTTCCTGTTCTTGCCCCCTTCACTGTCTGAACCTGAAAAATTTAGAAGTTGCTCTTTCACTAAGCAGCTCGTTCCCCTTCTTACTCATCTCTTTTTCTTGTAAATGTTACTGTAAGTAGTCCACACGACGTAAGAGACCTTTTATATCTTTACAATTGTTGTTTCCAGTGTATTTAGAGTGTACATGTTACGATATTTACACTGTGCTTTTAAAATGTAGTTAGGATGATTCGGCAGTTAAGATAGTGAAGTGTGAAAAAGACTCATGTTCACTATTTTCTGCTAGTGTAAAAAGGAAGATTATTAACAGTGGCCTGGTACTCTACAAGTCTATACTTGTCTACAGAGAGAGAATTCATGATGTGTTACTGTGGGATAAAGTCAAACTGGCGTGTATTTAAGATGGATCAGGGGCATAATGTGGAATATTTATAGCACATGCATATGCAAATTTTATCTAGGCTACAAAGATTGATTTTTGTGCAAGCTTTTATAAATATTTTAGAGGTAAAGGGAAAAAATATGACATTTTGTCTTCTGCCAAAGGGCTGAAAGGGAATAATGATAAACATTCTAGAGTGATCTAAAGGGGCTCTTGAGAGATTTGACAACTGTAAGTATGAAAATCCAATATCCTATAAGACTGCTCAGTTCTGGATAGTAATCTGTTTCCAGAGAAGTCTAGGAACTTGCGCTATCCTAATGACAACTTTCTAGCTTTGCATGAAAACTAACAACCAAAATCTGAGTCATTTGCATGCATTAGTTGCTACCAGGGGCCCTCTTGCAATGGACCACATGTAGTCCTTTCTATGTATAGGGAAACCATAAGGAAACCATCCTTGGAGGGTAGGCAGGGGAAAAGGTTTTCATACAAGACTGATGTCTTTTTTAAAGTAACATTAGTTAGTGGATGTTAGAATAGCTGGTAGGATTTTTGAGATCTGATGAGGAGAAGGGAAGTAAGAATATTGAAGTACATGCAAAGAACTAAGCTGTCCACTTATGTTTCTATAATACCTGTGTGTCTCACTATGTCTGTAAGTAATGTGTGATTGCTTCAGTATTTTCATTCAATGAAAAAGAAGTTTCCCCTCTTAGGAAAAGAAGCTGCAGTGATTGAATCCTGTTAGCTCCTCACAGAGAGTCAATTCCTCTTTCCTTTGCATCACTGAGCATTCAGACCTGGAGTTACTGCACTATAATTCAGTGAGCTTGAATTTGCTCTGTGCCCTGTTAGAGCAACATTTGCCCTCTGGACATGTGTAATGATCTTCATTATGCCTAATAACTCTTTGCTCACATCTAACTTGGTAGATGATCTTGAAAAGATATCTGTGAAACTTTTGTTCTCTTTTATCCTATTCTAGACTGAAGAATGAATTGGAAATGGGGCTATGGATGAGCCGGACTCCGGAAGATAAAACAGGTGAGTGATAGGACAGTTCTGAGTCAAGCAGAAAAGAAATATGACAAAAAATTATGGTAATAACATGTTCTAAAGTGTTGAAAAGAAAACCAACCAAAAATTACCTCAGCTGTTTAGATTTTTTCTCTTAATATGATCAAATGTGCTGACATCTAATGAAATCAGGTGCATAACATTTTTCTTCTTTCACTCCTGGCCTTATCTGAAACCAGTAGATGTCAGTGGAAGACTTTCTAATGCTGAGGAAACCTAGGGAACCGCCAAATCATCTCTATGAGTCTGTGGCTGATTCTGTCACTGTCAGAGTCACAGCATTCTGGTGTATGAAAGATGTCTCAGGGGATGGTACATGAAAACCTTCATCTGGCAGAAATGTGATAACTGGATTTCATGCTTATCATGAGTAGGTTAAGCCCTGAATCATGTAATTTCGTGTGCCCTTCCTAAGCTTCTTTTCAGCCTTCACTGCATTGGTCCTGGGTGCTCTAGTTATCCATACAATAGTCCAGTTCCCCCTTGGATGTTTGTCGGGTACTTTGGTTCAGTAACAGGAGTGAGGTTTACAGTCTACGTATTGCTTGAGAAAGAAGTGTCTTTTGCTAAGGCCTTTGATCAATGGAATCTGGATTGAGACCATTGAGTAAGATAAAATACATAAATCTGGAAAGTTGTGGAAGAGGAAAAGAAAAGCTGACTGATGATGGACTGGGAAATCTTGTGAAGTGCCATCAAGGTAGAACACAGTATAATTAGTCTGAACAAAATACACCAGCATTTTATGCCTTTATTGAAAACCTGTACTCAAAGCACAGTTTTCTTCCAAAGCAAGAGAACATACCAGTTAGCAAATTATAATGTGGTGAAAAAGGAAATAGATGTTTAAATGGTGATACAAAATGCCTTCTGCAATTCCTCTTTGATTAAAGAGGAAGATCTAAATCTGCCTTCTGTGCAGTGTCCAAGTGTTATTGTGTCCCACTCCAGGCTGCTGGCAGTTGTTAGCTTCGATATGGACAGCTCCTATCACTCACCTCTAACTCACTTTTACAAACACACCTTTAGTAGGAGCAATGCTTGAACAAGGAAACCAATTTCTGTTGGTTTTGGTTGTTTTTTGTTTTATTTTTTTTTCCCCTTGGCAATTAAACTGGCCCAAATTCCTCCCTTGTGTAACTCTCTTCCTGTCAATGAATGTATGCCCGAATGCAGCTGCCCTGATTATGTTTGTTTCTACAGCATGGTACAAGTTTTAAATTCCAGAGCTTTGCAGCCAACTACTGAAAAAACATAAAATCAGTCATTGGCTCTGGGTCTCCCGCAGGACTAATGAATAAAACAATCAGAACTCTCTAGGCCAAAGCATATCCGAGGAATGGTTTTGCATAAAGTGAGCTAAAAGACATTTAAACAATGGGTAAAGGTTTCTCCCCTAATCCTCCCTACCAGGTACTAATTTAAAAAATACTTACTTAGTTAACCTCAAACTTCCCCTCCCTACCTTCCTCAATTACACATTGAGGAATCAAAACCAGCCAAGTCAGAAAGATGTAAATGTTTCTGTTCTTCTTTTTGTGTTACAGCTGTATTTAGAAACTCAAGCCAAGAAATGTGGGCCAAATGTGCTCAAATGTGCTGGCACTATAGGGAACAAGGCTCTGCAAATATTATTTGTTGGATTTTTGTTTGGTTTTTATTGTTTGATTTTTTTTTTTGGTGGGGGGGAGGGGTTGTTGGTTTTTGTTGTCAGGTGCTAAGCAATTAAAAAAGCATTTAATTCAAGTTGAAATGAGAACTTTACAGTTTTCCCAGAGGAAAAACTGAAGATCTGATTATTTTTAAAAATTGAATATAATGTTTTCTTACGCTTTTCTAAAAAAAAAAGAAGGCATGCTCTCTCCAGGTAACATTTCTGTAAGGTCCTTCCAGGACCAGTAGCTATCCTGAACCATAGAGTGTGAGATTTGCTCTTTATCATTTTCAGTGGCTCACATGAAAGGACAGTTTTTTAGAGAAGCTGATGGCCATTATCCCCTGGGGCAGGCAGTGGCAGGAATCATGGCCAGGCACTTTCCCCACATGAGGCAGTGCATCGCTCAAGTTGGGTTCATTCTCTCTTCCTCCAGCCTCCCTCACTTCTCATCAAAGCTGTTGGCTCTCGCTGGAACTATTGACTGTGCTCTGATACTGAACCACAGACCAGAGGGAAGCAGAGGGAACTGGCTGCCCATGACAAGCTGCTCGGGGAGTAGGAAGTTTACCTGTCCTGGGATCACAACAGGCAGTCTTTAATCATCGAAACATCATCATTAGCCGACACAGTGGCCTAGTCCTGCATCTCACAGGATGGCACAAAGCCCTTATATTGGACATGTGGGCTCCAAAAGTGCCTCCCAGCTCCAGGGAAGCCCCTGAGTCTTCAGATTTCCTTCACCTGCTCACTCCACCAACCAGACAAGCCAGGCTGCACCATTAGGAGCCCTTGCACAGCAGAGACAGACCAGTTCTTCCTCTCCTAGTTTTCACTCCCTTCACTGATGCCTTCCCTCCCTCCTTCCTTCCCCTCTCTGCCTGCTCAGCAGCCACTGAGCATCAGAGGTATAACTCTGCACCCTGGCATTGCTCCTGTCTGCTCTAATTTCCCCAGCTCCTTTTGCAGACACACACCAAGAGGTGAACCAAGGTGTGGGAGGCATGTCATGACATCATGACCTTGAGCTGCACCGTAACCAGAGAAGAAAATAGTTTATTTGTATTAGTTCCTACCTTGGAGTGAGTGGCACTGTCAGTCTGTGCATGTATCTTCCGTCATTCCCTAGATGAGGAGCTGGCAAGGCCTCATAGTGCAGCTCCAGCTGCAGCAGCAAGGACACTAGCAGCCTGCAGATGAGCTTGCTGACAAGCTGTGAAAAGCTAAAAGGCCTTTGACTCAAATAAGACCCTGGCTGGGCAGGAGCGTGAGCTGGCCATGTAGGATTGTGTTATTGACTTGTTTTAGTGAGATGTGTGTGTGAGGTGGCAGTGAAGCTGGCCTGTAAAATTCCAAAGTGCATTTTCTGGACTCTCCTAAGAGTGTACAGTGTGCTTATTGTGCTTCTTTGCATGCTGTTATCTGTTCTCTGTACTGGTATGTAGTGATTTCCTCCTTGGCTGTGTTCTTGCTGTATTTAGGGCCTGACCATACTTTGGCCTTGGTTGGAGTGACTGTGAAAGATGAGGGGCATAGCTTTTGTACCAGTATTCAGAGTGGTGGAAATGAGGTGTGGGTACAGTGGGTGTGTGTAGCAGCTGAATTGGGGGCAAAGTTGTGAGTGTTCCTGCTCTGTACTGTTGGTCTTGGTTAACTCAAGCTTGTACTGGGGTATGCCTACTGAAAGCACTATGGACACAGCCTTGGATGCCAGCTCTGTCCTTTAAATTGTGCATGTATTTTTATACTTCCAGAAACCTGCAGCAGACATGAGATGTAGAGGATAGCAAGAAAACTGCTTTCTGTTTCTGAGCAACTTGAATCTATGAGGTGTAAAGTTCTTGATAAATGGGAGGGAATGAGATTGAGAGGAAAGAAGCAATGGCTTATGCTGGGACAGTGGATATTGTGGAAAACACTCTTAAAGAAACAGAGGCAAGAACACCTTAATTCTAAACATGTGCTAGCAAGATTACTCGAGAAGTACTGGTGTCCAGGTACTACCACAATGGGCCCTTTAGCACAGTGATCTTCACTTTCTCCTCTGAGAACACAGTATGTACCTAGTCTGGGCGCTTCTATGATCACCATAGTGTCCAACCTCTGTCCAACCTGCAATAGGAGGCTTGTAGGTTGATCCTCACTGTGTCAAGTGATGGTCTACAGATGTAGGGGTTATTTCTGCTCTCATGTTACAAGTTTGGAGATTTATAACCAAATATACATTAAACTACAGCATCATTATTTTTAACCTGATGTGTTTCTTGGCATGGAGAATGGGATGGTTCTGGGTAGGATTTTCAAGTATCCCAAGTTGGCATTCATGTCTGAATTCCCTTTGAAATCCCGTTTCTAGGTGGTTAAATAACTGAACGTTACTACAGTTTATTCACTGGGGTATATAAATAACCAGAGCTTTGAACACATTTCAGACACAGGATCAAGTCTAGATTGAAAAAGAAGTCTATGATGGATTGTTGATATCAAGTAACTGATTTTTAGTAAAATTACAAATATTAACATAAATACTTGTTTATAGAATAATGTTACTATCTTTTCTTTTCCTTTTTTTTTTTAAACTCACTAGGTTGCATTATTATTGGTTGAGTTCTCATTGTCATTGGTGTTGTACAAAGCAGACAGTGAGACACAGGCTTGTATTGAATACTGTGCAATCCAAAGTACCGAACTTGCAGACCTTTGTTTGTCTGCAAAAATTTGCATACTGAGAGTGGCCTGTGGGAGGACCACTTAAACTATAAAAGTTAGATGCTTGCAAATTTAGGTGGGATTAGTGCATTCAACATCTGAAAAGAGTACTCCTTTTCTACTGGCAGTTGTGCAATTAGAAGTAGCACATGATCTCAGTACAGGCACTTTTAACCTGACCTTGTCTCTGGTTATGCTGATAAGTGTTCCAGCTGTGTGAAGTGAGGAGGTAATTTCATGCAGCTAAACAGACGCTGAAAGTACAGTCAGCATGAGTAGGGAATAATGTGTCACTCCTAACGGTGAGCAAACAGCAGTTGTTTACGTAGCGCTTATGTTTGGCTGAACATCTAAAAGGTCAAACGTCTCTCCAAACTTTCCGTCCCCTGAAGCAGGGTTATACCTGTTGACAGAACATCTAATTAATTAATTAATTGTACTGAGAGTAAAACAGAGCTGCCAGAAAGTCGGAGGGAAGCTGAAAACCTGTGAAAAACACACAACAGGTAAATTGCCCAAAGTCTGTATTTCTCTCTTCAGCAGTTCAGGTATAGATACAGCCATTGTGTTCTTGCCTCTAAATCAAATGATATATTTAAAAGCACAGGTTTTCCTGCAAAATTTTTCAACCAACCCTCTGCAGTGCTACCTAAGAGTACAAGACAGAAGTCTGTCACTTGTTTCTAAGGCAATTAGCATGCCTCCAGCATCAGAGAGCTTTGGGGGAGGAGGTGAACTTTTGGTTAATTTAGACAAATTTACTTGGTATCAAGATATTAAAACAATGAATAGCAGCAATTAATCATGGCAACTTCCTTTTTTTTTTTTTTTTTTTCTTTTCTGGCAAACAGGAGATCTTAGGCTCCATGTGCTTTCTGAAATGTTCCTGACATGCGTGAATGATAACAAAGGAGTATCTGAAATCTGATTCTCTGAAAAAATAACCACTCTGAGAAGTTCCTTCCTTTGCTTTTTAAAAACAAATATGAATATTCAGAAAGTCTTTAAATATAAATTGCTGGTTTCTAGAGTAGTTTTTGGGGGGGCTGGGCTTTGTCCGTACTGTAATGAAAAAGGACAGTCAGCAGATGGCAATGTTGTATAGTTGGTGCAGCAGGAGATATAGCCACATCAGCAAGGGAGGGAAACCTCTGATGCTCCTAAGTAGCCATGAGGGAAAATGGAGTGGCCCCTCCAGGCCATTGGAGAGTTGGCCCCTCAAGCATACTTTGGCTGAGTGCTTGTGTAGGCTTACTGAAGCTTTTATTACTATTTGTGACAGCAATTCAACGTTTAAAAGCCCTCATTTGAAAGGGCAAGCCCATTATCATTTAAGAAGAGCAATCTAATTAAACTAGTGCATTTCCATATTCTTTTAAAAACATGATTTCATAATGCTACATAAGTACAACATGTTCTTTCCCACACAGATTGCATTTTTAAAAAGATAAGTGGGTCTGATGCAAAAACATTTGCTTTTGCTGGAATGTTGTGTGATAATTTAACTGATCTGTTACTGCTTTTTCAGGATGAAACTATGAAAATGAACTCATCAGACACGTTTCTGCAAGACCAAATAAAAGTAAGTTATTTCCTTAGAACCCACCATGCCACTATGGTTCAGGCATAATGCAAACTAGTTTATATATGAGTTCCCTTTACTAGGTCTAATCCCAAATCACTGGAAAGCTCTTTTGATTCAGAAAATTCCAGATTAGGCCTGCTGTGCTTTGCCAGCTAGAAAGTCCAAAGGATATATTCCTACCTCCTTGTTTTTTTTTTTTTTTGTGTGTTTTTTTTTCTATTTTTTTTTCTTTCAGTACTGTGGAGAGCTATTAGGGTACTTTGATCTAAATATGTAAATCAAAGCTGCAAAAGCTCCCTGCTTCCGACTGTACTAAAGGCACTGGAATGAGGTAAAAGAGCCTGTGGCAGATATCGCCAACATATAAAATCCATGGAATAGCTCAGCAAGAAGAACCTTGAAAGAATTATGTAAAATATAGGGACTAACAGATGTCTTGAGAGAAGAAAATGAGTAATAGTTTGAATAAAACAGTCTTTGCTTCAGATGATACTGTGCTGCACACTCTGAAGACTGAAGTTCTGTGTTAGTAGCCAAAAGAGTAGGCATCATTTCAGATGTGAGTGAAATGTGAAGTACAAAGCTCTTTGCATCAAGAGCTTTGTCTAGCAGCTCAGTCTAAGAGCCAGAAATGGACATGTACACTGAAAGACAAAATCAAGTCATTTGTATCAAAGCAATTGGTTTAGCAAAAACATTGCTGTGAAAACCCTTCCCTGTTTACACAGTAAGACCTAGTTTTACTGTCTGTTGGGTTTTCCTCAGGATAAAAGAACTAGCAAGAAGCTCTATGTCAGATTCAAAGACGTGTGTAACTTGAGATGTAGTGCTAAATTAAAACTCCTGTCACACAGGAACTACTTACTATAATTTATGTCAAGGTTAATGGAGTAAAAAGTATTGGAGTATTTTAAATGCTGATCAGACATGTTGCCAATTAGTATCACTGCAGATTTTTTCTTATGCACTGAAGGATACTTCAATGTGTCTCAAAATTTGTCTTTTTTACAGGAAGTTGAAGGAAATATCACAGAAATTTTAGATAAACTGAAAATCAGTCAGGAAAATCAAAGGTGAGTCTTAAATGTTCAAATACCTATGTCAGTGATTACACAGAAAGTGTTAGAGTGATGGAAATGCCTTTTGTAACAACTTGCTGGGCCAAAGACAAATTAGTCATTAATAGCAATCATGTTCAAGTGTGAGTTTTACCGCACACACAGTAGCATCTGGAAGTCATAATCAGATGATATAGATTTGACTTCAGTATGGTGCAGAGTATTAAATAAAAAAATTAACAATGGGAATTATGTATAATGTTTGAGTAATAACTCTGATTGCTTCAGTTATTTATTTAGGAATGGTACTTGTTAAGCATTCTAAGTTTTCTACACAGTGTCCTGTTGGTATTTTTTCACACCTCATGTGAAGGAGTTGCCTTGTCTTCTGACATTGCTCACTAGTGCCAATTTTGGTGACTTCTTTGTGAAGTGGAATTTTTTATATTGGGAAATGGCTTGAGATTCCTAGACTTGTTTTGCATAAACAACTTTTTTTTTTATAGAGGTGGATTATGGTGTCATCTCAAGTATCTGAGCATGCAGCTTTGGTTATTGATGATAGCTATCAGAAATTAATACTGAATATATTTGTTGCTGTGGTGCTTTCAGTATTTAGGTCTAGCCCAAGACTGTTTATTCTTGGTTATGTTTTTAATGTTCCAAAGCCTTGGATGAAGAGCCATCCAAGCTGAAACAGCACGGAAGAAAGGCTGTCTCTACTTATCCATCCACTGTTAATGCCATGAAATGCACATACTCACATAGGTATAGGTTTCAACATATTGTGGCATAGCTCAAGATTGGTTGCAAGTTTGTAAGTGCTGCTCACAGGTTTGCTTTTCATACCTGCAATACAGTTTTACAAAACCTGAGCAAATGTCAACCGTAACTAAGGCTCTGTATGGATTGAAAAAAAATACATCTGTAAAATAGCTAGAAAGTCTAGTTTATTGTCAGAACAGAAGTTAGCTTTTCACTCATGTGCCCTGCTGTTGTCCACAGACATTTTTGCACCTACAATTTCTAGGTATAAGAAATCACTGCATCCAGACAAATCAGATAGTGGCAGGCTGCCATTTTAATTCCTTAGTTTGCTGCATGCCTAATTTGTTAGCTTTTATCTGCACGCGTAATGCGAATGATTTAATCTATCAGTTGGAGGTGGACATCGCAAGTTAGTAAAAGGCCTGAGCATCATGCAGAATGGCTCACTGACCTTAATGCATTTTGGGTTAACCTTTTAGGTTTGCAGACATTATGGAGTTGTCTTCTTATAACACAACACTAAGAGAATGGTTTCTCAAATTTAGATGACAGGTGCTGTTTTCTGCCATAGTGCCCAGAACAGTTGCTACAGGTTCCTGTTGTGTTTGTCTGTGAGCTATACACTTTCATGCAGCTATGAGATTGTTGGTAAAAGTCCAAAATGATACTTACAGACTCCAAAGAACAAGATCCCTTAATATAGAAAAGGATGATTCTATTTTCATCTTACTGCCAACATTTGGTGTTAAAGGCGATACGTATTATTTGCTGATGCAGACAGAAATTTTTACCTTTAAATTGTATTAGGAATGTAATAATTTTTTTTTTTTCAACCAGGACTGAGTCTTAGCAGAAAAGAACCCTGAACTCAGATCTTTTGTGATTTTTAATTTTCAATTAATTTCTAGCTTAAATTAGAAAGTGATGAATTCTAGGAGTTTATGGACTCTTAAAATTACGGTTAAGCTTCAGTTAACTTACTGCTTCTGACTCTTTGATTAAGTTGAGAATTGCCAACATCTGATTTCATGAGGTGGAACGTACCGTTATGGTAGACTTTTGTTGTTGGACATCAACAGTGCAAATAGCTCTCAACTCAGGACCTGCTACCTAATGACACAAGACCACTAATATATGATAATTTCAGGAACATGTCAAGTAACCCGCTTTATGATATGAAGTTACTGTACATTATGCTGTTAAAATTTCCTGGATGGATGCATTCATTTAGCTTAATGAGGGGAAGGGGAGAAATTGGAAGAGAACAACTCTAAAGAAAAGCATGAAATTTAAGTAGTCTCCCCACAAACAGCATGGAGAGCACTCACAAGACAATGGCATATATGTAACCTCCTGCTTAAGTTTGCAAGACTTGCTTTGCCAGACAGAATGCTAGTAGATCTAGAAGTTTATGGGCAGTTACAAAATTATATGCAAAATTACATGAATGTGTGTTGGTAACTGATAATTATGTTCCCTTCAGGAACTGAACATAAGGCAGGATAGCTGAGGTGGTAAGGATGATATACAGGACCTGTATAAATAGGAGAGTCCTTTGATCCTTCCCTTCAAAAAGATATCGATGGGTCATGGTCTAAGAACATGTACAACAGGAAAGGTGCAATCAGGATGATAAAACATGATCCTGCTTGCATCTGCTTAGAAATTACAGAGCTGTGCATGAACCTACTTTCTGGTATTTCTTTGACTTTGAAATGAGAGTTGCATGACCTGCAGGTCAGGTATGGAATTTAGTAGATAAAAGTCAATGTCATTTGAGAGACCAAACTTGGAAGAAAACGAAGCACAGTTCTGTCTGAGAGGATAATAGGATATTTTTTTTTTTTAAAGTTAAAATTTGGGAATGTTATTAAGGTGGAATAATTAGTCAGCCAAAAGGCTATTAGAAATAAAACATAAAGGTAATTAGTAGTAGATATAGTTGAATACAAGGTTAATTAGTCTCATTTGTATGATGTTAATTATTAAAAGTAATCAGCCCTGGGATACTTACAGAAGCACTCTCACTAAATGTTTTAAAAAATGTAACAGAAAGACTCTTACAATTTGCTTCCAGCAGAGCTTATGTATAAACCTTTTAAAGATACACGCTGTCTTGGGATATTTGCATAATAAGATGCTTTATGAAACGAATGTCCAAAATTCTGTGCCTTCCCCCAACGTTATGAATCACGTTTCTGGAGCTAGCATTATTCTCTTTCTCCAGGACATATCAGGGAGAATGAAACATTAGCGGTAGCATGAGATTTCTGAATCAAAGCCTATCTTGAGGCATAATTAAAGGAGAGTGTCGAATTATCTGAAATCAAAACTGTATCATCCTTTGCCCTTAATGCACATAAGATAACTTAGGTGACATTTAATTAGAAGCAAAGCATGGATTAATACTTATTTAATATCCACAGTAGAAGATTCCCTCAGGTGCTTCCCTCAGATTGTCCAGTGAATTGGGGCAAATATTTAGCCTGTGTCTGCAGCTAAATAAATAATTTGCAGCAAACAATTTACTTGGCCAAGTTTCTACTGTTTCTGCAGCAAGAAAGTGATTTCTTCAGGCTTAGCAGTTATCTGATGACAAACTTTGTGTTGTTAATGCTCATTTGAGAAATTAAAAATATTCATATTACAAAAGGTTTAATGCCATTGTTTAGCTATAAATGGAGGGATCAAGTCATACATTTTTGTTTGTTTTCGTGGTTAGATGTTTGTATCCACAGCTTTAGTGGCATAGTGAAATTCCTTTTGGACTCAGCTTTCTGTTCTCATTTGTTTTGGTTAACTGTCTCTCGGGACTTTGTAGAAGGTGGCTAGAAAACAACTACAAAATGTGATGAAATACGTTCTTTTAAATATAAGTAAATATTTATCAGGACACTCCCCCACTCCCACACCCGCTGCCGCCTCTATGTATTGTCAGGTCTTAACAGCTCTATTTGTGCTGTCGTTGTTGGAAAGGAAGGCTATGATGTAGAAACAATGACATCCACACTCAGCATAATAAAAACTTATGAACCAATGCCATGGATAGTAACTATCTTTGCTTTCAGAGTATAATACCAGATCTAGAAGAGGTCTCTCTCTTGCTCTTTGTTCTTTAGAAAGGTGTAGAGGAGAATAGCATATCTTTACGTTATAGAGCTGTTGCATCCAGTTGAGGACAACTGGCAGGTAGATGGTAGATTTCTGCCTAGGTCTATTCCCACGAATTTCAGTCATCTAATAAGGTGTTAGAGAGGATGAATCATCCTCTGGAGATGAATCTGTGTCTCTCAATAAGCAATCTCAAGTGAGTGAAGTTAGTAAGTCAGTCTTAGTTCCTTTTGTATGGCTCACAATGGGAAGACTGCCTGTGTTTGCATTGGGGTGTTGGCTGTTATTGACTTGGATCTCAGTTTCTGCTCAGTGATTTTGTTGGTTGTATGCTACGCTTTTTTTTTTTTTTAGGAAAGTGTGGAAGCTAATAGAGAGGGTCTTGTTACCTGAAAATTAAGAATGGGTTTCAGAAAATCCAGAAAAAAATAAGGGTAATGAAGCATAGGAAGATAAATTCTCAGCACTTCAAATGTATTCTTAACATCTCGACATTGCACAAGTGGAATCCAAGATTGAAAAACCACTGTTGGATTTTAGAACCAAATATTATAATGCACTTTCAAAATCAGAAATATGATTTCATTTTTTCACACATTATTGTGGATAGCTATACTATCTGCGTAAAGAGATAATGTCATATAACATTTTTTGAAAATGTCTAGTGCTAATAATTGTTATATTACATAGCTGTGTTCTATATAGTTTTCAGTAGACATTGACCTCATTCTGTTGTGCCTCCTTTCCTTATAGGAGCAGCAGCAGGTATTAAT
Organism: Gallinago undulata; assembly: GCA_026546715.1. Classification (NCBI taxonomy): domain Eukaryota; kingdom Metazoa; phylum Chordata; class Aves; order Charadriiformes; family Scolopacidae; genus Gallinago; species Gallinago undulata. The sequence continues at coordinate 47,213,429 of JAOTQQ010000023.1, forward strand.
GAAACTCTCAGGACAGAACTCACAAGTGGAAGTTATTTAAGTAAATTGAAGATGCATCTTCTGAATAAGATACATACAGTAGCCTTGAATCAGACCTTGAAGTATGGTGGTGCATACTGTACATTGATTATATAATCCTTTTTATGATCCCTAAATTTTGGCTTTCATTTTATGAAATCTGTCTATGACTGCAGAATTTTTTTGAAAGCATGAGTTGGTTTCAGATCAAGTGGAAGCATCTGCCTGATTTTGCAGGAAGTCTGAAAATACAGGTTAGAGAGAAGAACTAGTCCTTTCAGCTGGAAGGGGTGTTGTTGGGAATACACATAATTAAACTTTTGCTATGAGGATTGTTTCTGCTTACGAAAGAACGTGAAGAAAAAGGAAGAAGGAGACAGATTACACAAACTGCATAGCTGTAGCCATGCCAAAGAAACATCTTATTTTGGTCCATGTGGGATCAACCTGGGGGCAATGGAATCTTGTTTTTGTCAGCTCAATAAGTAATCAAATGGAAAGGGAACATGGGAACATACACAATTTGTAGCAAGCAGGACAAAACCAGAGATGTCGGTGTCAAATGGATGTGTTTGCATTCACTGGAAGGACAATCAATCCAAGAGACTCATAGACTGTACATCCTGGTTTAACCAAGGTACATAGTCTACTGCTGGATGCCTGGGAGAAGTCTTTTTTTTTTAAACAAAACAAAACAAATGAGAAACAACCAAATCCACCACTTCAAAAAAAGAACAAACCCAACAATCTTAGGATTCCTTGAAGTCGTTTTTTATTTGGGAAAACTAAAAGGCTATTTCAGGTTGGGGTTTTTTGGTATTTTTTTCAATAAGGTGGCTTAATCAAATTTCACGAACAGATTGTCACTGTAGTACGTGACACTGCAAGACACCAAGTTGAAGAAGTTACTTTGTGGAGCTGACTTATTGGAGTTTTGCCTTGTGTTAGGTGCAGATTCATAAAAACCTGTAACGGTACGGAAAATATCCTTAGTCATTGTCTTCTACTTTTCTTCTGGCTCAGGCTGCTGTCTACAATGAGAGACCCATAAAGTCCAAATTCTGTAGTAGTGCTTGTAGTCTCACAGTGTTTCAGTACCTTGCTTGCATTGGACTCCCATGGGATCCACCAATGAGGCATTGGTGTCCCCGTCTTAGACACAGACATCTCAGAGCATTATTCCAACTTGTCCTAAAAGATGTATTTTAAGCTTTTCTTTTTTACACCTGTAGGCCCTTTATCTTGTCTCCTGAAGAAGAGTACAAGAATAGGGACGATTACAGGAATTAGCAGTGTCTCCCAGTTTCTGGTGAACCCCTTTTTGTTTGAATCTGCTGTCTTCTGCCATCTGTGTTACTAGACAGTTAAAGAAGCCATGATAAAAAAATGAAGAGAGACAGTAACATTATCTCCATGACTTGCTGCCGAAGATTTCATTTGGCTGTGGAAACCTGCCATAGAATGACATTGTCATCAAGAAATTAGAAGGATAGGATTTTCTATGGGTAACAAGAGTAGTCAGAATTATAATGGTTACTGTTTAAAACAGAAAAAGAGCTGAAAGCAAGCCAGAATCCCTCAGTAATACCTAATCTGTGGAGCGGGAAGGGACCATCATACAGCAACATATGGTGCTCCTTGCTGCTGGAGACAGCATTTTGTAGAAAATGTTTTATGAATTTGGGCCCATGGTTCCAGTTCTCATGTCCTGTTTTAGAGATGGAAAATGGATAGCTGCTGCAATTTGCAATTGCGCAGGAATGTACTCTATGAGGGTAACTTAAAATACTACAGCCACAAAGTCCCAAATTCCATACTTGATATCTCTCTTTTTCTTTTTCTTTTTTTTTTTTTATGTTTTGGTTTGGTTTGGTTTCGCTTGTTTGGAGCCCGTCTGATCATTTCAGTGAAATCAGGGCAGGGGAAAGTGATTTGAACTTTCTTTCAAGGACAATGCATGCATTTATCCCACAATATAAAGCAGCCATTATCCAAGTATGATCTAAACTCATGTATGAGTACTTATTAGTATTCTGTGAATGAGAATGTGCGTTTTGAACTCACTAATCATTACAGCAGATTTTTAATAATTCTTTTCTTGTAACCCTCAATTTATTTTTATTACATTTATGAAATAAATGTAGGAGCTCCCAGAAGGTGAATGTAATATTATTTTGTGCTCACCTTTCATCAGGGACTCTGCCAGAAGTTTACAAACATCAATTAAGTTTCACCATGCTGCCATCTGGGAAATAACTTTTCTTACACCCATGTTACAGATGGGTAAACAAACAGCAGCTAAATAACTTGGCTTGGATCATGTACCAAATTGGGAATAGAGTTCTCACACTGTCTTCCAGTCTCTCACCTGAGTCTAACCAGTAAGCATAATGCCACATAGTTTATTTACATTTTGAGATTGTTTTCAACGAACTAAGTTGCCATTTCCTTTTCTTCTGAATCTCTCCAAACTTGACAACATTTTATTTTAATAAAGTTTTCACATACTCAGGCTGGTATTTATAACTAAAGGTGATGTGTATCCTCACCTTTGGTTGCTTCTAACATTTGTGTACTCTGCTAGCACAGGATAGCAAGCAAAGCACAAATCTTTTTTTGTAGTTCCACTTGTGATGTGTTGCCACTAAACAGTGGCTTTTGGATCAGTTCTTCATGCCCATATTATAAATTGATCTTTCCAGTTCCTCAATTAGTTTCATTTTTTCTTGCACAGAATCTTTTCCATTCTGTAATGTTTTTATGCTGGTGGTTGATAAGGCATGCCCAAGAGGAAGAAGAGCTGGGATTTTTTCCTGTTGTGGATTCTTATACGCTTATTCACTCTGGTTGGACTGATTGCAACTTCTTTGATTTTTTTTTTTTTTTAATTTTTAAATTTTTCAGTGTAGAGTTTTTCTTCCTGTATTGTTGGTAGCCCCTTTCAACCTAACAGTGATATATCTAATTGTGAGTGGAAATGGAAAGCTTCTAGTAGTTACAATTGCTCTCCTTCCATTTCATCTCTCGGTAACTAAAATTTTCTGTAGGGCTTTTTTAAAGGCTTTCTCAGTTCTTCTTTATATGTGATATTAATTATAAAGGCACAAGGACGACTACTACAGTAGTCTATGACAATGGAGGGTTTAGTTCAACGTGAAAAATGGGTCATTATTGTTACACTATTGGAAGTTCCTGGAATTATTTCTTATGGAGAGAAGGTGGTGCCAAAGAAAACTTGGTACATTAGTGAACTGACAACTTGTAAATTTTAGGGACATTCTCAGAGGAGAAAGCCATCCTTACTAGCCTAAGAGTTTTAGAAATGCCAACTGATTCTTTCTGATTTGGGCACTGAGATGGACAATCATTGGAACAGATGCGTAGGTATGCTATGATAATAAGCAACATTATTATTTTAAAATGTGTCAGATTATACCTTACATATTGGTTTAGGGTGCAGTGGAGGTCCATTATTACCCTGAAGTGACTGGTCACCGTTACAGCTGTTCCCAAATAAAATTCAGTCATGTGATGCATACATTAACTCCAGCAGCATGACTGTATAAAGTATGAATAGCAAGGTTACCTGTGTATAAAAGAATTAAAATCAGTAACACAAAGAAGATACATAGATGGACTTGGAAACTACCCATACTGCCCCTTTTGCTCCAAGAGGCTAGCAGTCTGTCAAGCACCACAGCAGTCACTAGCTGACTGCCTGCCATTTGGGCAAGTGATAATCACATCTAATCATGCCCAGGAGACACCACTGTTTCCAAAGCAGATGGGAGCAGCCAGGGGGTGGGAGATCAAAAGACATCTTTGAAGGAAGAAGGGAATCCCAAATCAAATCCTCTTCTGTTTTTATTTCCTTTGATTGTGCTAAGCAACTAGATGCTGGGATTTGAGATCTAGATGTCTGAAAATTGATTCCATGTGAACCTTTGGAGCTGACTGGAGTAGAAAGATGTCGTTTAAACTTTTTTTTTTTTTAATTTTCTGTAAATTTTGTAATTCTCATCTCTTTAGCTTCTGTACAGAAATGGTTTATTTTACAGTTACTTTAATCTTGTTTGAGTTCAGGTTGATTTCAGGGTGTTGGCAAATGCCAAGATCCATTACTTCTTCTGCACAGGAAATCTTAAACGTGACTGCAGGGATTTAATATTTAAATTTTTTTTTGCAATGTGCAGCAAATCTGCTGCTCTTGGTTTCCAAAAGGAATCCCAGCACCTGCCCAGTTGCATGCGTATTTGCAATGATGATAGAAATGTATGTGGAAGCAGCTTCTTTTGCCTAACAGTATTAATTAAGTACAGAATAACCTGACACTCCAAGAAGTTGGTGGTAGCCAACATTTAATTTACAAATAATTTTACAAAATTGTGTAGGTGATACTTGCTCCGTTTTCTGAAAAAAAAAAAAAAAGTGTTATTGTTGTCCTTGGGAAGCATAAGACAAGATTCATGACATTGGCTAGTGGGGATAAGCTGAGGAGGGGATTTTTCATAAAGGTAAGAATGGAAGAATAAGCAATACATACTGAAGGATATAAATTGAAGGATATAAATGAAATATTAAAAGAGAAAAGACACTGCCCTGATACATTCTGCAAGCAAGAATTACATTCCAGACCTAGAATCAGTTTAGCAGAGTAGAGGCTGAAGTCAAGTGTTAATGTTTAAGGAACTAAGATAGAAATCCCATCCATATTCTAAACATGGATACAATCACAGTAGACATAGTCTCTGGAAAACTGAGTGTCATTTAGTGTGGAGAATGAGAAGGTTGGAGACATGTTCCTGAGCGAGAGCTCGGCAGGTGTTCTTGTGTTGATGGGACGGAGGCCTTGAGATCAGTAAAACAATGTCCTTATATGTTGATGTGTGTGTCTTTTGAGAAGGAAAGCAGTGTACCGAAATAACTAATCAAAATGTTTTGGTTAGCTAGGTGGGATAAACATTTAAATGTAGCCAATTGTATTGCTCACAACGGTGTATGGACATCCATTTGTAACCTGTCTGTGATCAACAGACAGAAATGATATATGCTGGAAAAGTGAAACAATAAATGTCTTTGCTTCACCACTTAGTGGAGTCCGTGCCTCCAGTGCCACAATTTAGGATATGAACAATTAGTAAATCCTGTGTATTCTAGACAATATTCTTTGCCTTAATGGTGAATCAAGGAACTAATGTAAAGCAATCTTGGACAGCATGGATGTGGCACTCCTCTTTCCTACTGTGTTTGTGGTGTTTATAGCAGTGTTTCTAATACAGATGCTGCTTCTAGGATACCAACTTACTGTAAAGTGGAAACTTGAAATTATTTTATTTCTTTTGCTTGTACCTCTTATAAAGTGTCTTTAATTAACATTTTCTTTGTTAAGTCCCAGGATCCACTCATAATTGGATTTAAAGAGGTACTGTTGGAGCTTTTATTAAACGGAGATATTTCTCTTTTCTAACAGAATTAGTTTTCTTCTCAGATGTATTGTTCTCCTGCACTCTGAAAATCAATTATAAATGCCATGTAAATATTATTTTATTCCTGTTCTATTCATAAAATGAGAAATTATATTGAAAACAGAATAGTCCTTAAAGCCAACATTATTTGCACTGTGCTGAAGATGACACAGCCTTAGATGTGAACTTAATCTGGATGTTAAAAACAATAAAAAGAATTTCTATAAATATATTAGTAACAGAAGGAGGACTTGGAATCTTGCTTCATCCCTTTCCTAAGTGTTAGCTAGAACATCTTTCTGAAATACAATTTGAAGTCTTCTTAGGAGGCATCTGGCTGATTTCTTCTTGCAGTCTTTGAAAGGGGAATTACCTTTTAATGAGGTTTCAGTCATGCAGTTTGATAGAGGGGAGAAGACTATGTCTTTCACTAAGTGAAACATCATTTAAGTGATAAAAACGACCAAAGCTTCTGACTACTTAGGAGAACACAGAAGTGACAATGGGCAGTTTGTCTTAAATAAAAGCAGAACTCTTTCAGTGGCAAAACTCTCACCACCATGCCAGCAGGACTAGTATTTCCTTCTCAGATGGACGAAACGATGTAGAGAGAAGACTCTGTTTGTTGCCAGATTGTGCACTGCAACAAGTAAACACAGGAAAATGTGAAGAACATCTGCTTCCAAAGGGATGAATCCCACAGAGAAATCTTTGGAGTGAGGAAGACCTTTGTGGGCAGAATTCATTAGAAAGTAGAGGAAGTCTATGATGGCTTATTCTGTAGGATTATCAACTTGTATCCATCCTGTAACCATCCATGAAGGGTTTTTCTTATTACTTTCATGTTAGATAGTGTTTCCCCTTATACGTGACTATACTATGTCATGGATAGTTTTTTAGTTCTGCAGTTCTCTTGGTTTGTTCACCTCATTTATCCCAGGAAAACAAATGAGCTCAACTCCTTAAATTTCTTGCAATGTCTGTCTATCCCTTTCTAGGGATACACACAAACTGTGTATGTGACTCTAGTACAATATTGCTTCAAATGAGCAAGTAGATCCCCATTATTAGCTGCCAGGAATGGAATACTTACCTCAAGTCATTACAAAATCTAGACACAGCATACAATCAAAGAATGGCATGCCTTTCTTCTATGTTGTTTTTCTAGTTAATTAAGCCATTTTCCAAAGTGATTAAATTATTTAACCTAGAACAGTTGGTGTGTTCAAACTCTTTTATTTTTTTTCCAATAAACGAAATGCAAGAAATAGGTAATAGTGATAAGATATTGTAATTAACATTTAGTTGTTAATGAAAAAAAAAAAAAGAACCAAAGCATATGATGAAATCAGTTACCTAAGTGAGTTTAGAACATAACATGTAAAGCTGCCTGTGTATACAGTGGAAACCTAGTTATTAAGTCACCACCAGCTGTTTGACGATGTGAACAAAGTTATGCATCTATTAATGTCTACATTGCATCACCTGTCTAATTAGGAGCATATTCAAGTGTCTAAAGCCTCCAGCACCTTTGTCTCATCTCTTGTTTCATATTTTGGGCCAATGGCTTGACTACAAAATACTATGCAAGACTAGGAAATACGGCTGTATGTTTGTCAGGATCCTGTGGAGTAAGACATTCCGGCATCAGGATAACTGCTGGGAGCAGTCTGGACACTTCAGGACCTACAGGTGGATATGGAAAGGATTGGTGCAGGGCAAGAGGGGTTAGTGGAGGAGCAGCTAGTGATATGTAGAAGTTGATAATACAGCTTTTAGGAAGCTGTGGATGGAATGGGACCTTTGAAGTCTGTGCATTGTCTCCTCCTCCCTTCTTCTCTTCTCTAGACTTGTCCTCAGCCGTTTCTTCGCTCCAACTATTTAAGGTTTAAACCTTTCCTCTACAGTCCCTACTGATACACACAAACCATACTTTCTCCATGCAAACATTTGCTTCTACTATCACACACCTTCTGCTTGCTCTACCCCTCCTTCCTATTTCAGGGGTCACACAGGTAGTCTGTTATTCTGAGTGCTTGCTGGGGCTGCCCCTGCCTCCAGCTGGCCTACAGGTTGGGTCTGCTCCAGAAGAATTTCCTTCAGAGAAGTTGCAGCTGTGTTAGATAAAAAGGCACTAGCACGTGGAGAAGGCAGTAACACACAGGAAGAGTTGTGTGATTGCTGGCAGTCTTTCCTAGTATTAGGCTTGCATAGCGTGTTTAAGGTTGTATTAATGTTTCACCTTGAAGTAAGTCTGGCAGATGCGATCTTGTTAGGAGACAGGACCAAGCTGGAGGCAACTTTGTTCAGAAGGTATGCTAATCCCACAAAAAATATAATGAGGAAAATATGCAGTTGTCAAGAGCAAGATGCACTAATGAGAACATCTATAGCTTGCTGAAGCAATACGAATTCAAGGTAGAAAGCTGTTTTTTGGAAGTGGTAGGCTTTTATGTAGACTAAGTACACTTGTATGCTCAATGGTTTTCAAAACAGTGTTCAACCCTGTACCTCTTATTCTTCTAAAGTGAAGATAGGAGTGGGGAGACAGATTCAAATCTAAAAAAAAAAAAGTCCAAAAATGTGAACTAGCTATTATTCAGGTGGCAAAGAGTTACTGAGACTTTAATTACAGATGTTACAAAGGCAATGGTAATGGAAGAAACAAGTCAGAAAAGCCCATGCAGATAAGGTGTGGTGTGCTTCAGTCCGCATAATGGAAGAAGGGTGGTAACATGTTGTGCAAACACAAGATTAAATGAGAAGCCTTCACTTTACAGGATGTCAGAAGCAGACAAACCTGTTTTTTCTCTTTGGGATTTGCTTTTAAGTGCTTTGGTGGTGGGTTCTGTGGATATTTTCAGTGATGATAAGGGGAGGTTGTGCTACACCAGTTCGATGTGCAGGGGTTCAAACCCACTTGGGCTAAATTATACATCTGTTCTGGAGTTCTGCGAGGGCTTAAAGAAGAGGTGTTTCCTGTGTATCCTCTTGTTATTTTGTTTTGATAGACAGCAGCTGCTAGCCTCTTTTGGCTATGGGGCAGGAATGTGTGTGGGAGGGGAAGTCTTTACTGGCCACGGTGTATTGCTTTTGGTTTATTTGGAGCCTTCCTGGAGGGTAGCCTTTTTTAGGGTGTCTGTGTTCCTGCCATGTCTGATCTAACATATTGGTTTCCTTGGTGTTTCCCTGTGTGCCACAGGCTATTTGCATCCTTTGGCTTTTGACAGCTGCTGAGCTGCCACCGTCCTCTCTGGGCAGTGGAGTGATGCCCTGTGGGCAGCCAAACAGCGCAAGAGCCTCCAAAAGTACCCTCCCAGTTCTGCTCTGGGGTGTTGGTTCCATTGGAGGAGGTAATACTTTTTTAAATAACTGTTTCAAGGTGAAGTTATGAATAACAATGAGTGGAATTGGATCTTTAGGAGGAGCAATCCCTTTCAAAAAAATTATTGTGTGGTCTCGGTAGTTGTCTAGGACCTGTAAATGACTGATTTCAGTCTCTCATCTGCAGAGATGCTCAGGAGACCTCTTCTGGGAGAAAGCTTGGTGCTGAGAGATGTCTTTCTGCCTATGTGTGTGAAATTAAGGAGGTCCTGGCTGTTTCTATGAAAAGGCAATGGCAATTTCAGTAAAACATGACTATGTCGTTTGTTTAATTAAATTAATTAAAGCTAAATTTGTGCTGGTAGAGCAGTACCTCTCTGTATGTACTACTGCTAACACTACCACTGGATGGAGAACTGCAGGCATTGTTTTATTCGTTCTTTTTAAAAATTTTAAGCTAAGATCTGATTTCTGTAGCATTCAAATGTGCACAAGTGTAATGCTACCATCTGTATCTATATCTATATTGTCTCACTGTAAAAGCGAACGTATTTAGTAGACTCCCTTCAATGCTGTTACAATTTCCCACGTCTGCTCCATCAGTCTTGCTATATGTTGCCCTTTGTTATTTTTGCTTAGTTGAGGAGAGGAAACACAAGCCTTCTAACCACTAGTGTGCTCTATTTTTGAAGCATAGATTCATGTTCTGAATAAAGTGGTAAAGATACCCAAACTCATTTTTTTCTTCCCCCTACAGGTAAATGCTCTGGTTTATAGGGTATTCCTCAGTTGCTCTCACAGGGCTTTTTTTTTGTTGTGTGCTTTTTCTTTTTTTTTTTTGGGGGGGGGGACTGGGACTGTTCCATTTTGTGTCTAATACTGAAATATTTTTTGGTGTTGTGAAAAACACTGGCTCACACTTAGAATTTAAGTTCTAAAGAATTTAGAATTTCACTGTACGAAACAGTGCTGAATTGGGTGCATCTCCAAGCAGAGGCACACCAATCTTTAGCCCAAGTGTCCCGATTCCCATCTAGATGTCCCAGCGATCTGTTATTTACTCTTCTCTCCCACACTTGGTAAACGTTTCAGTGTCTCATGAAAGAGGAGCAGCATGCCCCCGAGAAAGGACTGCCATGGCTAGGACACCCTCCTGCACTCTGGGTGATGCAGCTCTGTCCAGGCAGAGGAGGGAGCTTACATCCAGCCTGCAACTTCCTCACCTCAGCCTGTAATTGCCAAGCTCCTTTTAGTCAAAAGACTGGTACTACCAGGGGTGCTTCCCCATGCATCTCTCGGTGTGTTATGTATTCCTGCTGGGTTGAGTTTCTCAGGTGTGTGAATGCCTATTTTGTGAGTTTCTGATGTAAGAAGGTAGGTGTCTGCTTATGAAAGGTGGTGCTGCCCTCGGCACGCAGGGCAGCACAGTTTCACGTTTTGCTTTTGCTGAGTTTGTAGAAACTTCTGGTGTCCCAGATATCTAAGTGGATTACTGAAAATTTTTGGTTACTCTCTTGTATGTAGACACCTACTAGTTTGCCTAAATGCCACCTTTGGTGTTTAAGTGTGGCTTGGTATTTCCCCGAGGCTGCAGAGTGGCTGCAGCAGCAGAGTGTGCTGTCAGGCACTATGCTTCGAGGTTTCAGCAAAAGGTCTGGAATCCTTACTTTTAAGTTTCTTTACTTATAATCTTGTGAACGGTAAGAAAAGAGGAGGAAATATAGTAGGATAGGCATGTCAAAATTGAATTTGGCTAATAGTAAAGTGATGAAAAGCACTTTATTTAGAAAAATGTAAGGCTACAGCAACCTTTAGATTATCTTGTTTGTGTGTTTCAGGCTGTGTAACTAGGTTGATCCTTACAATCTGAGTTAAACTAAACTGTTTCATCACTCAGAAAACTAAAATACCAGCATGTTCCAAGTCTAGCCAGTAGCAAACCTAGGAACTTCATGCCCAGGATCACTTTGATACAATGAGCTTGCTTCGTATGCAATTAACATAATTAACTCAGTGGATAAATTCTATCTCTGCAAGAGAAAAATGTAGTGCAGAAAACCACCAGATTTCTTACTGATCTTACAATTTGAGGCTTCATAATTGCTATTTTAATCTCTTTTACCTTGCACCAAAAAAGACTGGGGAGCACGTTAAGTTGTGAATAGCGGTATTGCTGCTATAACTGCCTAGCTGGGTTAGCGAGTGCTTCTCCGTCTGTGCTCTAAGAAAGAGGATTTTTTGGAGGAATTATCTTATTGCCTCAGATTTTTATTTTTTATTTTTTACCCATGAAATCTGTGTAGTGTGGTGGTATGGATATTTGGTATTGTGCAGGTAAATTAGGGTGATTAACCCTTCCAGGAGAAAAAAAAATACAGAGTGCACAGTTTCTCTGGCTTAGGCAAGTTTCTGTATATTTTTCTGAAGTGTGTGCATGCAGAGAGGCAAAGGGTTATTAAACAATATGTTATCACTGTTAAATATACAAAATAATTCATTTCTTTGTGTGTGTGTTGAGCTTCAACATAAGTCTGTGTGAACTTGAAAGACACTTTCTACTACTTGAAATACATCCACACTGTTATCTTAACAAATGCTGCTTTCTGCTGCAAAGTCAAAGTATATTTGAATATAAGGGCACTTACAGCATATTTATGTCATCTTGGGGCAACCACAGGGAGAACTACTAAAGCTGTAAAGCCTAAGCAACCAGCCACCATCCATAATTGAGGACTTTTGTTATTAACCCCTGTGACCGGAGTACTGCTGGACGTGGAATGAGACGCATAAAGTATTTATCGAGAAATAATAAGGATGCATTCCCCAAACTGAATTTTTCCCTGCAGTCTCACAGCCTGACTTTGTGAAACAAAGGAATGGAGAGATCAGCCTGCTGGAAATTACTGGCCACATGGAGGGGGGAAAAAAAAACGACAAAAAAAGACAGTAAACCTGCAGATGAAAAGTATTGTCAGACAAAAGGAATTACTTTACAACTTGCATACAAGTGTGTAAGAAAGCTTAAGCAAATTAATTGCTAAGTTCTCCCCGAACTGAAGCCTGGATCTAAGATGAAATTACATTACATTATGGCAACATTCATGTGCTCGTTTCAACTAATTGTCATTATTGCATACATAGTTGAACCCAGCCTGCTGTTATGTCCTGATTCAGATGAACTATTTGCAGTAGCATAAGAAACTAGGCAAAATTCTGTTTCTGACACTTTGGTAAGTAGACATCCAATGTAGTCAATTGCAACAAACATCTTTACCACCTGATACTGAATTTTATGACGGGGCCACGGCGGGGCGGGAGAAAGAAGAGTGATGGTGCTCTAACCATGGAAGGGAATACAGGTGTAGATATTTTGATTTATATTATTACCTCACTTGAGGGTCATCTTCACACTTCTGAAGAGGACCATTATACGCTCAAAACTGATGATGATGTTTTAAGTAGACCTTCAGTGGTATCCAAGCATTATGCTGGCAGTCTGCACTGAGGTAATTTTTTTTTCTTTTTTTCCTATTCATCAGACCTGCCAACTAGCTGATGGATTTCCTTCAACTCCTCACCACCAGAACCACCTATGATGTTACAAAACCCAAAGATGCTCTCTAGGAGAGACAAATTTTACTTAAGTATTAGACCTAAGTGAATTCTGTTTTTGAAAAATTGTTTTTGACCCAATTACTTGTTGGTGTCTGAAAAATGCGTGCTCTGTGAAAAATAGAAAATATTCCCCCAAATGCATGTTGTTAGCTAGAATGTTTCTATTTAGCTATCCAGCAATGATGTTCTGGGAAGCTGTAATTTTGATTCTCATTCACTCTTCTCCAATGTGGTTATTCCCAACTCAAGTAGGATCCCACATTTTATGAAGGTCATATACTTGTTAAGTGTGGAAATGACAGGGCACGCTGGGAGCTGAGGCAGTCTGGCCAAGGAACACGATTATCTGCTGAGGATGCCCCCTAGGATACTTAATTAAAACTCCCAGCAGGCAACATCTGCATGAAAACAATTTCATTTTTGATGCAGACTGGAACTTTCAGCTTTCTGATGGATTTTAATTTTTTTTTCCTCCTTGGTAAAAGTCTATTCTATAGTGTATATGTAAACAGACCCCATGGATTCCATTAAAAACTTGCAAATTTCCTTTATAAATAATGTTACTGCGGTCTTCTCACCATGTCTAGCATAAAGAGGTGTTGGAACTGTAATGGTGATCACTTGTGTATGCATGTGTGCTTAGCAGCTTAAGGGCAAATAGCTTATGCCTTTCTATGTCATTGAAATAAGTGGCATGTAGTAGAATTGGCCTAGCTCCTGAGTGGCAATACTGTGTGATGTTTATTCTGTTGGCAATTTAAAGGTATTACGGGTGCAAAAAAAATGAAGAAGAAATGAAGCTCCACAGGCAGAGCAATTACTAAATAGTATTTAGACTATTATACTCCAGACTGCTGGACTAAGGTACCATTCATGAGCCGTGACCATTTTTCCTGTTCTCTCCTGGAATCCCGGCCCTTAGCAGTACTTATTATTGACTTGGGAGTGAACACAATTAAAATCTTTTTTTCAGTTCCTTCCCCTATTCATCTTTAAACTTGATGGGGATTTTTAATATTGAAAATACAAGTCAGAGAAGTTAATGTTCTATAGCCTGGGGTGAATGATTACGCTTGTTGAAAATGAAGCTCAAAATGAAAGACTAATTCAAGTAGCAGTAATGTTTTCAAAGTGTGTCTACTTTGTGTCACAAGTGGCATAGCCTGCTATTACAGGTCCCAAAGCAGTTTTCATACTCGTGACAATAAATCACACTCATATGGTGATCAGGGAGAAAGAGAAATAAGCGATGTCACTTAAGGAAGCGAACGCAAAGAACCTCGAAGGGAAAATGCTGTGGTAGGCATTGACATCTCCTGGGATGAGAAGAAATATGGAAGTTTATCTACTTCTTACTACTGCATAGACATACTTGACCAGAAATGGGTATGGTTGAAAGCGTTTTTAAAAAGTAAAAACCAAAACATTAACAATGACAGGAGACCCTGACAGAAAGTATGAAAACCACCTACAAATGGTTTTGTAAGGGCCAGAGAAGCTGAATTGAAGAGAAGGACCATGGACTTGTACAGCCTGAGAAAAGCCTGAATATTCATTGGAGATCTGCATTCTCAGTGACAGGAATGGTCAGTGTATTTGAAAAATATGTTAGTTTACCCACTTTATTATTTCTTTGGTCTATTATTTTTGCTGGAAAAAAACATGGCTCTGCAAAGTTCAATAGATGACCCATACTGCAGATACTTATAAAGTATAATTACTTAAGGAAAGCATTAAGCAGGGGTGATGTTTTACCTCCTTCCTCACATGAATGATTTTTATAAGAACTATCCACATGGCTGAAACCTGGGGAGTCAGTCTTTGTATTAGTGAAAAGCTGAGACAGAAAATTCTCCTTCCAATACGTGTGTGCATGTATCTGGGAAACTAAGTTAATTGTAAGAACAAAAAGGTGATATTTCATTACAATGCATGCTGAAATATCTATTTCTTTGCCAAGATGCTTCATTGCCGTAGCCCACCCCCACCTCCCTAATGTAATTTAATTGCATTTTTGAACAAGTGGAGGCCCAGGATAACTTTGTTTTCCTCTTTGAAAATGATTATATAAATGACTTCATGAATTCAGAAGGATGTTGCTTACATCTTAATCACATATTCAGTAGCATTACATCATTAAAAATAATATATCAGAAAATAATTTTATCTGTGGGATAAGTTTCCCCAGAACTTCTTACAGCTCCTGCCTCTACCGTGCCAGCAGCTGCAAACAAGATGTTCTCTTTCTCCTTGGACAAGTTGTATGTGGATTTTAGTGAAGAAGATTGGAACTTGTCTAAGGCCTGATCTGCTTCAGGGGATGAATCTCAGTGTGCACTCTGGCCAGCTCCAGGTCTGGAGGCTCTGGACCTTTGGTGTGATGAGGATGTCATGGATGTGTGGAAAGCTCCTATCCTGTCCAGATAGGCAAAATTTCTAAAACAATCTGGTATCAACATGGCTGCTGAGATAAAGGGGATATAATACAAAAACTGTTGGGTTGCTTTGTTGTGTTATGAGCTACAGATCTTTCTGTCAACTAGTATATTGAGGACTGGAGAACTCTCGTTGTTTGTTTTTTGCATATGAGCAAAGATTACGTTTTTTTTCTAAGTATCAAACTTGTCCCCACATCAACCTTTCCATTTAAAAACTTGTCTTTCGTGCTTAGGAAAAAAAAAAAAAGGAATCAAAGCAACATTTTTTTATGTAAGAGTTTCTTTTATTCTTTTATTACTTAAAGTTTATTAACTCATAGTTTTGTAAGTGCAGAAATATCTTCACATACAAATCTGCAGGTTCTGGGGTGGGTGGTGTGTGTCAAAGATATTTCCTTGTTATGGCTTACCATCTGTTTAATTAAGTAGCTGCCTTTATTTACTTGCATTTTGCAGTAGCCTGTTTATTAACAAGTGATTTAGTTTTAATTGACTGAGTTCCAATTACGAGAGGTAGTAATGCTGTCCTTTCAAAACAAGGCAAATCAGTAAAGAATCTGGGCTGCACAACCAATTGTAGCACTCAATCCTTAGGAAGTAAAAAGGTATGGGTAAGCTAAATTATGGAATGTGTTGGAGGTCAGAAGAAAGGATGGCTTCTTGAAAGAGCAATCCATCGAGGGATGTCAGTGACATGGACACGTGCCTGGGAAACTTCTCACCATGAGCAGTGGGAAGGAATGAGAGATGAGTGCGATTCATACGTGCTTGCTCTTTTCTTGTACCACTTCCAAAGTGTCTGCTTATGGACACTGTTTCCTTGCTAAAACTTGCAGGTGTTTGGTGTTTGCAGGTGCCATTGGACTCAATGTGAAACAAGATTGCACCTATTTGAGGTTAGGGACTAGGTCTGGGCTAGTCTGAAGTGCCTAGTCTGAAAATCCTAGACATTTCATGTTTCTCTCCTTGGAAGGCTGGGTGGTTAGTGATATTTCAGTAGTATTATATTTATGTTTTAATTGTATTTTAAGACTTGATTGAAAGCTAAAACTCGGGAGATTTAATTCTGATATTAAAATACTAGTTGGGAGGTCAATCCATAGAAGCGGATACTTCATGAATGGAATACCATCTTTTTCACATTTTCTCCTATTTGTAATGAAACAATCAAATGCTTCTGTCAAAATATTTCACAAGAAGCGGGAGATGTTGTTTGAGAAGAAGCAGACGTTTCATTCCTTATTGACTATCAGGGAAAATATTATAGCTTTTGTATTAAATTTTGTATTAAATCAACCTGAGTCATATCTGGCTATAGTAAATTCTGTAGTGTGTTACTGCTGCCTTACCATGAAATGTAAAATTTACTTAGAAAGTTTTGCAACAGTAAATATTGAAAATTCAAAATGTGTTTTGTTGCTGAGAATAGGAAATACTTATTTTGCTTTGAATTGTGGTGAAACCTAGTGTGGAACATCAGGATTTCTCACAAAGCAAGAATGCTGAGTTAGTTACCTCTGCTACCCATGCTGAGAAGGTGGCTGCATACCTTTTTTGTAGTGTTGTAGGCAAACAGAGAACAACTTCTCAAAAACACAAGGTTCAGGGCAAAATAATATTTTTGAGGGACTTGTTTTATGAAGTAGAATTTGTAATTAATTGTATCAATGCTCTGAGCAGACTGCTATTCATCTGAGGTATGAAACCTCTATTTCACACTCAAGAAGTTTGAAATTTTATCTCTTGCACCTGAAAACTCACTTCTCTGCTTTCCTTTGTCATCTCTTTTATAGTTTGGACTTGACAACAGCTAATTTGTGATGTCCAGAAAGGACATCCTTTTGGAAAGAAAGGAGTACCTCAGTTCATCAGACCTGAACTCTGTATTTCTAAATGTAATATTTTAATTTTTAAATGCTGTGTTTTTTCTTTTATAAGGAGAGACTGAGTTTTATTCACTTTTGGCTACTCATGAAAAGTAAGTGCAAAAACCCCCAACAAAAACCCGACAGTTTTACTTCAGATTTCTTCTGTTATCTTACTCCGTGGGCTTAATGAAAGAATTTTAAAAGATTTCTAATAAATAATCATATCAGATTCTGGTTTTACTGTGGAAAATTCCACTGTAAATCCTTCTGTATCAGTATTTTTTTTTTTTCTCTTCTCCAATGTAGCAATGCATTCCTCTGCTTTCGATTTTACTTTCTGACATTGATTTCTGACTTGATTCTACATCTGAAGAATGTGGGTATTGGGGAGAAATTTAATTTTTTTAATTATTATTATCATTAAACATTTTTTTTTTTGTATTTTCAGTGTTCTTCCCATGTGTGTAACCCCCGTAAGAGCAGGTGAATTTTGTCCTGGAATCACACAACCCAGGGAATAATCTCCAAGACTTCTTGACTATTCTGTAGAAACTTTAGGGTTTTTTGGGGTTTGGGGTTTTTTTTGTTTTGTTTTGTTTGCTTAGTTTCTTCTCACTATTGCTTATGACGAGGGATGCTTTCAGCTTCTTTTTGCTATGTTACACTTTTCAGTTAAGAAGTTGAGGAAGTTGATTTGCAAATGTGTGTTATCAGAGATTCATGTGGGTTGTGATTATGGAAGTGTGAGACACGTTATTGATAGTAAAATGGTATTTATAAATTATATTTCAGATGAAACTTCCTGTATGTCTGTTAGCTTGTGTTTGGTAACTAATGCCTTATAGTTCTGCGGATAAAATTATTTTGCTGTTTATCCTAAAAGCATGTAGACTTCTCCCCCTCTCCACTCCCCCACCATGTGTTTCCCATTCTAGGCTTTTTTTTTGAAATAGGATGCATTCATCAGTTCACTAATAGTTATTAGGCAGAAGTAGTTCTGGTGTCAGCCAGTGGGGCAGCCTGTATGATAGTTCATATCTCATAAGTTTCATTTTGCTTAGAAGTTTTGGGGCTTTTGTTCCTCACCACCCTTTTGGGAAAATTTTACTTTTTCCTGCCCAGAACTACCTTTATGTGAGGGTGGTGGCACAGGGAGCTGCAGGACAGGGCAGGCCCAGGTTCTGCCAGTGGGAAACCTGAGCAGGAGAACATCAAAGCCACTCTATCCTAACAGAGAGGGTAGAGCAGGGCAGTAAGAAAACAGCTGTGGCACTGGAGAAAAAAAAAAAAAAAAAAAAAAGAAATTATTCCTCTTATGAGTAATAATAACCAGATTTTTTCAGGAGAGCAAATGCAGTGGGATCTTTTACTCATGAAGAACATAAGCTGCTTTTAGTGGAACAAGTTTCATGCACTTAGTTAATGTGGTGCCTAAATGATTTCTGGTTAAGAATTAAACTTTCCTGTTTAGCAATTTCACGTTTATTCAAAAAATTGTTTAACAAAATCCATATGCTTTGACCAGAATCCTCATTAATGTTTTTGAACTCCTTACCTACCATGATATATCCCCTGAAGTATAACATTTGAACTGTGTATCCATAAAGTACGATGTATGTAAGATTTTCATTAACACAGGAAATTCCAGTCTACTTCTGTGCAATCGTTTTTTCTAAAGTCCATTACTCCATAGTCCATATTTTCTGCTTATTTACCAAAATTCAATACAATGAATTGCTGCTGATTACATTATTCAGCTATCAGCTTGTTTTATTCCTTCAGAGGGTGTTGGGGAAAGCTCCAGAAAAGCCTATTATAAAACAGCAGCACTCCTGCTGCATATATACAGTCTGGTTCTTACTGAACTCCAGTGAAATGGTGGTGCTGTGATATTTTGAAGGGCAAGGAAAAAGAGGAATCAGCTTTAAACCTGGGATAAGAAAGTTACTGCAGAGTTGCATCTTGTTTCTCTGTCTCTTTTTGTGCTGAAATCTGCACTTTTGGGTATAGAGTCATTTAGCCTCAGCCTTCCTTCCCCAGAAAAATACTGCTACTCTTTTCCTCCTGAATTGCCCTCCCTTTTCTATTTCAAACTATTTCTAAGAATTCAGTTTTTTCCCCTTCCATTTAGGATACAGCTATGTACTGCTGCTGTAATCATCATTTGTACAGCACATCATTTTTCACCACTCTGCTCTTCTCTCTGTGTCATGTCAGGCATAAGCCATAGCTTTTTTCTGAAGGCTAGCCATCCTTCCTCGCAGCACCATGAGCTAACTCCCACCTCCAGTAACCACCTGGAAACAGAAGTGCCAGATGCTTTTACCCTAATTTTTTTATGTTCTTGAGCAAGTACTTTTATGCTGTCTCCTGTGAGTGCAGGTGCTTGTGAGCAATTCCAGGTCTCTCCTCCAACACTGTGAAGTGACCTCATTGCTCTCTTTCAAACGTGTGCTTGCAATTCTCCTCAAAACTTCCCCAATACCTACCAGAAACGTGAGGAGAGCTAGGCTGCCATGGGTTGAGCCACCACAGGGCTGGCATTAGCTGTGATGCTAAGCACTGGTTTCTTCTGGCTTTCAGACCTTTGTCTGTGTCCCCTTTGTTTGTGTTCAGACCTTGGAGGCTGATGTTGTTTCCTTGGCTGCCCACACTATGGACTGTCCTGTGTGACCAGCAGGCTGCTATGTGAAGACAAGATGAGAAATTTGTACCACAGCTATTGGAGAGCATCCATCTCCTGCCTTCTTGTTATGTTTCTTGCAATTTAATTTTGCTCAATGTTTTCAGTATATATTAAGAACCAGAAAAAGCAGCGATACACCAGTGATATTACAAAATTCATTATATGAGTACACAGGGGTTTAAAATAGATGTGTGTCGAGATGCTATAGTGATGAAAGGCTTTTTTTTTTTTTTTTGCTGCATGATGCAAGCAGTAGTGTCATTTAGCAGTGTGTTTGGTACTTGCCTGAGAGAGAAGACATTCACGTGTGCTGAGTGTCCAGAATCCTTCTGTGAGTCCTGTCGAAACAGACAGCACAGGCTTTGGGTTCCCTTCCTGGCCTTGCAAGTTCATGTGGTCTTTGCCTATTCTCTTAACAAACTTATGTTTGATTTCTTTTAGACGGGATGTATTTATAAAACATACAGAATACAGATCTATAAACTGAAATCTGTAATGTTAACTATTATTAAAAGTCTTGATTTTGGCTGATATCAAGTATGAAGACAACCTAAACGAAAAAATTCCAGTTATTTTGTAAGTTAATTTCCCATATTAATTTAGCTCTTCCTTGCACTAGTTTGTCAGTGCAAAAAGAAAATACTTGAGTTCTATATTCAAGAACTACAGTAGGAAAAAAAAAGCGCCCTCTCCTTACCCCAGATTTCAGAAGGGCCTGAAGAGACTCATATGTGTCATTTAAAAAAAAAATTATAATAAAAAGTCTCCAATGAAAAGGACTTATCTCAGTCTTCACAAAAAATTTTAGGCTTTTTCAAAGGACTTTGCCATCTAAATGTTAGTCAAGCTCTTTAATAATTAAACACTGATGGCTAGAAAAAATATATTAATTATGCATCTCCTAGGCCACAGAAAGAAGCTGTTTTATCAGGCTACAAAATGATTTAGTATGCATAAAATTTAACATTTAATAATACCACCAAGAACATTTATTTTAAATGTTTCCATGTTCCAGTCCTGTCTAATTAATATTTAAGTGTTAGTGCACTAGTTACGCTCTTTTGTTTCTTATTCTGTGCAACTGAAGTTTTTTGTTTAGCAGACCTTGGTTGGAGCTTCAATGGAGTAAACAGGGTGATTGGTGTAGACTTGAGGATCCTGAGATACCTCAGAAGTAAGGTTTATGAGGAACAGTTATGAGAAATGTTTTCTGTTACAGATGAACGTGGGCTATTGTGTATCACCAAAAAAAATATACAGAAAAGGGTTTGTGAGGTATTATATGAGTTAAAGAAGGTTGCATCCCTCAGATCTACATTTTCATGTTTAACTAGAGAAGTAGTGAAGATTGTTTTGGCTTTTCTAACATTTAAAAGCATGCACTGAAGCAAGTTTTCTAATATGCTCTTGAATTTTAGTTCCTGAAAGAGATGCTGCACTTGACAGAATATTAAGCTATTCAAGAGGAAAGCCAAAGGGGAAGCCTTTAAGCTTAGCAATTGTTACCTGTTCAAGTGCAGAAATATTGGTTCTAAGCCAGGCAATGAATAGACAAATTATGGATTGAGCTAGATGACATGTTCTCATAATCTTGTCCTTACCAAAATAAGATCCGATACTGTATTTTGGGGTGAAAAGATATTTCAAGTGCAAAACAGTGATATCTGAATAGAATACAAATCCTGCCAGGGGATGACTGCTGCTTCATCAGTTAATTCGCCCTCCTCCTCTCTCAGGGGCATTCTTTCATTGATAGACACTGATGCCAAGTGGTGATACCATCAAGGACCCTAAGTATCCCAAAGCAGTGTTAAGGTACTGGAAACTCCTATTTTATTCCTTTCTGAAATTATTGCACAACCTTTCTATTCATTTCCCTTCTCTGTTTCTTCACTGTTGATCTTTTCCTCCCCTGCAGACACCTTGGAAGCATGGGAAGAGTCTTAGATGCCTCACTAATTCATTTGTTTGCTGGAAAGCATCTTCTGCAAAGGTGCAAGACCAGTGGAGGAACTAGCGTTGCTGGGTTGTGGTCCCACTGGCACAGAAAGAACAGGACACAGGTACCTACTCCTTACCCCCTTGGAGACAGCGGGCAGCTTGGGGCATCTTCCAAAGCATTTTACAAGGTGTCCTTGGCTCCACAATCAGCAGTGAGTCTGGTTCCTCATCTTGCGGTACATGAGCATCTTGACTGAGTCTAGTCTGCAGAAGAGATCATGGATCACTTAATTTTTTGTTTTTTTTTTCAATTAAGTATACAAATACAAATATTCTCATGGCCAGAAAATGAAAACCACTAAAATACTGAATAAGGGGATATGTTATCCCATGGTAATGTTCAGCATTACCAAGAGGTGGTGTGGAGTCAGGGCTAAAAGGGTCTGAGAGCTGGGAAGGAGCTGAGAGGGGGTCCTTGGGAAAAGACACAAGTGTTGTTGCTAAGGAGCAGTCTGAGCAGGCTGTCTGCTTTTGTAGATTCAACTGCAGCTCCAAGTTGCCAGGCTCTGAGTGAGTCAGTTTTGGACATGCTTGAGATTAGTGAGTTTGCAGTTTGCGTTAGGCACGGCCATGCCCTTGAGGCAACAGAGAGCAATTCTGAGTTTGATTTAATTTTTTATTTATTTATTTATTTTTTCGGGTTTCTGAGACATCTGTGACAAGAAATACTGTGACTCTGTATGCACTGGTGGGGAAGGAAAGAATTATAAGGAAGACAACTCTTCTGCTTGAAGTCTCTGCTCTTTCAGTTCATCTCTAAATCTAATATTATTCTAATGGTTTTTAGTGCTCCAAAGGAAAAAAAAAGTTGAGCTGCTGATAAGGTTTTATCTACAGGTAAACATTTCCGTTCACTGTAAGAAAACTAGACTTAAGGGACCTGTAAAGAAATTACTTCCTTTTCCTCTCCACAGATTTGATGGGTTTTTAAAAGAAAGTGGTGGTGATGAGGGAGTTGAGCAAAGAGACAGCATCTACCTATCTGCAAATACAAAATGCATTTAGATTTAATAAAGGCAGTGAGCAAAGGGATGGGACTTGAGCAAGTGGAAAGCCTTGATGGCTTTGACAAGCCTTTTCTTTATTCTCTTGAGCTAATTGTGTCACTTGACAGGCTGGCATCAGGGTACAGTCAAATTCTGACAGGCTAATTTGAGCTTGTGGTTCCAATGAAACATACATACGACGCTCATTATATTTAGTGACAATCAGTGTCATTTTCTGCTTAAATGCAGACAGCTCAATACATTAATTCAGCTGCCTATCTGTAAATGAAGCAAGCAAACAATGATAGAGGTGAAGCGAAAAGGCTAGGTCAGGGGGTCTAATTGTACTTTTGATAATGCATGGGGTCCAGAAAGAGAGTGGGAGGTTGACTATTAAGCTGGTCTGAACGATATTTGGAGAGGGGGACACAGGAATGCAATTGCTATAACCTGCTATTTAATGTGGTAAAGTGAGAGGATTTTTCCTTTCTACAATAATTGAACTAGGGATTGAAAGGACTGGTGACAAAACTGTCCCTGCTTAGCAGACGCTGCCTCCTGGACACTGAGTAAGCACAAAACCACTCATTATTGCATAATCTTAAGTACCTGTTAGGAAGGATATTGGTGAAAGCAGCCATCCAGGCTGTGCACTGCTAGAAGATGGCAGCCTCAGCCATGAGCTGCTCTTCAAAACTGATAAAGTTAGACTGCATGCAGACTGTCACCCTGGAAAAATAATCATTAGTATTAAAATTCTGCAATTAGAAAGATAATTATGCAATTGTTAAGATAGATAAATAAAGGAAAAAAAAACCTCCTTTTTTTGTGTTACAAATTTTCATTTGCTTAATGTCACCTTTGTAACATGCTCCAGCAAATTTCATTTGGACCCAAAATTACCAGATAAATATCTCATAAGGTCATAGGGAAGAAGGAACATGATTTTTCAATGTTGGCTCATGTTGTTTATTAAATGCATGCTGCAACTTGGGGTTAGAACCTGATCCTCTGTTTTGTTACCTCTTCTGTGTTAATGCTGTAATCTTAGTGCTGTCGTGCTATAAATCTACTGAAATGAAGACTCCTTAACATCCTTCTCTCTTCTTTCCAAGTTTCAAATTCTCTGTCACTGGAAATGGTATTTTTCCCTTGGAGCAGACGCAGCTATTTGGTGTGACTGTAAAATACCTGGAGTATGTACTGTCTAAGTCCTTATTTGCACCAAAGGAAAAAAGCCCATATGTTTGTAATACTGCAACATGAGT
This sequence comes from Gallinago undulata, assembly GCA_026546715.1. Classification (NCBI taxonomy): domain Eukaryota; kingdom Metazoa; phylum Chordata; class Aves; order Charadriiformes; family Scolopacidae; genus Gallinago; species Gallinago undulata. The sequence goes on from JAOTQQ010000023.1 coordinate 47,237,098, forward strand.
TGCTTTTTTCTTTAATTTTTATTTTCTGATCACGATTGAGGTCTGTGTGCAAAGCAGAGATGACTTGAGCAGGGGTTATCCTGATCATTGCTAGATTTCTTCTGATTAATACTCTGATATAACCCTAAAAGCAAGAGTTAGAGACATTTGTCTTGTCGTTCTGTTCATGTTGCATAGCTGTGTGTTGTCCATTCAGGAGGACTCTACCTTTTTTCTGATCAGCAGAGGCTCAACACTTGACTAACAAAGATGCAAGAAGTCTGCCTTGAGCTATATTATGGGGAATTCATGTAGCATGGCAGCCTCTGGCTTTAACTTCCCGTCTACTCAGTCTTGGTTTGGCAATTCATGAAATTCACTTTGCAGGGGAGGGGGAAGAGAAACTTGCATTGAAAGCTTGCAGCTGGATTTCACTGAAAGTATTTGGATATAGAGTCTCACTTTGAACTGCTCTTTCTACTAATGGAAGAATCTACATTCTAACTTTTTGTTTGTTGGTATTACAAAAGCCATTTCCTTAAAGAGTGGCCATTTTATAAAAGCTGAGAAAAATGTAACTGGTATCTTAGCTGGGGAATTTGGTAATTTTCTGTAGGCTTTATTCAATTTTAAAGTACTAACACATTGCCTCAGATGTATCCCCCTCTTGCATCAACACAATCTTGCATTTCTCTACAAGGTTATGTTGATTATGTGTTAATGTGATGATACTGTCATTCAAAATGAAGATCAATATTTCAATGCTAATGTGCCGATTTCAACTTTGGAAAGAAACCTGTGCTTAGCTCCATCAAGACAACTTTGTGTGACATATGTCACAGTTTGGAATTGATCCAACTAGGTGTTATGCTGTAAACACCTTGTTTCCCCTCCAGTGTACAGAGGCTGAGATGTAATTTATTCCAATCAGGATGTACTTTGACAAGGAAGCTGAATGCGATGCAGCTGCTTTTGTTAAATATTTTCATCTCCCTCTTCAGGTTTTCCCAGATGTCATCATCTTCAGAGCTCTCCATGCTAGTGTTGCTCTGCCAAGGGTTAGGAGGAAGTGGGAGTGGGATGAGCTGGAAGGAAGAGTAGCCCATTATGCTCATTATAGAAAGAGATGGACAAAAGGTTTTGATTGGAAAAACCTTCTCCACTGATGAATAACT
>JAOTQQ010000023.1:47238351-47252291 GCA_026546715.1 Gallinago undulata
ACTGATGAATAACTAATTTGCTCAGATACTAAATATAACACTTATTGTGCATTTGATGAAAGCTTTGAAAATTCTATATGTAGCAAGACATTTCATGACAACATGACTCGGAAACAGTGAAGCAATAAGCCTTTTAAAACCAGACATTCTACCTGAGCTGGAATTATGTTGTTTTTTTCTTTGGAATACAAAAATTTTGAAAGCCAACATATTTCCTTCCACTCCACAGACCTAACAGGTAATGAGCATTGTAGTAGACTTCACATATCAACAGAGTTGCCTGTCTCCTAAACCAGTCCTCCCAAGTGAGCCAAATTTTTGCTGGATAACTTTTTGGGGAAGTATTTTGTACTGTTTATCACTGTCCTTTTGTGGTAGAGCCAGCAGCAGAGTTATTCCATGAGGTCTTTTAAAAGTGTATCAGTGTGAAATAGTGTACGAAGCTGTCTACATCTTTTGCAACGGAGTTGTTGCCTCTCAAAGACTGAAAAGGAGCAGTAAAGGTTATCTACATTTTGTTTAGTCACAAGCATCACACACTACTCCATCCTTAGCCAAACTCATATGCTTAGGGTCTTCTGCTACAGATTGTGCTACAGATTATCTGACTATCTGGTTAACTTTGGCAGAGCTCAGATTTTCCCACTCATTTAAACTGACATCAGAAATAATTTCTCAACCATTTGTTTTTCCTTACAATGGCTAACTTTGTTTATAGTCTCTCTAATTTTTTTCAGCAGTCAATATTTTTACTTCAACAGTGAAGTAAATTGGGAGAAAGGGAGACAGAGTTATACCTTTGTTAAAGTGAAGCAAGTGAAATTAGAGCTGGGTCTTGGATTTTATTGACTCTTGCAGCTTCTGTGGCTCTCATTGCTGGAGCTAGGAAATAAATTTAAGTCTCTGAACTACACTCCATGTATCCAGCATCTTTACAGTGAAAATAATTCTTTCGTTGTTCTTTCCATGCTCTTTAATCGAAGGGAAAAGTAAAGATCACCTACAAGGAAAAAATGTTTTTTTGTCTTAGAGATCCAGTTGCAAGGACGAAGCACACAGTCAGAAGGGAAAGATGGCATTTAAGGCCTTTTAAGTCATTCCTAGGGTTCTATGATATCCCTGAGCAGACAAGGGGGTAGATTAGATTAAATTTACAACAGTTTGTCTATGTATACTCCATCTATGCAGAAGGTCTTCCCAACCCCAACACATACTGTATACTGCTTTGAGGCTTGCTCTGAAAAAATCTTCCATTGACAGCTTTTTAGACATTTACAATTCCTACAGTATAGGGCAGTAGTAGAGAGAGTAACTTCTAGTTTTCTGTTAATAAAAAATATCAGATTTTAAAAGTTTGACTAAGAACTTTCTGAGTAGACATAGCATAATGCACTGCAATGGAAAATTCAGGCTGCCTGCCATATTGTACCCAAAGAGGCCTGCTACTAAAGTTTAAAAGAGTATGCAACTATGCTTGTTTGGGTAAGGGTCAACTGGATTGCTAAACTGCCAATTAATGTGGCTTGTAATGGTAGCTTCTGTGATTCATACTCTGCTTTGCTACAGAGCTGATTTGGGCTATCTGTTTGTTTCACAGAAGTGGAAAATTGTGAATTGACAGTAACTTCCCAGATTTGCATGGCTTTCGGGCTCTATTCAGACAAAGCAGAAGACCTGTAATCCACTACCAGTTGCTTGGGCCTTCTATTCCCCTTCTAAAATGTGTCAGCAACATGGCCTGATGGAAACCACATCATCTTTCAAGTCAAGGAATCATCTAGATTGGAAGGGACCTTCAAATGAATTATAAGCCTGTAAGTAAAAACAGTAGCAGAATTGTCAATGTTCTGATTCAAGAAGGACCTGTGTATGATACACCTTTATTTTTTGAATACTGTCTCTACACAGAATATGTCAAGGTTCGTAGTTGCTTATAGCTGTGATTCCCTCAGATTTTTTATCAGGGTAACTAGCTTCTGTTTTGTCACCATCTCTCTTGATTTCTCCCTTCATAGTGCCCAGTCCTGAAAAATGAACTGTCTATCTGAGGTAAGTGTGCAGGGTGGTGTAAGCTGAGCTGAAATCTTCGTCATATGTTTTATTTCAAGACAACTCTATTTTGAATCTGGGGAGCAATAAGAATGTCTTTAGAAAATGTCTTTCTTTTACAATTAAAGTAATTTAAACTATTATAAGGGAAACTTTCAGGAAGTTTTGGAGTCACTTGAGAACTAAATAATGAGCATTCCTGTCCAGGAGAGATATTCTGAATTATTTCAAGCATGGAATTAAAAATAAATAAATAACTATTTCTCCACCTGGAGCTCAATATGCATTTTAAAAAATATTATATATTTGTCATGATTCAACTCACTGGCATAATTCTATGAAAATCATCAGACACCTTAGAAAAAAGCCACTAAATGTGTACAATTCAGACAGAAGAAATGGCACTTGTGCTGTAAATCCACTGTAAAAACTGTATTCTGAAGGACTAGTTTCTGAGTTCATAGTTCATTCCTCTTCTCAAGTGCACATGACATGTAGTGACTTTTTTTTGTAGTTCTTTCTGCTGGGTTAATTTGGCCAGCGAGTCTTACTGAACTGTTCTGACCCATCGTGTAGGGAGGAGCCAAGGCAGAAGTGCTCCTTTGCTGTGCTTTTTTGTTTGCTCTATTAAGTCTCCTCCATGCCTTTTTAGGAATAAAGAGTAGCTATTACTGATATTAAACATAGATTTTTATCTCTGAGTACAATGTATTAACTTCTGGTGCTGTCATTCATATCCTGAAAAGGTGGAATCGATAGTGGTGAATACTGAATACCTCTCAGTGCAAAAAGTGAATATCCAGAGCAAAACGCACATTCATTTCCTGCACGACAACTTCAGAGATTATACAGTTCAAACCTGTTTTAAAAAAAAAATAAAAATTAAGTGGGAGACAACCACTGAAAAGTGACTGCTTTTAGGCTGCTAAGCAGAAAGATGTCAGCATTCCTTTAATAGCTTGGCAATCAGAACCTTGATTTTCAAATATTAGCTGAATGACCAATGTTATTTGTCTGTCTCCTCCTTTTTTATAATGGCTATTATGTTTCACTAGCTTTGTGCTTAATTTTTGCTGCCATATCATGACCTGAAGTTGAGATATAAAGATAGTATTTTTTTCATGAACACTTTTTGATCACTGGTATCTCCTAGAAACTTTAATCTTTTTCAATGCCTTTTGAAATTATCTTCATTTTTGGAAAGTAGTCTGGTTTTAATAGATCAACTTGTGAAACCCGTTCAGCACAATGGGTACAGCTGGCAAATAAACAGCTCCATGCAAATGCATTGATCTCTTCCTTCCCTGCTGCCTTCCACACTGCGTGGCCAGCATGCCGTCATTCATCAAAGGTGACATGGCAATGATACAATCACCATTGAAGCGGGTGGAAGCAATATGGAGACCTACAGCTATTTAGCATTAAGATCAACTTTCCTTGTTGATATCAGAAATATCATACCCAGGTAGATAAAAAATTGTGTACAGATGTTTCACTTTTGCCCCCAAGTTAAGTGCAAGATGAAAAAGTGTTTCCTCCTCTCTTCTAGACACTCCTGTCTCTGGCATTTATGCCCAGATAAAATAGACATAAACATTGTTTGCAGAGCTAAATATAGGGGGAAAAGTTGGTATATATTGGAGTATTTCCACTGCCTGACTTGGAATTACAATGCTAAAGTCTTGCTGCTATTTTATCTGCTTTATTTCTCACACATTTGTTTCTTGTCTGTTTCTTCTGCTTCTTCTCACCTACAGTATCATTCATCAATCCTAAGGATGCAATGATTAATTTTTACTGTTCTATATGACAATTATTCTTTTCTTTAAGAAGATTTGGGAAGATAGTGTTTTTCATTACTCCTTTCCCATGTTAGCTTGGGCCATCAATGCTTTCTCCTGAAATTGTTGCTTTTTTCTCTTTGTAATTCCTGTTGCAGTGTGGCAATAGCTTTTCATGTATACTTTTGGTGTCAGGGTTATCACAAGCAGAGCTTCTACTGATAGCTTGCCATAGCAGAGTGGAAAAAGATTTTGGGTAAAAATGTGGACACAAGCTAGAGTCTAAATATATGCTGAAGTAGTTTACAACTATTAAAACTTCTGATGATGTTGCTGTAGGGTTGGGATTGTTGAAAGATTATGTGTTGACACTTGTGTTTTTATTGCACTGGATATATCTATCAAATTTAACCTAACAGTGCTGGACAGAGCAGGACTAGCAGGATGGGTCAATGCCTTTGGTAAATGGCATGTACACCACTGTTTCACTACTGGTTCACAGATCTCTGTCAATGTGGCTTTATTCTTCCTCTTTCCATGTTGTTAATTACTTATTGAGACACAAAGCCTCAGGAGCAGGACAGCCGGAGATAGTTGGGATTGTTCAGTCTGGAGACGAGAAGGCTTCAGGGAGACCTTATAGCAGCCTTCTAGTACCTAAAAGGTGCCTATAGGAGAGATGGGGAGGGGCTCCTTATAGGGGAGTATAGTGATAGGATGAGGCGTAATGATTTTAAACGGAAAGAGGGTAGATACAGTTTAGATATTAGGAAGAAAATCTTTACTGTGAGGGTGGTGAGACACTGGAACATGTTGCCCAGAGAAGATGTGGATGCCCCACAGCGTTCAAGACCAGACTGGATGGGGCTTTGAACTACCTGGTGTAGTGGGAGGTGTCCCTGCCCATGGCAGGTGGGTTGGAAGTAGATGATCTTTAAAGTCCCTTCCAAACCAAACCATTCTATGATTCTATGAAGCTCTAAAACATACTGCAAAGAGATTCCTGAGAACTCATTGTGGATTTTACCCTGATACACTATGTCAATCAGCTATGTGGAAATGCTACTAAGTGGTTGTAAAAGGCAAAGTATCTTGTTCCATCGCAAATTGCAGATTTACACGAACAGAGATTTTAATGTGATTATTTGAGCTTCAGTGGCTCCACTGAAGTGATTTTACTGCCTTGTGTTAATCTATGTGAGAACCATTTACGGTATTAATAATGTTGCAGGTTGGTCCAGCATCATGTTTAGTGTTGCAGTGGACTCACATGATAAATATATGGTTGGGCTCCATGAAAACTGTCAGTCCTCCTACTTCCAAAGTACACAGTAGTGACCACTGCTTCCTAAGAGTCCATTAAGTGCTCTGAGGAAGTTTTTATCAAAGTAGGCATAGTACAGCTTCATGTTACAGATTCTTTTTTTGCTCTTTATTGCCTTTTTCTGCTCCTTCATAGCTATCAAACTCCTTGTGACTAACACAATATACCTGTTTGTGCATGCCTACTGTCAGTCTATATTTTTTGCTGTTAGGTTAATCCTCTAGAAGGCGATCGTGTTTTTCATAATTTGTTAGAAGGTGCTTAGAAATTTACACCTTCATGCTGAGAAAGAAGTGCCTGGAGCAGAAGTTGTACAGATGGAGGAAGTCTGACTGGACTCTCTGATCCTGTAAAGTGACTCACCTTACATCTGTGGAGGAACTGAGGGATAATTGTGCTTGTTGGTTTGATTTCCTCTGTCACGTTTCTCTGCACATCCTCATTCTGGCTGCAACTAGAAGAAGAAATGACATAATTTGATGAGTTAGAGGCTTCAAGTGGCTGGCTTGGCTAAGTTTCGGTTAATTCAGGGCATATGCCAAAGCGACACAAACAGAGCCATTTGAATATCTCCTGTTTCCAGACTTCTTTCTTCAAGGTAAGAGACCCTGCTGATACCTTCATGAAGTTAGTTTAATTGCCTTCTCATGTTTTTGCTTGCTTTCTGTCTTTTTTCAAACTCAAGCATAATATTTTAAATTAGATGAAGTAGGTAGTTAATTATTCCAATTATTTAATTAGTAGCCATCTCAAAAAGCTGTTCTCAAGGAACAAAGACTTTTAAATGCAAATAAATTTTAAAAAGCAACACAACACAGAAAGTTGACTAGATTTCTACAGAAACTGTAGCCAGTTAAGGTATAGTATTATACATGATTACATTACTCTTAAATTTTATCTCTGTGCCCTGCCTGTAAAAGCTTAGTAGTAGCTCTCCAGTGAAGAGCTTTTCATTTACTAGTCAGTAGCAGACTCATACAATTGTATAACAATCAACATTGTCTTGAACCTTCTTCAAAGGCAGATTGTTTGTAACAAATTCACTTTACATTCTGCTTTGGGTTTCAGTTGAACTGAATTTGAAAGGGTTGTGATTAAAGGCCATACTCAGCATTGCATTCAAGAGACATCAAAAGGCTTTACAAAGGAAGAGACAAAAGACTGAGGATTACCTCCTTGACTAGAGGGCTCAGCTACATTGAAAGAAATTAAATTGGCCTCTAACTTGGCACCTTGGCTGTGTGGCCCTGGGAAGAAAACCACTGTTTCTCCTGCCTCAGTCTTGATGCCTGCCTAGCTCTGACCTTTTAACTTCCACACACAACCCTGGTGAAGCCTTAGAGGGAAAGCCTGTTGTGGCTGCAGCTGAGGCAGAAAGGGCAGCCCTGTGCCACTCAGTCCCAGACAGGGATTGTGCCACCCTCCTGGTGTGCTGGGCCAGGCCGTACTCTGTAGTTGTCAGTCTGATCTGGAGGTGGCACGTTTGGTGAGACAACATATGACCAAACTTTGGTATCTTGCCTATTAATTCTGTAATGTATTTTAAAGCTGATTCTTGAATCATTATCTTTTAACAATCACAAGGCAATTGTTCAATACTATTCATCCTCTTCACAGCCCACTTGAAAAATGCAGCCCTTCCCTGTCGGGGAACCTTTCCCACTCCTGAAAGAAACTGGGCCGAATTGGTCATGAGAAGGGAGCTGCAGAGCAGGGCTGTGGCTCTCCCATAGTGTGTCTAGATATGCATGAGAAGTGAGAGATACAAGCTGTGTTCTGTAGAGTGTGTTTTATGCAATACTGAAGAAAGAAGAAAATGCTTGAAGTAAGGCTTGTAGAACGGGATTGGGAAGGCATTGTTTCTGTTTTGTAGCTCAGGCTTGGTTTTATAATTTCCATGAAGAAAAAAAAAACAACAAAACTGCATGATAATGAAGAGAAAGAATCCTTTAAGTGGAAACTAGAGTTTTAACAGTCTGTCACTTTACTTATTGGCCAGATAACTTGCCTTTATCTGAGAGAAATTTTGAAGGTTTACTCTGGTCTTTTGATCCAAAACATGGGAAAAGCTGTTATATGACTGATGGGCAATAGCAGTGTCCTCTCTTTCTTTTTTTTTTTTTTTTTTTTCCCCAGTACCTGTGGTATAAAAAATTAGTTCTGTTTACATCTATTTGGCTTGGTCTTCTAAACTGACTTATTAGAATAGATACTGATTCCAACTTCTTGTTATTGCTCTGGAAACCCAGTGTTCTTCCAAAAGCAGGATTTTCAATACTTTCACTCTTCATGTAGGTGCTTACTTCGTCTCCTAGTCTCCAGCAATGATCTCTAGTACTGGGAGAATGGCATCTGTGCTTACACAGATGTTTGGGAGATGTTCTGCTCCGTATTGAGAACCTGCAGCTTCTTGGTGTTAAGATTTAGAGGGCTCTTAGCATGGTATGAACACAGATGTTGGTTGTAGCCAAACTGGATCCACCTTCGCAGAGCAGCTATGAATGTGCGCATTGCAGAAATGTGAAATAAAAGCAAGTAATTAGTGAGCTTTTCAGTAGCATGGTGAGTTTACTCTTGAACTTTGAGTATCTCATCTGTACGCTTTGCTGTTAATGAAATTGAGTTAGTCCTAAATTCATTTGTAGCTCATCTCTCCAGAAGGGGCTTTGCCTTTGCTTCTTTGATTGCTCTACAGCTGAGTGAATTCACGTTGATGTTTCATTACCAACTGAATAGCATAAACTGTGAATGTGAGAGAGAAACTTTGTGGTTACCTACACAGATTTAAGCAGATGTAGTACAGTGTATTTCCATGCAGAACATCTGATTTTAAGGGCTGAGATTTTTAAGCCAAGGAGCTTAATGGAATTTAAAACAACAGAGGTGACAAGAGGAAAGGATACTGACACAATCATTCAAGTGTGGAGGAAGGAGGGTATTCAGTTGAAATCATGTTCCATTCTCTCAGGTTTGTTACGTTAGGACTCGAGTGAATAGCACTGCACAATCAAATGCTTTGCAGACATCATTTGTTCAAAACACCACTTCCCTATTTAATGACAGGTTGTTGAAATTTTTGTATGTCTGGAATTTCCTTTTTCCTATTTTGAGAATAGTGTTATGGTGTTCAAAGTATTTTCTTTTATCAGTGTTATAATATCTTGAGTCCAAACGACTGTAGTTGAAGAATCTTTTCTGATATCACCAAATAACTATAGAAAAAAACCAAAATATTTTGATTGCATGTTTAAACCAAGGAAGTAGAAAAAGTAATGCTCCAATATTAGCTTTTGACGAGACAAGATAACTCCCTTTTTTCTTCTCTTATAAAATAACATTTTGAATTGCTTTGTACAATTATCAGTTTGTTTGCTTTTAAAGCTGCTCTTCCAGGTTTTGCAGCCTTTTGCCTTTTTATAAAAGCTACAGCAAGTCATGCAAGCCTGCAGAGGAATAGGCATAAAGAATAAATGATATAAGAGCTACAACAGTTATTTTTGTAGGTTAGTAAAGGCAGTCAGGATAAGCTTGAGGAGCACAATGAACATATGAAAGAATATTGTTTTAATATCTTCAAGTAGAAAGTTGTTGATCTCAGATTAACTTTCAAGGATAACTCTGCATGATACTTTGAGAAATATAGCATTTTGTTGGTTCTCCTTCCCGTGAGTTTTCAGTGTGAAGCAAAAAGTGTTTCTTCCATGAAGGACGTTAACCTTGTATCTCTGCATTTGTCTCAATTTCCTTCCATATTGCTGCCGTCATTTATGATATGACTTATATTCAACAGCACTACAACTAGTGTTTAAATGTGCAGACACCGATGTGGAAAAACATCCATGCTATGGAGGAGCCACTGATTGTGGTGATTTATGCTTAAAGTTCTGCTGAGCTGAATGTTCTGGAGTGAGGTTTCAAATTTGTGAGCTAAAAGCATAACTGTCCTGCATCTACACCAAATATCAAGGTAGAAATACAATCCCCAGAGGAAGTCATAGGGCTGCCCTGTGCAGATGAGGCCTGGGGCAGAGCATCCCTTATAGAAGGGGTGGGGGTTTGGTAAAGCAGAGCCCAAGCGCATTTCAGGTCTGCCAATAAACAGCTGAGGAAATCTGGTATTCAATAAACAGGGCACACTCTACATGGAGTTCCGTAGTGTTACTTTAAAGTAACTTTTTAGGATACAGCTGTATTTAAATTTTGTACAATGTAATGTTTCTTCCTGACGGAAGAATTTGTTCTTGAGTCTTGCCCTGTACAGAGGAGAACTACTCTCGCTGCTGTTAGAAAAGAGAAGTGCAAAGTCAAGAACTGGGGAATATTTTCCTAAATAAAAATACAAGTGTTATGCAGTCTTCTGAATAGTCAATCTGTGTCCATTTTGTGTCCAGTCTGCATGAAACTATGACCTTTTGTTATATGTGTGTCTTTGGAATTGGGCATCCACATTGAATGCTAAAAATGCCTGTGGTGGGTTAACCTTGACTTGCTGCCAGGTGACTATGAAGCCACTGTCTCAATTCCCCTCCTCAGCAGGACAGTGAGAAAAAAAATAAGATGAATAAACCTGTGGCTTGAGATAAAGGCAGTTTAATGGAGTTTAAAAAAAAAAAGGCAAAAAAAAAAGGCAAAGCCTGTGTGTGGAAGCAAAGCAAAAAAAAAATAATAAATTATTCTCTACTTCCCATCAGCAAGTGATGTTCAGCCACTTTCTGGCAAGCAAAGCCTCAGTACCCGTAGCAGCTTCTTGGGAAGATGAAAACTTTAATTACAAATACTTCCCCCTCCACTGCCCACTACCCGCTTTTCTCTTAGCATGGCATATGGTGTGGAATATCCCTTTGGTCAGTTTGGGCCAGATGTTCCAGCTGTGTCCTCTCCCAACCTCTTGCCCCATCTCTAGGTTTCCGGCCATGGCAGGCGTATGTGGGTTGGAGGGGCAGCCTGGAATGCTGTGAGAGCACTGCCTAGCAGTGGGCAAAGCACCGGTGTGTTATCAACACTGTTCTACCCACAAGTGCAAAGCACTCCACTAAATGGCCTACTTTGAGGAAAGTTAACTCCATCCTAGCTGGACTGAGTACAGGAATAAAAAGAGACAAACATCAAAAGAGATAACCCTATATGGCTGTTTATATTTTTTTTTTTAAAAAATATTATTATTTATTTATTTATTGTTAAATCCATGATGTTGCCAAAATGATTCTGCGCGTTTGATTTAACAAGGGTAGATACACTGGTTACTAAAATTATTGTAACCACATATGGACTTCATATGTGAGATGTTCTAAGTAGTCTTCATGGGTTTATAGCTTCATCCTTGTCTGCAGACAAAATGGATTGCTTTGGACTGAGTGAAAAAATGAGTAAACAGTTGCCATTTGGTTCCTGGGAGAGGTCTCTGATTCTGAGCTTATTCTTTGCAGACACTGGCCTCTATGCACAGATAATCACTGTGTGAAAATGGAAAGCTGCCATTGCTGTGGGACATTCAGGTCTGTCACCCTGGATCAATAAATTTCTTCTCATACAGCTGTTATAACAAGCAATCTGGTTTTCAGTCAGAGGGTCAGGTGTGGTTGTTGTCTTAGCAGGCACAGATAAATCATTTAGTGCCATGTTGCTGTAGGTAATAAGAAGGGAAAGTTCAGGAGATCTTCTGTTGACAGATAAGTTTTGTTAGTTTTGCTGTTGTTGTTGCACAGCAGACTTACAGAAGTAAGTAGAAGTCTGCATAGCTATTTGAAATGTTTAGGAAGCTCCAAATTCAGCATTCAGCAGTTGCTGTAGCCATATGCTTGTCAAGTCCTTGAAGGTATTTGGGCAGATCATTTTCCCTGGTATCCAAGACACAGCAACAGATTTGTATGGTATTATTACTAGTAGCAGAATTTCTCAAGGATTTAGCCAAAGGCATGTTTTTGACAAATCTAATGCTGAATATTGTCTTTCCTATCACCGGCTGACGGCTTTCAGTTAATATTGCTGATCAGGGCCTGCAAATTTGCCAAGTTAAAAAATGTTCATCTTCTAGGCCATATCTTCAGCCAAGGTTAGCTAACGCCTCCTCCAAGCTGTATGGTACCCTCTGAGAAAGAGCCTTTGATCTGCTCTGTATCTCCTCTTATTTGTTGTTGGCATATTTTGTGATCCTGCCTTGGAAATGGAAAGCTTGACTGTTTTATTGAACTCTTGCTAACAATTGGCTCTGTATTAAAAATCACCCCTGCCAGCGCTCAGAAATATTTTACTGCTGCAAGAAACCTTATGAGCATTAAGCTGAATGTGGATGTTTTGTAAACAACACCAGGATGTTTAGGCTTTTTTGTTACACTTTTTTTTTTTTTTTTTTTTTTTTGTCTAGAGGATGGTCCTATCTGTGGCTTTCAAGGGACATATTTAACAATAGCCATGCAAGAAAATGAGCACAGTATGAAGATAATTGCATCAGCACAGACATGGAATAAGCCTTGGAGATGAAAGAGGTCTGTGAATTAAGTTCACTTGACAATTATAACCATGCATAAAGCATACTAGACATGAGGCAATTTAATTATTGAAATTAAATAGTTAAATGCAGTATACACCCTTACACTTAACTTCTTTTTCTTTACAGAAATTTATACTATTGAAGCCCAAAGCATTAACTTGGACTCAATGCCAGAATTCTATCTTCCTAAATCACTTTTTATTCAATTTTTCCTTTCCCAAAAGATCCCCAAATCTTTCATCTTTATCAGTAGCTTTTGCAACAGAAAAGTACCTGCAGACTGCTACAAACTGCCAGATAGGCAGTCTTTGGACTGAGTGGTGGCTGTGGGTCAAAAGCCTGGATGAGGAGGGTAGGACGACAAGGTCAACTCTGTGAGAACTATTTCTGGACAGAAAGAGCATTTTATTTCTCAGGGCCTAATTACAAAGAAGGGCAAGGAGCTGTAGCTCAGGTTCAGCTATAAGATTATTAAAATTAATGTAATTTTATATGTAATGATGATCTTCATCCTTAGTTGCTCCTATAAACAACTTCAGGGAAACCAGAATTTCACCTACTATGTCCTTATGGAAATTCACTATCCTGTATTCCAGCTTTTTCTTTTTTAAAAAAAAGTTCTGTTGCTCTTCCTTTTTCCCCTCTTCCTTTTTGTACACTTCTTCTGTCCCTCGCTCAAACTCCTGCAGAAAACTCCCCTCCCCACGGGCTTTTATAGCTGCTTATCATTTAACCAGCCTTATCACTCAACTACTTGGGTTACCACTGTATTACATGATTATATTTTCCTCTCTTTTTTTTTCTTTGTATCATTAGTGAATTCTTCAGTAAGTCTGGGAAGATGTTTCCCCTTGTGATTGTAAGGGAATCTAGGATTGAGTGTTTATGGCCAACCTGCCACAGCCTGTGAATCTATTAAGACAGTTAGACCTGCACGAAAGGTCAGGAAAAGTAACCACCCTCATTAGCTACCTCAAAAAGTTGCGCTTTCTTTTCTGGTGGAGGTAGCTGTATTATAATATCTGTCTATAAATAGGTCTTAAATCAGCTGCAGGTGGATAAAGCGTTGTCCCTGAGGACACAAAGGCTTCATGTAATTTCTGGAACATGCATTTTGACCAGTTTCTCAGAATTGGACGTACCGGAGAGAGGGAATCTAATGAGGCTCAGCTTACTGGCCAGTGTTCCAAATATCTAGTGTCTGACATCTTTGGATATTATTCCCTTGGGCACCATCTTTATATGGTATCATCTTTATTGAACAAAGAACAGCATTACACAATATAATGCATCGTCCCTGAAAACTTGGAATATTCTCTAAATATAGGGCTACTTGGATGAAGCTACTTAAGTTAAAGTGTTACTATTTACTTGTTCTTAGTCTAGGCTTTCAGTCTGCCCTTGAAACATCTAGTTTCTTAACACCTGTCATGTGTACACTTTGGCTTTTTCCTTTCTTGGGTTTAGGGACTTTCTGCAGAATTGCAGTCTAATCATAATGAGAACATTTAAAGTAGAAGTTGAGTACATTCTCATGTGATAAGATTAAGTTAACCTTCAGGTGGTCAGATTTAAGTAAAGGCTCCACCTACAAAAAGACTCTAGTGACTGTACTTTGTTTAGCTGTAGTGTTTTGGCCAGGTTTTGGGCTTTTTTTGTTGGTGGTTGTTGTTATGTGTTTGGTGGTCTTTGTTGCTCTTTTTGTTTTTCCAAATATCACTTATCATGATAGCAGAATTTTCAATGTAAGAGATTCTGATCTAAGAAAACGCCTGACTGTTCTTTCAGAGGAGATCAGGATGATATATTTCATGTTGAGTCTAACACTCCACTTTCAGAATAAAATGTTCTCTATCATGTGTGAGTTTCAAACAATGCTGCAATTAATATAAATTAATGATGATGTGTCATGCTGGTGGCAAATATTCACATGCTAGTAGTTCAAAATTCAATCTTCTATTATTTTTTATATTTTTTTTGGCCAGATCATCAGGTACTGATTTGGGTCTGATTTAGGCAGGCTCTTGGAGGACTGTGTTATTCAGAAGATCTGAGTTCATTAAGCAACATGATTTGTATCACATGAATAGCATTTTTTTATTTGCTTATTTAACCTCATACTTTTCCCAGGGAGACAATTGTTTGTGGAGAGGATTGCCTTTGAATGTTCCGTTTTGATTGTTTTATTTATAGCAGTGCTATACCTGTGTATTGAAGTCTTCCCTATATCTGGACAATCTACACCTGTTTTAATTGCTGAATGTTATTTAGGCCTGAAAGTCATTCTTTATTCAAA
>JAOTQQ010000023.1:47254629-47266698 GCA_026546715.1 Gallinago undulata
CTGTGACTGCAGGGGGGTCGGACTAGATGGCCTTTGGAGGTCCCTTCCGGCCCAGATGATTCTATGATTCTATGAAATGAGGAGACAGGGTCTGGACTCTGGCTGAGGACCACAGGTCCACAGTTGCAGGCCATTGTTATTAAAGCAGAAGCCGTCTCTCCATGTGATGTCAGTAAATAAAAACACTTGTTTTGCAGGCCAGCTTGATATGTTTGGTATAATTAGCCAGCCCATGATCACAGCTGAAATTACATCCATTCAAGTAGAAGGGATGTAAAAAGGTCCTAGTTATATCCAGTACATTATAGCACCAATCAAAGCCGGCTCCTGACCCTGCACCTCCTGGCTTCTGAGAGATGTGGGGGAAAGAGAAGAGAGTGTTGTCTTGTTCCACTAAAGCCACCAGATGATGATGAACAGTCTTTATGCTGCTAGAGAGAAGCACAGGAGGCTGTGTTGCAATAGGCATGCACAAATCACCCAGTAAGGTCAGTGTGACGATAGTGCTTGCCTTCTTAGGGGGTGCATCAACTTTCACTTTTTCTTTTCATAAACACAGAAGAATCATATTAGAGCTCAGCTTTTAATAGAGATTTTTTCCCCTGATTTTTCCCTCATCTCCCAGTCTACCCCAGTGCTGTCACAAGCCCCGTTCTGGGGCTGTCTCTTACTAGCAGAAACTAGTTGATCCCAGAAGAGATATTCAGATCAGCAAAATATCCCATTCCAGGAAAATCATGTCTTCAGCTCTGGGTTGTGATGCACACAGTGTCTTTACTGCTTAGGTACAGGAAAAGTAGATTTTACTGTGACATTTGTATTCAGCATTATGGCCAGCTGGAAAATGTAATGGTAATAGCGTTTCCATCTTTTATTTTTTTTTTTTTAAATTGAGTGTGGTTGTTGTAGGGTAAAGGCGAGGCAATGACAATGCTGTCTTGCCCTCACAGCAGCCTGCCCCAGTTGTGCTGTCAAACAGTGATGGGGGTGATGGGTTACTGCTTTTAATGCTGTATCCTGTCTTGGGCTGTAACATGAGCCAGAGGCACCTAAAATCTAACTTTCTTGGGAACTACAAAAATCAAAGAAATTGTGTAATTGAGGGCTTATGCTCTTGTTCTTCAGAAGCTAAGGAGGACGTCACTGCTGCAGACACTGAGAGTGGCAGTGTGGAAGCAGGGATGGTAGGACCTTCTAATGATTCCAGTAAGAGCAATTTTTTTTTTTTGTTACACCTCTGAACAGAAAATACCAAGTAGATAGAAGAAAATGGGATAGCTGGCCTGGTTTTCAATTTTTCTGTTGAGTGAGGAGCAATGAGGGTTTTAAAGATAAACTTTTATGCTGAGAATTACTTTCAATTGCATAAGGCTAGACAATGTAAACTGACACACTGCTTTTATTCATGTTGAATTACTATATTTCTCCAGGCTCTGGTACTCTTTGCTCTGATAGGTAGTATAGGACTTATGTCAGAGCATTAGCCTTTGTTTTAGCCTTTGCTTGCCATGTAAGAGAGGTAAGGACAAGAGAAATATTTTTCCCTAATTTAGTCTTCTTTCCAAGGATCTCCTTGCAAGGGAGCTAATGCAGTGTGGAAAGCTGGAGAAGAATAGGAGAGTAAAAGATGCATAGAGGGACAGACCTGAAACACTGAAATTATTCCAGGTAATGTTCTGGCCCATAAGAGGAAGCAGGTTAGGAGGCTGATTTTGGGGAAGGGTGGTTATTGACACAGGAACCTAGAGGTCTCTGAGGAAACTGCTCTATTTTTGGGCAACAGCTTAGAACAGGTATTTCAGTAAAAGGACTAAAAGTGACCCTAATTTCCTTGCACCCAGGAAGAAGACAGTGCATGGTGAAAGGCTACATGATGTAGAGTAGATAATTCAGACCCCTGATTAAATTTATGAGACAAGACAAGCAGGCATAGAAACCACACAGGTTACATTTGGGTATGCTGCTCATATATTAACAGAGCTAAAAAAGTTCATCCCAGAGAGAGTGTTCTCTCTTGCTTTATTTCTATTTGCTCTTTTCTGATTGCTGAGGTCTGGGGAGGTGCACTACGAAACATCTAGCTCAGCTTTCTGATTTTATCCTCTTCTCTAGCCACAGCAGAGGAAGAACTGTGGTCCAGATGGATGTCTACCCTGAGTTGTTAGGACCACTTCTGCATTATTGCAGTGGAATACAAATATCAACTTTCCACAGTTTGGGCCTTTTTCTTCATAAGGACAGATCAACAAAAGCAAAAAGTCGTGAAAACATGACTGAATTAAAGCATCATGGGTAATCTTAGTGTTGTGTAAAACACAACTTTTTGAAACTTTTGAAAGTTCAGGAAAACAAAATATAACTGGTTTGCTGGCTTTTCTAGTGTACTTCAGTATGGATGAGCTTAAAATACCTCTTTAAACTAGATAAAGAAGAAACAAACCTACTGTAAATGAGGGAGATGAAAGCCTGTCAGAAATGCTTAGTCCTATTGCCGTGAGAATGCACAAATGGGTAAGTGGAACAATAGCTTTCTGGAACAAGATGGTGGATGTTGTCTAGCATGTTGATTTAACATGCAGCATAAGCAACGCATGATTTCTATAGCTTGGCAGAATATCTGAATACAGTTCTGCTTAACTTCCTCTCTCTGGAGTGAGGAGCTGCTCTCACAGAGGAAGCAATCTGTGTCTATCACAGAGGATGAATTGTGTGAGCTGTCAGTTCCAGAGGCACAGTAGCTTTGGCCAGAATCGCTGTACTGCATCTGACGAGTGGATTTAACAGTTCCTGGGAGCACATTTTTAGTACTCTAGTTGTAAACCTGACAGGCTGCAAAGGAAGAGCCATCATAGCTTCAAGGAAAGAGAACGGACTTTCCACGGGGCATCATGCATGAAAATATTTATATAATTTCTCAGGAGACACTTGCATCTGATTTTTTTGTAAGTTGGAGTTGAAGCATGCATAGGAAGAAAGCATTTGCAAAAGAGCTGAGCACAGGTACTTGTTCAGGATTGTGCTGAATCCTTTAAGGTGCACCGTGCTATATGTAAACCAGGAATGGATCAGGACACTCTAAAACAGAAGATGTGACTGGAAGATGTGTTTCTCAGCCTTGAACTACTCCATCATTTACTGTGACAAATTGAAACACAATAATGTCCAGATGGTCTGCTCACTTGGGATGCCTAAATACAGTGTTGAGTCTGTTCTTCCCAGGGCCAAATTTAGGCATGGAGGTTTGAGCTCCTGCTGGGTGAGAGAAATCCCTTTCCCCAAGTGGCTTCTTTCATTCATCCTCCTGCTACATTTCTTTGTCAGGCACTGAGAGAGCCCCATGCTTCGGCATTCTTATGCAGCTGTCTGCAGCCTTTGCTTTGCTTAAGCAGCACTCATCTTGTGTCTTGTACACCAACGTCCCTTCAACAAGGATGACTGGTGTTGGCTGCTCTTCAGCAGCAATGGCAGATGAGTTTCTTCTTTGCCTGTTGCCATATGTGAAACTTTGACACGCACAAAGTCCTTGCAGTGGCATCCAGTGGCGTCTCGCAGGAGCTGGGCAATGCCCCCCAACAGGGTGTTTGGATCTGTCTGTCTCGCTGGGGCCCTGCTGTACCCTCAGGAGTGTGGTGACAAACTGCCAGCTGGAACACCAGGTAGGAATACTGAGGAAGTACTACAGGATCCTGCTTGCCTTGGAGTAGACATCCTTGTTACTGGGAGCAGGATGTGCTCCTTTTCTGGCATCCCCATGCTGCCAGAGTCATAAGTGGATCTTTAGACTGTCAGCTACCTATCTGCTCTCAGGTTCAGTGGGAAGCAAATACCATGCAGGTTGTGCTGGAGAAGGCAGCTATATCCACAGGTGCAGGATTTCTGAGCAGCGGTATTACAGTAGCTCTCCTCACCCCCTGTCTCCCTCTACCTCCCACATCTGAGAGAATTGCCAGGTGAAGTTCTCACAGAAGAAGGTCTGTGTGCCCCATCCTTGAAGGGGCTGAGCAGGGAACTGCTGCATGGTTGTGACACAGAGGCTGCACCAATGTCACCTTTGAGGTTTTAGCTCACAGGAGTCTTGGCAAAACCAAGGGTACCAGGGGACCTACCTCTGCCTGGTGAAGGGCTGTGTCACAGGACCGGGACATGCCCCAGTGGAGCCCATGGGGAGCCCCAGCCACAAGGGAACCACTGGCACCTGTGGCACCCTGACAAAGGAGTAGACTTTCACTTGTGCTATGGGAGATGGAGAGCACTGCAGCCACCATGAGCTTGTTGGTGTTGTGAACATGGTTGTAACATATAAAGTTTAAAAATGTGCTTGCTGAGTGGTTATGTAGATTTATAGGTCCTCATGTTACCTGTATCCTTGTGGGTGTATGTGGCTTTCTCCTTAATGAGCTTGGCAGGAATTTCTGGAGTGAATGGAAGGGAGGGGGGAGGAAGAGTTTGCCATTCTTTGTACCATGGCACATACTTTTTTCTTAGGGTAGTTTGATAACTTTATCTAACAAGTTGGTTGTAATTGTAGGGACCTGTGACACTTGGCAACAGAATTAGAATTGTGTCTTCCTGTAGCCTGTTGCAGTAGATGTTCAAAAGCCACAATAATGAGTCAGGAGGTGGTTGGTGGTGTAGTGTGGGCTGTGGTAACATTTAGGGAATTAGTTTTCATGGTAGTTTTGGTTAAAACTTTCATTGTACATTGCTTTCCTTTGTTGGTCACTAGACTTAAGTGATTTAGGTGGTATTTTCAAGCCACATGTACCCTGTTCTAAGCACTAAACTGCTGTTAGCTGCAGGCTTGTATGCCTTAGACAGTGCTTAAACCAGGGGAGTCATAATGCAGCTCCATTAACATAGTGGAGTTCCAAAATGACAAGTTCACAGTATAAGGTTAACTACTTTGGTTTCACTATACTCTTTTTCACTGTCTTGTATATTCTCTTTAGCACATTTCTAGAGTCTCCTCTTCATTTATTTTTATTTTATTTTATTTTTAAAACCCCTCCAATGCTTTTGACAGAAGAAGATGGTAGGTCAGATCCTGCTGACTTCAGAATTCATTTGATCTTCAAGAACTCTTTCCAACCAGTTTATGATTTTCACATTGCTCTTGATAACCCTGACAATGTTTTAGCTTAGATAACATGCAGCCAGGGAATTTTGCAAGTTTCTGCTTTGAAATAAATCACCGCTAATAAATGAGAGTAGTCACAATGTACAATTTGGCTTTGCAAATATACCTAATAGCTTAGGGAATTCGTCTGAAGGGATTGCAGTGTCATTTTTCTTCCTTTCTGTAAGCTAGAGCTAATGGCAGGTTCATCAGCTGTTTCACATGTTTTGATAGAGAAAAAGCAAACAAGCCTTTCTAAATCTCTGCTCCCAGTAATACTCATGCTCCTCCTTCACTTGCAAACATTCTTGCTGTACAGCCTGTTGTTTTACTCTATGCTATTATGCCCTGTTCATTTCCTCCTTTTTTTTTTTTTTTTGTCACCTTATCTGTCCCAGGAAATTGTAGCTTTCTGTTTTATTACATCAAACAGGAATATTTCCAGGATATGCACAGCTATGCTCTTGAACTTGTGACATTTAAAGGGCAATAGAATGCTAATGTGACTAATAAAATAGAAAAATGGCTTTATACAACTCAATGTGAAAACGGCTCAACCTAGCTTTTAAATGGACTAATTTCAACAACATTCATTGATAGGGGCCTGGAGGAAGACCAAAAAGCTTGGGGGTTTGAGGTAGAACTGTAAAAACAAAGAAAGCTCTTGTCATTCTCTTTTGACACCTTTAATAGAGATCCAGCCAATATTTCCTATTATAGGGACTCTTTACCATCTATTTTCTGCACATGATAATTCAGAAGGGTAATTGGCCGTATGTTTTTGTTTTGTTTTCATTCTGCTGTGAAAGATGTTACAATCTAAAAGCAATTTTATTGGATTTCTTTGATTATTTTTTTCTTTGAATTTCATTGATTTTTTGATTTATATTTGAACACATACAATAAAAGTTCCACATTTTATAGTTAATATTGCTGGCTAATGCTATGAGGCCTAGAACAACTGTATCTATAATATTTTCAGGTCATGTCCTTTCTGAACAGTACTAAGACTGAACTGATTCTGAGTATATGCTACGTGGCCACTACGTTATGAATTCATGTGTATGGACAGAAAACAAAGGAAAGCATCCATCAATTATACCTTTTGACTTTATTCTTTCCTCCTTAATCAAGGTTTCTTAGTTAACATGAAAAACATCAGTTTTTCTGGATTATTACAATAGTCAAAAGGCATAAAATAACAAGATCACTTTGTAATATAATCCCCGGTAATTCTGAAGTATGTTGTTATTCTGAATAGGATTGCTTTATCTGATTAAGGGTATACTTAAAAAGGAAATTTGGTGCTTGGGAGTTGGGTGTTAGGAATGTCCCATGTATGTTTGTTAAAGTTTGCGACTTGCAGTAAGAGAATTATAGGTATTTTTTCTGTTTCTTTAGCAACAACAACAACAAAAACCCCAATTACTCAGAGAATAATTAGATATAGATCTTACATGACAGTTGGTTAAAAGTACTTTTGACAAATTATCATTAAAAGCTTATTAAAATATTGTTTTCTTTAGTGCAAGTTATATTCTTTCATCTTTTCCAGTAATGCATCATCTATTAAAACGTTTTGATGTGGAAAATTAGTGCTTCAGGTCTGAAAAGGGAGACAAGAATAATGTTAAGAATGACAAGAATAATGTTAAGAAAGTGACAAGAATAACGTCTGAGTTATAATTTCAGGATTAGTAATGCAGATTCACCCTGCCTAGTGGAATAGCAATGTGGTCACCTAATGAACACTCCATGCTGCAAGTTAAGTTTTGTCTTAATGCCTAACAATCAGTGACATTGACAGTTTTTTACACTTTGATTTTTGCAATATATAGAAAGCTATATTCTAGTCCTTTTTTTTGCCTCAGTACCTGAAACTTCTTCCTCCCCTACAAACTGCATGCCCTGTTCTTGTTATTACAGCCTAAGTGGTTCCCGCTGCTGATGGAGCTTGTTTTGCTGGTCTTTTCTACTTTGCTGTGCTTTGTGGTCCCACGAGGTGTGTGGGCGCGATGCCTTGCTGGCAGGATGAGTGAGCCTGACATGTCTCCATCGGCCATCTTGTGTGAGCTAACTTGGATACTGTGGTTCTGTTCCTGCGGGTCCCTGTACGGACCACTTTGAAAAATGCGTGTATGTAAATAAATCCATCTATTAGGAGTGGTCTCCTTTCTTAAAGGACTAGTATTTCTAAAGCACGTTTGATCACATAGGTGATTTAGGACACCTCTTCACTGAACTGTCATGTACAGTGTAGGCATTTCCTTGAAGAATTTCCTTCATATTGAAAACTGTATCTTTTAATAAAGCCAGTGACTGAATATTTTTCTGGTTTTCACTCCAGCTATAGCTGTTTTTCACTTTTCCCTTTATTTGTTACATTGGAATCCTTTCTTTTACTGGGCAAATACCCCTTCTTGATGTCTCTTTTCTGCTTTTAATAGCTACATACAGATTGTTTTCCCTCCTTACTGCAGTTCTTTTTTCCTGTTTTCCCCTTGACTCCAGGTTTTTCCCTGGGAACAGGAAGGACAGGTGAGTGATTATTTTGTGCTCGCTTTTGAGATTATGAGCACTGTAGGAAATTTTACTGCAATCTGCTCTCCAGTTGAAAACAGCTGGCACAAACTCTCTGTAGAAGTAGTGGTAATTTCAAGATTGCTCATACTTAGTCTTGAAGATTTGAAAATCCTCCAGACTTTCGCAGAAAACCTTTACTGAACAAAATAAAGCTAACAAAAATTCAACATACTTCAATAAAGTTTATCTAGCAAGACTAAATGTCATTCCCAAGATGGGTCTGATTTTACAGTAAGACCGTGGAAGCAAGGAGGCTTTCTCCCTTTTGCATTATGGAGAGTAGAAGCTTATTCTGAATTCATGTGGGGCCTTACAACTTAAATCCTACTCTTTGATGTCAAAATCAGTTATCTTAATCTCCCCCAGCAAATATTTTCCATTAAATCTGTTTTCTGTCCATATGCTTTCCATCTTAGTGTGCCACGTACTTTCTTCTTCCCACATGCGTAGCTTCATGGTGACAGTCCATCATGCTGCAGTCCCTTGAAAGATTATTTTATATGGCTGTAATACTGCAACATTCGTGGTCATGTCTGATACTTTACTGCAATAAAATCAGGCCTAGACCATCCTCATGATTTTTCTTTGCTAAATGTTTGCACAAGAACTTTATTCTTACTTTCCCATAGGAAAAAATACAAATACCACCTCTTTAAAGGGAATTACAAAGAGTGGTCAACATTAAGAGGTTAACAGGCTGATGGTTACCTGCTTTTCATTGGCTATGTGACCAAGATCTATGATCTTAAGTGTGGGTGAAAGTGTTTGCTTTCCTGTACCTGGTGCTCGTACATCTGCTGGAAGCAAATTCCCAACTCTAGAAATGTTGTGGGAAAACAGATTGGACCTTTCAGCCTTTGTTTATGTGGCTCTAGACACAACAGACAAAGGGCAAATTTGACCATATTGTACTTAATGTATAAAACTTCGTGCTTTTTCTATGTTTTTTAGCCATCTAATCCTAAATTAATATGGTCTTTGATTTTACAATGTAATAAGAAACCACAACTGGTTATTAATTACTCAGTATCCATTTTTTCAACAGTGTGGCCAATATTAATGGGCTCAAAAATTGTAGCACATATGGGTGATTATTGATTGTGGCAACACCTTTTCTTGAAGCCTACTGAATTTTTCCAAAAATAATCCAGAAATATAAGAACTGAGAATGACATTGATCTTCCAAAAGAGTAATCTGGTTTTCTTAGAATGTTGTGTGTCACTATATCTTTGAAGGGACGTGGGTTTTAACAGACATACAATAGCGCTATTTTAAAATTTGGGCACTAAAGCAACAGGAGCTATACTGGAACAGGCTAGTGATATACTTAAACCATAATTTTTATCTGACTGTGGTAAGATTCTGAAAGTCCATGAAGCCCTATTATCATTTTGTGAACCAACAAGGCAGTGGTTTAAAATCAAAAAAGGGCAGCAAGGACTGCTAGGCTGCAGGAGCAATGAGTGCATTCCTGTGAGAGGGTGGCTCCTGGCTCCTACCTAGTTCAACAGGTTCCAGTTGATATTCAATGGTGATAAGTGTGCTGTGCATTTGTTTTCTTCCCTTATTTATCAACATGGATATTTTATTCACTTCAGTCTCCTGAAAAGGAAGATACCAATAAAGTGTGAGAATTTTAGGAACCTTCTCAGTTATATCCTGTTGTTTCTATGAAATCAGGCTATGTGATTTTGCTGCTTTTCTAACCCTAGAAATAGATGGACCTTTTGTTGTGGAGACTTACAAGATAATCAAAATAGGTAGGTGATAAACTCAAATTTTAGTCTAATCAAACAACTTTATGGTAACCAAACTGTTTAAGACTGACAACATTAGTTAACCTTAGGTTCAAGATATCAAGCTGAATTAATACTACACAGCTGACTTAAGAAACAAGGCTTTAGAAATGAGGATCCAAACTGCTCAATCACTCATAGAATAAGGGAAGCGCACTCAAACTGCAGGAGTAACTATAGGTGGGTGTCCCAACCCATGTGGAGAGTTACTGACTGCAGACCCAAGGAGGTCTGACTCAATCTGTCGTCTGGCATGGCTCCATTTATACCCTAGTCAAATCTGATCTGTGGTCATCTGTGGTCGTTAGTCCTCATTGGCTGAGGGTCTTCACTTTCTCATCTTTCAACCGAAGTGTGTACATGATAGTAGTCACCATGTGGCTTTGAGAAGTTTCGGTCCTTAACAGTGGTGGTGGTGGGTACACCTGCCGCACCTTTTTAGCCTGTTTTGGCAAAGCTTTCTTGAAAGAGTGATGGGAGTTTCTAGATTCCTGCCTACAGTTTTGTAGACTGAGGGTTTGGTATTGAGGTAGGAAGCAATGGCCTGGGTAAGAAAGATACAATTTGTAGGAAGGTAGACTTTACTAGATATACAGTTCATGAAATAACAAACTGATTTCTATTGAATATGATAGTTCGAGAATTTTCATAGCTGCTTAAATTTCAGCACAGAAGAAAAATAAAAAATATTTTTAAGGATAGTTTTTTTTTTTTTCTATTTTGATACTGCCCTGTTGAGATCAGTGTCATTATTTTTGCTCAACGTTGCCTGTGAGTTGTGCTCTAAACCTTAATTAAAAGGTAGTTATTCAACTTGGCTCTTATTCAGCTATACTCCAAATAACTTATGCTACAGAATATGGTTCATTTATTTTGTTTCATTTTATTCCTATTGTTCCACTACAAAATATACCTCTCATGAGACTTAACTACTTCTTAGCCATAAGGTTCAGGAAAGACCATCTCTCTCTCACTGTCTCACTTGTCACTCTGTGTTTCTATCAATCAATCAATGTGCTTGTGTCTCTCTGTCATCTTGTAGTTGGGGCTAAACCTCTGCAGGGCAAGGGATATGTTTTCATCACACATCACCTAGTATAGTGGGGTTTCATTCAGCAAGTCTTGCTATTTTGCTAAGTGCTCATGATTGCTTTGAACCACTGAAATGATTTGCTGTCAGGCTTTAGAGGCGATAAACCAGTGCTTCTGTCTTTTTTTCTCTCTTTCCTTCCTCACTGAATGAGCTTCCCAGCCAAGCTTTTCTACAGTGCAAAAGTGGTGCTTTTTTTTGTTTTTTCCTAATAGTTCAGTTCTTTCAAAAAACTTCTACGCCTTCTTATTTTCTTAAGCCAGATAATGTTTATTCTTTTAGTTATGTCTACGGTGCTCTTAAGCAATTTAGCAGTACTCGCTAGTGACAGAAAGTTCGGGTTGGACCATCCTCATATTGTTCACAGGGTCTTGCAGAGATCAGTGTCCCCTGACTCTTTCTCCCAGATCAGGTTTCCAGATGTTAACTTCTCCGCTTGCAATGTGTCTAACTCTCCTTAAAAATGAAAAGAAGAGACATTTGGCATTCCAAACACTGTAACTTCGTAAGCACTATTTTGGTGGGCTTTTAATGAAGGGGCAACTGAATGATGGTTTGTTTTGCCGAACAGGTCCAGAGTGTGTCAGCAGCCAAGTGACAGGAGGTCGTCCTCTGCTTTACACATACCTTCATGGATTCTCCTGGTGGAGAGCTATACTGATATTTCTTCTGTGTTTAAAGCCTACATACCCCTGAATGGCATCTCCTGACTGGATCATAGATTTGTGGAGTTAGAGCTCAGAAAACAATTTGTGGAAAGTGAGGGAATGGATGCATTCAAAAATGTTTCATAAGGCAGTGTTCTTGTTTACATTGTGAATACACGTCTATCTGAAGCATCAAACTTGTTAAAAAAATTTCAGTCTTTGAATAGGAAGGACTACAAGATGTCATCTGCTGATTCCCCTCTGCCCTGACACAGGGCTTACAATGCCTAACCTGATGTATTTGTCTTCCCTTGGTTGAAAAGCTGCAGTGACATAGGTTCTACGGCCTTGCTTTGTAGCTTGATTTACCACTGGATTATTCTTGTAGTTCGAGTTTTTTTCATACTATCTGATCTAATGCTGCAAGCATATTTCTATTTGTCATGATCGCAGTGAGCACAGGGGATCATTGCTCTTTTTTCCTCTTTTTAATGCGATAAGACTTCTACCTATAGATCTACTGGAATAACCATTAGTTTTCGTGTCCCCCCTTCAGTGTGTTCTCTCTCTCTTCCCCCCCCCCCCTCCTTTTCCATTTTTTCTTATTAGGATTTGAGGAAAGCAGTGAAGAAAAGGAGAACAACATTTAAATGGGAGAAGAAGAAGACTGTGTGGACCTTTCAGCTGCCCCCCACAACACCAACAAAGGGGTCATTCAAGAATCACAGGATCTTAGTGGTTGGAAGGGACCTTTGAGATCGAGTCCAACCACATTAAAAAAAAAAAAAAAAAACAAAAAAAACAACCAAAAAAAAACCCCACAAAAACAACAAACA